>JACTTY020000059.1:716755-1433510 GCA_014595695.2 Epargyreus clarus clarus | reverse complement strand
TTTCAGGACCATTAGAAGTAATTTTGGTCAAAGTTTCATTAACATTTTGCATTTTTTTAAATGGCATTTGCTTTGCCGAAATATACTGATATTTTCAGTATAATAAACTCATACTTATATCTATTATCAGTGAAATATCAAGTTTAATCACGCTAGCAGTTAAAATACGGCAATGATTTACAAAGAGGTAACTAATATATCTTCCACCCTCAACCTTCTTTGAAATGCAATTTGATCGCGAATAAATTTCCGCAACCGTCCTGTGCCACCGTTTGGCGTCCCCCTATCGCCCTGCGGCTGCCAATTTATTTATGGTAACTGTAATATCATGGACTTTATGGGTTTCTGGTATTTTATCTTCGTTTTCATAATTAATACAAGTTGAAATAATTTCATAACAGCAGCGTTAAAGTCTGATGTGATCTAGTTTGAAGGGTGGGGTGAGGGAGACATACTTTTCCGAGGCGTTCCAGCCTTAATCCTCAGAGGTAGTGCATCTGTAGCCGACCTCAGGTAGGAATATCTAATCCTATCTGCGGGCAGTAGCCACTTACTATCATGTAGACTGCATATTCGTCTGCTACTCCTATAGTATAAAAAAAAGTTGTAATTTTAATTACTTTTAATATAATTCAATAAACCCATCGTACGCTATGGTGTCAATGCCACTAATGGACTCTTGCCTACTTCAAAAAGTACGGAAGTAGTACTTCAAGGCACTTACAGATTGCAACAGCGTTGCAGCTGAGAAATAAGTTTAAACGCCTCATATTAATCACTCTCACAATTCTTTAATTAACATAGAAAAAGTATAATAACCAAGAAAATATGAAAACATAAATCTAACAACACCTTATATTAATATCCGTCAAGACGTTTAAGGCTGTACCTACGGCTTGCCAACAAATGAAAATATCTACGTATTACGCAATCATGTACAAATCTTAATAGAAACAAAGCAAAAACTTATTTCGCATCCAACATGCAAATATAACAAGAAATAAATTTCGCCATATATTGTGAATTACGTTATCTTATTTTCCCCGTGACAAAGTTTTATAGGAAGGTTTCGATAAACATGAATTATGCTGATCGTTCCCAGACCTTTACCCTAGATGTTTCGTTCAATATAATATTTGAATATATCTTGTCATAACCAACGAAGCGAGTATAAATGGGTAATCGTTGTGCGAATAATTAATCATATTTTGTGCCTTTCTTTTATCCGAAAATTCTATACGTATAATCCTTGCATTCAACGGATTTTTAAAGGACGTAATAGCGATAAAAATATTTATTACCTTGTATATTTTTAAGTCTTAATTTAATTGATTTATTTATTGAAATTATTTATATTTTAATTTTTAAGTAAATTAAAATAATGACGTCCCTTGAACCCAAGGTGAAATTGAACAATGTTATTTAATATTATTTTTTCATAAAATCATTTCATTTAAATCAGCATTATTAAGATTAACATTATCTTCTTGTGACACTAACTAAAGTAATTATTTTTTAGATCTTCTACCTTCCCTTGGCGCTGGCTATCCCCCCAGCCCAGTTCGTGATGCACCACCAATTCAGCTACATCTACATGTTTTGGATTCACACGGAAGCCATCAAGAGCCTAGGACCTTTGGAGTATATCCTCAACACGCCGAGCCACCACAGAGTTCATCATGGTAAGTTGGTGTTTGTGAACAAAAAATGTTGACAGGGCTTTTATTTTTGTTCTTATCTATCTGAGGAACTGTTCGAGCTGGTGCCTACATCACCCTTCCTTCATCGCACCACTCGCCGAAGGATCCATCCACATCAACTTGACCCTCGGCGGTCCTCGACGGTTCGGTTTGCACGGTCATTTTTGCCGCGTACGTGCAAAATATGGAATGAACTTCCTCCGCAGGTATTCCCTCAGGACTATGACATGGGGCTCTTCAAGAGGGATGTAAAAAGAGCTCTCTTTCAAAGCCGGCGATGCATTGGCGACTCCTCTGGTGTTGCTAATGTCCATAGGCGATGGTGACTGGTTTCCATCAGGTAGTCCGTCTGCCTTATCGTTAGGATAAATATAAAAAAATCTAAAACCGACTGTCCATTTAGTTGAAGAATCTAACTTTAAAAGTCGTGTTTAAAAGTATCTTATTTCAAACTGAAACAAACCAACACACTTACAAAATTTCATTGAAATAAGGGACCAGATGGTGAAGCAGTTTCGGAGATTAACGTGTGCGAATACACAATACGATGTATGCAATATATTACGTGATATAAAATATGATATGATACAACAGTTACAAAGGAACGTAATACAAAAGTTTCTGCTAAAGTATCAATATTACTATTCCCAGAGAAGTGCTTCTCAGAAGTATCTCAAGCCATTATTTGTATATCTAGAAATGTATTTTATATACATTGTCTACTTATGATATATTGTAACTTATCATTATTATATTATGTATCTTATTTCAAACTGAAACCAACCAACACTTGCAAAATTTCATTGTAATAAGAATTCTAGAAATTTCTTTTATATGCATTGTATACTTATGATATAATGAGTTATAAACTTTCTGTGTACGGGAATACGGGTGTGAATATTCTAAGGAAAAATCTTCTTTATCAACTTTGAAATAATTGGGAACTTCAGTTCTGGTAAATGTTCACTACCGGTTTAGGTAATCAAATGATTTGGCTTGAAATTTGAAAAGTGATTTTGGAACTCCATTTCTTACTGTTGTATCTCTCCCGTCAACTGACAGAGGTAGAGAGCTCACTTCACAATGCTTTAAAGAACATTATTAAAAGAGTGTACGAGTTAGAGACCAACCTGTATCGATTTTTTTAACCATGAAGCTATTATGTTATGCTTCTATTTAATGATATCGTCCGTTAATGACAACTTAATTTAGTTACTAGCGGTCACCCATCCGATAACCGCACCGGATGCCGCTTAACTTTGTAGATTGGTTGCAATCTACATAGGGTGCAGGGTTATATGGGCGTCAAATCCTCTATGTACTCGTACTTCACACACACACACAAACATACACGTTCTTCCGTCGTTCCATAGTCTCGGCTTATATATATGGCGAAACTATATGTAGACCAAAATGTTTGTGCTCGACCACACAACTCAAATTAAGAATAATCTAATCTTGATTATTTGAACACAATTATTGTAAAATCTGCACGACAGTGTGCGTTGACCCTAAACGATTTTGCAAAGTCTTCCGACGCAAATTATCAGTGACTTGTCGTTTAAGGCTCCAATAATTTCAATTCAGAGCTTTCTTTGGAAATACTTCGCACTTTGCACTGGAAATTCAATTGGCTCAGCGATCCAGAGTATGAACGCCATTAAAAATTTGAGAGAAACTTTACGAGACTTGCAAAGTCGCGTTAAAATCTCTGTTCTAAGTTCTTTATTTTAACGTTATTTCGATATTAATAGCCGGCAAGTTTGCTCGTTATGTTCGAATAAGTGTTCAAGTTTAGGATGTATTCTTGGAAATACATCCTAAACTTTTGGGCTTAATTCGATATAACTCTGTTCGTCGTAAGGGCCATCGTTTGTACTCTTTCAACTTTTCTCGATTGTGACGTTACTCATTTTGATTTTGATTTTTTTTTTGGTGTTATTTTTGTAATCCATTCTAATAGGTTTATCCGTCCTACACCTAAAACATTCTAATTTAGATTTTTTTGTAAAGAATATGACGCTTTCTTTCAACCGCCGCTCAAAACCAAGATGGTAAACGCATACAAAATTTCACAAATCTCCAGATATTTGATTTACCGGGTTCAAATTCAAAACCATCAATATACTTATAGATATCATGCATTTAGATACACATAAATTTATTTAATATTTTATTCTGTGTTTATAGGTAGCAACAAATACTGCCTAGATGTGAACTACGGTGGCGTCCTCATCATTTGGGATCGTATCTTCGGCACCTTCCGGCCTGAGACAGACAAGGTGGAGATTGTCTACGGGCTAATCTACAATCAACCCTCTTTCAACCCCCTGTACTTGCAGGTGAATATCTGAATTGAAATCATTTATGCTTCTACTTACGAATTTGACAACACAAGGAATGTGTTACTTTTCGCCATAATAAAGAATAATGATTAATATTCTCCATCTGTTGTCTTATCTATATTAAGTTTTAAATAACATCATAACGTATTAATATTTATAAAAAGTAACTTTCTTCTATTCATTTTAAACACACACAAATAGGTACCTCGTAAAGTTTTTAGATTTGTGTTATCTTTACTAATTTCTTTATGAGCTCATTCATAAAAGACGTATTTAAGAACGAATTTGTTTGCAAAAATTACATGAATAAAAATCGGCTCAATGAAATGAAAATTAACTAACACAAGAATACTGTTTTAACACTTTTTGTTTTATATAATTTTTTAAATAATTTTCAGACCTTCTACACGCGTTACGTGATAGAGAAATTCCGGAGTCTACAATCCTGGGAGCACAAATTCAAATCAGTCATGTGGGGTCCGAGCTGGGAACCGGGAACTCCACGTCTCGGTGATGAGGCTAAGAAAGTAGATGTAAGTTCTTTTATAAGAAAGACATCAAGGAATAGTCTACCTAGTTTATTTTATAATATGGACGTAGCAAATAAGCGTGCAATCATAATCAATCTCAGATAAAATAAGAGTCGTGAAGTCGGCCATACATGTGTTGCTGCTCCTGAGCATTGGTTAGTGGAAGAGTCTCGGATAAGTAAGCATTACCTTAACACACCCTCCAAATTGGAACACAATATCACTTAACACTGTTATTGTTGGAAGTGCCTCCTGATTCAATCACAAAAGTTTCTACGATCGTCAAGAGAAGTGGCTACTATCACCCATGTATATCTGTAAACCCCAGATAGGATTATTCTTAGATCGGCCTCAAATGCAATTCAATACCCCTGAAATCTAAGACGGAATGCCTCATATAAATGTCTCTTACTCACCACACAAAGCAATTTAATTTTAGACTTAAGTGCGGTCCCCCTCATTAGCAATAGCAATGATAAATAATACTGACATAACAAATGGAATTCCTTCATTATACGAATGTAGACATTGATTAATTCTCCATCTAATACCAGATTATGGGGTTGCGAGAGAATTAATTTACCATTAGAAGCGGGATTAGAGATTGATGAACGTAATCAACGTTACGCATGAGATGCTTTGTGGTTGGATAAACGGAGGATTATGTTGGATCTGTTTTGATATGATCGTATAGCTGGGTGAAGCTACTTCCGAATTCTGCCGTATAACGTGTTATGTGTTGTGTTGAAAGAGAAATACTTACACGAGGTTTACTGACTTAGCCCATAGAAGTAACAATCTGAAGTTGATGTTAAGTAGGTGTGGTGAGGGAGATATACTAATTGGAAGCGTCGTAGATTAGTAATCAGGAGTAGTACAGCTTCTGTGAATATTTATAATCAACCCTAGACTGTCTGCCGCGCAAAAGGTTCCGAGTACGATCCCCGGCCAAGCAGATATCTAATTGATGAATTTAGATGTCTGTCCTGGATCAGGTTGTTTGTGTATTTGTCTTTGTGTGTGTCCAACTGTCCATGACACCCATGATACAGGGAATCCTAGTGTGGGGCTGTGAGTGTAGAACGCGTTTATTAGCGGTACTACAAAGCACTAATCAACTCAATGTTAATGGCAATATTTGTTACAGATCACTCAACGAGAGAAGTACGACGTTCTTCTCCCGAGCTGGTGCAATGCATACCTCATTGTGCATTATGCGTTTGTGCTGTACGGGTTCTTCGAGCTCTCGTCTAGATACATGGTAAATTAATATGCTTATTTCCCAAAATTTAGAATAAAGTAAACCTTTTTTATTATCCAATTGTAGAAGATAATGTATGGTGATGTATGGCTCATTCTTTGGGACGCCTTACAGCCCAAATGGCTTGACTGTTTTTATTATAGTGTTGTTACATTCCTCTATACTGTAGGAGTAACTAAAGCTATATTATTAAGTAGTCAGTAAGTTGTTTTGTTTTTTGTAGTAATTTACGTCTCTCGAGCCTCTTCTCTCAGGTCACTTGGGACTAATATTGTACATTCAGGACGGTTTAACAGGAGTCACATATTTTAAACTTTTCATGGGCCATCAACGATTTAGTGAATGCTTAATCACACCGGGTATGACTAACTGACTGACTTTGCCATCCGAAAATCAAAAATCACATCAAATCATTATTTCATTTATAAATTATCGCGTAGCTTTAAGTTTGTCTCGTGTTTTCATAGAAATTACTCCAAAAATTCTTTAAAAGATACAAATAATTCGAAGTATGATAGGTATTGGACCCGAATTAATATTCAAATTTAAATGGTAGACAAATTATAAAAAAGGCTCTTTGGCGCTTTCATTTCATTCGTTAAATGAATGCCTTTAGTAAAAACGTCGAAACCTGTATTTTTATAATGAAACGACTCCTTTTCAATTGAATTGAAGTAAGCTGGAGTCTTAAATTCGATATTTTTCATTGCCGACGTTTCTATTAATTAATTTAAAAATAATAATAAATGCTGAGCACCGTTTCCCTCGAGTAAGAGGAGTTTATACCATAGTCGACCATGCTGGCGAAGTGCGGATAAGTACGGTTACGGTACGGTACGGTACGGTTACGATACGGTAAAAATGTCAAACCGACACTTGTACAAAAATAACTATAAAAAGTTTTCAACTATCCAATGAAAATTGAACTCTTGTGTAGTTGTGTATTGGTTAATGGAAGTAATATCATTGTGAGTTGGAAAAAGGAATTGCGGGCGAGACGTATTTTCATTTTCGATGCAAATGCATTAGGAATTCTAAAGATACGATATATTATGTAGGTCCCATGAATAGAGAAACTATTTTATCCCAATATAGTTTTAACCTTAAATATTGACCAATTTAAGAATTAAGCTTGCTACAAACTAAATGAAATGCTGCAAGTAATAAAAGAAAATTCTACAATAGTAAGTCGTCTAAAGGTTTCTTTAACAGTGAAATAAATAAAATATTTCGTATGGCCCCAAAAATGAAAAGCTTTATTATTCTGACCCTTGTTATAATTTTAGTCTTACGGTTCCCTTGGGACCTCGTGACAAACGATCATAGCATGTTTCGAATATTTTATGACATTTCAATTACTTTTAGATGTTTTTTTTTAACAATGAAGTG
Organism: Epargyreus clarus clarus; assembly: GCA_014595695.2. Lineage (NCBI taxonomy): Eukaryota > Metazoa > Arthropoda > Insecta > Lepidoptera > Hesperiidae > Epargyreus > Epargyreus clarus. Next base: position 1,426,285 of record JACTTY020000059.1, on the reverse strand, counting down.
GTAAAGCTGCCACCTGATTGTAAGTGGTCCCTGCCACCCATTGACATCCATGGCCAAGTTTATATAAAACTAAGGTCTACCGAAACGAAGCCACATTACAGGCGACCACCTCTAAGGGTTCATGAAGGCGAACTGTTGTCACCTCTCAAATTTAGTATAACTTTTGCGAATACGGTAATTAGTAAGTAATACATAAACCCCAAGAGGCATATTTTGGATTTTTTATAATATAGGAGTAGCAGACGAGCATACAGTCCACCTGATAGTAAGTGGCTACTACCGCCCATGGACATCTGTAATCAATCCCAGATAGGATTAGATATTCCTACCTGAGGTTGGCCACAGATGCGCCGCTACCCCTGAGGACTAAGCTGGAACGCCACGGAATAGTATGTCTCCCTTACCACACCCATCAAACCGGAACACAGCAGCGCCTAACATTGCTGTTATTAGGTAGAAATAGGTGTGGCGCTGGCGCCGCCGGAGTCGAACCACAAAAGATTCTACCACCTTCAAAAGATGTGTAGATTTTTAGAAATTCGCGGACATACTATCTTACATACATATACACATCGGTCGAATACAGAACCTCCTTTTTTGAAGTCGGTTAACACATGTCCGTTATATAAAAAATACCATATAACCATAACAATTTTTTCTTCCACAGGGCATGACTCCGATCTCGGTGTTGATCTTCGTGCTGTACATTATCGCGTCCCTGACCGTCATCGGGATGCTGTTCGACAACTCGCAATATGCACCCATGCTGGAAGTACTGCGGTGTTCAGCGCTGGCCTTCCTCGCCAGAAGCATCTCCTCCACCAGCCCAGCGATGCCTGTACTCCAAGTCGTCTATGTGGTTTCCGCCATGTTCTGGTGCCTTCACACCTTGAAACTCCTGGAAATAAAGAAGAGTAAAGTGGAATAACGTGTCAGACTGATTAGTGTTAACGATGTTTATAATAAATGTTTGGACACGAAAACAGAGTAACTCGTGAAGTAAAGAATTTAACAGTTTTAAAGTGTAAATAAAACACAGTGAAAAACCTCTTTGCCTGAGAGTTCTCAAACAGTATCTTAAAGGTATATTGTATGTTAAAAGTGTTTGTTTCAAATTTTAATGTCGGAATAATGTCAATGAGGTAGTCATTCAAATATTCCATTAAAATTCGTTTGTTTATTTGTAAGTAGGTATCTTTTAGATATATTAATTACTCATCGGTTAAGTGTTTTACCGACTAAGTGCCAAAATAAATAATTAGAATAAGGTGTTATGGTCAGATCAATAGTTTATAGAAACAAGTGTCATTGTTATTAATATTTAATTACATTATAATTAAAAAATCCTCACTGCCATACATAGTATACTATAATTTTACAAAATGTAAAATTGATATTTTAGACACAGTATTTCACTTAAAGTCTTAAACCATCATTAACCAGATACAAGTCGATATCTAATGGTAATTCCAAAATGTTTTCAAATTATCACCAGATATTTTGATATCTTTACAATACATTTGAAATAAAAAATAATCACTTTCATTATGTTGCATGTAAAATTGTAATAAATTTGTAGACGATTTTATTTTTATTCGTACGTAATAAAATTGTCTACAAATTTATTACGTACGTATAAATAAAAAGTAGAATAACAATAGACAGTAAATAAATAGTTTATAAAGAACGTGCCAACGAATAATTTATATTTTTCTTTTTAATTTTTGTATAATTTATTTCTTGATATTCATATTATTTTTATATACTTGAATTAAAATAAAATAATAAATACAACTTAATAAACAAATATTGTGTATCTTTTTTCTTATTTTTTATAACACAAAAGTTGGTCAGCGTAGTGGACTTAAAACTACCGCTGCCATAGTTGACGGTCCCTACCATAGACTTAGAATTTTTTTGCTACGATATATCAATAGTCCCTACGTACTCGTATAAAGCGACATGTCAAAAACGGATATTTACAGGAGTAATTAATGTTCAAATGCTTATGTTTCAAACGGATTTTTAGTAAATACTTAGTTAATATTTTCAAAATAATACTTTAAACATCCTAAGATTGTTTGTGGAGTTTGCAATATGCACCAATAACTTTGATCTACTATTGTTCATGTTTTACAGTCATCTTATAATGTTATGAATACTTGTATCTTGAAATCACACAAGAATTTTATCACAGTATTTATTCCACTGCTCGAACAAGTATCAGACATGTTGATTGGGGAATCCCGCGTGAATGAAGTTAAGTCAGACATGACCGCGTTCACGCCGAGGGGCGCGCTTTTTTAAAACGGAAGGACCGGCGAAGTACTATCTATTGTACCTACGTCATATCGTAGTATAATATATACCTACACAAAACGGAAGCTGTGATTAGTCATGTCATAATTATAGATAATTCACATATTACGTGAGATATTATATTAATTATGCATATGAATGAATTAAAAGTGAGGACATAAAGGTGGTAAAGCTATTATTTAATTTATTTAATTAATTCAGGATTTACTTAATTAATATCTTTTTGGGATATTATGGTGATCAAATATTTAAACTGCATTTTTAGGGTTCCGTTCCCAAAGAGTAAAAACGGAAGCATATTCCAAGCCTACGCTGTCTGTCCGTTTGTTACAGGGATCTATTTCCTGAACCGCAATAGGTATATTAATTGCTGCTTTAACTGCTTACCTCCGTGTGCGAGTTTGACTTGCACTTGAGCAATTTTTTACCTCTTCCATAAACCTCCGTTATTATAATTAACCTATCCACGCTTTACGGACAAAAGGCCGAAATGTGAGCTTGCTGTTTTACCTTCAAAACGGCTTGAAGGGATATGAAACACCGGATAAAAACTTATGGCATATGACAGTTTCATGAACACATAATGAAAGCGGAGGCGGTGTAATATGTCAAAAGAATCGATTGATAGAATTAGTATTTTATTAATAAAACGTTCCGATATAAATTGTGGTGCCCTTACGCGGTGCGATGGTTTTGCTTTTCTTACCCTTACTGTCTTAATCGGGGATGGAATTTCCATTAAAATCAATATCCACACGTTGCGATTGGTCATGGTCACCGTAATATATGCCTACACTAAATATATATTAACAAAATTATTATCAATTATTTTTGTTCCACTGAGTCATTAGTCGTCCAACGCATTAAATGTACAATCAAAATTGCTGACAAATTTGCGAAAATGTACCTTAAATATAGTTTATACTTGTGCATAGTTATTTATCAATGTATTCCAACGCATTCTAAAATTTGTACCACCATAGAAACGTGAGTAGTGTGCCGTATTAATACGTGAAACAGGTTTTTTGAAGAAACAGAACGTTGAGGTTATTTTTTTTGTGTACCCATATTTATGATACTATTTAAAATAAAAAACGTTTCAGAGCAGGGAAATCCACAAATGATGCAAAAATAAACAAGCTTCATGGAATCACATATGATAAGTAAATGAGGAGAAATTATTATATTTGGGTAGTATTTAAACGAGTGACTGCAAATAAAGTTTTGAATGACAAAAATAATGAATTTTGGTTATAGTATTACTAAGTGAGCGACTGGCTGCAAGTGACGAGAAATCAACAGAACAGCAACTTACAAACATTAATGTGAGTTACTTAAAATACGAAATGAGTAGCTTCGTTATATTTGAGCGACTAATATTTGTCAAATTGTAAACATTACGTCCTGCGTTTTATTCAATATTTAGCAAATGTTTTGTTTTTAATACTGAGCAGCATTTTATACTATGAATACAAAACCACTTTGAAAAATATATAATAAGTAAATTAAGGTATGAATAAAGGTAAGGTCTGAATTCAACAGATTGGGCCCACCCGCTCGCAGGGCGCTGCGCGCCCTGCTCGCTTAGTTTTATATTGTCTTATATGTTCCAACCAACCTAACCTAACCAATTCAATTAGAAAAACCTAATCTATCTTAATACTAAAGTGCCTCTTTATATTTCCAGTCGCTCACTTAGTAATGTAGTCGCACAAGTTATTAAAACAGTATGTCATCATCAGTCGTTAAGTTTTTTTTTTATTCGATCGTTTTATAATTTCCCATTATATTTTGATTATTCGTGTTTGGTCCGCTATGATTACGTACTGACAAAAAGGAAACAACGTATTCCTTCCACCTTATTGTCCCATTGTTGGGCACGGGTCTCCTTTCATAATGAGAACGGTTAGGCCATAGTTCACCGCGCTGGCCAAGTGCGTAGTAGTGTAAGTCTCTAACTACTCTTAGGATCTTGTACGTTAAAATTCATGTTACATATGCTTTTATATTGTAATAAAAAATCGTGATTCTATGCAGAAATCTTTTTTAATAGCTCACTTTGATTATTATGTCGATAAAGTCAAACTGGCCGAAGGTTAGTTTAGCCATAAACATAGGACCCATCGATATGTTATTTTGATATTAAACTATATTATTGGTAAAGTTTTATTGAAATGCAAGCTTTGCAGTGTTTACTACAAGAGCAACACACATCCATCCATCCTCACAAACTTTCGCTTTTATAATATTAGTAGGAAAGTTAGTAAAAGTAGGATGCATTAATTTTTACAGCTTCCAAGGCTCACATGTATTTTTTATGCAGTACAAGGTTCCTGTCAAGAAAAGTATAGCACACCGTATGAAGTATCTTACACGAAACGTTGTTACGGATTTTTCACTTGCACAAGAAAGAAACTGCATACAAGACACACTTACTGGTCTGAGGTATAATTCTTACTTTTTAAGAAATAGAAATTGTAAAATAACGCGCTATTCACCTGAAGGTTACTTGCCACTGTAGAAATTCTGTCTCTCACACTGGAATATCAGGATTAGAATTCTACCTATATAAGCACATTTAATTATTCGTGTGGTGTAGTGCTGAGCCTTGTGTAATATAAGTTAGATATCTTGACAGGATCGCCATGTAATGTTTAAGCCGGTTCCTGATATATTGAGAGGTGTCTTGATTTGATGAAAACATTTATGACTCACTAAATAATAAGCTTAACCTAACTTATATTATACAAGGCTCAGCTCTACACCAACAATTCGTAATCAAGTTCAAATTAGGGATTATGCTTAAATACCTATCATTCTGATACATGTGTCCAGTATTGGAACAGTAATAGGTGAAAAAATTTAAAAAGTATTACTTTTGTTACACAATTATGATTTTCAGGAAACACGTGAACGAACAAAGAAGATTGTTGTACTGGTTATCATGAAACTACATATGACTTTACAAATGACGAGTAAGTTTAAAAGATATATTTGTCTTCTTTATAATATTGGAGTAGCAGACGAGCAAGCAGTCCAATTGATCGCAAATAGCTACTGCCGCCCTTGGACATCTATAATTAACCCCAAATAAGATTAGATTACTACTTGAGACGAAGATGGAATGCCTCGGAAAAGTATGTCTCTCTTCAAACAAACTCACATCCTTCAAACAAATAGACAGCAACGCCTAATACTGCTGTCATTAGGCAGAATTAAGAGTGGCGTTGATGCCGCCGGAGTCCAACTACAGAAGGTTCTACCAACATTAAATCTTTAATTGATTACAAAACAAAACAACAAAGTTATTAATTATACAATTCAAAGATGTGTCCTAATGTGTGCATTAAGGATAAAAATCCAACCTGATGCATTCTATTCAAACTCTTCGTGTAAGTTTCTCTTCTTGCACACAGGGTGCACACTGAGTAGGTGCCGAAGGGAGCAGATTTTTGGGATAGCAAAATTTATTGGGCAAACTTATTTCTCAATTTCTACAATTGTGGTGTGAAAATAATACTGTAGGCATTTATTTTTACGGCCTTCCAGTCAGTGATTAGTATTGGCCCAAGATCCTATTGATCTGGACAGCCCTTAAGGGTATCAAATTGTAAAGGTCGGTAAGGATTGTAAAAAATAGCCAATTATTATTTACGCTTAACCGTCCAAATACCTATTGTATATTGTTCTATTTCTCAATTTCAGACCCGAGTGCAGACCAATTTGCAGTCCATCATGTATAAATGGCACATGCACAGGACCTAATCAATGCACTTGTGACATAGGGTACTATCAAAATAGTACCAGAGCGTATGAATGCGCACCTTATTGTGAACACGCCTGCGGCCAAGGAAGATGCACGTCACCCAACGTTTGTACTTGTGATTTCGGTTATAAGTATTTAAACCACACTTGTAAACCCGTTTGCAGCCAATCTTGCATCAATGGAACATGTATACGGCCAGACACTTGTAAATGCTGGGAAAATTACACGAAAACTGAAAACAACATTTGTAAGCCGTATTGCTCTACAGGGTGTCTTTACGGAACTTGTGCTGAGCCTGAGACTTGCCAATGCAACAGAGGATATGAAAAAGATGAATTAGGAAAATGCACACCAATTTGCACCGTACCATGTGGAGAGGGTATGTGTATTGCACCTGATATTTGTGAATGTTTTTCTGGCTACAATGTTACCAAATATGGAAATTGTGAGCCCTATTGCTCAAATGGATGTGATCATGGCAATTGCACAAGCCCAGAAGTTTGTGAATGTTATGATGGATTTGATAAAGATGAGTTGGGTAAATGTGCACCCATTTGCGCTCCAGCATGTGGAAACGGCACTTGCGTTGAACCTAATGTTTGTGATTGTTTTTCTGGATACAATGTTAGTGACTATGGAAATTGTGAGCCCTATTGCTCAAATGGATGTGATCATGGAAATTGCACAAGCCCAGAAGTTTGCGAATGTTATGATGGATATGATAAAGATGAGTTTGGTAAATGTGCACCCATTTGTGCTCCACATGTGGAAACGGTACTTGCGTGGAACCTAATGTTTGTGATTGTTTTCTGGATACAATGTTAGTAAAATGGAAATTGTGAGCCCCATTGCTCAAATGGATGTGATCATGGAAATTGCACAAGCCCAGAAGTTTGCGAATGTTATGATGGATTTGATAAAGATGAGTTTGGTAAATGTGCACCCATTTGCGCTCCAGCATGTGGAAACGGCACTTGCGTTGAACCTAATGTTTGTGATTGTTTTTCTGGATACAATGTTAGTGACTATGGAAATTGTGAGCCCTATTGCTCAAATGGATGTGATCATGGAAATTGTATAAGCCCAGAAGTTTGCGAATGTTATGATGGATATGATAAAGATGAGTTTGGTAAATGTGCACCCATTTGCGCTCCAGCATGTGGAAACGGCACTTGCGTTGAACCTAATGTTTGTGATTGTTATTCTGGATACAATGTTAGCAAATATGGAAATTGTGAGCCCTATTGCTCAAATGGATGTGATCATGGAAATTGCACAAGCCCAGAAGTTTGCGAATGTTATGATGGATATGATAAAGATGAGTTTGGTAAATGTGCACCATTGCGCTCCAGCATGTGGAAACGGCACTTGCGTTGAACCTAATGTTTGTGATTGTTTTTCTGGACACAATGTTAGTGACTATGGAAATTGTGAGCCCTATTGCTCAATTGGATGTGATCATGGAAATTGCACAAGCCCAGAAGTTGCGAATGTTATGATGGATATGATAAAGATGAGTTTGGTAAATGTGCACCCACTTGTGCTCCAGCATGTGGAAACGGTACATGCGTGAACCTAATGTTTGTGATTGTTTTTTCTGGATACAATGTAGTAAAAATGGAAATTGTGAGCCCATTGCTCAAATGGATGTGATCATGGAAATTGCACAAGCCCAGAAGTTTGCGAATGTTATGATGGATATGATAAGATGAGTTTGGTAAATGTGCACCCATTTGCGCTCCAGCATGTGGAAACGGCACATGCGTGGACCTAATGTTTGTGATTGTTTTCTGGATACAATGTTAGTGACTATGGAAATTGTGAGCCCCATTGCTCAAATGGATGTGATCATGGAAATTGCACAAGCCCAGAAGTTTGCGAATGTTATGATGGATATGATAAAGATGAGTTGGTAAATGTGCACCCATTGTGCTCCAGCATGTGGAAAACGGCACTTGCGTTGGAACCTAATGTGTGTGATTGTTTTTCTGGATACCAATGTTAGTGACTATGGAAATTGTGAGCCCTATTGCTCAAATGGATGTGATCATGGAAATTGCACAAGCCCAGAAGTTTGCGAATGTTATGATGGATTTGATAAAGATGAGTTGGGTAAATGTGCACCCATTTGCGCTCCAGCTGGGGAAACGGCACTTGCGTTGAACCTAATGATTTGTGATGTTTTTCTGGATACAATGTTAGTGACTATGGAAATTGTGAGCCCTATTGCTCAAATGGATGTGATCATGGAAATTGCACAAGCCCAGAAGTTTGCGAATGTATGATGGATATGATAAAGATGAGTTTGGTAAATGTGCACCCATTTGCTCCAACATGTGGAAACGGTACTTGCGTGGAACCTAATGTTTGTGATTGTTTTTCTGGTACAATGTTAGTAAAAATGGAAATTGTGAGCCCCATTGCTCAAATGGATGTGATCATGAAATGCACAAGCCCAGAAGTTTGCGAATGTTATGATGGATGTGATAAAGATGAGTTTGGTAAATGTGCACCCATTTGCGCTCCAGCATGTGGAAACGGCACTTGCGTTGAACCTAATGTTTGTGATTGTTTTTCTGGATACAATGTTAGTGACTATGGAAATTGTGAGCCCTATTGCTCAAATGGGTGTGATCATGGAAATTGTATAAGCCCAGAAGTTTGCGAATGTTATGATGGATATGATAAAGATGAGTTTGGTAAATGTGCACCCATTTGCGCTCCAGCATGTGGAAAACGGCACTTGCGTTGTGAACCTAATGTTTGTGATTGTTTCTGGATACAATGTTAGCAAATATGGAAATTGTGAGCCCTATTGCTCAAATGGATGTGATCATGGAAATTGCACAAGCCCAGAAGTTTGCGAATGTTATGATGGATTTGATAAAGATGAGTTTGGTAAATGTGCACCCATTTGCGCTCCAGCATGTGGAAACGGCACTTGCGTTGAACCTAATGTTGTGATTGTTTTTCTGGATACAATGTTAGTGATATGGAAATTGTGAGCCCTATTGCTCAATTGGATGTGATCATGGAAATTGCACAAGCCCAGAAGTTTGCGAATGTTATGATGGATATGATAAAGATGAGTTTGGTAAATGTGCACCCACTTGTGCTCCAGCATGTGGAAACGGTACATGCGTGGAACCTAATGTTTGTGATTGTTTTTCTGGATACAATGTTAGTAAAAATGGAAATTGTGAGCCCCATTGCTCAAATGGATGTGATCATGGAAATTGCACAAGCCCAGAAGTTTGCGAATGTTATGATGGATATGATAAAGATGAGTTTGGTAAATGTGCACCCATTTGCGCTCCAGCATGTGGAAACGGCACTTGCGTGGACCTAATGTTTGTGATTGTTTTTCTGGATACAATGTTAGTGACTATGGAAATGTGAGCCCTATTGCTCAAATGGATGTGATCATGGAAATTGCACAAGCCCAGAAGTTTGCGAATGTTATGATGGATATGATAAAGATGAGTTTGGTAAATGTGCACCCATTTGCGCTCCAGCATGTGGAAACGGCACTTGCGTTGGACCTAATGTTTGTGATTGTTTTCTGGATACAATGTTGTGACTATGGAAATTGTGAGCCCCTTGCTCAAATGGATGTGATCATGGAAATTGCACAAGCCCAGAAGTTTGCGAATGTTATGAGGAGATGATAAAGAGATTGAGGTTGGTAAATGTGCACCATTTGTGCTCCAGCATGTGGAAACGGCACTTGCGTTGGACCTAATGTTTGTGATTGTTTTTCTGGATACAATGTTAGTGACTATGGAAATTGTGAGCCCCATTGCTCAAATGGATGTGATCATGGAAATTGCACAGCCCAGAAGTTTGCGAATGTTATGATGGATATGATAAAGATGAGTTGGTAAATGTGCACCCACTTGTGTCCAGCATGTGGAAACGGTACATGCGTGGAACCTAATGTTTGTGATTGTTTTTCTGGATACAATGTTAGTGACTATGGAAATTGTGAGCCCTATTGCTCAAATGGGTGTGATCATGGAAATTGTATAAGCCCAGAAGTTTGCGAATGTTATGATGGATATGAAAGATGAGTTTGGTAAATGTGCACCCATTTGCGCTCAGCATGTGGAAAACGGCACTTGCGTGAACCTAATGTTTGTGATTGTTATCTGGATACAATGTTAGCAATATGGAAATTGTGAGCCCTATTGCTCAAATGGATGTGATCATGGAAATTGCACAAGCCCAGAAGTTTGCGAATGTTATGATGGATATGATAAAGATGAGTTTGGTAAATGTGCACCCATTTGCGCTCCAGCATGTGGAAACGGCACTTGCGTTGAACCTAATGTTTGTGATTGTTTTTCTGGATACAATGTTAGTGACTATGGAAATTGTGAGCCCTATTGCTCAATTGGATGTGATCATGGAAATTGCACAAGCCCAGAAGTTTGCGAATGTTATGATGGATATGATAAGATTGAGTTTGGTAAATGTGCACCCATTGTGCTCCAGCATGTGGAAACGGTACATGCGTGGAACCTAATGTTTGTGATTTTTTTCTGGATACAATGTTAGTAAAAATGGAAATTGTGAGCCCATTGCTCAAATGGATGTGATCATGAAATTGCACAAGCCCAGAAGTTTGCGAATGTTATGATGGATATGATAAAGATGAGTTTGGTAAATGTGCCCATTTGCGCTCCAGCATGTGGAAACGGCACTTGCGTTGGACCTAATGTTTGTGATTGTTTTTCTGGATACAATGTTAGTGACTATGGAAATTGTGAGCCCTATTGCTCAATGGATGTGATCATGGAAATTGCACAAGCCCAGAAGTTGCGAATGTTATGATGGATATGATAAAGATGAGTTTGGTAAATGTGCACCCATTTGCGCTCCAGCATGTGGAAACGGCACTTGCGTTGGACCTAAGTTTGTGATTGTTTTTCTGGATACAATGTTAGACTATGGAAATTGTGAGCCCCATTGCTCAAATGGATGTGATCATGGAAATTGCACAAGCCCAGAAGTTTGCGAATGTTATGATGGATATGATAAAGATGAGTTTGGTAAATGTGCACCCATTTGTGCTCCAGCATGTGGAAACGGCACTTGCGTTGGACCTAATGTTTGTGATTGTTTTTCTGGATACAATGTTAGTGACTATGGAAATTGTGAGCCCTATTGCTCAAATGGATGTGATCATGGAAATTGCACAAGCCAGAAGTTTGCGAATGTTATGATGGATTTGATAAAGATGAGTGTTTGTAAATGTGCACCCATTTGCGCTCCAGCATGTGGAAACGGCACTTGCGTTGACCTAATGTTTGTGATTGTTTTCTGGATACAATGTTAGTGACTATGGAAATTGTGAGCCCTATTGCTCAAATGGATGTGATCATGGAAATTGCACAAGCCCAGAAGTTTGCGATGTTATGATGGATATGATAAAGATGAGTTTGGTAAATGTGCACCCATTTGTGCTCCAACATGTGGAAACGGTACTTGCGTGGAACCTAATGTTTGTGATTGTTTTTCTGGATACAATGTTAGTAAAAATGGAAATTGTGAGCCCCATTGCTCAAATGGATGTGATCATGGAAATTGCACAAGCCCAGAAGTTTGCGAATGTTATGATGGATTTGATAAAGATGAGTTGGTAAATGTGCACCCATTTGCGCTCCAGCATGTGGAAACGGCACTTGCGTTGGACCTATGTTTGTGATTGTTTTTCTGGATACAATGTTAGTGACTATGGAAATTGTGAGCCCTATTGCTCAAATGGATGTGATCATGGAAATTGCACAAGCCCAGAAGTTTGCGAATGTTATGATGGATATGATAAAGATGAGTTTGGTAAATGTGCACCCATTTGTGCTCCAGCATGTGGAAACGGCACTTGCGTTGGACCTAATGTTTGTGATTGTTTTTCTGGATACAATGTTAGTGACTATGGAAATTGTGAGCCCCATTGCTCAAATGGATGTGATCATGGAAATTATATAAGCCCAGAAGTTTGCGAATGTTATGATGGATATGATAAAGATGAGTTTGGTAAATGTGCACCCATTTGCGCTCCAGCATGTGGAAACGGCACTTGCGTTGAACCTAATGTTTGTGATTGTTATTCTGGATACAATGTTAGCAAATATGGAAATTGTGAGCCCTATTGCTCAAATGGATGTGATCATGGAAATTGCACAAGCCCAGAAGTTTGCGAATGTTATGATGGATATGATAAAGATGAGTTTGGTAAATGTGCACCCATTTGCGCTCCAGCATGTGGAAACGGCACTTGCGTTGAACCTAATGTTTGTGATTGTTTTTCTGGATACAATGTTAGTGACTATGGAAATTGTGAGCCCTATTGCTCAATGGATGTGATCATGGAAAATGCACAGCCCAGAAGTTTGCGAATGTTATGATGGATATGATAAAGATGAGTTTGGTAAATGTGCACCCACTTGGCTCCAGCATGTGGAAACCGGTACATGCTGGAACCTAATGTTTGTGATTGTTTTTCTGGATACAATGTTAGTAAAAATGGAAATTGTGAGCCCCATTGCTCAAATGGATGTGATCATGGAAATTGCACAAGCCCAGAAGTTTGCGAATGTTATGATGGATATGATAAAGATGAGTTTGGTAAATGTGCACCCATTTGCGCTCCAGCATGTGGAAACGGCACTTGCGTTGGACCTAATGTTTGTGATTGTTTTTCTGGATACAATGTTAGTGACTATGGAAATTGTGAGCCCTATTGCTCAAATGGATGTGATCATGGAAATTGCACAAGCCCAGAAGTTTGCGAATGTTATGATGGATATGATAAAGATGAGTTTGGTAAATGTGCACCATTTGCGCTCCAGCATGTGGAAACGGCACTTGCGTTGGACCTAATGTTTGTGATTGTTTTTCTGGATACAATGTTAGTGACTATGGAAATTGTGAGCCCCATTGCTCAAATGGATGTGATCATGGAAATGCACAAGCCCAGAAGTTTGCGAATGTTATGATGGATATGATAAAGATGAGTTTGGTAAATGTGCACCCATTTGTGCTCCAGCATGTGGAAACGGCACTTGCGTTGGACCTAATGTTTGTGATTGTTTTTCTGGATACAATGTTAGTGACTATGGAAATTGTGAGCCCTATTGCTCAAATGGATGTGATCATGGAAATTGCACAAGCCCAGAAGTTTGCGAATGTTATGATGGATTTGATAAAGATGAGTTGGGTAAATGTGCACCCATTTGCGCTCCAGCATGTGGAAACGGCACTTGCGTTGAACCTAATGTTTGTGATTGTTTTTCTGGATACAATGTTAGTGACTATGGAAATTGTGAGCCCTATTGCTCAAATGGATGTGATCATGGAAATTGCACAAGCCCAGAAGTTTGCGAATGTTATGATGGATATGATAAAGATGAGTTTGGTAAATGTGCACCCATTTGTGCTCCAACATGTGGAAACGGTACTTGCGTGGAACCTAATGTTTGTGATTGTTTTTCTGGATACAATGTTAGTAAAAATGGAAATTGTGAGCCCCATTGCTCAAATGGATGTGATCATGGAAATTGCACAAGCCCAGAAGTTTGCGAATGTTATGATGGATTTGATAAAGATGAGTTTGGTAAATGTGCACCCATTTGCGCTCCAGCATGTGGAAACGGCACTTGCGTTGACCTAATGTTTGTGATTGTTTTTCTGGATACAATGTTAGTGACTATGGAAATTGTGAGCCCTATTGCTCAAATGGTGTGATCATGGAAATTGTATAAGCCCAGAAGTTTGCGAATTTATGATGGATATTAAAGATGAGTTTGGTAAATGTGCACCCATTTGCGCTCCAGCATGTGGAAACGGCACTTGCGTTGAACCTAATGTTTGTGATTGTTTATTCTGGATACAATGTTAGCAAATATGGAAATTGTGAGCCCTATTGCTCAAATGGATGTGATCATGGAAATTGCACAAGCCCAGAAGTTTGCGAATGTTATGATGGATTGATAAAGATGAGTTTGGTAAATGTGCACCCATTTGCGCTCCAGCATGTGGAAACGGCACTTGCGTGTGGAACCTAATGTTTGTGATTGTTTTTCTGGATACAATGTTAGTGACTATGGAAATTGTGAGCCCTATTGCTCAATGGATGTGATCATGGAAATTGCACAAGCCCAGAAGTTTGCGAATGTTATGATGGATATGATAAAGATGAGTTTGGTAAATGTGCACCCACTTGTGCTCCAGCATGTGGAAACGGTACATGCGTGGAACCTAATGTTTGTGATTGTTTTTCTGGATACAATGTTAGTGACTATGGAAATTGTGAGCCCTATTGCTCAAATGGATGTGATCATGGAAATTGCACAAGCCCAGAAGTTTGCGAATGTTATGATGGATTTGATAAAGATGAGTTGGGTAAATGTGCACCCATTTGCGCTCCAGCATGTGGAAACGGCACTTGCGTTGAACCTAATGTTTGTGATTGTTTTTCTGGATACAATGTTAGTGACTATGGAAATTGTGAGCCCTATTGCTCAAATGGATGTGATCATGGAAATTGTATAAGCCCAGAAGTTTGCGAATGTTATGATGGATATGATAAAGATGAGTTTGGTAAATGTGCACCCATTTGCGCTCCAGCAGTGGAAACGGCACTTGCGTTGAACCTAATGTTTGTGATTGTTTTTCTGGATACAATGTTAGATATGGAAATTGTGAGCCCTATTGCTCAAATGGTGTGATCATGGAAATTGCACAAGCCCAGAAGTTTGCGAATGTTATGATGGATTGATAAAGATGAGTTTGGTAAATGTGCACCCATTTGCGCTCCAGCATGTGGAAACGGCACTTGCGTTGAACCTAATGTTTGTGATTGTTTTTTCTGGATACAATGTTAGTGACTATGGAAATTGTGAGCCCTATTGCTCAATGATGTGATCATGGAAATTGCACAAGCCCAGAAGTTTGCGAATGTTATGATGGATATGATAAAGATGAGTTTGGTAAATGTGCACCCATTGTGCTCCAGCATGTGGAAACGGCATGCGTTGGAACCTAATGTTTGTGATTGTTTTTCTGGATACAATGTTAGTAAAATGGAAATTGTGAGCCCCATTGCTCAAATGGATGTGATCATGGAAATTGCACAAGCCCAGAAGTTTGCGAATTTATGATGGATATGATAAAGATGAGTTTGGTAAATGTGCACCCATTTGCGCTCCAGCATGTGGAAACGGCACTTGCGTTGGACCTAATGTTTGTGATTGTTTTTTCTGGATACAATGTTAGTGACTATGGAAATTGTGAGCCCCATTGCTCAAATGGATGTGATCATGGAATTGCACAAGCCCAGAAGTTTGCGAATGTTATGATGGATATGAAAGATGAGTTTGGTAAATGTGCACCCATTTGCGCTCCAGCATGTGGAAACGGCACTTGCGTTGGACCTAATGTTTGTGATTGTTTTTCTGGATACAATGTTATGACTATGGAAATTGTGAGCCCCATTGCTCAAATGATGTGATCATGGAAATTGCACAAGCCCAGAAGTTTGCGAATGTTATGATGGATATGATAAAGATGAGTTTGGTAAATGTGCACCCTTTGTGCTCCAGCATGGTGGAACGGCACTTGCGTTGGACCTAATGTTTGTGATTGTTTTTCTGGATACCAATGTTAGTGACTATGGAAATTGTGAGCCCCATTGCTCAATGGATGTGATCATGGAAATTGCACAAGCCCAGAAAGTTTTGCGAATGTTATGATTGATAGATAAGATGAGTTTGGTAAATGTGCACCCCTTGTGCTCCCAGCATGTGGAAACGGTACATGCGTGGAACCTAATGTTTGTGATTGTTTTTCTGGATACAATGTTAGTGACTATGGAAATTGTGAGCCTATTGCTCAAATGGGTGTTGATCATGGAAATTGTAAGCCCAGAAGTTTGCGAATGTTATGATGGATATGATAAAGATGAGTTTGGTAAATGTGCACCCATTTGCGCTCCAGCATGTGGAAAACGGCACTTGCGTTGAACCTAATGTTTGTGATTGTTATTCTGGATACAATGTTAGCAAATATGGAAATGTGAGCCCTATTGCTCAAATGGATGTGATCATGGAAATTGCACAAGCCCAAAGTTTGCGAATGTTATGATGGATATGATAAAGTGAGTTTGGTAAATGTGCACCCATTTGCGCTCCAGCATGTGGAAACGGCACTTGCGTTGAACCTATGTTTGTGATTGTTTTTATTTCTGGATACAATGTTAGTGACTATGGAAATTGTGAGCCCTATTGCTCAATGGATGTGATCATGGAAATGCACAAGCCCAGAAGTTTGCGAATGTTATGATGGATATGATAAAGATGAGTTTGTAAATGTGCACCCACTTGTGCTCCAGCATGTGGAAACGGTACATGCGTGGAACCTAATGTTTGTGATTGTTTTTCTGGATACAATGTTAGTAAATGGAAATTGTGAGCCCCTTGCTCAAATGGATGTGATCATGGAAATTGCACAAGCCCAGAAGTTTGCGATGTTATGATGGATATGATAAAGATGAGTTTTTGTAAATGTGCACCCATTTGCGCTCCGCATGTGGAAACGGCACTTGCGTTGGACCTAATGTTTTGTGATTGTTTTTCTGGATACAATGTTAGTGACTATGGAAATTGTGAGCCCTATTGCTCAAATGGATGTGATCATGGAAATTGCACAAGCCCAGAAGTTTGCGAATGTTATGATGATATGATAAAGATGAGTTTGGTAATGTGCACCCATTTGCGCTCCAGCATGTGGAAACGGCACTTGCGTTGGACCTAATGTTTGTGATTGTTTTTTCTGGATACAATGTTAGTGATATGGAAATTGTGAGCCCCATTGCTCAAATGGATGGATCATGGAAATTGCACAAGCCCAGAAGTTTGCGAATGTTATGATGGATATGAAAAGATGAGTTTGGTAAATGTGCACCCCATTGTGCTGCCAGCATGTGGAAACGGCACGTGCGTTGGACCTAATGTTTTGTGATTGTTTTTCGGATACAATGTTAGTGCTACTATGGAAATTGTGAGCCCTATTGCTCAAATGGATGTGATCATGGAAATTGCACAAGCCCAGAAGTTTGCGAATGTTATGATGGATTGATAAAGATGAGTTGGGTAAATGTGCACCCATTTTGCGCTCCAGCATGTGGAAACGGCACTTGCGTTGACCTAATGTTTGTGATTGTTTTTCTGGATACAATGTTAGTGACTATGGAAATTGTGAGCCCATTGCTCAAATGGATGTGATCATGGAAAATTGCACAAGCCCAGAAGTTTGCGAATGTTATGATGGATATGATAAAGATGAGTTTGGTAAATGTGCACCCTTTGTGCTCCAACATGTGGAAACGGTACTTGCGTGGAACCTAATGTTTGTGATTGTTTTCTGGATACAATGTTAGTAAAAATGGAAATTGTGAGCCCCATTGCTCAAATGGATGTGATCATGGAAATTGCACAAGCCCAGAAGTTTGCGAATGTTTGATGGATTTGATAAAGATGAGTTTGGTAAATGTGCACCCATTTGCGCTCCAGCATGTGGAAACGGCACTTGCGTTGGACCTAATGTTTGTGATGTTTTTTCTGGATACAATGTAGTGACTATGGAAATTGTGAGCCCTATTGCTCAAATGGATGTGGATCATGGAATTGCACAAGCCCAAAGTTTGCGAATGTTATGATGGATATGATAAAGATGAGTTTGGTAAATGTGCACCCATTTGGCTCCAGCATGTGGAAACGGCACTTGCGTTGGACCTAATGTTTGTGATTGTTTTTCTGGATACAATGTTAGTGACTATGGAAATTGTGAGCCCCATTGCTCAAATGGATGTGATCATGGAAATTATATAAGCCCAGAAGTTTGCGAATGTTATGATGGATATGATAAAGATGAGTTTGGTAAATGTGCACCCATTTGCGCTCCAGCATGTGGAAACGGCACTTGCGTTGAACCTAATGTTTGTGATTGTTATTCTGGATTACAATGTTAGCAAATATGGAAATTGTGAGCCTATTGCTCAAATGGATGTGAATCATGGAAATTGCACAAGCCCAGAAGTTTGCGAATGTTATGATGGATATGATAAAGATGAGTTTGGTAAATGTGCACCCATTTGCGCTCCAGCATGTGGAAACGGCACTTGCGTTGGACCTAAGTTTGTGTGATTGTTTTTCTGGATACAATGTTTAGTGACTATGGAAATTGTGAGCCTATTGCTCACATGGATGTGATCATGGAAAATTGCACAAGCCCAGAAGTTTGCGAATGTTATGATTGGATATGATAAAGATGAGTTTGGTAAATGTGCACCCATTTGCGCTCCAGCATGTGGAAACGGCACTTGCGTTGGACCCTAATGTTTGTGATTGTTTTTCTGGATACAATGTTAGTGACTATGGAAATTGTGAGCCCCATTGCTCAAATGGATGTGATCATGGAAATTGCACAAGCCCAGAAGTTTGCGAATGTTATGATGGATATGATAAAGATGAGTTTGGTAAATGTGCACCCATTTGTGCTCCAGCATGTGGAAACGGCCCTTGCGTTGGACCTAATGTTTGTGATTGTTTTTCTGGATACAATGTTAGTGACTATGGAAATTGTGAGCCCTATTGCTCAAATGGATGTGATCATGGAAATTGCACAAGCCCAGAAGTTTGCGAATGTTATGATGGATTTGATAAAGATGAGTTGGGTAAATGTGCACCCATTTGCGCTCCAGCATGTGGAAACGGCACTTGCGTTGAACCTAATGTTTGTGATTGTTTTTCTGGATACAATGTTAGTGACTATGGAAATTGTGAGCCCTATTGCTCAAATGGATGTGATCATG
This sequence comes from Epargyreus clarus clarus, assembly GCA_014595695.2. Lineage (NCBI taxonomy): Eukaryota > Metazoa > Arthropoda > Insecta > Lepidoptera > Hesperiidae > Epargyreus > Epargyreus clarus. The sequence goes on along the minus strand of JACTTY020000059.1, from coordinate 1,407,329 downwards.
GAAATTGCACAAGCCCAGAAGTTTGCGAATGTTATGATGGATATGATAAAGATGAGTTTGGTAAATGTGCACCCATTTGTGCTCCAACATGTGGAAACGGTACTTGCGTGGAACCTAATGTTTGTGATTGTTTTTCTGGATACAATGTTAGTAAAAATGGAAATTGTGAGCCCCATTGCTCAAATGGATGTGATCATGGAAATTGCACAAGCCCAGAAGTTTGCGAATGTTATGATGGATTTGATAAAGATGAGTTTGGTAAATGTGCACCCATTTGCGCTCCAGCATGTGGAAACGGCACTTGCGTTGAACCTAATGTTTGTGATTGTTTTTCTGGATACAATGTTAGTGACTATGGAAATTGTGAGCCCTAGTGCTCAAATGGGTGTGATCATGGAAATTGTATAAGCCCAGAAGTTTGCGAATGTTATGATGGATATGATAAAGATGAGTTTGGTAAATGTGCACCCATTTGCGCTCCAGCATGTGGAAACGGCACTTGCGTTGAACCTAATGTTTGTGATTGTTATTCTGGATACAATGTTAGCAAATATGGAAATTGTGAGCCCTATTGCTCAAATGGATGTGATCATGGAAATTGCACAAGCCCAGAAGTTTGCGAATGTTATGATGGATTTGATAAAGATGAGTTTGGTAAATGTGCACCCATTTGCGCTCCAGCATGTGGAAACGGCACTTGCGTGGAACCTAATGTTTGTGATTGTTTTTCTGGATACAATGTTAGTGACTATGGAAATTGTGAGCCCTATTGCTCAATTGGATGTGATCATGGAAATTGCACAAGCCCAGAAGTTTGCGAATGTTATGATGGATATGATAAAGATGAGTTTGGTAAATGTGCACCCACTTGTGCTCCAGCATGTGGAAACGGTACATGCGTGGAACCTAATGTTTGTGATTGTTTTTCTGGTACAATGTTAGTTAAAAATGGAAATTGTGAGCCCCATTGCTCAATGGATGTGATCATGGAAATTGCACAAGCCCAGAAGTTTGCGAATGTTATGATGGATATGATAAAGATGAGTTTGGTAAATGTGCACCCATTTGCGCTCCAGCATGTGGAAACGGCACTTGCGTTGGACCTAATGTTTGTGATTGTTTTTCTGGATACAATGTTAGTGACTATGGAAATTGTGAGCCCTATTGCTCAAATGGATGTGATCATGGAAATTGCACAAGCCCAGAAGTTTGCGAATGTTATGATGGATATGATAAAGATGAGTTTGGTAAATGTGCACCCATTTGCGCTCCAGCATGTGGAAACGGCACTTGCGTTGGACCTAATGTTTGTGATTGTTTTTCTGGATACAATGTTAGTGACTATGGAAATTGTGAGCCCCATTGCTCAAATGGATGTGATCATGGAAATTGCACAAGCCCAGAAGTTTGCGAATGTTATGATGGATATGATAAAGATGAGTTTGGTAAATGTGCACCCATTTGTGCTCCAGCATGTGGAAACGGCACTTGCGTTGGACCTAATGTTTGTGATTGTTTTTCTGGATACAATGTTAGTGACTATGGAAATTGTGAGCCCCATTGCTCAAATGGATGTGATCATGGAAATTGCACAAGCCCAGAAGTTTGCGAATGTTATGATGGATATGATAAAGATGAGTTTGGTAAATGTGCACCCATTTGTGCTCCAGCATGTGGAAACGGCACTTGCGTTGGACCTAATGTTTGTGATTGTTTTTCTGGATACAATGTTAGTGACTATGGAAATTGTGAACCCTATTGCTCAATGGATGTGATCATGGAAAATTGCACAAGCCCAGAAGTTTGCGAATGTTATGATGGATATGATAAAGATGAGTTTGGTAAATGTGCACCCATTTGCGCTCCAGCATGTGGAAACGGTACTTGCGTTGAACCTAATATTTGTGAATGTTTTGCGGGTTATTACTTATCCCCAAGTAACACATGTGAGCCTTTTTGCTCCAAAGGATGTGAAAATGCATTATGTATAGCACCCGACACGTGCGTGTGTGCAAAAGGATATCAACCAGAATGGAAAAACTCATTACTTCACTGTAGGCCAATCTGCTTCAATTCATGTGGAAATGGTACATGTATAGCTCCTAATTTATGTGAATGTTTCTTTGGATATGAAGTAAATTTAAAGGGACTCAATGAATCGAACAATGGATCATTGTGTACACCTCAATGTAAAAACTGCCATGGTTCGTGCATTTCCCCAAATGAGTGTGTCTGTCATCCTCCATATGAACCTATAAAAACAACAATTGACTGGAAAAGTTGCGAATGCGACAATTGTACAGATTCAAATAATATATGCGAAGTCACCAACTGTGTTATTAAAAATACAAGTTTATATAATACCAATCTTAATCAAAACGAAATTGAATACGACAAAGACAAAAATACCCAACAAACTGATTATGAAAATACGTACACAACAGAGAGATGGAATGGTGATGTTGAAAATAGGAAGGGTGAAAACCAACAGGCTATGTAAGTCAATTTTAATCATATGAATACTTAGAATTTAAATATGAATTTTGTTTTACTATTCAATATTTATGGTTATGGATGGCAAGTATCGAATGAATTAATAGGATTCTTACGGGTCATCTCCAAGAGCCATAGTGCTAGTAGTAGCCATCGTGCCAACAAGTTTAGAAAACAATACAGAAAAGGCACAGCAATGTTATAAAATATAAGGTTATTTTTTTCTACAGATGTTTCGTAGAAATGTTATACTAAGAAAGGGATTTCAAAAAATCATTTTCAAGGAAGTTGAGACAAGACTTTCATGTCTTTACTAATAAATACATTTACTATGTTTATTAGTGATCACTTTAACAATGCCAGTACATCTACATTTACGTATTTCTAAACTTTATCCTGTACTATCATTAAAATAGAAAGACACTATATATATTTTAAAGGAAGTATATCACATGTCATAATATCGTTAAAATAAGCACAATATAAGTCCAAAACATAGAATTATTTATTATATCACGTATTACAAGCAACATTATTAATATATCTATGTTATATAATCATTTCTGCGGATTTCCAGGAATTACGAGTACAACTGGATCATTGCCATTTCACTAGTGTGTCTAATAATGACAATGATCATAATAATATTCACCTTCAAGAAGAAGTCTATCTTCAACTGTTTTAGAAGAGAAAAATATATGGTGTCAGGTACGGTAATCATTCTAAATTTATATTTTCTGCGAGTATACCTTCGGTGAGTGACATAGACCTACACAGAGATAAATATACTAATATTCGGCCTCAAAGCATAAGCATCTAAATTTATTATTAAGATTTGAGTCATACTTGAAGTATAAGTTAGCCACAGTTGCATTGCTATTATACTCTTATCTCCAAAACTAACTTGCACAACTGTTACCATACCTTTACATATATGTACCTTTTTATTTTCTTTTTTACAGATGAAACAACACATGTCACTGAATCTAATGAATTAAATCAAATTCAATTAAGAACAAATGTGGAATAATAATATATAACCAAAGCCATTTTTAAATTTAGTATTGTAACCATTTGTAGTATTAAAAATCGATAATTTATGAAATATTTTCTTATGAAATGAAACGAAATGTAATTATTGAAAAATATCAGTTAGAGTGTTTTATAAGCAGTGAGGTCAGTATTATAAGTATTTATTATAGCCTAGTAGTTTAAACTCGACCTTTTAATCAGGGGATCCGAAGTTCGTAATTATCACTTGTACGTTGTTGAAGGAAAATATCATGAGAAAATCTACAAGTCAGAGTTTTTGAAAAAAAATTACCAAAAATGTGTGAAGTCTACCAATTTACAGTAGACAAGCGCGGTGGACTTTGGCTTTAGCTCCTCACTCTGAGGAAACCTGTGCGAGAGATAACAATGTTGAGTGTCATTGTTATTAATATTGAATTACATTATACTAAAAAAATCCTCACTGCCATATTTAGTATGCAATGATTTACAAAATGTATAATAGGTATTTTAGACACAATTCAATATATTTTCAAATTGTCTTCACAAAAATCGAATCTTTTCCATACATTTGAAATTAAAAATTATCACTCATTATTATTATTATTATCAGTATTGAATGTAAAAAATATACGCGACAAAAAGATAACCTCTCTTCCTTTGGGAAGTCGGTTAAAACTGTAATCAATTTGAAGATAATTGTATTTTTATTCGTAATTGTAAAAATAAATACGTAAAATAATGTAAGCATGAAATTTTAAATAATATATGTAAGTAGGTATAGATAAAAAGCAGAATAACAATAGAAAGTAAATAAATATTTTATAAATAAAGTGCTAATATTTTATATTTTTTGTATAATTTATTTCTTTGTATTCATATTATTTATATACACTTAAATCAAAAATAAACTTATTGATAATAAATACAACTTAATAAACAAATATTGTGTTTCTTTTTTCTTATTTTTTATAACACAAAAGTTCGTCAGCGCAGTGGACCTAAAACTACCGCAGTCAAAGTCGACGGTCCCTACCATAAACTTAGATTTTTTTCGCTATAATATATTATCTATGGTCCCTACGTACTCGTATAAAGCGACATGTCAAAAACGGAAGTTTACAGGAGAGCGTAATTAATGTTCGAACCGCTCTAGAAATAATAATCTGTAGACTACTAAGAATATTTTTTATAATGTTGTTCTAGCTTCAGAAATTTAGAGAAGGAAACATGTTTTTTTTTTAATGGAATTTTAGTAAATTAGTATTTAAAAAAAAATATTTTAAACATCCTAACATTGCTTGTGGAGTTTGCAATATGCTCCAATAACTGTGAACTACTGTTATTCAGTTTCACTGTTTTACAGTAATCTTATAATGTTATGAATACTTGTATCTTAAAATCACACAACTCAATTTTATCACAACATTTATTTCACCTTTCGAACAAGCATCAGACATGTTGTTGATTGGGGAATTCCGCGTCAATGAAGTTAACATCAGACATGACCGCGTTCACGCCGAGTGGCGCACATTTTAAAACATCGTACAAAACGACTAGTATAGATATTCGCATATAGGACCCTTATTCCCTGTAATTGTTATACTTGTTCTCTTATACGAATGGTAAATCTAGTAAAGTACTTACATCATATTTAAAGAAAAATCTTATATAGGCATCAGCGTATGGTCAATCTAAAGCCGTATCACTATCATCACTACATATTTAAAACTACACAACGGATTTTGATGCGCTAATTTAATAGACATAGTAATTCAACAGTAAGGTTTGTATGTATAATAAAAAACAAGAAAAAACACTGATAATTTTACAAATTTCGGAAATAAACAATTTTTTTGGGCTTACATTGCACGCGCTGGTGGAACCCTACAAGATAGGTAAATCAAAATAATGTTCTACAGTATTGTACACCTTAAAAAGGTCTATAATGAAGTCCGCAATGGCATAATATGCCAGAAAGACATTATTTATGTCTATCTTTATTGCGTACTTCACAATAACTATTTTTATGATTTAAAAAGAAGACAACAATAAAGTTCATATTAAAATAGTTTTAATAGATACCAAATATTAATCCTTATCAAAATGAATTGTTTCAAAAAGCAAGCGTTTAATGTAAATAAAATTTTATCTTTATATGCTATAAAGATAAAATTTTATTTACATATAATATAAATTGGACTTACAGTTTAGAAGATCCTATGAAATTTTGCGGGATGAATATATGAAGGCACGCGCTATCAATACAGGTGATTGTCTTTCAGTTTAATCGAAAGTAACCATAACATAGAAGATATTATCGTCTGTTTTTTTTTAATTGTCAAATTAGGAAACGAGGATGCAGTATACCTGGAAAGTAGTCACTGCCGACCATAAGGATCACTAACCAAGTCCATATAGATTGGGGGTTTTACCTGAAGCCTATCAAAGACGCGTAACCACTCGTGAGTATATGAGTATATACAAAATAAGACATTAGAATTTTTGTATGTCGAACGTCGATAACTCCACGAATCGAAAATAATGTTTTTTCTCCTTTGTTGCTCCAAACCCTCTAAAGAACGACAAGTTAATGTGCCAATAGGTTTAATAATAATAATGATATAATGAATAATAAGAAAATGAAATAAATGTATAAAATTTAGCCTTTTTGTGGTAATTGGTTAATTTGGTTGCAACTATGTAGATTTTCGGTCTATATCATATTGAAGAATCAATTAACGGAGGAGCGCACGAAAATACGATTTTCAGTGAATTTAGTTGACACTAACCATAAAGAACCGTAAATCCATTTCTTAGATAGATTGTTTCTTAAATTAACATATTATATTTACTGTTGTGAAACACTTATTTAACATGTGAATTAGCTCAACCTACGTGGAAGCTCATCGAATTTTTTACAAGAGTGGTGAGAGAACAGTGTTGTAAGTGGGGCGAGAGTGAACGAGGATAATGCAAAAATGAGGAACATGTTTTTTTGTCTCATTCTGAGTTGATGATGCAGAGTACCGAATGGATTTAAATGCGATCTTCATCGATAGAAAAAGTGAAGTGAAAGTTCAATTTTTAACATGTCTTCATGTACGTAGGGACTGTCGAAGTACTCTCTATTGTGTCTCTATCGTAGTATATTGACTATATTGGCTTAGCATATTTATCTATCTACACAGAACGGAAGCTGCGATTAGTCATGTCATGATGATAGATCATTCACATATTACATTAGATATTAATTATGCATATGAATCCATTAAGCGTGAGGACATAAAGGTAATAAAACTCTCAGGATATATTTATTTTTTGTTGGGATATTATGGGGATCCAATATTAAAACTACATTTTTAGGGTTCCGTACCCAAAGAGTAAAAATGGAAGCCTACGCTGTCTGTCCTTTTTGTCACACTATCTCTTGAACCGTAATAGGTGGACAGTTCAATTTTTTGCTGCTTAATAACAAATACAAAAAAATGTTGCTGGTAGGAAAAACTCCGTGTGCGAGTTTGACTTGCACTTGGCCAATTCTTAACCTCTTCCACAAACCTCCGTTATTGTAATCAATCTATCCACGCTTTACGAACAAAAGACCGAAATCTGAGCTTGCTGTTTTGCCTTCAAAACGGCTGAAAGGGATTTGAAACGCCTGATACTTATGCCATATGACAGTTTCATGAACACAGAAATAAGCGGGGGCGGTGTAAGATGTCAAAGGAATCCATTGATAGAGTTAGTATTTTGTTGATAAAACGTTCCGTTATTGCCGGTGGTGCCTTTGTGCGGTGCGATGGTTTTGTTTTCTTACCCTTATTATCTTAAACGGGGATGGATTTTCCATTGAAATCAATATCCACACGTTGCGGTCTATCATGGTCACCATAATATATACCTACGGTAAGTATATATTAACAAATCGATTATTAATATTTTTATTCCACTGAGTCAATAGTCGCCCGGCGTATTGAACGTCCAATCAAAATTGCTGAAAATTTTGTGAAAATGTGCCTTAAATATGGTTTATGCTTGTGTATAATTATTTATCAGTGTATTCCAACACTTTCTACATTTTGTACCACAACAGAAACGTGAGTACATTACCAATGTGTAACATATAAGAGGCATAATTAATACGTAAAATTAAGATTGTGATAATTGTTTCTTCTTTTGTATAACTTATGATTTTTGATAATATTTAGAATCAAAAACGTTTCAGGTCGCGGAATTATTTTTTTTGTAACAGTATTTTCAATAATTTCCATTATACAATCTGTTTGTAATTTGTAATATTTTGAATTTATAAATTATGTAACAATAATTTTTAATACGACAATAAATTTTGAACTTATTTTTAACCGACTTCATTTATTCTTGATTGAGAATTGGTTTGATGCAAATAAACGACTCCTAAATTCTAATAAAACTAAATGTATTAAATTTATGCTACCAAATGTAAGGAGTACGGGGATGATGATCGCTCTACATGGTGCTCCACATGACTTTGCGATCTGTTTTCTTGGGATAACCATTGATTCTAAACTACAGTAGGGTCCCCACATCTCTGCTTTGTCCAGCAGACTTAGTACTGCAGCTCTTGCAGTCAGAAGAATTAGACCCACTGCTAGGCTTGTCTATTTCAGTTACTTTCACAGAATTATGTCTTATGGTATTCTGCTGTGGGGTAGTGCTGCTGACATAGAACCTATATTTACTATTCAAAAAAGAGCAATAAGGTCAATATATAGTCTGCGACGTGGTGAGTCCCCGAGAGAAGTGTTTCCCACTAGTAATATACTAGTTTTTGCCCGCGGCTTCGCCCGCGTTTAAAAGAAAATAATATGACATACTAACATACATAAAACTGAAAATTCGTACCTTCATTGACATGACAGTGGCGCCATCTAGCGAAAATTGGTCGTACCAACTCTGAAACCTTTGTGGGCTCATGGACAGCAACTTTGCTAAAATCATCAAATGCAAAGTTTACAAATCAATCCCTACTAATATCGATTAAAATAATCGATTTTTTTGGTCCAAAAGATCGATTCTCCGATTAATCGATCTAGGATCGCCATCCCTAGTTCCCGTGGGACTTCTGGGATAAAAACTATCATATGTCCTTTCTCGGGTCTCAGACTATCTTTGTACAAAATTTCATTAAAATCGGTTCAGTGGTTTAGGCGTGAAGAAGAGACAACCAGACAGACAGACAGAGTTACTTTCGGATTTATAATATTAGTAAGGAAAGTAAGGATTGTCAATACATATGAAAATATTATGTATATAAGAAAACACACTAATATGTTTAAAAAAAATAGTAACAACCATAACTTTAATACTAGAAATAGAAATAAATTAGCAATTCCTAAACATAGATTATGTAAGGTGGCTAGATCTTTCATAGTTAATTGTATTCGCTACTACAATAAAATACCCGAACACATTTTGAATCTCACAGAAAAAAAGTTCAAACCTGTCGTTAAACAACGCTACGAGTATGTAAAAAGCGTACTACGAGTATAATCTAAGTAAGTGATTATTTGACTGACAAAACGGTGTGGTCTGAAATAGTTCCAGCTCCATATGTACCGTTAGGTTAAGTTTAACATTGTAAAAAACATTTTTTTAAAAAGATGTGTGTTATGGAGTTTCTTTCGCCGCTTCTCCTCCATAACGAAACACCTTGTGAAGTGGTGGTTATTATATTGATATTCAAAACGTGATCTGTAAAGAACCTATTTTGAATAAAAAAATTGATTTGATTTGATTTTTGTTGCTTTTTCCAAAGATGCCCATGTATATTCTTAATCCAGGTACTCCCATTTTGTCCCAGAAACATATATCATAACGTATCAAGCATATTACACGGACAGTTGTTACTTGGGATTGAAAACTTGCACGTATACAAAAATTGGGTACAAAGAAGACTCCCGATGGTCTCTGGTAATTAATTCTAACTGTTTAAGAAATAGAAGTAGTAAACGAGCGAGCAATTCGCCTGAAGATTTGCCACTGTTGAAATTGCGCCTCTCATTCTGGAGTGCCAGCGTTCGAATTGTAGATAAACACTCAACAAATCTCTAATCTCTAATCTAATAATATAGAGTAGCAGACGAGCATGCAGTCCACCTGATGGTAAGTGGCTACTGCCACCCATGGACATCTGTAATCGACTCCAGATAGGATTAGATATTCGTACCGGAGGCCGGCCACAGATACGCCGCTACCCCTGAGGACTAAGCTGGAACGCCTCGGAAAAGTATGTTTCCCTTACCACACCCTTCAAACCAGAACACAGCAGCGCTTAACACTGCTGTTATAAGACAGACATAGGTGTGGCGATGGTGCCGCCGGAATCGAACCACGAAGGATTCTACCCGAAGGTGGTAGTAATGATGTTTTGCTCATGAAGCAACCGGAAGCCTAAGAGATGTACAATAAAAACTATTTTAAATGATGTGTGCAATCTACCATCTTAATCGTCCAACGCGATAGACTATACTTAAATTTTCTTCTTCTTCTTCTAGGAGACCTGAATATTGAAACAGTAATAGGTTGATAAGAAAGTATTATTATCTTTATTACACAATTGTTATTTTCAGAGAACGAGTCAACGAACAAAGAAGATTTGCTGTAGTGGTTATCAGGAAACTGCATATGATCGTACAAATGACGAGTAAGTTTAAAACCAAATATTTATCGTTTTTATAACATTAGAGTAGCAAACGAGACTCTTTGAGTCCACCTGATGGTAAGTACTGCCGCCATTAGACATCTGCAATAAACCCCCGATAAGATTAGAAGCCTACTTGAGGTCGGCCACTCTATGAGCCACTTCCCCGGAGAACGAAAGTGAATTTCCTCGGAAAAGTACGTCTTCCTTACCACACCCTTCATACCAAAAGACAGCAGGGCCTAACACTACTAAACACTACTGTTATCTATCATTAATAGATGTGGTCGTGATGCCGCCGGAGCAACAGAATTTGCTATCACTATTAAATCTGTAATTTATCTATGATTGCAAAAGAAACAATAAAGCAAAATTATCTTGGACAACGGTTTTTTCTCAATTTCTACAATTGCGGTGAAAATAAATTACCGTAGGCATTTGTTTTTACGGCCTTCCGGTTTATATAGTGGTTTGTATTGGCCCACGATCATTTTCATCTGGACAACCCTTAAGTAGGGTATAGAATTTTAGAGGTCGGTAAGGACTGTACAATTTGAATAGACAATTATTATTTACGCTTAACTGTCCAAATACCTATTCTATATTGTTCTATTTCTCAATTTCAGACCCAAGTGCAGACCAATTTGCCATCCATCATGTATAAACGGCACATGCACTGGGCCTAATCAATGCACTTGTGACGTAGGCTACTATCGAAGTAGTACCAGAAAGTATGAATGCGCACCTTATTGTGAACACGCCTGCGGTCAAGGAAGATGCACGTCACCTAACGTTTGTACTTGTGACTTCGGTTATAAGTATTTAAACCACACTTGTAAACCCGTTTGCAGCCAATCTTGCATCAATGGAACATGTATACAGCCAGACACTTGTAAATGCTGGGAAAATTACACGAAATCTGAAAACAACAATTGTAAACCGTATTGCTCTACAGGGTGTCTTTACGGAACTTGTGTTAAGCCTGAGACTTGCCAATGCAACAGAGGATATGAAAAAGATGAATTAGGAAAATGCACACCAATTTGCACCGTACCATGTGGAAAGGGTATGTGTATTGCACCTGATATTTGTGAATGTTTTTCTGGCTACAATGTTAGTAAGTATGGAAATTGTGAGCCCTATTGCTCAAATGGATGTGATCATGGAAATTGCATAAGCCCAGAAGTTTGTGAATGTTATGATGGATATGATAAAGATGAGGTTGGTAAATGTGCACCCATTTGCGCTCCAGCATGTGGAAACGGTACTTGCGTTGAACCTAATGTTTGTGATTGTTATTCTGGATACAATGTTAGCAAATATGGAAATTGTGAGCCCCATTGCTCAAATGGATGTGATCACGGAAATTGTATAAGCCCAGAAGTTTGTGAATGTCATAATGGATATAATAAAGATGAGTTTGGTATATGTGCACCCATTTGCGCTCCAGCATGTGGAAACGGTACTTGCGTTGAACCTAATGTTTGTGATTGTTTTTCTGGATACAAAGTTAGTAAATATGGAAATTGTGAGCCCCATTGCTCAAATGGATGTGATCACGGAAATTGTATAAGCCCAGAAGTTTGTGAATGTCATAATGGATATAATAAAGATAAGTTTGGTATATGTGCACCCACTTGCGTTCCAGTATGTGGGAACGGTACTTGCGTTGAACCTAATATTTGTGAATGTTTTGCGGGTTATTACTTATCCCCAAGTAACACATGTGAGCCTTTTTGCTCCAAAGGATGTGAAAATGCATTATGTATAGCACCCGACACGTGCGTGTGTGCAAAAGGATATCAACCGGAATGGAAAAACTCATTTCTTCACTGCAGGCCAATCTGCTTCAATTCATGTAGAAATGGTACATGTATAGCTCCTAATTTATGTGAATGTTTCTTTGGATATGAAGTAAATTTAACGGGACTCAATGAGTCAAACAATGGATCATTGTGTACACCTCAATGTAAAAACTGCCATGGTTCGTGCATTTCACCAAATGAGTGTGTCTGTAATTCTCCATATGAACCTATAAAAACAACAATTGACGGGAAAAGTTGCGAATGCGACAATTGTACAAATTCAAATAATATATGCGAAGTCACCAACTGTGTTATTAAAAATACAAGTTTATCTAATACCAATTTTAATCAAAACGAAATTCAATACGAGAAAGACAAAAATACCCCACAAACTCATTATGAAAATAGGTACACAACAGAGAGATGGAATGGTGATGTTGAAAATATGAAGAGTGAAAACCAACAGGACATGTAAGTCAATTTTTAATCACATGAATACTTAGAATTTAAAAACGAATTTTGTTTAACTTTTCAAATTTATGGTTACGGATGGCAAGTATCGAATGAATAAATAGGATCCTTACGGTCTCCAAGGGCCAGTGCATCGTGCCAACAAGTTTAGAGAACAATACAGAAAAGGCACGGCAATGTTAAAAATATAAAGTTATTTTTATCCACAGATGTTTTGTAGAAATGTTATAGTAAGATAGGAATTTCGAAAAATCAGTTCCAAGGAAGTTGAGATTATACTTTCATGTCTTTACTAACAAATGCGTTTCCTATATTTATTATTACATCATTACTTTAACAGTGCCAGTACATCTAACGTATTTCTAAACATAATTTTATATTATCATTACAATGGAAGGACATTTATATACAAACGAGAATATACGAGTATAATGTTATAATGCCGTTATATGAGCACAGTATGAACTAAACATGTTATTATTTATCATTTCCTAAATGATAATAAACATTATTAATATACCTATCTCATATATACATATATATTTTTGCCGATTTCCAGGAATTACAACTGGATCATTGCCATTTCACTAGTTTGTCTAATTATGACAATGGTCATAATAATATTTACCTTCAAGAGGAAGTCTATCCTCAACTATTTCAGAGGAGAAATATTAGGAAAATCAGGTATGTTAATCATTCTAAAATTGTATTTTCTGCGAGTATTTCTTCTGTGGGTCACATGGACCTACACAGAGATAAATATAAAGATATTCGGACTCAAAGCATAATCTAAATTTATTAATAAGATTTGAGTCAAACTTCATATCAACAGACACAAACTTCATATCACAGTTTCATTACTAATATATTAAGATGGAACTCCTGGCGCAACTAATCTTAGCATACCTTTATACATAAACGTTGTATATTTATATTATTTCCTTTTTTACAGATGAAACAACACATGTCAGCGAATCTAATGAATTAAACCTAATTAAATTAAGAGCAAATGTGGAATAATAATATATATCCAAAGACATTTTAAAATTTAGTATTGAAAACCATAGTATAAAAAATCAAGAAAAGTTTTCGTTATGAAATCTCTTTTATCATATGAAACAAAAGTAATTATTAAAAAATGACAGTTACAGTGTATTAAGGTATAAGTAGTGACAGCCTAGCCTAGTAGTCGAAACTCGACCTCTCAATCAGTGGATCCCAATTTCGTAATTATCACTTGTACGATGGTGAAGAAAAATATCATGAGAAAATCTATACATCGGAGTATTTGCAAAAAGTTACCAAAAATGTGTGGAATCTACCAATTCGCAGTAGAGTGCAGTGGTCTTTGGGCTAAGCTCCTCTCACTTTGAGAAGAAACCCGTGCGACAGACAATAATAGGTTGAGACAAGACAACAAGGCACATAAAAAAAATCAGTTACAGTTTATTTTGCTTATATTACGTCTAGGTCCAGATTTGGAGTTCTGGAGGCCTTGGGTAACGAAGTAGTGGAGGCCCCTAATTATTTAACTTTTTTCCATCAAGTCTATCATAAATTGATTGCCAACAAACAAAAGTATTTTATCAAGGAATGTAATTATAATTTCATTTTTTAATTATTGTAACATAGACCGTAAATATGTGGTGTTAATTAATACTAACGTTTTAGGAATGTTATGTAAATATAATGACGTTTTAATCTTACTGTATTTTTTATCATAATTTCATTTATTATTTTAGAACCATTTCGACATGGTAAAATTTAAAAAAATAAGTTATAAGATAATGATAATAATAATATTGATCGTAAGATTTTTTAATAATAGTAATTTTAAATTAGTACCTATGTAATCATTTAAACGATTTTTTATTAAGATAAGTATGCAAGCTGTGTTCACCAATCGCAAGATTACTATTGTATATTATATGTGTTTTAGAAATTAAGGGCCGATGTTGTATTTTGTGTTGGTGAACCTTAAATAAATAAATAAATAAAAATGCGAAATATAGTGTTTGAAACAAAAAACATATAACGTTGTAATCTATTGAAGTTAAGATATTTATTCTCTGTTTTGAGGGCTCCTCTCATATAAAGGCCCCGACACTGATTACGACCGATGCGACAGAATATCAACGGGAAAATCCGGTTAAAAATTGATCAGTACCCCTATCAGTTCCTATACAATCCGCTAGTGCGCTGATTGGAAATGTATGGGCAAATACGTAAACAAATACCAAAACAGTAATTTATGTAAAAACGTAAAACTCATACAAAGGGTACAGTCTGCCGTTTTACTTGTACAAAACAGAATCTTTGTGGCAAACATGACGTCAATTCAAATTCCGAAACGAAGGAGCATTGTCATATTTATGTTAACAAAATCACGTAGGTACTGCTGGAAAAATTGCTTTATAACCCAGACGACGCCGTTAAGAGTGATATTGCGTACCTTCATTCAATTTGGAAGCACTTTGAGGATAATTCTCTCTCCCTTTCAAAGCTCGAGTATAACAAACTGGAGTAGGTACTTACATTCATTCAATGTCAAATTTATTGAACTCTGTATAAAGAGGTATTCAAACACCCATACTTTGAAGTCAGGTCTAGGAATCTGAATGAAGTCCTAAACCGCTGAATTTGGGTCTACTCTAGGCCAAAACTTATTCTATTCTCATTTAGCACTACGATTGTTGGTAAATATTGAACGGGCGACCTGTCCCTGTAGTTCCGGGACCAGAATAGGGCTACGGTATCCCTTGCCTGTCGTAAGAGGCGACTAAGCGGGGCTTCCGGGGTTGCGGGCGGCAAGAGTGGGAGCTCAAACTGCCCGGCCAGCAACCCCGGGAAGGACGGTGGCATGTGTGGTCGCATATCGTCGTGTACAACAGACGATGTGGCGAGCGGCATGCTCACCTGGACGGAGCCCGACGGGGCAATGCGCTAAGAGAACTCCGGTTGCGTTCCTCTGGAGATCCCGGAGTCCTTTACGCAGCGCCGAGGATGGCCACCGGGGGGGTTTTAGTGCGGTAAGAATCCCACATAACTTTGTGTCGCTCCCACGGCACCGGGTACCTTTCGAAGGTTTCCCCCTCGAAAACAAAAAAAAAAAAAAAAAAAAAGGCGGGCGACCTGATGGAACAGTCAACGTCGCCTATGGACATTTGCAACACCAGAGGGGTCGCCAATGCATCGCCGGTTTTGGAGGAGAGCTCTTTTTTAAAGAGCCCCATGTCATAGCATTCCGGGAATACCTCATGAATAAGTTAATTCCACATCTTGCATGTCCTTGGCAAGGACGTCCGTGCAAATCAAACCGTAGAGGACCGCCACGAGTCCAGTTGGTGTGGATGGATCTTCATGCTTCGGTGAGTGGTGCGATGAGAAATTGGTGACGTAACAATATTTTTTTTTTGTTTTTATGTTGGAGGGTTACTTTAAATGTTGTGACAGGAATCAAGCGATGCTGTATTCTACTCTAACGATGTGGAGGGTTACTCAAATGACGTATTTCAACTGCTCGTATTTCTGCTCAGAGTAGGACTCCAATTATAGGTATCTGGGATTGATTTTTTATAAGATTGAGATCAGGAATGGCAAAGCAATCCAACTGATTATGAGTAAGTGGCGCCAATTGACATTTGTTATCTACTCCATAATAATATGGAACATGTGCTCGATCTAAAAGCAATCACAAACACGTATCCAATACTGAAAACTTTAATTTTATGTAAGTAAATTGGCAAATTCCACCTGCTTGCTACTTCTTTTGATGAAAACAAACTCTTATCCTTAACTTCACCATAAAATTGACACAGATTACAATGAATAAATTCAAATGACTCAAAGGTTATCCTTTGAGCCTAGGGCCATACAAACAAAGATCTTGTACCTACAATGTCTTCTAACATTATTCGAGGGAAAATTTTCCTTCAATTTATGCGAACTCCGTCACAGATTCGATTCTAATGAGAAAATATTACAGGATCGCGCCACCTTAAGCGTCGTGTCATCTAAGGCAGCGTATACACTAAATTAATGTCTGTAAATTTTAAGACGTTATGTGTACATACAACCGTACGTTTTTGCATATTTTGTGTTATTTGAAAGAAGTGCTCCGCAAATAAAAACAGCGTCTCGTAAAATTCTACATGTACTTTTTTACCAGATGTGTGTGAAAGAAAAAAAATCGTTTCTAAAAATTCTCTTGTTGTATTTGATATACATCCATAGCTTTGCTACTTCACACGTCTCTGTTTGAAAGACCGGCTATAACATTCATAAATAAAAGAATAGCAAATTCAAAAATACTTTAAATATTTGACATATTAGCATGTAACGTACTTAAGTACAAGTAGTGTTGTATATGTGTATTATTAATTACGTTGTTTACTGATCTATTGAATACTCATCACATAATAAAATATTTAATCCGTTTTAAAATTTATTTAATAATTTATTCAAACACCATTACATTTAGCGATACAGGCTAACCGATAGAGATATCTTATTTTAAACGCCTTAGTACGTAATTGTAACGTATTATACGAGTATGAAGCACAGCCATTACGAATTCATTATTATTACATGAAAATAAGTTAAGTTTGTCATGTGCTTTTTTTATTTTTTATTTATTTATTTTCTCTCATAAGGTACATTTACACATATATTATTAGTTTGCTAAACTGTGTAACAGTTTGTCGGCAGTGTTCCCGTGGATAGGGATGGTAATTGGACACCTTAAAAGATACAAATATGTATATACCACAAACCACTACTTGTTAACGCATTAAAATGATATAATATATGAATGCTTGGCTTGCATTACGCCATGCATAAAACATACATACACAAATGGAATATGATTGTCTCGAAGTACCTGCTGTATTGAGAAATGTATCCATAATGTATGACTACGTAAGTAAATTTAATTTGATTTGCCTGTATTTTATATTTATTTTAATAACTTATTCTATGTTATTTTAATGGTATTCATATTTATTATTACTTTAATTTAATAATTAGAGTAATTTATTAACATTTCTAAATAATTAATGAAATAAACAAATTATGTAAGTGTGCACCGAGCTTAATCCAAGATTTATGTTATGGATCCATACGTTACGTTTGAATTTACAATTATAATGAAATTTACAATTACAACGAGGAAATATTACACAATAACATGTGTATACACCTTTAAGCTCTGTAACATCTTATTTTCTCCTGAGTATTATAATTTTAACACCCCAATTTCTGATGTAATGTAAATTGGATTTCCTTCCCAAAGGCTTTCCCTTATTTAAAGTAAGTCTCACCTTCTATATAGCATGTAAGTTAGGTACTTCTTTATACGGTAATTTCATTGTGCTTATTTTATTATTGCATTTCTTTTATGTTAATAAAAAATTCTTAACTAAGATAAATAAAACACTGCTTAGCAAGTAAAAAAATCTGTGTACGAGTAAAGTATAAAATTCAGCAGTGATGTGGACCATCCTAAAAGTTCTCGACTCTGCTTGAGGATCGATCTTTGCTGAAAGAATAATGTTCACAAATAAAGTCTCACAAATTTAAACTTCAACAAAAGCATCTATCGAATTCAAACCCATTCTAAGTTATAAGCTAGAACCGAAAATACGCACAAAATTTCATTAAAATTGATAGAGCGGCTTCAGAGATTGGGGCCGACCGCCAGTGCGGTGCTGCACCGGCAAAATCGACGATGGAGCTTTTCAGAACCCAAGACTTTCACGGCAGCAATTTCACGCCACGCATTTCATAGGGGTGTTATAAATAATCGACTGTTTTTACTTGAAAAATGGTCTCCATACTTTACAATATAACGGTAGCAATACACTTTACGGCGTAGACGTGATTTACATTTAAGTGTATATATTGAAGGTGGCGTGGCACAACACTTTGTGGTTCGTCTACGGGGGCACTACCGCTACAACCATTTCTGCCCGGTAACAGCCGTTCCGATTTAGAGGGAAACATATTTATCCAAAGCTTTCCAGCTTAGTCGTTCTAGAGTAGTAACGCATATATGGCTGACCTCAGATAAGACTAATCTTATCTGGAATTAATTAGGGATGTCCACGGGCGGCAGTAGCTATTTACCTTCAGGCAGATTGCATGCTGATAACTCGACCTCTCGATTGAGAGGTTCGACGTTCAAATCCCAGGCACGCACCTCTGATTCTTCAAAGTTATGTGCGTATTAGAAATTAATTATCACTTGCTAAAAGGTGAATGTAAACATCGTGAGGAAACTTGCCTGAGAGATTTGGAAAAAAAAAATCTTAAAGGTATGTGAAGTTTACCAATACGCGCTTGGCTAGCGCGGTGGACTATAGCCTAATCCTTCTCATTATGGGTAGTTGATGACATGAAATGATGCTTGCTGCAAGATTGTTTCCCTACTGCTTTTATATAATAAAAAAAAACATAAAAAATAACGAGGTTACCAGAGAATAAACAGGTACAACTTTACAAATCGGTATTTTAAAATGGAAACCGCATATAATATTTTCCGCAACATAAAGTTGTTAAGTGCAATTTATTTCGCTTATTGCCACAATAAATTTAACTGTACAACCATTACTACAATTTACAGTACTTTAAAGGATAAGTACTTTTTCAGTTCATTTTGGAACGGATTTTTGCAAACATTCAGTTCATCCAATGATAAGTGGTTCGTGGCCGCTGCTACCCATATAATATATCTGTTTTCAACCCCATATTAGCATTATCTTAGATCGACGACTCCCTAACCCATTCTACTCTTGTGGACTAAGTTGGAATGTCTACTTACTTAGCATTTCGTCTGGTTCCATTCATGTTAAATCATTACATAACACACATTACGAACCAAAAAATACATCCTGAAAGCATCAAAGAATCACGTCAGAAATAATATTTCGATCCCAAATTGTTGAAAAGGGAAAAGAAAATTTGTGCCACGTCCCTTGCTCAGTTCAAATCTTCGAAAATTGGATTCCTTGAAGCACACTCAGTACCTAAAATGTCAAAGAATCAATTTTGCCCTCGACATACTGTCATTGTGGTTAAGGGGCTATTAATAATCTTTTAGGAATATACGACGCGTATCTCGACTTTATTGTTATGGTAAAAGACGTAATATAAATAAAGGCAGTAAAAGAACAAGGTACGTTAAGTCCCTTCGTATTTGTATATTTGATACTAAGAAAACTTAATGATTAATCAAAATCTACTACTTGACTATACCAACGTCCGTTAAACAATATACTTAGTCGTGATTAAGCTTATTTGATTCATAAGTACCATTTTTAATACGCGAGTTATATATGCTATTATAGAGAATTATTACAAAAACAAAAGCTCGCCTGCGTAAAAAAAATATTTATTTCACGCATAGATTAGTAAAGATTACTCACTCCTAACAAGAAAATATAACCGTAAAAGTTATGACAACTAAATTGTCACTGTCATCTATTTGAAAAATATTAAAAAAATGTAGTTTTTAGAGCATTAACGAATGAAAAGTTCTTTCTCCGCACTTTTTCTTCGATTTCGTTTGTTTTTGCACCACTTAACTGCACACGTCGGCCTTTTCTCCCCGTAAATTACAACATGACAGTCGGAGACGTAATGGGAAAACAGTATGCCATATATAGCCATTTCACGTATGTGTCAGCCATTTGTGGCTTCCTTCAATTACAAGGCGGTGAGATTAATTATCTCACCGCCTTGTAATTAATGTACCGCAATGTAACCTCGTGTGTTATCCGTCAAACCGTTGGGGCAGAGCGTGCTAGATAAAGAGACATACATACGGTCGATAAACATTATCCCACGTAGTAGGATAAAATCTCTAATTGAGACACCTCTAACAATTTTATACCTACACTTCATTTTTCAACGTCTTAAACCCGTTACTGTCCCACTGCTAAGCACGGGTGTCCTCTTAAAATGAGATGGATTAACTTTTTTTAATGATCTATCAGTTATACAGGTTTCCTTAAGATATTTTCTTTTGCCGGTAGAGTGAGTGATTATTAAATTATAATACGTAGACAGCGGAATCTTGGTAATAGAGATCCGTTCTTATCATTTGGGTACCGAACCCTAAAAAAGATTAAAAGTAAATGTGGGTCGCTCTACGAGAAACTGCAATTTTTCGACATTTCCGCTTAATCTATGCAATAGATAGACTGTTCTAATTTCCACAATACATTTACTTGTATAGCTGCCATGACAACAAATACTCAAAATAAAAAAAACAAATGAAAGTTTGGTGGTACGGAACCCTCCATACACGAGTCCAACTCGCACATGGCCAATTATTCCTAAACCCGCCATTTACTCAAGATCAATACGTCTGACGTGCTATATTATTCAAAGTTGATTTCGTCTCCAATTCGTCGCCGTCGAGAAATTTGAACAGTAGACATTTTCCGACCTTAGATGTGCGATAATTTCGAGAATTCAAATTCTGGCAACAAGTCATTCGTATGCGATGTTAAATATTTAACCCGAATGTCTCATGGGGACAGATGTACGGAGCGAAATACAGATATTGAAGTAGATACATTTATTAGCATTGTTATATTTTACTAGCTGACCCGGCAAACGTTGTGTTGCCATATAAACAAAAAAATGTTAAGGGTGAACAACCCTTACCACTTAGGGGTATGAAAAATAGATAGTAGCCGATTCTCAGACCTACTGAATACGCATATAAAATTTGGTGAAAATCGGTAAAGCCGTTTCGGAGGAGTACGGTAACTAACACTGTGAAACGAGAATTTTATATATAAGATTACACCTATTTTTATAAAAGCAACGAAAAGGAGCATGCAATGCAACTGCCCGTAAGTGGCTACTACCGCCCATTCCTACCTGAGGTCTGTCACAGATGCATTGCTACCCGTGAGGGATAAATTGGAATGCCTCTGAATGGAATGTTCTGTCTCCCTCACTACGCCTTTCAAATTGGAACACAGAAGTGCTTAAAACTGCTGTTATTAGGCAAAAATTAATTTGATAGTAGTGGCTGTGGAGTGAAACCATGGATTCTACTACCTTTAGCAGAGCATTTTTTTATAATATAGGAATAACAGACGAGCATGCAGTCAACCTGATGGTAAGTGGCTACTGCTGCCCATGGGCATCTGTAATCAACCTTAGATAGGATCAGATATTTCTACCGCAATCGTATAACATGGATTTTATCATGTAACACATTTTGCGTCAAGGACCAAAAAATAATTTGTCATTAGGATCCCTGCAACCCTTTTATAGAATTAAGGGTTATATAAAACCACCCGACCGTCTCAACGCAACGAGCGAGGCATAAGTCAAAATTGATGCTCTGTTTAATATTACCTCATACTTAACTTGATTTAGGGACCCTTACAACAGACTAATACACGTATGATTTTGGGCCTATCCCTTTGAGAGTACGGGGTTCAAATCCCAAATAGAGTCATGTGTTTTTATATACCATCACATAATTATTACATACTTTAACGAATCCATATGTATGAGAATTCTCCAAAAAAATGATATACTATTAATCCTCATTTGAACCGTGTAGCGGAGTATTGCCTCAACCCTTTTTTACCTTTAAAAGAGATCCGTACCCAGCAGTGGGACATTACTGGCTTAATTATAATGATCATTCAAACCCGTCAAACAAGCGTTATAACGCTAACGCTACTATTGTCTCTTCCCACGAAGGTTACAGTAAAATATTTACTCACATTATTTACTAGTAAATATTTGGATAGGGCAGGTATTGCCGTTGTATCGTACTGCCGCGCTCGGCTGGCCATTGGGTTCTTCTTTATAGGGACGACACGATAACGGCAATGGCCACGGCAATAACAGCAGCGGATGCGTAATTCGTAACAATTATTCAGTGCATCGTTGCGGCTTATATCATTACATAACGTCGTCGCAAAGACACGGAGTCGTGCCCTTATATATAAAGTATATGGGTGTGTTTTGAACACACTAAACTTTTATTTATAAGATGAAGGATATTAGTGGACATATACTTTATCCTTCACTTTAATATAAAACTTAGCAAGAGTCGTGTCTTGGGAGCTTGTCGTGTCGTTGATGACCAAAACTGAAAAACAGGTACTTGAATCGTGCGTTCGTCCCCGATATCGTGTCGTGTCGTCCCAATAAAGAAGCGCCATTACGTGAGGTATCCAACCCGAAATATACGCTCTATTTGAAGGTAAATTAACTGTACAGGCACTATATTATCCGCAACACTTTAAATGTAACACTTGTAGACACGGGTCACTTTAAGTACATCTACCATGATCCTATATTGCGGATCAGTAGAGAAATGTGGAAGCAGTGACAGCCTAGTGGTTATGAAACTCCGCCTCTCCTTTGGAGGCTCCGAGGTTCAAATCCACAATCCACCACAGATTTTTCATAGTCATGTGTATTTTAGAAATTCATTGGCACATATTTAAAAGGTGAAGGAAAACATCGTGAGAATTTGTAAAAATAAGCTCAAGAGTGTGTGAGATGCAACAGTTCGAACTTGTAGCGCGGTAAACTATGGCCTAAGCCCCTCTCACTTCGAGAGGAGACCCAAACCCAGCAGTGGGACAGTAATGCGTTGACGACAAGAAGTATGTGATATTGGATATTTTTACGCACGTAAGGCGGTTAACATTTCTTCAGAAGATTTAATCACTAGCGATCACCCATCCGCCATCCGAACGCGTTCAGTGTAAGCTACACTGTGTAAGCTATCTTTATAGAAAATTATTGTGAACCGTTTTTCTAGAATTCTCCTTATGTTATGTCGTGTATATCTCATGTTCAATAATTATATATTGTACACACTATTCGGCCGATATGAATAAAATGTAGAATATGACAAAAATCCACAGAATCTCGTAGCATGTTTGCGTCGGCCCTAATTCCGAATATACCATGTAGCCTCGGAGCATGTAAGGTATTTATTATGATATGTAGGTAATATGTAACGCATTCCTTGACGATATTTTATTAGAGAGAATGGGGAAGCATCATAAGAAACTATATTTCGTAAAGCCCGCATCACAATAAGCAGCAGCGCAGTGTGGTAAAATATGCTGAATAATTATTTTTTATATAAAATTGATAAAGCTAACAAGCATGTAGTCCACCTGGTGGTAAATAGTCACTGCCACCTCTGGAATCATTTATTGTAAGTAAAAAACAAAACGCTTTCTACACTCACAGCACCACTCCAGGATTCCCTGTGACGTGGTTGCCATGGACACACATATAAAAATACACAAACATTCAGATCCAGGAACAGAAATCTAAATTCATCATTCCGATATCTGTCTGGCCAGAGATTGAACCCAGGACCCTCTGCGCCTCAGACCGGTATGGTGACGACTCCGCCACACGTGTCTTTATAAAGACAGTTGATAGTCGAATATCTAAAAAATATGAATTTAAATATACTTTTTTATATACCTAAGTTGCAATTGAGGATTCAACCCACCTTAAGGTGGTAGAACCCTTTGTGGTTTGACTCCAGCGGCACTACCGTCACACCTATTTCTACTTAATAACAGCAGTGTTAGGAGCTGCTGTGTTCCGGTTTAAAGGGTGTGGTAAGGGAGACAGATTTTTACGAGGCGTTCCAGCTTTATCCTCAGGGGTAGCGGCGCATCTGTGACCGACCTCAGGTAGGAATATCTTATCTGGGGTTGATTACAGATGTCCATGGGCGGCAGTAGCCACTTACCATCAGGTGGACTGCATGCTCGTCTGCTACTCTTTCATTAGAAAAAAAAAACTGATAAGTGGACTACTGCCGATGGATATGCGTAACCAACTATATAGGACAGGTCTTTTACCTGAAGCTACAGATGCTGTGCCACTTCTAAGATCTAAGTTGATCGCCTCGTATATATAAGTCACCCATAATCTAGTACCGAAAAGCTAGAAATAGGTGTGGCGGTGGTACCTCCCTGCTCAAAATTTACTGGATCTACCATCTTTCTTACTCTTTACTCTACATCTGAGTGTTTATGTACACACACACATCTCAATTTATTTAAAATCCAATTCAAAATCTATTTAAAACCTCTTAACATCCCAGAAGAAAATCATAAATAAAAAAGAAGATTATTTTAACGTGAACCACCAAAATATACAAGATCTTTCCTTAATCTCGTTAAAAGGAGCGTAGGTCAAAGTGCCTGGGGGGCCTGAAGACATTTCTTTATTATAACTCTTGAATAATATGAAATAACACGCCCGAAAAGACTTTTCGAACAATTCAAGTTTTTGTTAGGTTTTCTAAACATAACATGACACTATTCTTATATAATAAACAAAATTAATAAACCCGAATATGGCCGTTATATGTAGAATTACAAGCAGTTTCCATACAAAACTATGCTTGGGACTACGGAACACCACGTGCCCTTGCTGCAAATAGAATTAAACCAGAACAAACTCAAACCAGAACACAGGTGCACTTTGCTGTAATATAAATATAAAACCACTTAAGTTTAACCTTATTTTAGATTGGATTCTATCCTATTACTTACAGAAAATCCGTTCACAATTGAACGAAGTAAGCAGCTTTTAGGAAGATCGATTTATGCGAATCATGTTAACTTACGTTGATATGCGATTTTCGTACACGATAAGCCAGCTCATATCCGAACGTCGAGAAGATTTGAACGACGGAGAATAATTGTACGATGCTTTGATACTATTTCCAATACTTACGTATTTGTAAAAGTACATTCAGTTTTTTAACTTTTAATATTCATAGCCCCACTAGGTATTCATGATGGTGGGTGCAATGGGCGTATATAAAGATAAGTACCTAATCACCCAGACCCAGAACAGAAATCGAACCCGTTACTGTGCCGAAACGCTCTGCGTGGTAAAACCGTGTGATTATGTATGGTTGTTGTTTATACATACAATTAATTATCACTTGCTAAACGGTGAAGGAAAACATCGTGAGGAAACTTGCATACCTGAGAGGTTTATAAAAAAAAATCTCAACGGTATGTGGAGTCGACCAATACGGACTTGGCCAACGCGGTGGACTATGATATAATCCTTCTCATTATGAGAGGAGACCCGTGCCCAGCAGTGGGACAGTAATGGGTTGTTGATGATGTGATGATGAGAATGTTTGTACAAGTGTTTTTCTATTTCTCTTTATTAGAATTAAACAAAACATAACAAATTAACTTAAAAGAGTTACGTAGAAAAATAGTATAGATATCAAAGTACCGCCTTTAATCGACAAAGTATATTAACAACGATTCATGATTCATGATTCATGATTGAACAGTTCCTTAAAAATCCATCCACCAACACAAAAGTTCTGGTACAGGATCCCTAGTATAGTTTTCATCATTTATTACTAACAAGCTGATTTTTCGTGAGTAGCTTCGTTTCGACAAGACGCCCAACATTTTTCCTTACAGCAATGTTGGTAAATGGTAGCTTGATGGGGCAGCAAGGATAAAATATGTTGACCGGACGAATTCTAAAAATTTATTACTAACCAAATTTTTCTTTGTTAATTATCAAGATAATTATTTAAATAACGTGAAAAAATATTTGTCCTACAAAATATAAGGTTTTTATTAAGGCGTCCCCCCTCTCCAACATGTATCATAAACAAGGTCATGAAAAATAATTACTAACCAGCTGTTTTTTTTTTTATTGGCTGTCTACCATTTACATAGTCTACCATGCACATTGTCCTACAAATTGCATGGTATGTCATCTCGGACCTACGCTGAAAAGATGTTAATTCCGCAGGATTATTTTTTTTATTAGTAACTGTAGGACAAAGGTATCACGTGATAGGATAATATAATTTTTATCTAAATAAAACAATGTCCTACAAAAAAAAGGGTAACTTTTATTAATCCTACAAGATTTGTAATTTAACTATAATATAATATAAATAAACTATAAAACTGGCGGACTGGAATAACGTACTTCGCAATTTGTAGGACAATGTGGGTAGTAAGCTGTGTAAATGTTAGACAGCTAATAAAAAAAAAATCAGCTGGTTAGTAATTATTTTTCATGACCTTGTTTATGATACATGTTGGAGACGGGGGACGCCTTAAAAAAAACCTTATATTTTGTAGGACAAATATTTTTTCACGTTATTTAGATAATTGTCTCGATAATTAATAAAAAAAAAATCGGTTAGTAATATTTTTTTTTGATTCGTCAAATCAACATATTTCATCCCTATTATTTTAGTTATAAACCACAATCGAGAACTTTCTTACGAGAATTTGTTGGGCGTCTCATTGAAACGAAGCTATTCTGGAACACTCAGCTTGATACTAATTATTTTTACATTAAGTATTAGTACTACAACTTTTAAGTGTAGGTCCGAGATGGCATACCATGTAATTTGTAGGACAATGTGCATGGTAGACTATGTAAATGGTAGACAGCCAATAAAAAAAAAATCAGCTGGTTAGTAATTATTTTTCATGACCTTGTTTATGATACATGTTGGAGAGGGGGGACGCCTTAATAAAAACCTTATATTTTGTAGGACAAATATTTTTTCACGTTATTTAAATAATTATCTTGATAATTAACAAAGAAAAATTTGGTTAGTAATAAATTTTTAGAATTCGTCCGGTCAACATATTTTATCCTTGCTGCCCCATCAAGCTACCATTTACCAACATTGCTGTAAGGAAAAATGTTGGGCGTCTTGTCGAAACGAAGCTACTCACGAAAAATCAGCTTGTTAGTAATAAATGATGAAAACTATACTAGGGATCCTGTACTATTCAAAATATTCCACCATTAATATTGTACAATTTATCTATGGAAATCTATTACAATATATAAAGCATTTACCAATATTTTAGAACTAAGGAAAACGTTAGAAAACTTGTTGCATGGACAAGTGCATAACGTTTAAGATGTATCGTTTATGATCGGTTGGAGCGCCGTAAGCTCAGTTGGACCGAAGCTCCCGCGCTGTGTTCACGCGCTACGAAACTGCGAAGTTACGAATTGCTACGAAAATACGTTTCGTATGCATCTACTCGTACTACGAACGGGCTTATCGATTTAAGCCGCTACGAAAATAGCATTGTTTTGGTTTTTAGTAATTCAGTGTTTTGTTCTTTATTTTTTTAATAAAATTGTTTTAATAGTGCGGTGGTGTAAATTACAAAATTGAGTTGATGACTTGGAAATAGGGTAAGTTTTTAAATTTAAATTTTAATAATGTAAATAATGAAAAATGTAACAACTGGAAAAGTATACTTTTCGGTTTGTTACATTACAAGAACTTTTTTATACCTATTAACATTAATTTAAAATTTAAAAATGAAATATTGAGGTCTTGTAATAATAAATCCTTTGCTTGAATAAAATTGTACTGTAATTACAATGAAATTAAGTTTGGAAAAAAAATCTTCTATCAAAAACTTTCTATAGGTCTAGCTGTGCGAAGGAACATTATTAAAAATCATATTTAAGGTATTTTAAATAACATGCTGCCACATTACGACAGTGAAATTATTATATGTAATTATTATATGTTATATGTAATTTTTCAACATAATTTAAAAATTAAAAGTAAGTTTTGAGTTTTCCAATTTCTATGTCAGTATTTACAAATATATTATAGATGCGGTGCTACTTTGCTGAACTAGAATGGAACGCCAAACAAAAAATCCTTACTCTTAATCTCATAACACCGCAGCATTTAACACTGCTGTTACAGGGTAGAAATCGTAATGTGGTAATATCGCCTCAGGTGAAGTTTAAAGGGTTCTACCACATTTTTATCTCGCAGCCTTTTACGTTTAAAGCATAGATTAGTAAAGATACTTCGCCGACTTGAAATTGAATGAAGCCGCAAATGGCTTATTATAGTAAGTTCTTTTTTTGAATTCATGACAAATAAAAACATTTTTAGAGAAAATTTACGAATAAATAACTAATACTGCGTAATTTACATGAGAAATAAACAATTTATAATAATAATTTCAAATATTTTAGGGACATTTTAGCACGGAGACGTGGCAAAACTTTTTTACGCAACTATTTCAATTCTCAAAACTGGGTACATTTTCTTGTTAGAAGTGAGTAATCTTTACTAATCTATGGTTTAAAGATAACGCAAATAGTAGGTACATACAAAGTAATTTTATTTATTTACCTAAGTGTCTTTTGAGCGACATTTTCTTGAGGTTTTGAAATGAAATTGGCTGCCAATCCTTTGGCGGCTTCAAATACGCCACAAAGCCCCGACAATATGTTCTGAGCTAACATTATTATTTTTGAGTTACGTGCACATAAAATAGATACTTCACCACACAAAAGACTTGGGTTCTTTAATTTATTAGTTACGTTGGATGAAAATCCGCACTTTTGGGCACATATAAGCCTAGAGGGCTGTAGGACTATCACAGTGATCCAGTCCATGGGACGGGTTTTTTATTTTGTTTCACTTTATATTTTAATGTTTCAAGTATGGTTTTAATTTCATCATCGGGTTGATTAGTAGGTTGTTGGACCGGAAATGGTTTACGGTCACTACTACTTGAAAGTTTCCGATGAATTTATGCAAATTTCGCTTGTCCATATCTCGAATGTGCAAGAGTAAAAAAAATTCTGATATTCCTGTTTAAGTCACTTGTGAAAAATGAAAAATACAAACCGGTGTAATCTCACAGTAAGGAAGGTACGGTTTAAAGCCAAACAAAGTCAAATATTTTTAAACCGCCCATATGCTTTAACTACTGGTTGTAACTCTTACTTTAAAAATAGGTAAAAATTAATTATCAGTGTAAGTGAAAACTATGGAAGAAAAATAACACATGGAAGAGAAATATCTACACGCCTTCTTATAGAAATAATTCTCTAGACTCTAGGGTGTGTGAAAGCCTAAGACCCTTTTACTTAAAAAATAGACGTGTGCCCAGTAGTGGGACAACAATGGGTTGATGACGATAATGACGACCGGGCCATCACCACCAACAGCTTGTTCTGGTTTGAAGGATGTGGTAAGGGAGTGATACTTTTCCGAAGCATTCCAGCTTAGTCACCAGGGGCAGCGGCGCATCTAGAGCCGGCCTCGGGTAGGAATATCTAATCCTGTCTGGGGTTGATTACAGATGTCCATGAGCGGCGTTTACCATCAGATGGACTGCATGCTCATCTGCTACTCCTACGTTATAAAAAATATGCCCTCGGAAACACGAACATCTTATTTTAAATGCTAAAAAAAGAATTATGTTGCAAATAATGTCTTTGTCTTTTTATTCGTATTTTACGTGTTAACACCATTTTATTAGCTTCTTGCGGAAACACGCCACAATAAAATACAGCTGGAGGTTTTACTCATAGGGCTTTTTATTATGAAACATTTACGCATCGTTACCGCGAGTCAAGTGTTTAATTTTTTACGAGTTTTGTAAGTGCGAGGCTCTTTGTCCTTCTGAAATGAAGTACAGGAATAATTGAACTTATTAGAGCCTGGGTTATGCTAGCTTGAGTTGTTGTCTTCTTTATAATGTTAAAGTAAACGAGCATACAGTCCATCTGATGGTAAGTGGCTTGGTTTTTGGCGGGGGTTTTAGACATCTGTAATCAATCCGATTCCCAATTCCCAATTCCCAATTCCGAATTTGACCAGAGATTCGTTGTTGACCCTGAGAACTAAGAACGCCTCGGCTAGGTATTTCTCCCTTACCACACCCTTCAAACCAAATTACGGCAGCGCTTAACACTGTTGTTATGAGGCAGAAATAGGTGTGGCGGTTGCCTCCGCAGTAACAACCATAAAGGATTATCCTTAAACAAATATACTTTCATTCTATTTACGTCATATTTCTTTATATAAAGTATTTTGGGCACACGAGATCCTACATAACAATGTCATTAACGTAACGACTAAGCTTAACGAATGCCGTAAAGCTAAAATTCGCCTTCGCTAACGACACAGGATATTTTACACAAAGCTTTCACTTATTAGGGACGAATTTTGACACGCATCATATGTTTATAGAAATATTTATTAAATAAGATGTAAGTACCAACTCGAGCTGCCCGACGTGATGGATTATGGCGTTAACCCCTCATTGTAAGAGGAAGGTCATGTCCAGCAATGGGATGATGATCTTAAACCTCTCACAGATGCATTGACTACAACTGTCTCCTCATATGTAAGTCGGCCGGCATTTACACTCTTCAACAGAATCGCAAGAACTGCTTCACGCTTGATGTAGGAATAGCGGTGACTCCTCCCCAGTACTGGTTCTAACACATTTCAGGTCAGGTGTCCCCGGTCAGTACTGGTTCTTACACATTTTAAAATTTATTATGACGAATAGGGTTCAGGAAAAATAACGCTTTCTATCCACACACTATGATTCTTTTTGTCGTAAGTATCACGATCAGATGATCACACACATACGTAGACACTTGTCTTGTTAATACCCAGAAAAAACATGAAGTGATTTTTTCGTAGAACCGATTCGCACTAATGTGCCGAGTCGGCCATTTTTGGTATTCGAGTACTTTAGTACTCATATAAAAAAGAATCGAGTAGTACTAGAGTCCAGATTATTCACAATGTACTCGAGTATTTTGTAACACACAGTCCAATAGTACGACCAAAAAAAGGCCTAAACTATTAAATTCAACGTTTGCCTATATGAGGTACATACGACTGGAGTCAGTGTAGTGTACTAGTACCGTCAGTATTCGAGTATCACTTATCAGTACTCGAGTATTCGAGTTTATGTAAGTACTCGAGTACTGACTCGAGTCGACCTGACTCGGCACATTTCTAATTCACACTATGTCAGTGCGGTAGACTAAGGCCTAAATCCCTCTCACTCTGAGACAGTAGTGAGACAGTAATTGGTTGATGACTATTTTGTAGTAGATCAGCCCACAACGTAAAACGATAGTATACCTTATATTTATGGAATTATTATTTTCGTGAAACTCGATATAATATTGCTGTGATTATTGCCGTGTTCAAGGCTGGTTAAATATAAATTTCGCCGAAAACATCAAAAGTTTCATTGTAATCTCAAATAATAGACATTCGATACGAAACCGATACAGCCTTAGTACAACACAAATAATGAATTAAATCTAATAGGAGCTATACGACTAAGTTTGCAAATGAAGGCAATCATCAAAGGGAACGGGAAAAGGGAAGATTAGGCGGTATTTGTTGCTTAGTGGAATTTGTGGTTGGACGGTCCGAGGTTCAAATTCTGGTCACGTATCTGCTTTGACGAATTTGTTATTGAATGATACAATTGTTACCTCTTCAGTTGTTAGGGGATCGGGGCCCAGTGGAATAAAGAAATGTTAAATCCAAGAACAAATACCTGGGCTGGGCGCTGAAGGAAAATAAGAATGAGTGAGGCCTGTTTATAAAACATAATTAAACTTAATAATGATTTAAACGACTTTATTATCAAATATTATTTTCTTTCACTCACATTGTAATTAATTTTAAAATATGTGAAATGTGATTTAATTTTAAGAAATAGTTTTATTGTTATGCTTCTTGTTAATGTCTTTCGAATGTCTTTCGATGTATGTATGTACATTTATATCTCCTTTGGCACGCCCTACAGCCCTACAGCTACTTACAGCGGCTTGACGATTTTTATCATAAGAAGTGTCAAATTGGTCTAAATTGACGAAGTACATAGCCTATATTTTTAGCACTCGGGTTTTTAGTTTTTATAATTATTGCTAGTTTCTTGTTATCATTGCATTTGTACAGCATTAGCGCAAGTTGTAATAACACAAACTATACTTTACAATAAATAAATAAATCCACTAATAAACAAAAAAAACGTATCTATATAAAAATAAAATGGACAAAAACTTAAAAATAAAAAAACAGATAAAGAGAAACATAAACATTTATAGGAATTTGTGGGAAGATCCCAATATTATTCATGCAAATATCCCTCATTAATTCTGTCTCTATTGCCTCCCTTGATGGAACTCTTGATTAAACCACCACCACAAACTTGATTTATGCACGATACTCGAATTGGTCCCAGAAGTGAACTCAAAACAATGTTAACAACATTTTTATCTTATATTATCAAATCTTATCAAAGCGTTTGTATTTTATTTTTCAAGAACTATTCATTAGTTTTATTGATGTGTATGATTTTTATTAATTACTAGCAGAACCCGCGGCTTCGCCCGCGTGAAAATTTGATATGACATACAAATTTGTAAATCGTAAATTTGTACCTTTAACAATTTTGTCGATAAAGTAGCATTAATTAATAAAGCTTTCTTTTCGTCATTGTGTACCTAGATTGGTCAAGCTTTCTTCAGAAACATACACTACAACTCTAATTAGTGGACTGTAATGAAACTTTCTTTAAAATATATGTATCATGTAGCATACAATAATTATTATTTACACTATTCCATAGGAACCGTTCATGTTATATGGAGCCTTACGTACAGTGGTTCTTTCCAGGGTCTCTGTCTGGGCGGTTAGAGCTCCCATTCTTGCCGCCCGCAACTCCAGAAGTCCCCCTTTAGTCTCGTACGACAGGCAGGGAATACTGTAGCCCTGTTCTAGCCCAAAAATTAAATATAAAGTCTATGTGTCTACCACATCACCATCACTAATCCACGCATAACCACAACCATACTCCACGGCAGGACAAAATGTTGGCACGCAGTGTGTCCAAAGTAGTTGCGATGTACCTAATCAGTATACCAAAATGTAGGCCAATTTGAATAACACTTACGCATTATCTTATATGAAATTTGCACCCGTCCACGTTGTCGTGTATTTGTCTGAATAGACGTTATCTGAAATTTCACGTTTCTAACTTCGAACCTAAAAGATTCCCGTATACATACATATAACCCTTCTTTTACCTTCTTAGTTGAATTTCAAAAACATTCCTATGTACATATGCATCAATAAATACTTTATCAGCAAATTTCTGAAAGCTAATATTCAACACCAGCGGTCGGCAACCCGACACCCACGGGTGGTGTGAGGCCCGCGACTTTCCCTTGTGGCCCGCGGGTCTGCGCGTTACTAATGATTGGCCAAGTGCAAGTCAAACCCGCACCTGGAGAGTTTCCGTACAACCATTCTCATTTTTTTTTTAAATTTCTAGTATTTAATATTGCAGCAGCCATTAAAGTACACGCATTGTGAAAATTTGAACTGTCTACCTCTAACGGTTTAAAAGTTAGTTGGAAAAATATCGAATAGCAGTTTGTTGTATGGGGGCCCCTTTTTGTTTTCAACTTTTTTTTATTTTTAGTATTTGTTGTTATAGCGGCTATCGTTATGCACCCTCTGTAAGAATTTCAAAAGTCTATCTATTACGGTTCCAGAGGTAGAGACCTGTGACACACGGACAGACGGACAGACAGCGTAAAGTCTTAGTAATAGGGGTTTTTAACTTTTAGGTACGGAACCCTAAAAAACCCAGCGGTTTTTTAGGGTTTCTGCACTTCAGCACGCGCAATACATTCCCATGTTAAAAATATATGTTACGATGGCCCGTGGATTTTCGCCCTACACTAAAGTTCTCTGCACTCTGTTATTTTTCCAGATACGCCAAAGGAAGTAACTTCAATAACGACTTTTAAAGAAACTTTCTTTTCTTATAGTACCCTAATGGGGTTGATTGTTGAGTTGCTAAAAATGCTGAAACAGATGTGTAAACAGAAAGGCATAATGCATACACCCTTTTATAGCCGTCTTAAGGGTTGATCTAAAAAAAAAACAGTGACTCAGTCCTGCTTCATTGAGTCCAATGATAATTTTTCATAGTGATTGCTTCCAAATTAACGGTTTTTAAAATAAAGTTCCATCCCCTATTAAACGTCCTTAAGGGTTAATTTTTCAAAAACGGTGAAATAGGTGTTCTAATATTTTCAATCAGAAAGCAGAATACTAAATTACATAGACTTTGTCTAAAATCTGCGAGCTTCTAAACGAAGTTTCTACCCCTATTTTATCCTCTTAAGGGTAGATTTTCCATAAACGTAGTTAAAGAAGTTCTATTTTTTTTGTACCAGAAAGCTTAGTCCTATTTTTACAGTTCTTGTTTCCAAATAAACGCATTTTAAAATAAAATTCCATCCCCTATTAAACAACCTCAAGGGTTGATTTTCCATTAACGGTGTTAAAGAAACTCTATTATTTCGAACCAGAAAGCTAAATGTTATTTTTACAATCCTTGTTTCCAAATTAACGGATTTTAAAATAAAGTTCTATTCCCTATTAATCGAACTTAAGGGTTGATTTTCCAAAAACGGTAAAATAGGTGTTCAATCAGAAAGCTCCATACCAATTTTTATAGACTTTGTTTCAAAATCTGAGGACTTCCCAATGAACTTTCAACCCCTATTTTACCCTCTTAAGGATAGATTTTCCATAAATGGTGTTAAAAAAGTTCTATTATTTCCAACAGGAAAGCCAAATGCAAATTTTTATAGTCCTTGCTTCCGAATTAACGGAGTTTGAAATAAAATTCCAACCCCCATTTAACGACCTTAAGGGATGATTTTCCAAAAACAATGAAATAAGTGATTAATTATTTTATATCGAAAACCCAAATACCGATTTTCATACAGTTTACATCAAAACTGGAGGACTTTCATACAAACTTACAACCCTTATGTAACCCACATAAGGGTTGATTTTCCATAAACAGTGCAATTAAAGTTCCACTATATCTAACCAGTAGAGCAATGGCTAACTTTCATAGTGCTGGCTTTCAAATTGGCAAATTTTAAAATAAGCTGTCAACCCTTATTTTACCAACTTAAGGGTGGTTTTTCCAAAAATGGTGAAATAGGTGTTTAATTATTTTCTATCGAAAACCGAAATACCGATTTGCATACAGTCAACATCAAAACTGGGGGATTTTCATACAAACTTACAACCCTTATTTAACCCACATAGGGGTTGATTTTCCAAAAACGGTAGAACTAAAGTTCTATTATATCTGACCAGTAAAGTAATGGCTAACTTTCATAATGCTGGCTTTCAAAATGGCAAAATTTAAAATAAGCTGTCAACCCCTATTTAACCACCTTTAGGGTTGATTTTGTAAAAACCCTTAGATTAGATTTTTATTACTTTAAATCAGAAAGCTAAGTACCAATTTTAATCCAGTTTGCTTTAAAACTGACGGACTTTCATACTAACTTTCAACCCCCATTTAACCCCCTTAACGGTGGAATATCAAAAAATCCGTTCTTAGTGCGCATCTACGTTATAAAATGAAGCTATATTTCAAATTTCATGATTGTAGCTTCAGTAGTTTAGTCAAAACCTTGATTAATACGTTTCGAACGTGAGTATCTTTTCGCTTTTATATATATAGATAATATAACACTTTACTTGACTTAACTTAATTGGCAGTCAGCCTAGTGGTTAAGACGGCCTCTTGATAGAAGGGTCCGAAGTTCAATCCAAGGCGCGCGCCTCTGAATTTTCCAAATTATGCGCGTATTAAAATTAGATTTAGAATATAATTATACCTTGCTTAAACGGTGAACGAAAACATCGTTAGGAAATCTGCATCCATGAAAGAACTTTAAAAAATACCTCAAACGTATGTAAGGCTATCAATACGCACTTGGCCAGCACGGTGGACAGCCTTGTGGATAGCCTTATCCTTCTCATTCTGAGAGGAGACCCGAGCTAGCTCTCAATTTAAAAAGGAGATCCCTGCCCAGTAGTGGGACAATAATAGGTTTAAAACAACGACATTCTTTACCTATTAATTCCCAAATAAACAATAAATTAATCATGTTTATAGCTATTAAAAATGTATTAATATCCATCTTCTTATCCCTGTACAAAATGTTTTGCAACGTAATCTTGCTTCTACTGTATATTAAACCTCCGTTAAAAAAGGTTTAAAAGTAACGACTTAACTGTAGCACTTTAACACTGATAAATTAGTTTTACCCGGTAGCTTTGTATTAAGCTAAGTGAGAGGGAAATAACGCTAATTGGGTAAAGTCAATGGAATGCAAAACAAGAAATTAAGTATCACTCGATTTAACAGTGAAAGAAAACACGAATACGCTTGAAAATTCTTTGAAATTTCTTAAAGGTGTGTCGTCATCGATCCATTACTGTCCCAGTATTGGGCAGGGGTCTCCTCTCAGAAAGAGAAGGATTAGGCTATAGTAGACTTCACATACCTTTGATTGTTTTTTATATAACTAAGGTATGCAGGTTTCCTCACGATATTTTCCTTCACCGTTTTAAACAAGTGATAATTAATTTCCAATACGCACATAACTTTGAAAAATTTGCGGTGCGCGCCTAAGATTTGAACCACGGACCCCTCATTCGAAAGGTCGAGTTTCTAAACCATTGTGCTATCACTGCTTTTAAAGGTATGTGAATTCCCAAAATCACAGATTGGTGATAGATTGGTGAACTATTGTTTAAGTCCCTCTTACTCGGAGAGGAGGTCCTTACCCAGCAAAGTCATGAATTGACGACAAAAGCAAAAATATGTCTCTTTTTTCGGGAATACCAAAAACACGCGTTAAGCCTATATTTACCGAAATACATTAATATTTCGTTAGATAAATCCTACGACATCTCATATGTCGAAATCCGTCAAGCCATTTGGGCTACAGGGCCGAAGAATGCCACATACATACATACGTGAGAATAGCATACCTATGAAGAATCTATGTACAAAACCCTACCCCTGATTTAGCTCCGAGCCATAAATCTGAATGCTCAATACGACAAAAAGGTTCGTTTGCGCAATCATGCCGATTGGTTGCCTGCCTCACCGGGACAATTATGTACCGTGACCTAATTAGGGTTTTAGACTATAAGGCACTTGTCCCATTTAAAGCTTGTAGCGACTATTTGACTGAACACCTTTATACATAACAATAGAGCTTAAAATCTCGTTATAGCGCAGAAATGGTTTTGTACGAAATTTTTATGCCTCACTGCCGATTTTCCCTTTTTACTAATAATGTATAAGCAGCAAACGAATATGCAATTTATCTGATATTGAACACTAGAAAGTCCTACCCGAAGTACAAATGTGTGTGGCCCTGAGGGCCAAGTTGAAACTTCTCGGATAGGTATATCTCCCTTCAAACTGGAACACAGCAACTTATCGCTGCTATTAATAGGAAGAAACTGATAAAAATGCGGAGGTTACTGGAACATATTGCTCCAGTACGGATGTATGGGCAACCAGTTTAATACATTTTCCCGCTGATAAGTCCTTCGCTTTAGGTTGACTGCTAGCTGTTGTTCAACTGCTATTTAATGAAAATTGAAACCGGTGGCTTAATGTGCCCTTTGACGCATTCTGTTCATCACGCGTATACAATTTTGAAATTTGAAAAACGTACGGCGGTAGCCACTTACCATCAGGTGGACTGCATGCTGGTCTGCTACTCCAATATTATAAAAAAATCTTTCACTTTGTAGATCAATTAAGAACACAATCGGTGAGGGAAAGCGCAGAGTTTCACCTGCAAAAACACATAGTGAGGCAAAGCCCGAAAAGACTTAAATATACAGGGTATTCCCAAGTACCACCTTGGGGACAACATAGGTGAGGGTCTGACCTCTCTGGGAAAAAAAATACCTTAGTAAATGTGTCACCGTTTTTGCAATATCGATTGTTTTACATTTAAAAAAAATTCAACCCTCTTCATCTTCTTTCGTTAACTGCGTGTATAAATTTGGTGATGCAGTGTAAATTTTTTCTGTTCAATAGTATCAGATAGTTGGTCTTACGGGACCTGTATAAATACAATCCATTAAAACAATACCCTTATGGAATCGAAACTTTGATGACCCGATAATTGTTTGAACGAACTAATTAACTACGGCCTAATGAGACTGGAAGCAAAACTAGGCTGTTCATTAGAACTTTCAACATAAAGGCTATAGTTTACTAGAAGTACCGTATAGTGAATATTGGGTCTATATATTTTGAAAATGACCACGTGTTTGGAAGTAGCGTAGTGGACTACACAGCTAAAACTTTAATGAAAGTGAGAATTCTTTATGGAGTTTTCTTCAGTATGCCCTCCTTCACTATTGAAGTACGTGATAATTAAATATTATTTATTATTTATTAATACACGTTAATTCAAAATAACAGAGGATTGGAACACTTCGAACCCCCAGACCCCAGAGTAAGAAACCGATTTTAAACTACTAAGCTATTTCCAAAACAGGCAAGGCATTCTGCAGGATTTTGAATATGGCATACTATTTTATAATTCTGATATTTTATTGTATTATTATCCTTTATTTATATCAGTGTACAGTACCAACGTCACGTAGACACCTGCCAAAACTTTATAAAGGGACAGAAGCCCATAAAATACAGACACATCTGCCCTTGCGGTCATAAAATTGTTACTACTTCAATAAAGTAATAAGTTTTGTTTATGGATTTGAGTTATAACGTTACCGGGCCTTTATGGAAGGGTTTTAAGAAATTTTAGTAGCTACCATGAATTCTGTCCACCTTTTTTGTTAGGTTGGACAAACTAACCTGCAGAAAATATAATGGTAAGTGAAAACTTTTCCGAGGCGTTCCAACTTAGTCCTCAGGGGTAGCGGCGCGGTAGGGATATCTAATCCTATCTGGGGTTGATTTCAGATGTCCATGGGCGGCAGTTGCCACTTACCATCAGATCGACTACATGCTCGTCTGTTACTCCTATATTATAAAAAAAACTGCCGTCATGGACATCTGTAAACAGCTTCGTATAAAACTAAGGCGCTACCTGAGAGCAACCTTAGATCTGTTGTCATTGGGTTAAGATAATCGCCTCATAAGTAGGAAAACCGCAACCGTCCACTGAAATGCAGAATTTCTTCTCCAATTAAAAAAGAAAACTTATAATATAAATACAAGTTTAAGGAGAACTTTATAGTTTTTAATAAAAATCTATCCGTAAGAATGATTTTCATTTGCTTCTCAGAAAACTTACGAAACCGAAAATTAATTAACCTACTTTTAAGAAAATTACATTTCTAAATTAAAGCAAACTATAAAATTCCAGCTATTAATATTACGTTTGAAATCATAAAAATGTACACAAATTCAAAACTTAATAGTTAATTAAAATGAAACAATAAACCTCCCAATAAAATAAGCTACAAGGGTAATCTTTGAAAATAAAGGTCAATAAAACTTTTTCATGGTATGTTCGGTCATAAATTACGTCACATACGAGTAGTTTGCCTAAATTTCGTGACGTCATAGTTCAAAATGAAATATATATAATTAAAAATAATTTCGGACCTGTAAAATTGCATATAATGTCTACATGTAAAATTGCAAAATACATTCCATCACACTAGGGGTTGACACAAATGTGACCAACCGTGATAAGGATGGGAGAGGGACCGAAAAATCAAGAAATTATCAAGGAACTATCAGATTGCTTGTCTAGTGCTGATAACAGATGATTACGGGTTGCAGTAGCCACTTACCACCAGTTGAAGTCCATGCTCGTTTGCCACCTTAATAATAAAAAAAAACAGACAAACCATTAATTTCTTAGATAACACGATTACATTTTCCTCTTGGCGTCTACAATAATATAGCCACTAAGCAATAAACAATGACACTGTAAGTAACTTTTCCCGGAATAGAGCTCATAAAACTCAAGATAATAGCGCATTATCTTTGCCATCGCCGGAAACAAAGGCTTTTGACCGAAGACAGCAATAAAGGCACGAAATATAAATATTACCGCAATCTATCCTCTGACGTGAAATATTAAGCCCCCGAATGGCCCATTTGGACGGTTAT
This sequence comes from Epargyreus clarus clarus, assembly GCA_014595695.2. Lineage (NCBI taxonomy): Eukaryota > Metazoa > Arthropoda > Insecta > Lepidoptera > Hesperiidae > Epargyreus > Epargyreus clarus. Next base: position 1,367,022 of record JACTTY020000059.1, on the reverse strand, counting down.
GGCATATTTGAGAAGGTGGAGCTCTTTAGGGAACCTACTTATTTCTTATTATTATTATTGTTTATGAACATTGTTCACTGTTTTCTATATTATAAATTTAAAAATAAGCAAAAGAAAATTTTATAAAATTTGGCCAAGCGCGAGTCCAACTCGGAAAACGTAGTGTTCCGTACTACCTACCTATTTTTTTCTATTTCTGGTATTTGTTATTATAGTAGAGATACAAGTAAATGCATTGAGTAAATTAGAACTGTCGAACTATTGCAACTCATTAGATAAAGCGAAAAACATCAACAAAAATGATTTCTTGTATGGCGTAACGTATATGTACGGGTTAAGTACATGGCTTGTATGTTGTTGTTGTAAGTACGGTGGTCATTTACATTCAAACTTTTTTATGTTTAGTATTTGTAGTTGTAGCCGTCACTAAATACTCCGTAAAATCAATTGTCTGTTTATTATGTTTTAAGAAATAGGGGCATGTGGTTGACGCACAGACAGTGTTTCCTTAGTGATAAGATTCCGTTTTATCCCTTTCGGTACGGAACCCTAATAAATTGGTTACGAATCTAACCGCGTAGCTAATTGTACTCCCACCTTTTTATGGTGAATTGCTTATGACTCTCCAAAGATAAAGACAATTTGAACTATGTATGTAAATTTAATGTCTTTTCCCACAAATAGGTAAATATCGTTAAAATCGTATCAACTATCCGTCACTTATTTTTACGGCAACGATACTGATACAAAATAGTTTCAACATATAATAAGTTAAATCGAAAAGTTTAACATATAATAAAAAATAATGTATTTCAATGTTTTTTCTCTAAAACGTACAAAGTACAAACCGTTATATAAACCTTCGCGTAACGAAATAAAAATCGCAAATCATATTTGTGCGTGCCTAGGAATGAAGGAAACAGATTATTTTTCTATATTTATCGAAATATCAAGCTCAGAAAACATTTTGATAGTTGACGAAAATGCGTTTTCATTTTTCATGGTATATCCATAATATGGTATATCAATAAAAGACTCTACCATAAATACAAAAGAACTCGACCCAGAACAGAAATCTACTTTTTATCTAGATATTTGTTTGGCCGAGGATCGAACCTATTCGTATCAAATCACTGTAGTAAGCACCACAGGCGCGACATTACTAATATCTTTGTATACTACAACAAAACCACCTACACTCACAGTCATTAGAGACTACTTAATATCCTTAATGCAATGTACTCTCGTACTACAAAACCTAATTAGTTTAACTAAGATTGAGTAGTATCACGAACACTACTTCATCACGATTAAGCCAATCTATCTTTCTAGATTCCAAATTATTACGTCGCCAGCCACAAAGTAATTAATACTACTTATGGGTAGGTACTGCTAGTCTTAGTATATAAGGGTATATTTCCATTACAATACTTTTTTAATTATTTTATGTTAATAAGATTCTATTTTAAGGTGGTAGAACCCCTTGTGGCTCGATTCCGGCGGCACCTCCGCCACACCTATTTCTGCCTCATAACAGCAGTGTTAAACGCTCTGTGTTCTGGTTTGAAGGGTGTGGTAAGGAAGACATACATTTCCGAGGCGTTCCAGTTTAGTCCTCAGGGGTAGCGGCGCATCTGTGGCCGACCTCAGGTAGGAATATGTAATCCTATCTGGGGTTGATTACAGATGTCCATGGGCGGCAGTAGCCACTTACCATCAGGTTGACTGCATGCATTTATTATAAAAAAATAATAATAATTGCTGGTGAATAAGTAGCAATCTAGCAGGAAACTATAATATAAAAAGAAAGAAGGATAACATATTGTTTAAAGAATAAGATCTTGAATTGCATCTTTCTTTATATAAAATAGTCTTCCAGGAATCAGCTTACAACTATTATTTTCAGTACTAACTTGTTCCTACGATAATATTAAACTCCTTTTGAGCTGAAGGCAAGTTTATTAAAGACGGTATTTCTGCTTTCTCTAAACACTATTATGTTGGTTAAAAAGCAGTCTTACACGGCCTTATCTAATTTACTCCTCAAAGGACCGACTCTTCTGTGATCAATTTCAGGCAATATCTTAGTTCCCTACTTGTGGAATAGATTACAGCTCTCCGTGGGCAGTAGAAACCGATAGTAGGTGGGTTTCGTACTGGTTAGTTACTTATTCTATCGAATATTATAAATGCGAAAGTGATATCGTTAGTTTGTTACGCTTTCAGGCCTTAAGTTCCAAAACGATTGTCATGAAACTTTGTACATATGTAGTCTGGGGTCCAGAAAAGAGACATAGGGGCCGAGGGGATTATGCCGAAAAATAGTACTGTTCGCGAGCAATAAATAGAAACGAATATTGAACCTCTGACCGCGGGTAAAAGCTACTATTGCATAAAACGGTGACAGCTACGTGGTTGTTTGCTGCTTCAATTACATAATAACGAAAAGTCCATCCAAATTGCATCAGTAGTTTCTGAGAAAATCGCGGACAAACAAGTTTACATACATACATTTGCATGCCGACAAGGCAATTGGCAATGAAGAGAATTGTATATAATTTTAAGAACTTTTGAAGCTTATTCCAGCAAATAAAATTTAAATAAATAAATATACATACTCGTACATATATAGCGGTCGAATATAAGGAACCTCTTTTTTAAGCCTGTTTAAAATAGTTTAGTCCTACAAAGGTAAAAGCAGGTAGAACTGGCATAGTTTACCAGGAAAGGTACTGTCACACCTATTTCTAACGTGAAGCAGCTCTTGCGTTTTGGTGAAAGGATGTAAATAACAGCTGACTTACTATAAGGCGAGCATCTTAGGAGTTCTCAGGAGTGGCATCGCATCTCAAATCGGCCTCAGGTACCATGTACCATATGGATATTTATGGAGTTGGTTACAAATATCCATAGGAAGCACTCTCGTTTCCTCCTAATCATCATTATCATCAAACCATTACTATCCCACTGCTGGGTACGGGTCTCCTCTCTGAATAAGAAGGATTAGGACATAGTTAGTCCACCGCGCTGGTCAAGTGAGTATTTCTTCACATACCTTTAAAACCATTTTTCTTTTTTTTTTTTAAGATTTCGCAGGTATGCGGGTTTCCTCGCGATGTTTTCCATGTGATAATTAATTTCTAATTCCAATTGATAATTAATTTCTAATATGCACATAATTTTGAAAAATCAGAGGTGCGCCTGGGATTTGAACCTCGGACCCTTCGACCGATAGGCCGACTTTCTTAACCACTAGGCTCTCTACGTTTCCCACGTTTGCTATTTCAATATTTAAAATATTAAATGGGTGTGTCATTGTAACGTGTATTTTTATTAAATTAACTTACAAAAAACCTTTGTAAAAGCTCGGATGGATCCATTAGGTAATTAGAGTGAGGGGTGGGACGATAATTAGCCTGTTCAATGCCTGTTCACGCCTGGAATACTAAATTAGTTCGTTAGTTTATTAGCCAATACCTATTATTGGGTCTGGCTAGTGTTTATTGTAATGGCTTTTTTATTGCTCTGACGATCCCTAATTTCTTAACTAGTTAATAGGAAAGCTTGGTAATTCGCACGCATTTTTGCGCGGTTGTAAAATAAGGTAAAATCCGAAAGTTTTAAAAATGCGGTGCTTAAACTAAAGACAGAAATTCAAGTCTCTGTCAATTATGGTTAATGAGATTGAACACTGTGACAGACGGACAACGAAGGCTTAATAAAAGGATTTCGTTTTTATCCCTTCAATACAGAATCTTAAAAATGATCGCTTCATTTGTAAGTCAACTGGCATCTATACTCTTCCATCAAAGGCAAGAAGTCCTTTACATTTGAAATAGCTGTGATGGTGGTACCTGTGGTCGACCTGTAGTGGTTCTATCACTGTTCAACTTATCCAATCTTAAAGAATCTATCCAATTTTCTTTTGTAAAGCGTTAAATAAATAAGCTATTTTACTGTTCGTTCCACAATGATACTTGATATTCTTTGAAAAACAGACGAAGTTCCTTTGAGATTGAAATCCACGTGCAAGATATTTTATTTACAACTGGATGGTCACTATTATTTTCTTAGATCAGAATTTATCGTGATACTGTAACAATATTTGCAGAAGTATTTGAATATATGCATCAAAGATGTTAGGAAATGTGAAGTCCTAATGCGTTAAATGTGTCACCACCGCTACACCGATTTGTACGTGAGGAGCACCAAATTTTCATTTGCTGCTACATTTTATTATTGTAATAACTAAGGTATAAATAAGATGTAATACATCGAAATCCATATAATAAATAATTAGAGTAACTTATATAAAAGTTTACTTTTCCAAAAAACCCAATAAAATAAATAATTGCACAAGTACGAGTCGAACTCGCAAAATGGAAGGTTCCGTAGCACGAAATTTCCCTAATATTTTTTTATTATAGGTAGTATTTGTTATAGCGCGTCATTATACATATTCTGTGGAAATTTCAAGTGTCTATCTATTACGGATCAGGAGATAGAGCCCTGTGACAGACGGAAAGACGGAGAGACAGCGGAGAGGTAGTAATAGGGTTCCGTTTCTATCCTTTGGGTAGGGTACCCTAAAAACTCGTTTTCCGGAAATGCCGGAAATACTCAGCGTCGTGTATACACCTACTAAATTCAGTAAGTGCAGCCAAGCGGAAAGACAAAGGGAAATTCCAAATTATAAGGACGGCATAGTGTCCCCTAAATTTATGGGATTAATAGGGTAAGGGCTACTGTTCTAGTTTGAAGTTTTAATACTATGTCCAACTTAAGTACTTAACAAAGTAACTACAAATCATTACAGTTGAAATCACCACAAAACAACTAAGTTACTTCCTTAGATGAATAGTGGAACAAGTAAAGTTTAAGCTTCCGTTGTTTTGGTTGCTAGTAATATTTAATTGTTTTCTGTTAGACCTAGAATTAAAGAGGCTCTATAAGATAGTGTGCCTATTCTGTACTTAGACAGTACATTCATCTATTAGGCAGAAATTATCAAATTTCCATCTATAATTTCTAGGAAGTGGAAATTCACAATTTTATGTCTTTGGTACGTAAAACTAGAGATAGATTGATTATTCATAGTGGGCCCTAGCCAGTTTCATGTTCACACAAACGCAATAGATCATAGTCGGTCTCGTATTTCATTCTATCTTACGCCATCAAATAGCCCACCAACCGGGCAAAATAGTTTATAAGAGAGGTAATATAGTACGACATGATAGATGATGATAAGCAAAGATGATATATAATGCCGTTTATATGAATATTTACGCAGCAGAATTATTGTAGTCGTCAACAGCAGTCGTCGTCGTCGACAGCTGCGTTGTCAGTAGCGGCAGCAGCACTTATTTCTTTTTTACAGCAACTATTTACCACTGTTGTAGTTTAGTTTGAAGTGTACGTAATAATAATATGTCTTAATAAGTAAGTAAATGCATATTTTTATTTATAATATATAGGAGTTGCAAACGAGTATGTAGTCCACCTGATCGTAGGTTACTACTGCTCGTGGAAATTACAGCCCTACCCGAGTTCGCCCACAAATACGACGCTACCTAATGTACCTGAGGACTAAGTTGAATCGTCTTGGATAAATGTGTCTCACTGCTGCTTGACACTGCTGGTATTAGCTAGTCTAATAGCAGAAAATAAATGTATGGTGTCTCCGAAGTCGAACCACAAAGGGTTCTGCTACGGTATAATAAACACCACTAGAATAATATACGATCGTCTTTACTCTTTATCTTAACTTCGAAGCTTCACTCGAGCATTCTGACAAGATTTATTATGCACTTTGAGAGTTAGCCGCAAACTTCTATCCTCTGTGCGCGATCAGTTCATACAAACTTGCAAACCTTATATGTGGGCCCTAGTTCCTCGATATATAAAGGGCACCATATGTTGTGTGACGTTTAAAAGTGACCCAAATCTAAATACTCTACAATTAAAGCAGTGATATCCTAGTGGTTAAAACTCAGCCTCTTAGTTGAGGGATCCGAGTCTCAGGTTCGACTCTCAGGCACGCACCTATAATTTTTCCTTGTTCAACATCGTGAGCAAACCTGAGAGATCGAAAAAAAATACAGTTCTGAAAGGTATGTGAATTTGGTGGACCTAACACACCCTCGGCCAGCACTGTGGACTATGCCTAATCCTCTTATTCTGAGATGAGACCCGAACCCAGCAGCTGCAGTGAGAGTGAGTTTATGATGACTCCTTATTTTATTTCCTCTCTTGAAATCATAATTTTTGTTGATAAATCAAGTGCAGATTAATGGAATAAGCAAGAATGTTACTGTGGAAAATGGCAAAAAAGTGGTGTGGATGAAGGTTTCAGAAATCAGAGACCATTCTGCTAAAATTAAAGTCGATTTTTATAAACCCAAATGTTACTTGACGAAATGTGACGGGGAAAGAAATTTCCACTACAAAGGAGTACTCTACTTGTACGTAAATTTTAACTCCAATTTCCTTTTGTCGTGAACCAAAAAGAAACGAGAACTTTCCGTAGTTTGTAAAGTAACTTTATATAGTTTGTAGTTTGTGAGGAGGTACTCTGAAATTTTCCGAAACTGCAATTTTCTACTTTCGACGCTTAAGAAGTTCAACTATTGAACTGCTTCGGGTCAGGTTAACTTTTCGTTCACTTTATTGGACACGTAGTTAGTAGCATGACAGTTTAACTTAATCAAATCATATCAATTTTTTTTTATTCAAAATAGGTTCTTTGCAGAGCACTTTTTGAATGTCAATACAACTACCACCACTTCACAAGGTGTTTCGTTATGGAGAAGAAGCTTATAGGTTTTTGTATTCGAGTTAAATATAAACCCTGAAACGCTTTCTACACTCACAGCCCCACACTAGGATTCCCTGTATCGTGGGTGCTATGGAGACACACAGAGACAAATACACAAACACCCAGACCCAGAAACAGAAATCTAAATTCATCATTTAGAAATCTGTCTGGCTGGGCATCAAACCCGGGATCCTCTGCGCGTCAGACCGGCATGGTGACCGCTCCGCCACGCGGGTCGTGAAATTAACGATTATACTGAAATAACATAAAATAACGATTATATTCTGTTAATTAAGTGAATTAACAATATGGACAATATGGGTTGACGACGAAAAGGCCACAGGGTAACGACAAATTGTCGGCATATAGATTATTTCAACGTTTATTTAAAAAATACGCCTTTAAATTGAAATACTGGTTTCGAAAATATAAAAGACTTTTTGTATCAGTTACAATTTCCGGAAGCCTCTATTAATAGAATAATACCGAATGTCAAGGCTCTTTCATAGGTTCGTAGAATGTAACTAAAAACCAAAATTTGAAAAGCTGTACGATTTACGCTCAAAATTAAAAAAATATTCGAAATACTCTCTGTCGACCCAATTTTTGTAACTTTAGGATTTTCGAGTGTTGAATTTCATTTTTGTTGCACTGAAGCGGCTAGTAATTTCAAATACTTCGTATAATGGTACTACGTGGGTGACAGTAGTAGCCATTTACCATCACGCAGATTGCATACTTATTTATATGTATCTTCAATATTATAAATAATTCTAAAATAATTTCTTAATTCTTAATTCCTTCTTAAATAATACACAATGTATACATAATATACGTTTTAATACCGTAGTATCCTTGAGGGTAATAGCAATGAATATTCTAAATACGTAAGTATTTGTGCCGGAGTAATTAGTGCAGCGTATTACTCTGAAATTGCGAGACGGCAGACATCGTAACATAAAGATGATGTACGGGATATACTCGTACATGATTATATTGTATGTCAGTCAGATGAAATGTCTCTATTTTGTATAGACCTGCGGGCACTTACAAATTACATTTTTTTCTAACGAATCATATGAATCAAATTGAAACTCATTTTTACGGAATAAGAACACGACCTCAACTGAGAAGATCCCAAAAAAACAGCGAATTTGTCTTTTATGTTTTCGTAACGTGTACAGCATTTATGATTTTATCAGTTTTGACAATTGAAATTGTCACTGTCATCTATTTTCGTGTTTGAAAAATATTAAAAAAATGTTTTTAGAGGATTTACGAATGAAACGATAGTTCTCCGCACTTTTTCTTCGATTTCGTGTTTTTGCACCACTTACCTGCACATGTCGGCATTGTTTCGCGTAAATTACACCATGACAGTTGGAGACGTAATGGGAAATCAGCCAGTCATTTTACATTAAATGGCAGACACATAGTCACGGAGCGGTCACCATACCGGTCTGACTGCAAAGGTTCCGGGTTTGATCGCCGGTTAGACATATCTAACTGATGAATTTAGATGTCTATTATGAGTCCGAGTTTTTGTGTATATTCATGGCATCCACGACATAGGGAATAGGGCTGTGAGTGTAGAAAGCGTTTATTTTAACCCAACGATTGCGCGGGTTAAGGCCAAAGTCCACCGCTTAGGCTAAGTGAGAATTGGTAGACGAATTTTTATTGCTAATCAATTAATAGTAGTTGTTAAACCTAATCGAAGACATCGTGTGCAGTTAAAATACTCTTACAACAGACATAGATCTGCCACGCACCCAATTCTTCATCCAAATACCGTCGTGGAATATACTTTCGACTCAGTTGTAAAGAATAATTATTTCGAGAGTAGCCAAAAAAATAGTGCCATCGACAAACAAAATATCGATAATTAAAAAAAAACTACCTACCATACGGCAATAAAATTAATTTTCATCTACACGAACGTGAGAATGTTAGTTTTCCTTCCAACCTAGTATTATTTCAAAGTTCTTTACAGTATATTTGCTTATTCAATTGAAGCTTTACCATTCGCCGCTTCGCAAGGCGTTTTTGTTAAGATGAAACGGCGCAAAAAACTCTTTTAGTCTAGATTAGATTTAGATTTAGGGCACATTAGATAAAATTGGACTTTAAACGATCTATTTGTACGTCTAAATGTGGTGTAACAAATGATTCGATCTTTTCAAGTATTAAGCAGTTCACGGTGGAAAGATTTGGATCCTATCCTAATTGTGTATTATTGTTATGGCCAATTGAAGTGTGCGATAAAGAATATTCATCTATATATGATGGCTTGGTTGGCTTTAGGTCTAGTTCAAATATGAAGCGATCATGACACGTAAACAATTTTACTTACAAACGTATCAAACATTCACAACACCATATAGGTATATCTCATTAAAAATATCAATAACAAAGTAACAATACTGACTGATGATTACACCAATTATAAGCAACCAATGATTACTATTGAAACTTTGAAATTATCCATTGAAACAGCATTAAAACTTTCGTAACACATTCGGTTCGAAGTTTGCTAACTCAACCCACTATTACATCAGGCTTTCAAATTAGACACTCTACACACGAGAGATACGAACGCTTCTCTAATACGTAATGGATATTAATGAATTCTCTATCTCTCTCTCTCTCTTTGTCTCTAAATATATCATTACCTCGCCAAACGGTAGTCGTGACAATTTGGCATTTCGACAAAAGGAACACAGCTGGCCCCCGGTGGACCGACGGCCTGAAGAAACCAGAGGGAAACCGCTTGATTCTAAGACCACAGAACCGTTTGGAGTGGCGCCAATTAGGGTAGGCTGCAGTATGATGATGGACCGTACATACGATAGAAAAACATTACCACTCCTATCAGGTAAAAATGTGTGTATATGATAATTTTATTACATTATGTTCTGTTTAGTTGTTTAACAATTTTATCGACCCGACAATGACAATACAGTTGTGTACATATACCTATGCAGTGTTATTGTAAATACAAGATGGCCACCGCCACAAAACGGCGGATTAGATCATTTTTATTCGTTTCATGGCGATTTATCGTTCATCGTTTGCCATCACTTTTATGTCCCTATACTCGAAACTTTTCCTACAACTGCCTCTCTTAAAGGAATGGTACCCCATTACATGTCTTAGCAAACTCCTCGATTTTTTTTAATCATTCTAAATGTCTACCTATCATAAGTTAATAGTTCGTCTATTTTAGGAGGCCTGATCGCCGGTCTAAAAATATTTAAGACACGTTCCGACCAAGTCATATTAAAATGGCATGGCGGAAAAATCTGACATGAAGGTAGCCAAAAACAAATCTTGTTTAATATGATACATTTATATAAAAGCAATATAAAGCGATGTGTTTATGTACGTGTGTTAAGTATCTTTCAACGCGAACGTTTATTTGCGAATGAGAGATTTTCGCAAATTGCTTCTTTGAAGCGGTTGTAATAGCGTTTTTATCGCGCTCGTTTTAGGCTTATTACAACATGTTAATTAAAAAATGTTCAAGTTTTATTACTTTTCGCGTAAAGTGAACACTTCTGACGCGTCCTTTTTATCAAATGGGAATAGCAAGCGCAAAAGTAGTCTATTATTTTTATAATACAGAACTAGCAGACGAGCGTACGGTCCAACTGATAGTAGGTAATTGGCTATAAATTAGATTGTACCTGAGGTCGACCACAGAAACATTGCTGCCCTGCGAACTAAATTGGAATGTCTCGAATAACTAGGACACACATAAAATTGGTCTTAATACTGATGTTATTGGGCAAACAAGTTATGTTTAAATTTAAGTATGTGTCTCTAAATTATTAATCACCTACACTTTTCCATTTTTTTACCGCGAATCAAACCCGGTACCCGTTCGTTACGATAACAACTAATCCACTAGATCGTCAATACGTAAACAAAGTCATTTACCGTATAATAATCGTTACGCCTCAGCATAATGTAACAATCCATTATCTATTTTCGCCTTCCCATAGAAATAACACGTAAAGCATAAATATTATGATTGCACATTACAGAATCATGATGGATGGTTGCAAGATGGCGGATGCTGCGCTCATACGGACTTCTTGATACGATTTCTGAGAATAGTGGTATATTTTTAAGTAAAGCCAGAGTTAATAACATTGTTTTATGATTTTCACTTCCTTGGGAGAATGTCCTAAATATTTTCGATATGTACCTAACCTAATCTAAATTAAATATCATATGACGTGAGATTTTTGTGAGATTTGTGTCACTAAATTTTATGTTCGTAAGTTCGTATGATATTTTTGAGTGAAAGCGCTATAATATACATAGAGCCGTTTCCGAAATTAAGTTTTATTACATTTCTCCGTGCCGTATTATAAGTAAATAAGAGATGTATGCATAAACTATTCCAAAATGAGAAAATAAGAGATGGTTTTGTATTACATAAACTATTTTAAAACGCATTTATTTTATTGTTATATAATTAAAGCTTATAAATGCGTGTAATTTGAAATAGACACACAATTGTACTTATTTTCACAGATAGCAATAGCATATATGATAACAAGAATATTAATTAAGAAAATTATTTCAGATGAGAGTAAAATAGTTAACAAAACAGTACAAGAATAACGAAAACGGTTCAGGTACGTGCCCAAACTACTAATGTGATTATTATTAAAAACACTACCCACAAGAGATTTCATACTCAACCACATCTCATAAGATTACATTATCATTATATTATATTATATTATTACGTCACATTTCATTACACAAGCTCATTCTAGCTTTTTAACCAATTTCCCAAAGGAGATTCGTCGTATATATTTTAGTCCATCGTTTATAAGAATTTACTACAATAAGTCATGTGGACATCTTTTCATATAGTTATTTTCACCAACTTTCCACAAAAATACTAAAACAAACCACAAAAAAAAATGTAACATTGGTGGTTTCTTACATAACCTACATCTTATATATAAAATTTTCGTGTCACAATGTTAGTTACCGTACTCCTCCAAAACGGCTTTACCGACTTTTCACCAAATTTCATATGCATATTCAGTAGGTCTGTGAATCGGCTACTATCTATTTTTCAAACCCTTAAGTGATAAGGGTTGTTCACCTTTAAGATTTTTTTATTTATATGGCAACACAACGCTTGCCGTGTCAACTAGTATTTACTATATAAATTATTTGTTAAAATCATGACCCTTAGTTTAGCTTTGCCGTAAAAATTCTCAACATCTATTTTTGTCTACGGACCGAAAATACTAAAATAAAGGTCCCTAATTATCCTCCGAAAAATGTAACCTTTCAGAATTCATTATTTCAAGTTTACGTACTAATGATATAAAAGCCTAAACATGCTAACAGCAAAACCTCCTATATTAATATTTAAATAATAATAATATTTAAATTCATTTGAATTGTAAAAGGACAAAAGACTTTAATAATATGTATGTATGCGGCATTCGTTTCAAGTAAATTGAATAAAGCTTGTTTAATCTCTTACCACGTGGGACTCCAAATTTTTCGTTAACGACAAATATGACACGAAATAATGTTTAAATTGTGTAGGACTAAGCAGATACCTAGCAATTGTGTGTTACAATATTTTACTAATAATACGTTTTAATATAGAAACAGCAGACCAGCATACAGTCCACCTCATGGTAAGTGGCTTCTGCCGCCCGTGGACATCTGTATACAACCCCAGAAAAGATTAGATTCCTACCTGAGGACGGCTACAGATGCGCAGCTACCCCTAAGGATTAGGCTGGAAAGCCTCGGAAAAGTATGCCTCCCTTACCTCGTTCAAACTCCCTTCAAACAAGAACACACCAAAGCTTAACACTGCTGTTTTCTTAAAAATGGGGCTTTAGCTTGGCTTTTTTTATATGGTAACTGATAATTTGTAAGTCCCTTCTCAAGCGTGTACAAAATAAATATATTTCATTTCATATCAAAGTTGGGAATGACAGTACATCATTTTGCAAAAAGCTTTTCTAACCGACTGAACTCTTGGGGCGAATAAATTTTACAAAAATACGCGTTTCGTAACTATATATACCGAAAATGGTAAGGATACATTATTGGATTGGATTGCATTATTTATATATTACAACCCTTTTGGCCGCTGTTTTCCTTCGTCAATTTCGATATTACCTGATAATCATTTTACCCGACTGCATAGGGTTATATTTTTCGAACGTTTGTATGTATGTATGTATGTATGTGCATGTGTCTCACTCTCTTCTTCGCAGCCCAAAAGGCTTGACGGCCTTTAAAAAAACGAGATGTCATTAGATTCGTCTTAATTGCAGGAGTAACTAGCGTAACAAAAATTGTAAATCTATGGGAATAACCGTAGGTCATATTTTTAAGCAGTCCGGGTGTTGGTTTAATAATATTTGCAAGGTTTTAAAATTTAACTAAGGAGCAAGCTGTCCAGTTGTTAAAAAGCACTGCAATGGATATCTAATAGATACTCTCAAATAAGACTGGGGACCTAACGTTCGTAACAAATGCGTTGTTACGTCCTAGGAGGGAGTTAAGTAAACAGTCGTGTTAGTCTCTCCTTTCCTACACTTTTCAAACCAGAACACTGTAGCCTTGACTCTGGTGTTATAAAACAGAATATAAGCATTGAACGTGGTGGAGATGCTGCAGAACTCGAATTAGCTTCAAATTTCAACCCAAACCTTTAACGCGGAAAGCCAAATTTTTGCTTATCTGTTATTACTAATATCCTTTTTAAAAATCATAACATTCCAATCGTTCTTCTGATACCATAATAATATAAATGAAATAACAATATTATAACAAATCATAACATTTAAAACCGTTCTAGTATTATCCTAATCTAACATTTAGGCATTTAAAAAAATGAAAAAGAGAATAATTATTTTTAAAATTAAAAAAGACAAACCCACTGAGTTTTTTACCGGATCTTCTCAGTAGAGGTCGCGTTCCGATCCGGTAGTAGTTTAAGAAAATATTGTAACTGACAATTTGTAAGTGCCGCCGTTGGCCTATACAAAATAAACATATTTCATTTCATTTCATAACCTAACCTAAACCTCCAACGTAGGAAACAACTTTTTTGCTTGTATGTTATTACTAATATTTATACAAATCATAACGTTTAAAATCGTCATTCTATTATCGTCATAAATAATAATATAACTGGAGTAACAAATACTATTTTTACAAAAAACGTTAAAGATCGTTCTACTATTATCATAATAATATAACAGGATTACGTCAAACATCATTCGTCGAAAGCTTTTAGTCGAAATTGCGTAGAAACCGACGATTATCTGGAACGTGTAAAAAGTTTGACGAATGTACGTATGTATCCATTAGCGTTAGTTGATGATGTGGTAACCCTTAAGTGCCTGCTATATATAGTTAAATAAATAAACGTCGAACTCAAGATGAAAACGAAAATGATGATGTCTATCTATACTCCTATATCTTACGTCGTTCATTTTCATTTAGCTATCGTGGGGTTATAGCGTAGCGGAGCTTGAAGTATTTGCGTTTTATAACATTGAAATATCAAAAGGATCAAGACAACCTTTTGGTAAATGATTTCTGATACCTATGGATATATAACCAACTCCATACAGAACGCAGTTTCTATCTAAAGCCGATCATAGATGTGCTGCCACTCCCGAGGACTACGCTAGTCGACTTAACTGTAAGTCATCCGATATATCGATATATATAAGTTTCCGCACAAAAAATAGATTTGGCGATGGTAGCTCACCGTTAAAACATTCTTGTTCTACAACGTTTATTACAAAAACCATTTATTATAACCAACGTTTATTATAAAATACATTAAATTCAGTCACTTTCCAAAATTAATATATAATTTCACGGCCTTGTACACGGCGGTAACCTTAAAATAATTAATCAAGATTTAAAATCTAATTTTACTTATGACGTCAGCTTTGTTCAGATTAGTGACATGTCACGCTAGGTTATTAATTATACCTCATTTTACATGAAATTCTTATTAAACTATTTTGTCATTGTTTTTAAATGATGAGATGAGGTGAGGTGAGGTAAGAAGAGGTGAGGTAACCAGAACGCATCGGACAGAACCGAACTGGACTGGTCTACTCGACACAGGACAAACCTCACCTCACCTCACCTTTACTAATCGAGGATGGTAGAACGCTTTGTGGTTCGACTCCGGCGGCACCGCCGCCACACCTATTTCTCATAACAGCAGTGTTAAGCGCTGCTGTGTTCTGGTTTGAAGTGTGGTAAGGGAGACATACTTATCCGAGGCGTTCAAGCTTAGTCCTTAGGGGTAGCGGCGCATCTGTGGCCGACCATTATCTAATCCTATTTGGGGTTGATTACACATGTCCATGGGTGTCCAGTAGCCACTTACCATGAGGTGAACTGTATGCTCGTCTGCTACTCATATAATATAAAAAAAACTTTATTTTATTTTATTCACTTCGTTATTGTTGTATATCTGAGGAGCCTATGTCTGTTATCGACATCTCAAGGCTTTCATATATGTATGTAAATTCGCAAATTACATAATAACATCGTTATACGCGAAATCCTTATTCATTCAACGTTTTAGTATTCGAAGGTTCTGTCAATTGGCTTATAGAAAATTTACCCTGATCTAGTCTATTCTGAAATAGATAGAATTTCTTTGACGATTACCAAAATTGAATCACTGTCCAATTTACTTCGCTGGTTCTCTTTGAATTCTATTCCAGAAATGATATACCTCATATCATTTTACTGAAAATGTACAATTATTGATTTAAAACAAAGAGCTGTTTTATTATATTTATTTGAATATTTTGAGAGCAAATCTCAGTTGTATACCCAGAAGAAACGAGTTTCTTCTTCTGTAGTTTCTGTTCTCAAAACTGGAAAAGTACTCGGTTCCACACCTGGGCATATCTTCTATTAGTGTTATAGAGATTTAGGCCACCGCGCTGGCCAACAGCGATTTGGTAAACCTTTGAGACACACCTTTGAGAACTTTTATCTTAAGAACTCTCATACCTTACCATGGGATACCATACCATAAGATATCATACCAGAGGATTTCTTACGATGTTTTACTAGAACGCTAAAGCAGGTTAATTAATATCAAATAAATTTGAAAAATCACAGGTATGATGCCTGGAATTGGGATCTAGAACCATCTAATCAGATTATTTCGCACTAGAATCCGGTTAAGTTTAGTTCATACAATTTGTTTACTTACAGATATTTAATACAAAGTTTTCGCATAAAAAGCTAATGTTATTACATAAAAATTATGAAACAATGAATTGAATACAATAGATAACCATTGTACTCGTATTCCTAAAGAAAATTCAAATATCTCTCAGAAAATTTCTGTTTTATTTTTCTTTTCGTTTTGTTGAAAACTAAAGTACTAAACTATAGAACTTTACAAGATAACGTTATATTTATTAGGTATCATTTATAACAATAAGCACTTATACATTTTAGTTTTTTATCGTTGAGATCTGGATTCGATGCTCATGCAGATACCTCATTAGATTATACTCGTACTAAGTATTGGACAAGGGATAATGATAATGATGTCATAATTAATCAGAACTTATTTTTATTTCCTATTTTATATGCTGAAACTCTTGGTAATTCGACTAAGGAGTCATTCAGTTTATAACACTTTTATAATTATTTAATTTAGGCTTTTGTATAAGGTACATATAATATAAGGTACGTGTGGTTTGATTCCAGAAGCACAACCACAATACTTGCCTTATAATTTTTCAAAGCTGATTTTTTTTATTTCTTTCTCTACTTTCTTGTTTTTTTTTCCATGTAAGTTTAAAAGTACTAGACCTCATTGTAATAAGACTCGATTGAAAATAATATAAACCAGCAATCCCACAGCGATAGGGCCCTCGAATGACCAATCCGATCCATTAGAAGCCCATTCCCTAAATGACAAGTGATAAATCAATTGGAATGTGCGGTCATTTTCGGAAAGCGTGGATCGCGTTCAGGAGCCGCCCATATCCATGTCATACATCAAAGTCATTCGAAAGCTTTTACTTAAAATTGATTTATACAGGATTTTTCGTTATGATTGACTTCAGGACAACGTATCATATTTGGAGTACGTGTGTGCTTGGTAAATTCCATGCTTGTGTGAATTACATCAAAATTGAATTTATTAGGTAACACTGGGTATTTAAAGATTATTCGACATTTTTAAGCAATAGAAAAAAACCTAATAAGACAATTGCCAAATATCAAAGGTTAGATCCCTTTCATAGCTTCCTATTTCATAAGATATAATTTTTTGCAATGTCTATAAGAGTAACGGTCAATATCTATAAGAAATGATGATGGTGATTGGAGAGGCAGAGTTATACATACTTGGGATGTTCTTAATGAAAGAAAGAAAGAAAGAAATATTTATTTGTAAGAAATACTACAACATTATGTGACATAAATAATAGCAAACATAACTTTAAAATCAGAACATTGCTGCAGTAAAATTTAATGCTACAGATCTTATTGAGTGTTGAAAATTGTCTATCAATGACAGCAATGCTTTAAATTGCGTAACTTATCACCATCTGTATAAAGACACCCTTATTTGGATCATGTCCAACGGCAAATGAGTGTAGTGACTCGGATTAAAGGCCCTGTCCGAATGACAAGTAATAAATCAATCCTAATGCGACCGTTTTTTGATGAAAGACTTTCGTGGGTCACTTTCAGTTTCAGATCATCTTTCGTTACAAATATCAGGATTTATATTTATCTATCTATGTTTGTTGACCCCCATGTCGACATAAAATATAGTTTAAGGTTCGGTCCCCATAAGGCCAAATAGCTAAGTAATGAACTACCCAAGTGTCCACTGCCGCCCATGGACATATTTTTCAATATTCTATAGGACGTGAGTCCTGCCTAAGATCGTCCAGGACAAGTTGCTTACTCTTAAAAGTAAGTTAAAATGCATCGTGCATGTTTCTTCTAGCCACGCCTTACAAATCAGAACACAGTACCGACAGAAAAGGACATAGGGTACCTTTTACCCCGAATAAGTTCAGTTCCCATCTTCTCATCCACCTCAGACCGCGAGCAAAGCTGCGGGTAAAAGCGGGTAAAATATATCCTCTAGCTATTTTGAGTGTGTCCTTACTCCTTATGCACGAGGAATTCTATTGTGTGTCTATAAAGCGTTTAATTCTCATGTACAAGTAAGAGGATAATGGGATGATTAAACCCATCGTTTCCGTAACGTCGATACGATTCCACAGATTATCCCATTGTTAGGATACCATTTACTCTGAACGACTAGCAATAAATCAATTCCAATGTTCCATTAGCTCTATGTTGATCAGTACTGTAGGAGTCTGTTGTGTGAGATACATGCAAAAGTATTATACCTACTTATACTTACTGACTACATTAATCGGACATTACTTTGGTGGATATAGTCCGCGCCAAACTGCTAGTCCGCTTTGAAGTAGAGCAGGTGTAGTCCTACAATTTGCTATGGCAACGCGATTCATTTCTATATTGAGAGCGGACTAGCAGTTTTACGCGGAGTATACTTGTTACGGTGCAAAGTCGTATATAACAAAAATAAATAACTGTAGGTACTTCTATACAGATGCGTTATGTCATGACACCGACACACAACTGATTTCATAATATTTAAAATTAAATTGTTATTAAACTTGTACCTATATCTACCCGAGATAATTATTTTCTAATCTACTTTCCAGTTTATATTTCCCGTAAAATATTCCCGATAAGTTCCCACTAGCGAATATTCCCATAAATTAAAATTAGTACAACCAGTCATTGAAAAAATTAGGATAGACGGCGCTATTTTCTATCAATTAACTTCTACTATCCATTTCAGATGTACGCGCGTTAATCACTGTATGAGGCAACATCACACCGTCACATATGAAGCGGAAACTGTGCGTGGCGCCCTCCTTCAACTGTGACGACGACATGGAGGAGCTAAATGTGGTAAATACTTTACACCTTCTGTTTTTATTCGAGGTTAAAGTAGAAAACGAGCGTTCAACCTAGTAATGGTATGTGGTGACTATCGCCAAAAGGCATTATTAAATCTACGGCAAATAAAATTAACTCAACATTAGGATTTAGATGCTTGGTCTCCCCTCAGGACGCAGTTGAAATTTATTCATGTAAGCCTACGAACATAACCCTTCAAACATAAGCCATAAAAATGTGTACCGACACCGGTCTTAACTCGCACAATAATTTAATTATTAAAAGTACCTACAATTGCAAATTATATCCTAAACTTTAATTTAAAATGACAGTAAGAAATTTATAAAAGTGACAACAAATAATTCACTGGTCAACACTGTTTTGTCACATGAAGTTAGTAGTAATTTTTTATTATGTTGGCAACCGTTCATTAAAAATCAAATATTATTTCCCTCCAATCACGTCCAGTTTTTTTGTGACACCTATAGATACATTTCTAGCCTCTAGGAATGGCGATTTTTTCCGATAAATATCGATTCGAATCGAAGTGTAATAAATCGATTCCCAAGAAAACGAGGCCCAAAGAATCGATTGTACGAAATCGATCTTCGATCTTTTCAGCTAAAAAGGGCGAAGATAGCGAAAAAACGGTCATCAGGGCCAAACAAGCACTGAAATACGTATGCATCTGCAAAAAAATGTCTATAACACCAAAACCAACATCGAAAAGATCTACTTTCGATTTTATAGGATGAAAGATCGATTCACTGAATCGATCCATTACTGGAGATTACAATAATGGATGGATGGATGGATTATTTTGGGCCAAAAGATCGATTCTTAGATTAATCGATCTCAAATCGCCATGCCTACTAACCTCAAAACGCGTTTTTATAAAATAAACTTTATTTCGGCAACTGTATTTTTTTAATTTACATTTTACATTGCTTTAGGGTGTAACATGTCTTTAAAAATACACATGCTGCACTTTAGTTTGGATTTCTTTCCCACAAATTGGGGTGCTATGAATGATGAACAAGGCGAGAGGTTTCATCAAGACATATCTTCAATGGAGAAGCGCTACCAAGGGAAATGTAGTCCACGAATGCAAGAAGATTATTGTTGGAATCTTAAAAGAGACCAACCAGATGCTAAATATTCTCAAAAATAATGTTTATAAATTGTACATTTAACAATTACTTCTTTAAGTGTAGCATTTTTTCTATATATACCTAAAAATATATTAAATATATGTTTCTATATCACAAGGATACCTGACGTGTCAATTTTTTTTCTTTGATGTATTATTGTTTGTAGGCCCTAGTATATTCAAAATTTGACATAACTTTTCGTGTTACAAAAAAAAATATTTTTTTTGTTGACCAGTGAATCTACAATTACAATAAAATAATCATAATAACTATTACATTATTAATAAGGATTCAATAAAACATAATTTTATTATAGTTTTTATTTATAAATATTAAATGACATGCTAATAAAAATGATTTGAACACAATTATTTACTTCATAAGATTCTCATCACTCTCAGACATCTCTTCTGTGGTTTCTCCAATTTGGTGTGAAGAACCACCTTGCTTAGAAGTAGCTAAAGACGTTAAATCACCTTCCTCTAGTCTCAATTTATGCATTTTAATAAAGTCTTCATAAGCATTTAACGCCACTCTCCTTTCTATACCTTCAGATAAGGTTGCTTCCCATGAAAATGAGATCCTGTACCGATGATCTCTTACCATAGCAAATGCGCCATTCTTCAAGTATTCATAATCTTCGAGATATTCTTTCTTAAGCGCGTCTTTGTCATCAGAGAGAAGACTTTTCTTTACCTTTTCTTTCTTTTTAATAGCCTCAGGAAACAATATTGCCACGGTATCATTAAATATTGTTTTCTGATTTTTCATTATCTCTAACATTCTTCTTTCCTTTTCTAGACGCTGTGCTTCTAATTCTCTCAACGGTTTCTCATGTTCAATAAGCTCGGCCCTGTTTATCCGTTTTTTGACAGCAATAGTACGTTCTATGAGTTTTTGTATTATCATTTGCCATCTCTCTTCTGGACCTATAACTTTCATTTTCTGAAGCCTCCTTGCCTCTGCTTCCTCTTCGAGTCTCTTTTCTTCTAATTCCCGCAGCCTTTTCTTTTCTTCTTCCTTCAAAGCCAAAAGTTCGCCCTCTTTACGCTTCATTTCCAAGAGAATTTGAGGATTGTTTTTCATCCAGTCATCTTGCCATGCTATAAAAGATCGCATTACTTTAAGTTCCCTAATTATCATGGTTTCCATACGGCCTAAATACATTGGATTCTCAATCATGAATATAGGTGGGTTTAAGAACATCCTAAATGATCCATTAGCGTCACTGACGCCTATAATATTTTTTGCTAAAGGCAGAGTGTGCAATGTTACACCTGTTAGCATATGTCCAGATAAAGTTTGAACGGATATTGGTTTGTCACTTCTAAGTAATAAGTCCCATGTTTCGAGGTCACCTTCAGATGTAGCTATAAATAACAAGCTGGGTTTATATAAAGACCAAGCGGCATCAGTTAAGCGACATGGACGTTTTTTCCAAATGAGCGGTCGATTGCTTAATTGATCGCACCAGATTGCAAAAATTTTTCCACCTACAGTCAACGTAATTTTATTAATAAAAGGGTTTTTCTGTGTGCACGTAACAACACCATCGTGTATATGGCAATTGTACTTTATGTCGCAATATTCAGAATTCACAACTTCACCAGTGTTGAATTCGTGACCTTCCCATGTTATTCTTGCCAATTCACCGTGTTGAGATCCGCAATAAAGAATTGTATTTATTTCACTTTCATTCTGAGGAACGATCTCGCAAGTAAAATATTTTCGGCCCGTCCCCGTGTTCCTTGGGGTGTAAATGTATTTTATTAAAGGAGGGTTCATCCCAAAACTTTGTAATGGCAAAGTTTGAGGCTGTCCAGCGATTCCCAACAAGATCTTATAACAAGGCTGTAAGTTTCTGTCCAATACTTTAAAAGGTGAAACATCGACCAATAAACCCGATGGTCTTCTCAGAACTCTTTTGGATTTCTTCACCTTTTTTCCCTCAAAAAGTGTAACGTTTTCAACTAATAAATTCCAAATTAATATTACGCCATCCTCCGAACCAGTGAAAAACATTAGAGATTTCTTTTTATCCTGCATCACTGTCATTTTACCAGTGGGTGTAACAATAAAATTAGGTGAAAGCCAATTAATAGTCGTAACAGGACCGTAGTGACTAGTCATCAGATTACTCAAAGCAGTTGCTTGTACTACTGCATTATCCTGAACAGTTTTCATCCACCCCATATGAGCATTCATAGCTATTCTATACTTTTCTCTTTTCTCACTTAATACTTCTATTTTCTCAACGTTTTCTAGTTTGTGAGTAATATCCCATAGGACAATTTGACCATTTATGCAGCCACCAACTAATATATTCTCATCAAAAGGGCAAAAAGATAATACTTTAACTTCACGCGGGCATTCTAAATAAAGTTTTGGTATCAAACTATCGATATGACTCCATATCAAAACAGGATTTAGACCATATACAGCTCTCTGGATTGGATCTGGACGTGAACTTAACGTTTTCATGACTCTTGGTGAACCATCTGAATATGCTATTGCAACTATGCCTGTCCACATTGGATGGAACATCGCACAGGAAACATACTTGTCTTTTGCACGTACATCAGTGAAACAAACGTACTCCTCAAATGCCATAGAATCATAAATATCTGCTGTTTTTTCAGCAACGAGATTAGGATAATCGTTGCAATACATATCCATAACTGTATTTAATTCCACTATTGATTCCATCTCAGTCTTCTTATCACCGACAAAATTGTTTATCATTTTGATATAAGATGCTCTACGCATACGTTTCATTGCTGCTCGATACGTTTGTAGAGCTACTTCATCTGGGGGCTCTTTAGCCACTTCCTCGTCTTCATCTGAACTTTTACCTGCTACTTCTTCCTCAACATCTTTAGTTGGAGAGCCTCGTGAAGCGTCACCGCCCGCAGCAGCGTCAGTGTCATCACCTAGAGCGTCTGTAACTGATTGAGTCCACATATTCTGTGGATATCGTAATTCTGTTTGAGCCGCTCTTTCACACATTGCAGGTGCTGCCTGTGATGCACAATCAACACGACGGCGAAAAACATTACTGAACTTTTGTCTGTAAGGAGTTAACTCTATATAACCGTCTCTGACAGAGTTAGTATCACGCACACGAAATTTATTTGTCTGATTTTGTATTGGAAACTTAGCACGGATCTCAACTTCCATCAAAGGTCTTGTATTGACTGGTATCAGTTCTTTTATTTCTGCTTCGCTTCCCAGACCTTTCCATGGTCTTGGTTTTTTTTGGACCGCTTTTTCCAATTTCTTTTCTTGTCTTTTAATAAATCTGTCTGACTGTTGTTTGCAATGATCTCTTGCTTCAGTCGTACAGCAGACGTAAAATTCGTCAAGATCATTTGATTCGTCAACTATGTAACCCATTAGAAGAAATTCTTGGGTGTATGCTTCTATATGTTCTTTTATAGGAAAAAACTCAGATAGTTCTCCACCTACCTCTATAGTTTCCATGATCTTTGCCTTGCTAACCATTTTCCAAGGATATTGAGCATTGATGTGGGTGCCTACAACCATTTCGATTTGTATTTGAGTTTCCTCGCCAATTATAACTTTGTATACGCCCTCTACATCATACTTTGGAATAAATCTTTTTCGTCTCGGTTGTGGTTGAGCCGTCGTCATCTTTGCTTGAGCGCTCTGAACTGGAACAAATTATCTATTTTAAAATAATATTTTACGTTCCCAATATTGCGAATATTGACTTTTAAGTGTCAAAAAGTGTTGTTCTTTTACACCACGTATTTGTTACTTTATTAAGTGCCTACTTATAACTAAAAAGTATTTTCATTTTAATGCTTTCAATGAAATAGAATAAATAAATAATTATATATATAAAATATAAAATATTTTTGGTAAATATAAATTAAATTTTTGAAGTTATAAATTAAACTAGAAAATCATTTGAACATCAATAGAGTTGGTGATAAAGATAATTATCTTGTTCTAACTAATTAATCTCTGTGAGACGCCTTTGAAAACATGTGTAATTAGGATTCGGTCTTTAATTATATAGAAGTTGTTCAATTGCATTTTCAACTACTGATTATTCTTAATTACCTGTTATATGGTTGCTTTAATTAAATTCTACCTCAAAGGCTGATTTCATAATCACTTGTAAGGTTTGTAGGGTACTTAATAAAATTACAACATATTACAAATTAGTGACGTTTAAATAACTGTATTATTTTTAAAATAATTGCAAATTTAGAAATCGGAAAACAAGCATGCAATTTGCCTGATAGTAAGTGGTAAACTATAGACAATGGATATCTGTATCCCAGAGAGGATCGGATTGCCACAGATACGTTGCTATTCCTGAGGACTAAATTCCTTATCCTTACCACACTCTTCAAACCAAAGCACTTAAAATTGCTGTTTTAAGACACAAATAGGTATGTCGGTAATACTTGTAGAGTCAAAACAAGATGGGTTTTACCATGTTTAAACTATACCATAGCCTTTTAACAGTCGACTGCTGTAGGTACATAGGGCTCCCTATATCTGCGCCTCTCTGACCGGTCCAGAGCCCTCTAAATCCAGAGATATCCCGCCACTAATATAAAATTATACCAAATGATATTAAACGGTAGTCAATCAAATTATAGAAATCCGATTCAAATGATTACCCTTCTCTCATCATTTTGACCAATATCATAAATCCAATCAATTAGAGCGGATTAATTTAGAAATACCGAAATATCCTAGATTTGTTTCACGAATCATACAAAACCAATATTTCATTAGATAAATGGACAACTCTAACAATGATCTTATGAAAATGATTCATCTCTAATATTCAAGTATCCCCTTCAGTATAACCCTTAGTGGTTCTAAAAGCACCACGACTTCATCTATTCTTTGTCTTATCCCATCAGTGTCAAGTATTACTGTGATCTGATTTAAAGTGTATAAGGGAGATACCTACACAAGGCATTCCTACTTTGTTTTCAAGGGTAGCATCGGATTTGTGGCCGACCTCACGTATGATTAATCCTATTTGGGGTTGACGATAGATTTCCATGAAGGAGCAGTGACTATTTATCATATAGAATGAGTAGTCGTTCACCACTTCAATTTCATACCAAAAATTGATATCGTTTAAAAATACATAAATACAACGTTCGAAACTTTTACAAAGTTCGAAAACCATTCAACAATAACACGAATGAATGAAAATACTGTAAAATCATTATGAAATACTGAAACAAACAACTGCAAAATTGGAAACAACGAGATAAAGCGAGCTTTCACAAAAATGATTAATAATTCATACGAAGCCAATAAAGAATGGATATCAAATTCCCGGTTTCGATTAAAAATGCTAAACAATAAAGCTTCTATTTTTTGCCACAGCGGCGCCACCAATACCTTTATAGAACAAACTTAGCATAATGTCATTAGTAAAAAGACCATACCATCATTATATCAAATTCATTTCACAAACAATGTTGTATATGAAACATAAGTCTACTTATAGTATAGTTACTTTTGGATGGTAGGTACTAAGTATATTGTAAATGTTTATGAATTTATGTAAGAAATTTGGACAATCAACGCAACACATTATTGACAAGATTACCCATTTTCACATTAGCCCTTACCAGTTTACCGTTGGACATTGGTCTCTCTAAAAAGAGGTTAGGCCCTATTTACCGCACTTCTCAAGAGTTGGTAAAAGCAATGTAATTTTGAGCACTTTGCAGAGACACTGCAACCTATTTCTTTGATCTTATCTTTTTGTCGCCCCCTACGACAACCAAGGGAGTGGTGCTATTGGAGATCGGTCCCACAAGCCAATTAGTTATATCGATATTTATTTCTTCGGTGCGAACTAAATTATGTGAAATGTACGAAATGAAAAACATCAAGTTTACGTCAATCTCGGAGCATTACGTACCACCAAATTTTATTTTTCTTATTACTTATTATTGTTTTTGTTGTAAATGTGTTGTTTAATGGCTAACAAACTCACACACGAAAATTCAAGTGCCTTTTTATTACGGTTCAAAAGCCTATAACAGGTAGATAGGTAGCTGTGGCTTTAATTTATGACTTTCACAGATTCTTCTTACCATTGCCATTTTTAAGTGCACTCCCTATTGGTTTCATTAATACGACTTTATTTATTTCAAGCCCTTAGCAGATGAATTAATTATAAAATAATCGCAATTCGCAAACAATGGGATATTATTATTGTTTATATAAACTGGGTCATACAAATGAATATTTAAGCCTCAACAATTTTCAATATATTATCAGAATTCATAATTACGTTACGCGAAAATGCACTGTTAATTATTATTTCGCATGAATTTTCGTTCTCAATCTGCTTTATTTTACAATATGTACTAATTCATTATCCATTTCAAGTGTTCACTATATTTACCAATTGCGAACAAGTTGACATCCGTCTTCTCTTCTGATGCTTCAACTTCTTCGTAACTGGAATCAGAAGAGTCGCTTCCCTTCTCCACCTTCTTACGTTCTTCCTTCTCGCTGTCCGAATCACTCATGTTCTCCATAATTCTTTCCTTATAACAATAATGCATAAAATATTAATTATATGCTATTGTTTACGACGAAAGTAGGTTGCTACCTATTAGTAGAAATCAATATACCTATCTATAAAACTACAGTCTGTAAACAATGCAGTAAATAAATTGCTAATTTAAAAAACTCGAGTAGGTACATAACACATAACAGACATACATCGAAAATACTATAATTATTATGCACTTCAAACGAAATTAACCTTACAAAATCTTTCGAGCTAGTATTATTGTACTAAGCTAAACCGGTACGAAACATACACAAAAAAAAATTAGAGACCCTTTACTTACTCAAAAATTTGCATATCAATATATTTAATGCCATATACGACATGGAGCCAAATATCAAGAATTTAGTATATTTTTATCAGAAGTACTACAAGATTCGTGATCGACAAAGATATAATCAAAAAGCTCCATAATTTCTTAGAAATGAATAATCTCATTAAGTTTAAGTACATAAAGATGTTATAAAGAAGCTACTGAGTTTGATTAAGTTATTGTTTATTAAACAATTGTTTGTTCAATGTTTATTTTAATTGCAAAAATATCATAGTAAATTAACGTTACATATTATTTTTTTACTTTATTAAATGTTATGTCTATAATGTTTAAGATCAGTCTTATAATTTAAGGTCACATTTACGGTAACGTCAGTCGTGGTCATGACTTGGATGGGTGACCGTTAGTGGCTTAAACTATATGTAAGCCCTCCTGCTTCAAAGGAAAGTTAAAGCGTTGGTCCTGGTTTTAATTAGATAGCCGTTAAATCGATTTGATATCAACTAACATGACTACTACCCATATTGCCTGTATCAACTTGCCTTCAAGCAACGTGTTAGAATATGATGCCTCACCCTAATACCTTAAAACTGTTATCAACTACTCATAGAATACAACAAAATGATTAAAACAAGTCACGTTTACGTTTAATATTTATCAGAATTGTAACAGTTGAACGCCTACAAAAATTCCAACCACATACTTCTTTCATATTTATATTGCGCAGACTTTACTTACAGGCGCCTGACAAATTTGATTTGTCCAAATTCCTTCTTACTAAAGATTTAGTAAAGCAGTGATGAAAACCAGGGATGATGGAAAAGGCGATAAAGGATTAAAGGGTAAATCCCTTTGAAATTCATAATTGATTTAAGTTAAGTTTACATTATAAAAATGTGTACCTATATTGCTATAAGTATAATTGGTTTGAGAGTAGATTTATTAAGAATTTATTTTACTTTCGTCAAGAGTAACAAATAATCTCAATAAGTTTGTAGTTAAGACTCATAATCTATATTATGAAATTATTAACAGATTGACATTCCTATCTCAGTAATCACTTACCATCAGTATCTATATTCAGGATGCACGTTTGTTATGTTGCTATTCTACTATTATATCATTGTTATAATGATACTATTCTGAAGAATGTTTAGAGATAGAACTATCTACAATAATATTATAAAGAGGAAAACTTTTTTTGTTTGTTGGTTGTATTGAATAGGCTCAAAAACTACTGGACCGATTTTAAAAATTCTTTCATCATTCGAAAGTTACATTATCTACGAGTAACATAGGCTATATTTTATATGAAATATATTTGATAAATAGATTTTGAGGCGGTACAGAGTTTGCCGAGTCAGTTAGTCTTAAATAATAAGGTCTTCCAGCTTTACCCTATAAGTCGATAAATAGAAGTCGGTGGGAGAATTGTATTTAAGTAGATGTCTACAAGAATTTAGTGCGGCTTACAATCACGTATATTTTAAGTAAAATAATAATATCAGCAACAACATACCGTTTCAAACACTGCTAATTGGCAACAGAAATTGAATAACTTTTCAACAAACAGTATATAACTTTCAACGGAAATTAAATAGGAAACCACGAAGTAATGGGCGACCTGTCCGGTAAACCGAGTTGTTGGCTTGGTAAACAAAAACTTCCGTAACTAACATTGCAGGGCGCATGCGCTTAGTACCTGGCACGTGTGGGTACCAAGGGTATAGTGCTTGCCAAACTGCTAGTCCGCTCTGAAGTTGTTGCGAGCAGGTGTAGTCATACAATTTGCTATGGCGACGCGATTCATTGCTATATACAGAGCGGATTAGCACTTTTACGCGGACTATACCTTAGGAAATACATTGCCTAGTGGTGAAATTCGGCCATATTCGTACGACTGGTGCTCGAATCCCAGACCTCTAATTTTTCCAAATGACCTACATAGGTACTAGAAAATATTTTTTACTTACTTTAGCCATGAAGATAAAATTTTTTAGGAAACCTACAATCCTCGTAGGTAGTTCGGTAAAAAAAAACTTTTTATTCTCAGAGTAATCTCGTAATTGGGTAATAATTGGGATGATAATTCGTTCTATTAAATCCCTAGTGTACAATAAAGATTAACTAAATTAGTTTTAAATTTGGTACAATTCTCTGTAGTAATTAAGGTGGCATCGTCGTTACAATTATTTCTGACCTACAACAAGGTAAAATTGCGGTATTCTCGTTTGGAAGGCGTGGTGATGGAAAAATAGAAAAACATATACAATTCAACTTATGCTCAGAGGTAGTAAAATATTCATGACCTCTAGAAGGAAACCAATCCTAAGTCAATGAAATAAATCTGAAAATTCATTTATTCTCATTTTGCCGCCTCCAAAAACGTAACAGATAGACTCAACAAATGAAAAGACTAAACAACAACGAACTGATAAACAACAATGATTTAAATTTTGAAGGAGGGGAGGAGCCACTTCGTTACCCCCCAACGATCCGACAGTGATTAAAATTCTACTTCTTAAAGACAAAAGTTTAATACAAAATCTTCATTCCAGGCAGCTCTATCAAGTCGCAAGGAGTCGGTGGCGCCGCTGACGGCAGAGAGAGATGGCACGCTCTTCCGTCACTCTCTCCCGTACCCTCTGGCCCTGGTTCTCCGGCTAAGAGTTCTACAGGTATAAATCAATATGATTATTGTGCTATTAATAATATATAATGATCCAAAACGTAAGCTAAAAGAAGCGACAGCCAAGTGGTATAAAATCGGCCTCTCGATCAGGAGTCCGTGGTTCGAATCCCAGCTCTGATTTCCATTTATGTGAGCATTAGGATATATTATATCATTTGCTCAAAACTGCGAAGGACAACATCGCAGAGAGTTCCAATATCGATTCCCACTCATGAGATATTTTTTCATTTTGGAAATTTATATAGCCGTCTCTGTTTTGGGTCCTAACTACACTCCTACACTACCTGTATATAGTTAACTCACTGAATTCGAATAATTAATTCATAAAATACGAATTGGAATTAATTGAATCCATCAACATGTGCATGTGATTAACCTTCAGTGGATTTGATTCCGTGGGTAATGGATTCCATTACCGTGCCATTCATTTATTCAGTTCAACCTCTGGTTTCAAAGCTATGTATATTTGGGGACCCTTTAAGTACACACTACACATACAGAACCTTGTACCCTTTGAGGCGTATGTAAATAATAATAGTGTTACGAGCTTACCGACCACCTGAAGATAAGTGGTCACTGACGCTCATGGAGATCTATATTTCTGTAACCAACTCCATATAGGTGGTATAGATAGAATTCTTTGTGGTACTAATCCGGTGGCACCGCCGCGACTATTTCTGCCTAATAACAACGCTGCGGTATTCTGGTTTGAAGGGTTCCAGCTTAGTCCTTAGGGGTAGCGGCGCATCTGTAGCTTACCTCAGATTGGAATCTAATCTGAACTGGAGCGGCAGTGGCCAGTAACCATCAAGTGGACTGCACGCTCGTCTGCTACTCCTATATTATAAAAAAATCATATTGACTAGCGCTTTTACTTGAAGTCGATTACAGATGTGTCGCCTCTTCTGAGGAACAAGATGTTCGCCTTATATGTAAGCCAGCCAGCATCCACAATCCACTTTCTTCCGAAACAGCAACCTTTTTTTTTACGAGGGGAGACCTTCAAAAGGTACCCTATGCCGTGGGAGCGGCACGGGGTTATGTGGGATTCTTACCGCACTAAAACCTCCCTAGTGGCCGTCCTCGGCGCTGCGTAGAGGACTCCGGGATCTCCAAAGGAACGCAACCTGAGTCCTCTTAGCGCGTTGCCCTATCGGGTTCCGCCCAGGTGAGCTTGACGCTCGGCACACCGTCTGGTGCGTACGACGGTATGCGACCACGCATACCGCCGTCCTTCCCGAGGTCACTAGCCGGGCGGTTCGAACTCCCATTCTTGCCGCCCGCAACCCCGGAAGCCCCCTTTAGTCGCCTCTTACGACACGCAGGGGATACCGTAGCCCTATTCTGGTCCCGGAACTACGGGACAACGTTAGAAGTACCTAGTTGTGACTGTGGTATCTCCCAGGTCCAACTATACTTGTTCTATCACCTTTCTAAATTAATTTTATTATACTAAATCTACAACTTCACCAATTGACGTTGGAGCAGCCTGGAGAAGTCTGCTCATGTCCTCAAAGTAAAATCGATTATTATTCTATTATATTAATATCACGAATATTATATTAAACGATAGCAAACAAATTATCTAAATCGGTTTATCTCAACCGAATAACAATGGATTAATCCTATTATCTTATTGGTAAGGCCTAACTTAATATTAAATCGTCTCGAATATTCCAGAATAATGGATTGAATGATTGAATCATTTTAATATACGTATACACTTCTCAGAAATAAAGCTAAATAGCTTATCTTGATACGTACTTTATTTAGATAGGAAATCTACACATATTGCCATCAACTCTTTACTTAAAACAAAGAAAATTCACACAATATCGCGAATTTGAATTTGGTAGAACCCTTTGTGGTTCGACTCCGGCGGCACCACCGCCACACCTATATCTGCCTTATAACAGCAGTGTCAAGCGCTGCTGTGTTCTGGTTTGAAGGGTGCATACTTTTCCGAGGCGTTCCAGCTTAGTGATCAGGGTAGCAGCGCATCTCTGGCCGACCTCCGTCCGGTACGAATATCTAATCCTATCTGGAGTCTATTACGGATGTCCATGGGCGGCAGTAGCCACTTACCATCAGGTGGACTGCATGGTCGTCTGCTACTCCATATTATAAAAGAAATCGCTTCCCCCATTTCACCCCTTACATATTTATTCATGTAAAATACGTAGGTTACGTTGTACGTACCCAGGTGTTTCAATTCAAGAGTCTCTGACAAGTCAGATCTTTGTTTATTTTTTTTTATCCTTAAAATTAACTTTCCTCCTCTTCCTTCTCGGAAATCCTAAGTAATTGAAAATACAAGTGTCAAATCTATGCTATTGTAAGGGTATATTTTCATTACAATACTTTTTAGTTAATTTATGTTAATAAGAGTCTATTTAATTGCTGGTGAGAAGCAATGTAGCGGAAAACTAAATAAAAAGAAAGAATAATATTATATTTTTTTATAAAATTAAGATGTCATGGAATGATTTGTCAGAGAAAATAAATAATGGAGTTGTAATTGAATCTTTTCTACACTAATATTATAAAGAGGAAAACTTTGTTTGTTTGGTTGGTTGTAATGAATAGGCTCAAAAACTACTGGACCGATTTTAAAAATTCTTTCACCATTCGAAAGCTACATTATCTACGAGTAACATAGGCTATATTTTATATGAAATATATTTGATAAATAGATTTTGAGGCGGTACAAAGTTTGCCGGGTCAGCTAGTATTATATAAAATAGTATTTCAGTAATAATGATCTTACACTATGATAAATGCACAAACTAAGTCCAGGCGAAAGTCGCGAGCAAAAACTAGTACTATACGTCATAATTTATTCGTAGAAGTGAAATTTCTAATTTTGGTCGACTATTCATAGGGATGAATTTTAATGAGGTCCACCGTGAGCGGTAAGGGTCGGTTGAGGCGACTAAACGCTTTGTTGCTTGAAAATTATTCATCACTGGACTTTCGAGACCTTTGTTTATATTTAAGGGGAAAATGTTCTTTAAAAGGACTGCATAGAATTAAAATGTGTAAATTAAATATTTATAATTAAGTATATGTGTACGTGTATCTTTGTCCAATATTGTACATCTAATTTGCATCTTTCGACAGATCCTATGCCGATACTCCTAGTTTAGTATTGTTCGATTTTTACACAATTAAAATGATAAATTGCAATCACCGTTACTACCACTAACAATACTATCGAACTAGTGGGGGACTAAGGTATTCCGAGGCCCGGAGCTAAAAGTTGAATGGAGGCCCCCAGTGCAAAAAGTTGATTTTACAAAATTAAAAATGTTTCATAGTTTTTTTTATATAATCTAGGAGTAGCACACGACCATGCAGTCCACTTGACGGTAAGTGGCTACTGCCGCCCGTGGACATCTGTAATCAACCCCATATAGGATTAGATATTCCTACCTAAGGTCGGCACAGTTGTGCCGTTACCCCTGAGGACTAAGCTGGAACGCCTCAGAAAAGCCTGTCTCCCTTACCACACCCTTCAAACCGGAACACAGCAGCGCTTCCGATCATTCCGGTGAACTTTTTTTCGCCGATTTCTACACATTTCACAGATTGTTTAGTTCTGACGACCATATTTTAGCAACTGTGTTTGGGGGCCCCCAAGATCGGGGGCCCGGGGCGGACCGCCCCTTTCGCCCCCTCTTAGTCCGCTGAAGTATCAAACTCGAAACCCTCTGCGTGTTACACGAAGTTCGTGACCACTACGCTACGAGAGTTACAACTAAAAGCTCTTTACTTTTTATCTAATTACTAGATGACCCGGCAAACGTTGGGTTGCTATATAAATAAAAAAAATGTTAAGGGTGAAGAACTCATATCCCTTAGGGGTATGAAAAACAGATAGTAGCCGATTCTCAAACCTACTGAATATGCACATAAAATTTGGTGAAAATCGGTAAAGCCGTATCGGAGGTGTACGGTAACTAACATTGTGATACGTAAGAACGAAGATACGAATTATATATGTAAGATTTCCCTAAATTTAAATTTAATTTCATTTATTTGTGAGGTGTTGGCTGAAAATAAACTGTGATACTAAAATGTACAAGTGGGCAAAAAATTAGGTCGCCTACCACCCCCGTCGTGCTTTTGAAAATAATGACGTATAGATTACTTTTTAATTAATTATTCGTTAAAATAACACACTTTTTTGTTTACCAAACATAAACACAACAAATAAAAAAATGAATACAAGGTATGTCCTATTTTTTTCTTATCCAGTATATTTCAGAGTCCAATTACTGTAATTGCACGAAAAAATACAGTCATGCTGAGGAAATTACCAATCATCGTGACACGAGGGAAGTCTTTGAGACTTTCAATTCGTTTGAGTCGCAGCCTTTCACATGAAATCTCAAAAGAAAATCGATTTACTGGGATCTTATTCGTACCTTAGTTTCTACACACAAAATCTACAAAATGAAAGTTGATCGTTTTGTCCATGATTGTCGATGAATGTCGATGGTTGATATTTTCTTAGTTTTAAATTAAATGCATAAGGACAGAATTTTAACCATTAACTTTTAAACTTTACATTTCACATACCTTTGACATTTTCTTACATAAATCTCTCTGGTATGCAGGTTTCCTCACGATGTTTTCCTTCACCGTTTTAAGCAAGTGATAATTAATTTCTCATACGCACAAAACTTTCAAAATCAGGGGTGCGTGCCTAGGATTCGAACCACGAACCCCTCGTACCTAAAGGATACTAAATCTTGGAGATTACTAAACTGATTTAAATGATTCCGTCTTGCAAAGATAGAGTATAGTATCGGATATAAACTTACTTTTTATTTAAAAAAAATAACTCTCCCACTCCCTCTTCAGTCGGTCCCTGACTATAGAGGCTCGTGACTTATTTTTAGTCAGTTTTAATGAAATATACCTAAAGAGCTTTATTAAGAGTTCCTTAATAAATATCAATATCCTGATGAGATACGGGCGAAGTAATGTAAAGAAACATTATTTTATATTACAAAAATAATATTTCATATCCTCGTAATAACATATGACTCGTATATTTATTCAAATAAAGATATCAATTTACTAGATGATCTCGCACTGATATTTGTAGCCAATAATCCAATTACATTTGAAACACTCTATAGCACAAAGAAACATGGCGGATCATACCGTTAGGTAATTTTGAAGAAACAAGAATTTCTGACAAGGGTTTTGGAATGATAGACGGAAAAGGGTTTGTTTTGAAATACAAATTTCGTGTACGATGTAAGCAAAAAAGCAGTAATAGCCGAGTGGATAAGAAACTGGTCCTCTTATTCGAGAAGGACGAGGTTCAAATCCCAAGAACGCTTTGCTTTTTGAAAATTGTGTGCGCATTAGAAATTTATTATCACTTGCTTAAACGGTAAATTAAAACATCGTGAGGAAATGCATGCCTGAGAGTTCGAACAAAAATGTTTCCACGGATGTGTGAGTCTACGCACGTTGGGCCTAAAACCCTCACTCTGGAAGGAGACAGGATATGAGTATTAACGAAATGATTTAAAGTCCGTTCGTCGTACGTATTTGCGATGATTACAGGTTGTTTATATTCGGTCAAGTTAGTCGATAGATGCCAGTGCCCACATAATAATAAGTGGATTATAAACTTATTTGCTACTCCAAATACACTTCGGAAGACCTACCCGCCCTAGATACATATACAATCAAAGCTTGTAATATACTCGTAGTATAAAATAAATAACGTATGGAGTATTGACCCTTATAAATTTTTACCCTTAATAAATTAATTAATGGCATTAAGATATTTATAACCCCCGTAACAAAGTTACAAAGTTAACCGTAAGCCCGTTACGCTCCGGTTCAGTTTTTCGGTCTCGGTTCAGATAATCTTTTTACGCTTATGACGTAAAATATCTGCGTAATATCACAATAAATTATGCTCAAAATTCGCCTTAGTAACGCGGTGACTAAGTGAAGGCATCCATCAGTTGTAAGATAATATGTATATACTTATAGAAACACTGGAATGCCTTTATTAATTTAATAGCTGTGAGCACGGTTTCATCTGCGTAAAATAAAATAACATGATATACCTATCCTAAGTACCCGAAATTAAATACCAACTGATAGCAATTGACGTTCACATGTTTGCTATGTTCACATATTTTAATATGGTTCCGGTTAAATCATTCTTATCGTGATATCTTTTAAACTTTCCGACCAAATTATTTTTTGTAAAATACAAAGTTAATCTACATTAAATTTCAAAAGCGATTAAGGTATTTATTTTGATGTGTTTTTCAATTGAAAAGGACTATAATGCAAAATCTGTGTTGTCCGTCGCGGCTCGTCGACATATCAGGTCAAGTGTACACGATACCCCAGCGAGGCAAACGCCCTAGTAAAGCCAAACACAACCCAAATATTCACAAACATATGTTTCACCTGAAACAAAGGGTTTCGTCGAGTTATGGCCGAAACTGATACTTATAATAATTATTTTCTTTTTTTTATTTCACAGAAATTGCCATTCAAGACGTCAGAAAACTAGGCTCTAATTCCTTTTAGCAGTTCCTACTAATAACCTTATTCTTTATTTTCTTTTTCCGCATATTATAAAACCTTATAACTTTTCCATGTAATTTTTTGTTGTCAAATATAGTCTATGGAATCTATCAGTGTACAATTCAACAACACCAAAAGTTTTTATACAAGTGCGAATTTAGTGTATTACCTTATAAAATATACAAATAATAAGCTATTTTGAAATCACATTAGATTACATTTATTTGATCTTAGATAAAAGCGAATATATTTTTGTAACATATATAAATGTTAGCGACATCTGAAATAACATAGTTCGGAATTGCTAGCGTCAACATAACTTACCTGTGTGATAACACATGTTTACTTTCCATTTACGAACATCAACTTTGCTTGTACACCGGCGAAGGCTTTGAGATTTTAAAACCCCTGAGGACTAAATCGAAATGCTCACATTGTAAGACTATCTTGCAAATAATAATTGTATAAATAAGGCAAATAGAAGCATTGCCAGATGCGCATTAGAAGTCAAATAAGAATTACAAGTTATACGAAATTTGGCAGATGTTAGCAAAGTGGAAAATGAGATTGCAGCCCATCTGATATTATTGCCGCTGATCAATGTTACTGACAATGACGCAAGATAGGAAAATTCCAACTGAGTTAGTTGAAATTTTCCTGTTCAGTCAATCACAGATGCATATCGTCTTTGAGATGAAACGACTCCTATTAGTATTTCTTTATTAACTCACCCTTCATTCTAGAAGATAGCAATGTTACACAATTTATTTAACTCACGCAGACCTTGGTATGACCACAGTGCTACCGCAGTCAAGTCTGTAGTAACGTTTGTTTCAGCCGTTGCATCTCAATTAATTCATTTTTGTAATAAATTGAGTAAAGCTACTGCTCTATATAAAGTTAATCACTATTTTCAATGGGTAGCAGTGACCACTTAATTTCAGGTAAACTACATGCGTATGCGC
This sequence comes from Epargyreus clarus clarus, assembly GCA_014595695.2. Classification (NCBI taxonomy): domain Eukaryota; kingdom Metazoa; phylum Arthropoda; class Insecta; order Lepidoptera; family Hesperiidae; genus Epargyreus; species Epargyreus clarus. The sequence goes on along the minus strand of JACTTY020000059.1, from coordinate 1,329,958 downwards.
TACTTATAAAAGTACATAGATACAGTACATTTTACATAATAGTACATATATATAACTCAAAAGTGACTGACTGACATAGTGATCTATCAACGCACTGCTCAAACCACTGGACGGATCGGGCAGAAATTTGGCATGCAGCTAGGTGTTATGACGTAGGCATTCGCTAAGAAAGGATTTTGATCCAATTCTACCCCCAAAGGGATAAAATAGGGGATGAAAAATTACTTCGTAACACGAGTGAAGCAGCGGGCAAAAGCTCGTAGTACATAGAAGTTTCTAAAATTAATATAAAAAGTCTATATATCTTTATATTGCAACAAAACTAAACAAAAATAATAGCTCTATAAAAAGGACATCGTTGTGAGATTTGCAGTCCATCTGCAAGCTTGGTTCGAAATTCTGTTTTAATTTTAAATTTACCTGCAGATCGTCTGCGGCATCTCGACGCTAGTGATGGGCAGCGTTGCGTTTATAGAAGAGCGGCAAAAGTTCAACATGGGGCTTGGTATACCGGCTGGAGGCTTCAGTATACTTGCTGCAGGTATAACATTTTTGTGAATATTTTTTTCCAATAATGATTGAGGGATAACTACTTTTGAGCACTTCTTTTTCTGAAAATACACGGAGATCTAACCACGGCTTCACTATTTTTCTATTTATCAAATATACCTATACATTAAGATTGTAAGTGAGTTGAAATGATATTATTCTGCATATAAAATACATAAACTTCATATAAAATTGTTTTTATTGTAATAAATCTTAAGATATCTTACTAAGTTATTCATTATAAGAAAAACTAAATTAAAATTGTAAAATTTGCAATATATGAACGCATATTGAATCCATGCCATGTAAAAAATGTGGCACTATTTCGAAACACGATTTGTTTTAATTGTATTCATCGGTTTTACGGGGATTAAAAGCGATCCGACAAGTTTATTTAAACGAACAAACTTTGTATCAGACTACAACTAACAAACGTGCAATTACCCAAACATAATACATTTTACAACTGAATTACGAATAACAAATTCGCACTATAAATAACAAGAGAAGCTACTTGAAAAGCAGATGTGTGTCGTTTTAGGGGCGGCAAAATGAAACAAATTATAGCTTCATGAGGAAACCTGCATACCTGAGAGATTTATAAACAAAAATCTCAAAGGTATGTAATGTCTACCAATTCACACTTGGCCAGCGCTGTAGACTATGGCCTAATCCTTCTCATTATGAGTGGAGACCCGTGCCCAGCAGTGGGACAGTAATGGTGATGATAATGATGATGATAGCTTTTACTTACTTATGAAAACGGTGGGAAAATCTTCTAAACAGCAAACTTTTTCGCCGGTCTTGTCCTATAAGACGGCAAATTCCAATTCTGTACCAAGAATCAGAAACCCACGCTAAACCATTTAACCAAACCAAACCAAACCATTAAAGGTAGCAAAACCTACACCTACACATAACAAAATTTACACCAAAAAGAAAACCTGTTACTACATATATGCAGCTAAAATTTACAAAATCTTCCATTCTACAATAAATACAAAATATACAGTCACTTCAACTAATAACAAGTAACGTTAAACTTAAAATCTACAGCAACTAAAATATTGCTGGATTTTTTATTTTTACTACTAACTTTCATAGCTCCACTAGAAATTATCTAGAAACCTATCAGCATCGAAAACTAACCACAAAAGTATATGTGTACAATCCCCCAGCGTACAAAAGTCAAGTCATAAATGTCATCAGCAATACCGTATCAGGCCCCCGGGAGTGGCATGACATGTTTAGTTAACGAAGTCGGTTAAAAATAACGAATGTCGTAGTTCGGGAGTCCCCATACTTATACGGCGTGGTATCGTGTGCAGTAAAATGTGTAAGCTATATGAAATCCAATAAAACCAAGTCTATATGGACATAAGACATTTGTGGTTCAATTCCGGTCACCGCCACGTTTATTCTGCTTGTCCCATATAATATAAAAAATCAATCTTAAGTCAAGTAAAACTAACATTTACTGAAAGACTAGGCTTAACCTCCAGAATGTCTATTTTTGTATTTTTGGTCGGAAAATATACAATGATCAAAAAATTGTTAAACATTTTAAATACATCAAATATGAATGAAGGAGTGCAATCAAAACAAATTGTTACAAAACAAAATCTAAATAAATTTTAATAGAATCACTATCCTTTGTATCAACGCTTATTAAAACCTAAATTGATGGCTATACTCTTATTGACAAAAACTTATATCTTTGTTCCTGAAAACAATACCGCCTTATCGATGCCGTTAATCAAAACCCGGTCGTTATATTGAAATGGTGGGACTTTGAATAAACGTATCTAGATGACATCGAACGAAAGCATATTCATTCCATATAGTTTTAACCAATTCATTACGATTCGACGTTGATAAACAAAGGGAGCCCCAAACAACAATAGCCTCAAACATGACGTAGGAACGTAATTTAATTGTTTGCTTCTAGCTGTATCCATACATACATCGCGCGGTTGGAGCTTAGTGACGGGCGGACCGAGCGTCGGAGCGGGCGCGGCGGGCGTTTTATGGATTGCGTCTGGCTGTCTTCTCATTGCCTTGATTGTGCAATGCTGTAGAACTATACTGGACCCATCTGGACTTGATAATGGGTTAGTTTATAGAATAAACATTTGATTGTAATCAGTAACATGGTTAATGAAATTTTTAGTGACCGCCATTAGTTCAAGTATTTTTTTAATTTTTGATCCATTATTAATTTCCATAACAGTAACTTTATTATTCGTTAATATTAAAATTACGCATTTTCCACATAAAAATATATAAAGCAAATTAAAATTTATGAATCATATTGGAAAAATGTCTATTTGAGTATGTAACGTTTTATCAACCAACTTTTTAATTTATTCAGCGACGGTGAAGCTATAGAAGATTACCGACCCTCACCACGCGATTTGATAGTGATCGCGTGCGTGCAGATCGTCTTAGCCGCCGCTACGCTCTTCAGCGCTGTGGTCTGCGCGAGAATCGACTGCACCGCCTGACGGGAGCCCGCGGGGCCGCTTACGCGCCGTCGCGTCAGCGAAGCGCCCGGCCCCGCTACAGTCTCCGCGCCCGCTGACAACGTGTCCACACCCGATAACGTGGAACGAGAAAAGGGTGGGCGGGTCGCTTGGCTCATATAAACCTTTAGTGCCCTGTGACGTACTTTTAATAGCATTGTTAGGTTGCGAGCTCGTCACAGCCGACATGGGATTTGAGGTCGACAAAACTTTTATCATATCGCGTTTCGAGAGACTGTTTTTAATTAAAAGTAGCGAAGAAACTCTTTGAGATGGTGGATTAATTTCACCTAATTACATTTAGGTCGCATTTATTATGAGGCTTTGTTCGTGTTGCTTTTACTTGAAAGTTAGAAATAGGTTACGCCATTAATTTCGTGTCGTAAATTATGAATACCAAGTAATACTAAAATTAGAAGAAGACTAATAGAGGCATAATAGTAAATATCTGCTGAAGTCTTAATATAAACTAAGGACGTTAATAATTACAAATCCTTATCGATAATAAAATATTGATTTCTGGATAAAATAAAATTTAAATGTAAATATCTTAGGTATTTCAATTATATTATTAAAATAATACGTAAAGTCTTCTTACATGTAGATATTAGTTATATCTAAAGCATAATATTATAATTTTATTCGTAAAATTATAGTGATAGAAACTTTTGTACACATATCTAGAATTGTTATAATATAATTATTACAATAAAAAATATAGTATTATATATAATAAAAAACCTTATAAAAAGTTAAAAAAAAAACTCTTTTCTACATTTTTTCTGCTATTACAGTTCCAAAATGTATTAAGTATAATAATAACCTAATTAATTAATTTATGAACATAAATACATTCAAGTACCTACATCAGTATAGACCTTAGTTTTTTGATGTCTTTTATATTTACCAATAATTATTTTTGTGTATTATTTTTACTATTGATTATTCCCTTGACATGTAAATATTATATTTCAAAGTTTTTTAGTCAAACCATCAAAAGTTGCGCTTGCAACTCTAATGCCCCATCTGTATAAATCACAACAAACAGTAACGAATTCAAACAGATGAATAATGTTTTATATAGTTAACTCTATGTGCACTGTGCAGGTTCGCAAGCGCTTGTACTCCAACTTTTGAGTCCCTAATCAAGCCAAAAGTTTGTAGAGGTTCGGAGTTTGCAGCAAATGCCGAGCGTATGAACACGGCAAGTTCCATAAGTCGCAAGTAAAATGTCTCATTTTGTCATTTTACTACTGAAAGACAACTATAATAACAAGTGACCTCGAGATGAAGTATTGGGAGCTACTCGGTCCGGCAAAGAACTTGAAGACACACCGGTGCATTGCACTCGAAATCACTCAAATCACAACACTGTTCCTTATTCAAAATTACAAATTAGACTTCTCATGCGATAAAAATACAGTCGTTCTATTTGCATTTGGGTCACCAAAGCATTTTACTTTTAAAAACTTTTTAATAATGTTTTTGCAAGCTTTAATAGTCAGTTTAGCAAACATTCAGTTTTAATATTCTATGTCCAAAATGTGCTCACGATAACATTTAAATAATTATTTGACCTTGATTTTCAAACTTAGTAAAACGGTGTTTTCCATAATCTTATTCTGAAAATGTCGAGCGTAGTTTAAATAAGATTTCCTTGTTTTGGACTAAAATAATAATTTCATAAAATAAGATAACAATTTCACAGAAAAAATAAGCCCAAGTTAAATGAAATGTTTTTTGTTATTATTATTATAATTATTTATGTAAAACGAATATTTTTTGTGTGATTAAAGCTTAAATGTGATAGAATAAAATCTTATAATTTGTCAAAAAAAATAATAAGTTCATATTAATTTCAATTTATTTAATTATTTATTTTAAGTAACAAAGACTTATTTTTGAATTACAATTACAATTATTAGGCGATTACAAATTGTATTCAGGTTTTTTCGTAAAATAAATGGAATTGTACATATTTCAAGTTACTATTTCATTACAATATTTACGCGTAATGTCCATTCAATTTACCATTTGTAAAATGATTGTAAATCCATTATTGTAAGTTTTATTCTAATATTTAAAATTATGGATAAGTGTTAACATTCTTCCACTGTTTTGTTTATATAGAATAACCTTATTTAGTATAAATTTTAATGTAGGTATTATTTTCCTTACAATATTGTATTTTCTTAATAAAAACAAATACATTGAACCCGTGTTTTACTATAAATTCCATAAAATGTAGCGCAAATTAATTAATAATCAGTATTTAACCAGACATCTTTCTTTTTCTTTTTTACGAATGGGAATCCTTCATAATGTACCTGGTGTAGTGGGAGCGACACGTGGTTATGTGGGATTGTTACTGCACTTTTTTTTATAATATAAGAGTAGCAGACGAGCATTCAGTCCACCTGATGGTAAGTGGCTACTGCCGCCCATGGACATCTGTAATCAACCCCAGATAGAATTAGATATTCCTACCTGAGGTCGGCCACAGATGCGCCGCTATCCCTTAGGACCAAGCTGGAACGCCTCGGAAGAGTATGTCTCCCTTACCACACCCTTCGAAACGGAACACAGCAGCGCCTAACACTGCTGTTATTAGGCAGAAATAGGTGTGGCGATGGTGCCGCCGGAGTAGAACCACAAAGGGTTCTACCACCTTCAAAAATGCAAATAAAAATAAAATAAAAATTTCGAATTCCAATCACGTAAATCTTCTTAAATTACTTAGATAAAGAAATATAGTAAGCTCAAGAAGCCCGGACCAAGGTTTTTCAAATATTTTCGAGAATGTGTCAAACTAAACACTTTCTAGGAATAAAATTAAAATGTATAAGTATAATTTCAAAATATCTAAGCTTATAATCTCGTTAGAAATAAAATGGTTTCTATAGGTATCTTAGGTACCGCGTTCCGTTCTGTACAAATATCATTCTAATTTAATTTATGCAAAACAAACCCTTATTCCGTTCGCATTCCCTGATGACACAAGCAGGGTTGTCTGCACTGCAGGGATATCCACACGTATTTGAAAAATAAAATGACATATATGTACCAACTTTAATTTAATTAGTCCAGTAGGTTCTGAGAAAATTGCTGTGACAGGCAGATATCAAACACTCGAGTGATTGTATAATAATTCGGTTTTTAATTTTGTTGTACCCCAAAAAATGTAAAAAGACGAATTGTTCGCTATAGTTGCGTGTTATGTGCGTATTAGAAATTAATTGTCATCACTTGCTGTATCAATGAAGGAAAAATAAAAAAAAGGTATTCAAAAGTGAGTTAAATCGCAACTTGGCCACCAGGATCGATTAAAACCTAAACCCCTTTCACTCTGACATCTAAATTCACTCTTTGATTCATTTTCCTTTTTTTTTTCCTTTATTCTTTCACTTTTACCCAGCAAACATGGGTTAACACTGCTTTGTTGTATGAACATAATGAACTTTATGAGACTATAATAACGCCATTAATTATTGTAACGTGACAACCCTGCGTTAGTGCAAATGTGCGACGAAAATCCGTTAGGCGCCCGCCAGCCCTGTTTACACTAGAGTCATACCGCCTTCGTAATGGACATAATCTGTACCCTTACCATGAGTTTTCAAAAGATCCCATAATTTTACGTTACGTTTACTCAATCCATTATTCTGTTCCGTTTGCTTCAGTAGACTGAGTAAACGTATCAATAAGTAAGTGATCAAGTCTTTTTGTCTGCCTCACATGTTCGCAAAAAAGAGAGACAAAACATAAAGCGTCATTTGGTCAATTTAGACATTTAATGTTACGATACTGACACTATAGTTCTGATACAATCCGCTAGGGGCGCTGATTGGAATTTGTATGGGCAAATACGTATACAAATGCCAAAACAGTCATATTTGTCAAAACGTAAAAACTCATGGTAAGGGTACTGCTCGTAGGTATACCTCAACAACATTGGACATTTGTAAATTGTACTTTATGTATCGCCGCTGAGCACAAATCTCCACTTAAAATGAAAATGGGTTAGATCCACCACGTAAGCCAAGCGCGCATTAGTAACATTAGTAACATTCAAAACATGCAGACAAACAATAATAATAATGAATGGCGTAGAAGTAAAATAGGTATTAAGTTCAAGGGTAACTCATCTGTGCCAACCTCACATAGGACTCTAATTTTATTTACTTCATAATTTTAGTACCTAATGGACATGTTAATACTTTGGTTACAATAAGCTAACAACAGCAGTAAATAAGTGGAAACAACTAATTGTATTGTTGGTGTCAATATGTAACAATTCACCATACAGTTATGTGAACCCTAAAAACAGAGAGTGAATGCGAGTAAAATCGCCCTCATAGTAGAATATCTCGATAGCTCTCTCCAACAATCTGTGACATTATGGGCCAAGCAACTTAACAAAGGAAGCTTTTAGACACGACCTGGTAAAAGTTTCAAAGTCCATTAGAAGCTTGATAGAGGCCAGTGCATTTTCTTTGCTAACATTCTAAGGAAATTGTTCTTCAAGTTTAGTTACCCAATAGTGGGGCATACAATTTATATTCGCGTTTAAGTATTATGCAACCAAAAAAATAGAACCCGATATATTAATTAAAAGTAATTATGGAGGCATACTCGTAATGCTGCCGTATAAAGCAAAACATCTATATCAGCAAAATAATTGTTTCATAGATAATATTAGTAAACAACCGTAATTAAAAGGTTAATGTTAGGATTCATATAACATTTAACATGTAACATCAATTATCTCGTCTGTGTTGTATTAATATGATACGTCGAACTTAAAAGACCGGCTAATAAATAACTCACGTTCTAGCTTTATTACTAATCAACACATTATTAGGTAAATATAAGACGGTAAACTAATAAAAATACGTGTGTTATAGAATTCCTTTCACCGCTTCTTCTCCATAACGAAACACCTTCAATCTAACACTTCGGTAGATTATATGAATGTTCAAAAAGTAAAAATGTAAATTCTGTAAAGAATCTGCTTGTAAGTATTTTGATTTTTGTACGAAAAATATAAAAAGATAACTGAATGTGATATGTGTGAATAAATATTTATTTTAAAGCGAATCAGCCTCTTATTTGCCCACTCGCCTCGATTAATATGTAAAGTTAAACAAACATCTGACTTATATTATAAACGACTTTTATATTATCTTTGTTATCAGTTATTATCTTGTATCGTTTTTTTCTTTAACCTTTCAAAGTTTTAATGCAACGGGTAATTTTATGTTAACTTGTTGATACATATTTGTTATTATTAATATAATTCATATTTAAATATAGAAAAGTATAAAATATAGAAAAAGCTTAAACATAAAATCACTTAATACATAATTACTCAATTATCAATTTATTCCAATTATGAATTGAAATGAATTAAAATGTGCAATTAAAACTAAATGAAAATAAAATAGCCACTTAGCTATTCGCCCTTTTTAATAAACTATTTTTTTAATTTTTTACGGCACAAAAACCTCATATAAGAATTCAGACAATATTTTCACTGAAAACAATTCGTACAATATCAAAACGTTTATCAAAAATTTTAGAGAACTATGAGAGACTAGCAAAATGTTTTTTCGGCAAATTCGAAAGGTACTTTTGGTACAATGACATCGTTGGATAAGAGCTGTAACTGTGTTTTTACTGAAAACTGCGGCCGGGACTCAAATAAAACCGCTTTAGCAGATAATGGTGGAACCTAGATAAGATTTTTTTTCTCGTGTTCAAATTTCGGTTTTTATCGACCCCTGATAGGATCTCCAGCTAGGTAACATAAATATCTAAATATGAATATATACATATCATAGAGAAATAAATATTAATTAAGATTTATATTTAGGATCTTAATTAATTTTACTAAACGAAAAGTATAGCATAATAAGAAACAACAAATTAGAACATTTCTCAATATGTTACTCTCAACCGCCCCTCCGTAACTTCTCTGATTGAACGTGGTAGAACTCCTCGTGGATTTTGGGCGTCACCGCCCCCAAACTTATTACAGTAATAATTTAACGACTTCAAGACAAGGATGTCGAGTCGAAAGGAACGTATTTCTGAATGATCTAAATAGATAGGACTGTCCTATTTCAAGTTGGTCACAGACGCTCATTGATGACAATAGCCACTTAATATCAAATGCATCGTTTCATTGCATAAAGCAGTAACAAATATAAGTCACTCCTAAGAAACAAGGTGCAGTAGAGATTTCTTTGTAAAATTTTATAAAAATAAAGTTTTCTTTGCGCTTAAATAACGAACAGGCGGATGTAAAGTCAGCATGAAGAGAATTAAACTACAAGCCTTATTAATGTTTGGTTTAAGTCATAAACTCCAGATAGCCTTATGGGTTCAGTCATAAATGACTTTTTCTATGTCTTTATCAATTATAAAAAAAAAACAAATTACAATTATATCCTTGTTTATCTACACAGATAAACAATGCGACAAGTTATTAAGGCATACTTGGTCATATCCAACTTACCTGTACCTACTATAATAGAGAACTTATATAGTTAATGGTCTAGTTGAATTAAATATACAAGTTATTTAGAAAACTTAAGAGTGGAAGTGTCTAATAATCGCTTATAACTTACGCCAAATTAATTTAACATAGGAACGTCGCTAAAGTGCTTCTGCCTGAAATGCAGAATCAAATACTGCACGATGGGAATTTCAACACTGCTAATTCAACAATTATGAATAAACGTTGAATATTTCTTCTATATTTAAGAATAATCGGATACTCAGAAATGCAGCTCTAACGCCTATTTCTACCTAATAACAGTGTTAAGTGTTGTTGTGTTAATAAAGATGTTTGATTGATTGATTGATTGCTGTGTTCTAGTTTAAAGGGTGTGGTAAGAGAAACATACTTTTCCGACGGATTCCACCTTAGTCCTCAGGGGTGGCGGCGCAATTGTGGCTGACTTTAGATAGAATCTTATCTTTTTGGGGTGGATTACAGATGCTCATGGACCGCAGTAGCCACTCGCCATCATGTGGACTGGAAACTCGCCTTCTATTTCTATATCATAAATAAAGCTGCGCCTATCTTACCAACAAAGGCTGAAGCAACCACTAATGCCTGATCAGTTCAAATTTTGCCTACTCAAGATTTTTCGCTTACTAAAAGTTCTGATATTTCAATTTTTGCTAGGCAGGACATAGATAGATCGATTATCAATGATGGGCGTAGCTCCAAGCGTAATTTAAGGAATCCTATCTAATCAACGTAAGTTCCACTCAAACTACAAAGACAACTGGGAATAAAGCGACACTCGTTAATTCCTACTAAGCAAATTAATTTTAGTATAAAGCAACATTGCCAGCACCCAAATTTAATTATAAATCGCTACATCACCCCGTTAGCGTGAATATCGCTTAATTCCCACTTGACTTACATCTTGCGCCAAGATAATATTGGTTACTTGAGAATTTCCGCCTATTTTAGAAAATACCAAGAATATAATAATTGAGATGAGCGTTAGAGGATAAAATTCTTTAATATCGTTACCTATTAACGGAGATCAAAATAAGTTAATTCCCAAAAATATTCGTAGATAAAAATTATCCCCGACGACGACCCGCGTGGCGGAGCGGCCACCATACCGGTCTGACGCGCAAAGGGCCCCGGGTTCGATCCCCGGCCAGACATATATCTAAATGATGAATTTAGATTTCTGTTTCTGGGTCTGGGTGTTTGTGTATTTGTCTATGTGTGTGTCCATGGCACCCACGACACAGGGAATCCTAGTGTGGGGCTGTGAGTGTAGAAAGCGTTTAAGCGTTTATCAACTTTACTTACTTAAGCTTTAAGTATGTCATGTTAAGAAATTAAAATGTTGTACGTGCAACCCATGGATATCTATAAACAACCCCAAATAAAATAAAAGTCCTACCTGAATTCAGCCAGAATTGCGTTGGTATCTCTAAGGACTAAGTTGAAACGCCTAGGTTTAGTATATCTCTCGTATCACCCTTTTTAAACAGGAACATTGCAGCACTGAACACTGAACGTTACATACTGCTTTTACAAATAGTGCCTTCAGAGTTCAACCATAAGGGTTCTACCGGAATCCGTTGTGTAAATATCATCTCCCTCTTATCATACCCAATTCCATCAGAGCTAAGCAGCGCTCGAAAATGCTCAAAAACAAAAAGTTCACCAATCATACATAAACACAAAAATATATTTTATTATTAATATCTCATATTAGAATTTTTCGAAGGTTTAATTACGTCACTAACTAGAAACAAAGACTAGCAACTAACTATGTATCCAATCAACGCACAGCTTGTATTTTAGCGACACATAAGACCCTAATTACCGAGCTTCATTAGTAACTTCTAACGGCACGGCTCATTAACCAAGGCCCAGTATTTGTTGAGCCGACGTTTCTGCTTTATCCCACTCATTTTAATCAAGATTAATACGATTACAAAGACAGAAATAATAAAGCTCATCCCCTCACAAATTAAAACAATGAATAAACCTTTGTACAAAGGAATCATTTGCATTGTGTCGCACAGTACGTAATTAATTATTTTACTTAAATCTGTTATACCTTTAGAAGAGGTACAAAAGGCCGGTTAAATGTATGAAGCTTTTACCTACTACCAGATAATTCAGGGTTAAGACTAAGGTCGTTTGTCCACTGCACCGTCACCGAGCCGATACCGAGAACGTGATTTATTTCGGGCCGATTTTAATATGTCGTGACGGCGATAGATGTCCACCGCGACCGATATCGGCGGTTTATTTTGTTTGATAGATATCGGTGTGTGACGATAGTGTGTGGACGAGTTCCAACGTGTTTTATATTGCCGGCACATCGGCCCGACAAAAACTCGGTGCCGATCTACTCGAAACATCGGCGGCCGGGATGACGGTGCTCGGGTGACAGACGTGCGGTGGACAAGCTGTTATAGTAAATGTATGTACGCTACTTCGGCGCCGTCATTAATTACCGGTATCGGTTCGGTGACGGTGGTGGACAAACCGCGTAAGGATTACTTGTTGTTACAGAATTATTTCTTGAATGGAAGGAGTAAATGAGCAAACCTACTTAATGGTAAGTCACTGCTGTTATAGTTCGCGTAAAACTGCTAGTCCGCTCTCAATATAGAACTGAATCGTGTCGTCATAGCAAATTGTATGACTACACCTGCTCGGAACAACTTCAAAGCGGACTAGCAGTTTGGCGATGACTATACCAACCTTATGATAGTCCTACCTAAAGTAGACGAAGAATCTGTCCTTTTCAATATTTTGCCCAGAAAAGATTGGATGAATTAATTATTAATAACTGGCATTATGTCTTTTGCAAGTCTTACCAAGCCATTGAAATCAGAATACAACATCGCCTAACACTGCTTGGGTTACTGCTTGCTTGCAGAAATGTCATCAACCTTGAAGCTTAAAAGTTTTAAAATTACTTAAATTAAATAAAGACAAAGAGACAAAGACAAAGAAAAAGAGAAAATTACTTAAACAAAATAAGACTATTAAAGACAATACGTGATTGCTATTATTTCTTTTGAAGAATTGATTACTGATACAATCACATCAATTTTTATTTTCTCACATAACGAAAACTCGTTTCATACATCAAACAATTCGTTGAACGCCACACTTCATTTTAGTTTCCTTACACAGTTTTCCTCACACGACCCCTGATTTCATGAAGCGTACATTGTTCGCTAATCAAATAAAATTAGTTTCATCTCTTCTCCACGACACTCCTCCATTCAATTAGGCGATCATGCTGTAACACTTGTAATGTTGTGGTCTAAATTACAAAAGATATGTTTAAATAGTTACACATTTTTTGTCAGATTTGTCACTATAATTATCTTGATTATCTTTGTATATAAACTAAATCAAAATAACAAACTATGACTTCATGATCTGTGCTGTTTTTAACTCATATGCAAGCAACGATCTTAATAAAAAAAATCCTATCTGATTCTTACTAAGCGTGCAGGCTAAAGTACGAAATAAATTAATTTCACTCTTAGTTTCTTATATTATTAAATTACGCTAAATATAGAAACCCTGGAAAATATGTAAACATTGTATAAATCCGACGATCAACATACAGTATTTTCAATCAATAAAATCCCCGCTACCGCTTATAACATGCACCACGGACAAAATAAGATCCATTTCCACTCTGTGTATCTCTCGACCTGCAGCTCTGTCGTCTCTGGAATAGCTGATAGCTCTTAATAACCTCGTGCTTGTATTTTAGTGGACTTTGCAAGCTGAGATATCTTCTGTTCGCTATAACACTGAAACGACTTATTTTAAGTTGGAGGGCGAGCACACATTAGACAAGGTTATTAAAGTTGAGAGAGTTTGTTCTGCTCGTCTTGTCAACCCACTACTGTCCCACTGCTGGGCACAGTCCTCCTTTTGAAGTAAGAGGAATTAAGGGGCCCACCGCTCTAAATGCGAATTGGTAAACTTCACACACCTTTCAGAACATTTTTACAAAGATCATTCGCGTGCAGATTTGCTTACCATGTTTCTTTCATCGTTTAAGCAAGTGGTTTTTTTTGTTCGTTCTTCGCCCCAATTAATAACATAGTAACAGTAGTGTCACTTGGTTAGTAAGGGAAAGAAATGAAGGATTTCAACTTATTCTTTAGCAGTGGTATAAACAACGCATCTGGGCTGACTTGTATTGAGACTATATAGATTTAGATTATCTTTCGGCTTCATCATTACATATCAGTCCTACTTGGGGCTAATTGCAAGAATTGACAGGCGGCATTGACCAATTAATATTAAGCCTAGTTTTCATAAATAATCAGCCTTTGCACATATTGCGTACCGAAAATCAAAATTTTTAGTAGCCAGAAATTTTCGAATTTTCTTTGATAGGCAAAATTAGATAGAGTGGTTGTTAATAACGGGCGTAAGTAGTTTAGATAAGATAAGATAACGCTTTCTACACTCACAGCCCCCCACTAGGATTCCCTGTGTCGTAGGTGTCATGGACACACACATAGACAAATACACAAACAACCAGACCCAGAAACAGAAATCTAAATTCATCATTTAGATATCTGTCTGGCCGGGGATCGAACCCGGGACCCTTTGCGCGTCAGACCGGTATGGTGACCGCTCCGCCACGCGGGTCGTCGTGTTGTGCAGTTGTTTACTGTTTTATTAAAACTTACCAATATAACTATAAGAGTATTATGTATTTCGAATAAAATAAAAATGTACCTACCCCCCGCACTGTTTATATCGCGAACGTGCATCAAACGCATTATCGTAATCATTCGACGATAGAAGTGGGTGATGCTGCGAAAACCTAGAGTCATGAATTCTATCAAAATCATTTACATAAATTACATTCGATTAAACTATATCTAAAAGTGTTAGACCAATTGTTTTAAGCTATTTGTGTTGTGCGCAAAGAGAAAGGGGTAAGTTAAATATTACTTGCTTATCTGTAGTAATTAGTGATCGTCGCAATTCAAAATTTGGTGTTCGTGATACCTAATCCATGTTATTGTCTTCTTGTAGCTTACCGAAATACCCTTTCGAATGTTTGTAAGTCTACCTAAGTACTATACTAACGGGATATAGATTCTTTATAAACCTGGAATTTGCATAACTCTTCATAAAAAGTAGTTTGGTAAAAACTTAACTTAACCAAGTTAACAAATTACTGATACGAGTTTCCGATACAAGTTCAAACTTACATGACCCGTGTGCTTAATTAATTCCAGCCACACATTTGGACCAACCGCTGATCCAACCTCCATTATAAAATTAATATCACTGAAAATAGACTGCCCCCACGACTTTAGTGATGGGAATGTGCAATTAATTTATTTACAATCGGTAGGTACTCCGAATTGTATACAAATTATTAACTACTAGCTGACCCGACAAACTTTGTACCGCCTCAAAATCTATTTATCAAATATATTTCATTTAAAATATAGCCTATGTTACTCGTAGATAATGTAGCTTTCGAATGGTGAAAGAATTTTTAAAATCGGTCCAGTAGTTTTTGAGCCTATTCATTACAACCACACGAACAAACAATGTTTTCCTCTTTATAATATTAGTGTAGACAAAATGCACCATTTTTTCACTTTTGATAAACATTTTATCTTATAGTCCTTATTGACAGAATTTTAATGATTCAAACCTTACTTATGTTGTGTTTTTATGTTTGTTTTTTTATATCTTTACCGCAACTGGGGGAACATGGAACATATTCTATGCTACGGAAATTTGATTAGTAGATTCCGGAAAAATAGTGACCAAATCATATCGGATATTTTAAGACCACCGAGCTCCAACAAGCACCAATAACAACAATTGATTAAAATTCACCCTTAGCATTAACAATCTACAATCGTGACACAACAACTAATATCGTGATTTTACTGAAGAAGTTTTATATTTTCTATATACATACCATCGTCAGCCAATCATTTATTACACGTACATATACATGATACTTCTTTAAAATGGTACAAGAAAATTTTGTCACGTAATGTATATAAAATTTATATTTATCGACAAAACATTTTCATTGCCTTTATAAAGTTAATCCCTATTGCGGGCTCGGACAAATCGCGGCAATAAATCTGAGAGGGGTCGGACGAAACGATATTTCGCCTATATTTGGGTACAGAATTTATTGGTGGCCATCTTAGGCCCAATTCTCCATTAAATGTTAATATGGTTTTACAACGTATGCTGGTTAAGTAATTCCGATTTATCGAAATTGTTTCTAAACAATCATCATTTATATTTTTCTATTATCTATTGTTTTCAATGGACATTTATTATCGACACTCTAAAATTCAAGATTCAAACACGCAGAGACCAAAATCTAAACTTAATTCAGATGTCAAGTGTTTATGATTTCCTTTCTATGTACTATATTACGTAGTATATTTTATTTATAGTATGTTTTACCTTTAAGGTACACCTCTTTATTTGAAAGGTTAAAATAAACAATATTATTTTGCATCAAAGTATAGCTAACTTCTAACGCCTACTCTAAAATGTGTTCTAAAAATATCTTTAACTTCAAATCTTCCACAATTATCCACATTGTTGAACTTTACCTTTGAACTTAGACAAACCATACAATAACCTTTAAATAAACTGTAAACTCGGCTCAAGTTTAAGACTTCTCGGAATTAACATTTTTGGCAAAATTGGAAAGCGTTATTATAACAATAGAATTTTATAACAATAGAGTAGCGTAGTTTGGAGTTATGTTTAATTAACTAACCTAATCACGACATAATTGTCCGAAGGTGAACACACAGTCTATCAAACCGCACTTGGTCAACGCGGTGGACTAACCTATTTTTTCTCGAAGGGGAAACTTTCAAAAGGTACTCAGTACGTGGGAGCGACACGGGGTTATGTGGGATTTTACCGTACTAAAACCCCCCCGGTGGACGTCCTCGGCACTGCGTAGAGGACTCCGGGATCTCCAAAGGAACGCAACCGGAGTCTTCTCAACGCACTGCCCCGTCGGGCTCCGCCCAGGTAAGATTGAATCACCACATTGTCTGGTGTATATGACGGAATGCGACCACACTTACCGCCGTTCTTAGCGGGGTCGCTAGCCGGGCGGTTCGAGCTCCCACTCTTGCCGCCCGTAACCCCGAAAACCACTTTTAGTCGCCTCTTACGACAGGCAGGGGATACCGTAGCCCTATTCTGGTCCCGGAACTACAGGGCCTACACCGTGCCCAGCTGTATGATAAACTATTGTCTACTACTAAGACTATTAATGACCCTTCGAAGTGGAACATAGTGGCTTATTATATGGCAGAAAAAGGTGTGGCGGTGGTCATACCAAAATCAAACCACGAAAAGATCTACCGCCGCATGTATACGCAGTTCGCATTATATGCATATATATTCAATATTTGGGACAAATTAACGTGAAGCTGCTTAAGCCGCCTAATGACACACACTCAAGCCGGCGGTATTAGCGACTTAACTGGGTATTACAGAGCGTGGTGTAAGTTACAAGCGAAAATAAAAAGGGACAAATGTTCTTAATTTATCGCAAATATCTATAGAAGAATTGAAAAACATACGATTAGAAACAACGTGACTTAAGTAACTTACTTACGTTACGTTATAAGTTAGAAATAGGGTGTGGGTGTGGGACCACAAAGTTCTACCTTTAAAATGTCTCCGTTTCCAAAAAAATACGCGCACAATGACTTATTTAATCGTTACCAAATCGTTCTTGTACGTCTATTCGTAGATATTTTTCAAGCAGCTAACCGACACATTTGACCGTAAAATAAGTAATAAATAAGATAACGGTAAATTATAATAAAAACAAAAACCCGAATTTATACACATGTTCCCTACGGTCACACAATTTAGACGAATCAAATGGCACCTTATATGCCAAAACACGTCAAGCCGAGCACATACGCTCGAAAAACTCCGCAGTAGGGTAAAAATGTAGACAACATGAAAAATAATGAAATATAAAAATTATGCAACTGGAACCGGTAACGGCAATAACATAATTAAAGTACAATTAAATCGCTGCAGCTTGTAACTAGAAGCCCACATCGTGAAAGTACCTCGTATCCACCTTCGCCCTAACTTCGCTAATTGGAGACTTGCACTGGAGCGAGATCTGGAGTACGTGGAACGTGTCCCATTCGCTCCGTTGTTAACCGACGGTTTAAATTTTACAGTTACTGGTCATAAATCCATGTTGAAGGTTAAACCTGTTCAGCCGCTTTTACGACAGGGCAACAATAAGGGGAAATATGTGGGATGCTGAAAACCAAATTGTTTCAACCATAAAGAATATTTTTTCATTCATATTTTTCGTTTAATAATAGATTTAATGGATATAAAAATATTCAAGAATTAATAAATAACTATAAGTTGATATTTTCTTATAGTGGATGAATGACAAAGAAATTGAATTAACATTTAAAACATTGTATCTACAATATTTCTATTTTTTATTGTAATCACTGAGGCTAGTTAAGTTAGTTAGGCATTTATATTTTATCACTGGCCACTAAAGTCAAATTATTTTTAAAATGGCAAACTTGTCGGTGTTCCAAAAAGTTTTGATGCCCATTTAAATGACACGGAATACAAAACATTTTGACACTGATTGAGAAAAAATATTACAAGTTATAATTCTCGTTCGTGCTTTCGAAGACAAGACAAATACAAATTAAATACATCTCGTTCCATTCTGTCCATTTCCATTCCATTCCGAAACTTTAACCGCACAATGATTACGTCAGATCTTCCACTTCCTCAAAATAAACCTACAAAAACTTAACACAACTTTCAACCAGCGCAATTCGAAGAAATCTCCAAGCTAATAAAAATGGTAAATTATTCTAACTTTAGGAAATTTTCGGAAACTACTTAGAAGCAAAATCCGTACCTAGTTATGCACGAGTGGGTACTTTTAGGGTCACTCGGAGAATGCTCGTACCTTGCATCCAAATGAGATGTTCAAGAGTACATTCGATATTGGGACTTCGTACGTGGGAAGCTTAAGTAGAGAGAATAAAGGGATTACTTGCAATGGGAGAATACAAAAAGGTTGTGTTAGAATGTCATGAAATCGGATTAGAAGTTTTGTATAGGATTTAACAAACAAGTAAAAACAAGACTTATACGTTGTATCTATAAGTAATTACTCTACTTGAAACGAAATCAGAAGAACTACAGCGCTAGCCAATTGCTGACTTCACGGACGTCTTGAGATATGCGCGATAATCATTTGTGAGCCCCATTGCTGGACAAGTGCCTCGGTCTTGTAGACCCCAGTTGAACCCAGTACATTCTTCACTATGCTACTCCTGCAAATTGGTCGTACAACGGGTCTATAAGTAACATTTACTAATCAAATATCAACATAGCTTGTTTTGACCATAACTAGATATAATTTGGATTTCATTTCGTACAAGTATAAATATAATAACGAATCACAATTAATGAAATAAAAATAGCTTACTGCATCTAGTTATATCTACAAAACAATATAACCATACAAATCTTTTTCACATTACAAAACTTTGTACAAACCATTATCGATTGAGCTTGAAGGGAGCAAGATAAAAATAGAACATTTTCCGTTTACTAACGAATTGGGACAAACGAGTTTTAAAACTAATTTCCGAATGTGGACAAAGTTTCTCTGTTCGTCCCATTTGATTAAAAGTTTATTTAACAAAAAACTTACTCTTCAGTTGTTTTCTAGTTAACTTGCACATGTGACGTTACAATTTATTTTTTGTTACATTTAGAAAAGTTTCACGATGCTTATGTGACCGGCGTAAAGTTGTACTTCCATCCCACTTTACAATTAAGTGGTGCACATTCGTTTCCCACTAAAATTTAACAAAAAAGTGATAATAGCCAGTTTAAAGAACTTACGTCAGACATCTTCTTTTACGTTTTTCATTATATTTTATGTGAACTGTTAATCAACGATAAATAAATGTCAAATAAGACTACAATTCTTCATAAGGAGAAGGAATTTCAAACTCCTTACCTTTGCACAAAATTTTTCATCAGTAAGATTTGTGAAAATCAGCTAAAACGAATATGACCAGAAATACTATTTTGGAAAGCTGCGAAATAGAAATTTCATTTCCACTAAAACCAGACCTTTTTAACTCTATTTCCACCCTCTAAAAGGTCTTTTTACGCTGGAAATAATAACAACAGTATAAGAAAACCTGTTACGCTACCTAAACACTTTGCTACGAGAGATCCACCTAATATGGTGGTTTATAGCAAATGTGATTTGATTTTCACCTTTCCAGCAAAACTAAATGCTTATGTGTTTTCACTGAGTAACTAACAAAATAGAATCCTAATATAAAAAGTATACTTTCTGGTAAGTATCTACTATATCTAGCAAATAGATGGCACAATTAAGAAACGTCTAGTTTGGTGCTCGTAGATACATAACTTCGCAGGAAGACCCTGTCGAAAATCTTTAGTCTCCCCCGACGGCATCTAAAGGAACTGGTATAACTCACAGGTATAAGTCATTCATAATTTAAGTATGTATTAGTACATAGTATTTTATATTTTCTTGAATGCTTCTCCCATCATTGTTATAATTACATGATGCAAAACTGGTGTCGTAACACATTTGCAAAGTATTTTATTGATCTTCGGAGTTTATTTGATTACTCGCTTTCGTGCTCCTCGTACCAAAGACCATTTGCGTCGTACAGGAAATGAGTGTTTGAGTCAAAATATTTCGATGTCTACAAACGAACCTTTGATCTGGCGGCAAAGGGAGCTCCATCCGCTTCGATCAAGAAAAAAGATCAAGCAAAGTAAAAAATATACCTACAGTCTTTACTTAAGCAAATGTATACTTGATGTATGAAATAATTTCTTTATTTATCATTCTGATATGTTAGTGTTTCGTAAGTATTTATGTCATGGAGTAATGAATGAATGTAAATAGGAAGGTAATGTTTGTGAATGTATAGACATACGAGTACCTAACTCGTATGTCTCATTGTTTGGCACGCCCTGCAATTTAGACCGCGAGGTGACGCTGGATTCGTCTTAATTCTAGAAGTTTTTTTTCTAATATAGGACTAGCAGACAAGCATGCAGTCCATCTGATGGTAATAGTAGTGGTCACTGCCGCCCATGGACATCTGTAAATAATCAACCCCAGATAGGATTAGATAGATATCTAAGGTCAGCTTCAGATGCGCCGCTATCCCTGAGGACTAAACTGGAACGCCTCGGAAAAGTGTGTCTCCCGTACCACACCCTTTAGACCAGAACACGGCAGCGCTTAACACTTCTGTTATGAGGCAGAAGTAGGTGTGGCGGTGATACAGCCGGAGTCGAACCACAAAGGGTTCTACCACCTTCAACACATATACACAGTGACATAAACACTATTTTAATAGTCGTTTTTTTTTGGTTTTATAAAAAAATCTTTTGAAACAGTTATAAATTGATTCACTTATAAATTAATGTTTATGTCTGAGTCTTGTGCGTATTAACTTAAAAAATAAACTTTCTACTTTTTGACTACGCGTATTCCACAGACACCTAAATTATTCATTTTTCAATCAGAGTGTATGAATATACAATGAATATAAAAATACTCTGTCCACATCATTTACTATATGGTGTGCATTTATTTTCTAAATATACTTTTCATAAATTTCTCGTTCACATTCAGTAATACGAGTATGTTCATATTTATAAAGATACTTACAGATAGTTGAATAGACCCCGAGCGAGCCGAGCCACATTTTCGAGCACTCTCGACCCACAAAATTTGCTGATATATTTGCAAGTTATTCAGTCGGGATTCCACGCCATTTTGTAATGAGACGACTATACAATTATGAAATAATCTAGAAATTAAGATTTTTTATATCACGGCGTGCGTAAATTGACGTTTTACGCACGCTTCGCGTGCGCAAAACCCCATTTCCGACCCCGTAATATTAGTACATTACAATACGAGGACGAAAAATTTTTTTCTGACTCGTGTGATTGCAGTCCTCGCCTGCGGCTCGGCCTGCAAAATTTTTCGTCCTCGTATTGTAATGTACTATTTTATTTTTTCTTCTTCTTTTTAAAATGTATCATGAAAATAAACTATTTAACAATAAAATAAATTCTATTGACAACGAAATGCGAAAGGATACTGAACTACTTAGCGTTTGCATATTTCTGTGCATCTTCGTCAACCACTTTTTCTCCCCTGGGCTTGTAAATTCTGAGAGGAGAGCCGTGTCTCTTCACAGGAAGAGAAGGATAAGGCCACCGCGTTGACCAAGAGCGTATTAATAAAACTTTCGAGAAAAAAAATACAACCGTGAGTCCGATTTTTTGTTCACCATTAAAGCATGTGATAGATAAAACACAGCAGTGCTACACTGCAGCTATATGTACGTAGATAAATCAAATATTTTAAATAAATACTGGAGAAATACGTACATCCGCGCTCAAACCAGGAACAGGCGCTATTGTGAGCTCGTTTAATAATCTCCAAAGCGGAATCCGCGATGAAATGTCAAATTCAAAGCGGACTCCACCGCTGTTCCCTCAATTCGAGTGTGACGATGAGATAAACCATTGTTCGTGCGGAATTCTGACATTACATGTAGGCTATGTACCTGATTAACGTACAAAAGTTGAGTTTTATTATTTTTCAAACACGAATTCACTCTTCTTAAGGATTTCTTCTCTACTTCTTAAGGTTCTTAAGGTCTCTTAAGTTATCTAAGAGAAAACACGATATTTAAGCTTAAAACTAGCTTAAAACAGGGCGACGTTTTGCTACTTATAAGGCATAATTCTTCCAAATTTGCTCGTCGAAGCGAAGTCGGTGTTTTTATGTTTTGAAAAAACGCGCGCTCATAGTATATGGAAATATAGGTACGAGTACTCGTAAATGATGGCATTTTCAAAACGAAAGACGCGGAGCTGTCCCTCTTAGGCTCTCAATTTGAATTCGTATTAATACTATTCTATAAATACGCATGGACAACCTACCAAAAAGTAATTTATTATACCTATAGATTGATACCATCAGATGTATTCTACACTTTCCTACACTACAAACAATGCCCTTCGTATCAAAAGCCCGTGCAAGAAAAATTATAAAAGAAAAATCTTTCACGATTCAGTCCCCGCTTCATTTTGTAATGGAAGGTGTACGATAGATGTGACCGAAGCGGAAATCTATTTTTATTTCTATATTTGGAGCGAGATTGGATCTTTATTTGATAAAGGCATTTGATTACAACCCTCCAATGCCCTGTAGGTGAAAGTTTTGGCACAGCCTATTTTATACACAGAGTCAGTGGTAATAGAATTTAGTTGCTATAAAATGATTATTCGTTCATATTTATTAAAACATATAATGTATATAATTCCGGTTTCTTTTTTTAGAAAATCGAAGTAACAAATGTTCATGTAGTCTAACCGAATGGTCTACTGGCGCCCATGGACATTTATAATCTACCCCAGATATATTAAAAGTCCTACCTTAGCTCGGCCACAGATGCTTTGCAACCTCTGAGGATTCAGACCACCTTCAATAAGTATATCGCCCTTACCATAGTCTAGAATACAACAGTGCTACAGTTATTAAAAATAGATATAGCTGTGCCGCTAAAATTGACCCACAATGGCTGACCCTTTACTTTTAAAATGTATTTTTATAAATATAATTAACAACTACAAATTAATTAAGTCCATCTTCTTTATTTCAGTACCTCGTACTCATTCATCATAAAAAACTTTGTAAACCTTGATCGTATCTTAAAGAAAAGATTTCAGAAAGTTTTCAGAGTTCCAAGATTGTCTGCTATTCAATTTGCATCCAGATTTCACAGACTCGACAAAGACCGTACAATTATGAACAAAAGACGAAAGAAACGTCTTTTCTTTTAAAATGGTTTCGAATTTAACAGATGTGTTATAAAATGTTATAAGATAAAACTGTACATGAAAATGAAATAAAAATAGCAATAAATTAAATGGAAAAACGTACATGCATTTCATTACACTGCAAATAACATTCGCACAATTTTCATATTGTAGAAAAAAATATTTCTTATATCTGCTTCTATTATAAACTAATATTTTAAAAGGTCTGCAACGTCAAACTTGTCAACAACAGTCATCCATTTCTGAACATCCTTATACACCGCGCACACTATACGTCGCTCGATCATACATATGCGCCGATTTTCATATGACTCGTGGCGCTTGAGATCACCACCACAGATCACCACATTCAGATCAGCTCCATATCATAATAATATTACATTGTCAATCGATTTACATTAGCATGCATACTGTGTAATTGGAAATTAAGAACCATTATTCAGCACTGCATAAGGGCGTATGAAAGATATATTTATCCGGAGCGTTCCAACTTAGTCCTCAAAGGTTGCAACCCTTAATTTCATTTGTGTTTAATTATAGAAGTTCATGGGCGTCAGTTTTCACGTACCGTTCGGTGAACTGCGTGCTCGTTTGCTACTTCTACAGTACTTATAAGAAAAAAACAGATTAACTCTCTTATCAAAGTCTATTTCTATCATTTCACGTGCATCTTCTCTGAGTGAGAATAGTTAAAATAGTACCAGTAGTATCATAGGTACGAGTAGAGTTCATACACTTTTATCAGATTATTTGAATACCAAATAAGATATAAATTTATACGTAATACTTCAATGCACTTACCCAAAGTGAGGCTTCGAGAAAATCTTTAGAAAGGAAGCGAAACCGCTTCGCAATCATCTTGAAGCTTCCGTGATTTATCAAAATCACCAGGAGCTCAACTTAATCCTGGCTTATTACAGCTACGGAATCATTACATAGATTTGCTCGTAAAATCTTTATTTCAGTTCTTTTAGTACAGAAATAAAAGGTTCTAGTGCACCTAAGATTAAGTCCTCGTGAAGATATTAAGGTCCCACTGCTGGGAGTCTCATAATGGAAAGGTTATTTCAAATTAGAAACACAGAACCATTATTCACTGCTTAAGAAATATTTATATCCTCGTTTTTTTGTATTCTTCTGGTCTTAGTGTGTAATACCATAACAGACAGACACACTAAGATACATGCAGTCCACCTGATGCTAAGTAGCTACTGCCGCCCATGGACATCTGTATTTAACCCCAGATAGGATTAGATATTCGTACCTGAGGTCAGCGACAGATACGCCGCTACCCCCTGAGGACTAAGCTAGAACGCCTCGGAAAGTATGTTTCCCTTACCACACCCTTCAAAACGGAACACAGCAGCGCCTAACACTGCTGTTATTATGCAGAAATAGGTGTGGGGGAGGTGCCGCCGAAGTCGAACCACAAAGGGTTCTACCTTTCAAAGGACCAGACCATATTCATAAAAATACTAAATTCAAAATGCCCAGCCGAGGATCGTATCTGGGACAATTGCATAACCATTGTCTGTTACTAACAGCGTAAGTCATTAAAACGAATGAAATATCTCTCATTCATTAATTATGCAATTAAAAAGCTCCACCGAGTGATAATGATGGCGCTGATAAGTGCTGATTCAACGGAACCCAACTAATTGGGACCCTAGAGCTTTTCGAATTCTCGCTAAGCTTTTTACCCGACTGCCAAGGAAGGGTTATGTTTTTCGCGCGTATCTTGTATGTTTGTCTTTCTTTATTTGATCCGATCTTACAAACGGCTGGATGAATTTCAACAGTTAAGGTGTCATTATATTTGTCTCAATGACCCGAGTGTCCTTAGATAGGTGTTAGTAAAAAAAAATCAAAATGGCGGATTTTTGGCGCGAAATAGTAACACATTTTAAAAAGAAGTTAACCGAACCTATCGAGTAGGGTATCAAATGAAAGGAAATTAAACGGAGATTATAAAAACATATTTGTATATATATAAAACAGCAAGGTGACTGACTGACTGACTAACTAAATGACTTTTTCATTTTTCAGAAATCAACGTACAGCCTAAACTAAGGACCTTACAGTTCTGAAATTTTGCACATAGGTTCTCTATATAGCGTGAATAAGTACTAAGAAAGGCCTTTTGGAAATTCTACCCTTAAGAGGGTAAAATAGGGAAAAACAGTTTTTTTTAAATCCTTTAATTTTGAAGGAACTGCTATAAAATTTTGTATTTGGCTTTCTGGATAGGAACAAGGACGCACTTATTTATCCCCCTCCGAAAAATAAACCCCGTAGAGGGTTAAATAAGGGTTAAAAGTTCATTTGAACAACCGTCAATTTTGAAGCAAACACTATGAAATTTTGTATCAGGATTGTTGGATAAAAATAATGAAATTCTACCTCTAACGAGGTAAAATAATGACCGAAACTTTGAATTACTGAAGTTATATATTTTATAGACCGTAAATGGTGAATTTTTCTCGCGAAATAGTAACACGTTTTAAAAAAAAATAACCAAACCTATCGAGTAGGGTGTCGAAATAAAGAAAATTAAGAGTAGATTACTCATACATTATATAATATATCTTATATATAAAATTCTCGTGTTAGTTACCGTACTCCTCCGAAACGGCTTCACCGATTTTTACCAAATTTTATATACATAATCAGTAGGTCTGAGAATCGGCCACTATCAATTTTTTTACCCCTAAGTGATAAGGGTTGTTCGCCCTTAACATTTTTTTATTTATATGGCAACACAACGTTTGCCGGGTCAGCTAGTACATATATACACATCGAGATGACTGTGTGACTAAATGAGTGAGTTGCTGTGCCAGAGATCAACGCAAATGGAAACCGCTGAACTTAAGCGTGCTGGAATTTTACACATAGGTTCTTTATATAGCGTAAATGAGCACTAGGATAAATAAAATAGGATAATATCGTTTGAACATCTTTTGTTTTTGAAGCAGATACCTACTATGAAACTTTGTATTGGCTTTCTGGATAAATATAATGAAATACGTATTTCACTGCTTTTGGAAATTCTACTTCAGCCTTTTTGGTGCAGTCGGGTTTTTGATTTTTTAAATTAATTACTTGTTATGTTTGCTGTCATTAAATTGGGCCTGTAGTTCTTAGAAAAATTAGAAGTTCTAATAGGTTAGACAAACCCTATGTTAATAGCGTATTATAAAAAATGGGTACATACACCATAAAAACACAAGGTTTTTAAAATTAAAGTCATATTAGTATAGATACTTCGCCGCCTTGAAATTGAATAAAGTCACAAAAAGGCTGATTTGTCAATTATTTTTTTTTTTTTAATTCTTGACAAATAAAAAACATTTTTAGAGAAAATTTACAAATAAATAACGAATACTGCGTTATTTACGTAATAAATAAATATTTCAAATATTTTAGGGACATTTTAGCACGGAGACGTGCCAAAACTTTTTTACGCAACTATTTCAATTCTCAAAACTGATTACATTTTCTTGTTAGGAGCGAGTAGTCTTTACTAATCTATGATTAATATGAGAAACGAGCATGATGGTAATTAGTTGCTACCGCTCATTGACGGCTATAAGCAACTGCGTATAGAACAGAGCTTTTATCTAGAGCCACTTTGATAGTCATACGTTGCTTTAGGTAGAATCCCTAAAGATTTGCCATTTCTGTGGACTAAGATTTTTGTCGCATAAGTAAATCAGATTACAGCCCTTATATTAAAAAACAACAACTGCTTCATGTTACACGTCTGCAGCTTCAATATAAGTTTTATAAAAATGTCTGTTATTGTATTTGTTTACGTATTTCCCATACATTTCCAATCAGTTCTGATACAGCCCGCTAGGGACGCTGATTGGAAATGTATGGGCAAATACGTAAACAAATACCAAAACAGTCATTTTTGTAAAAACGTAAAACCTGATACTAAGGGTACCTATGGCTCTCCTTAATTTATTATTTCAAGTTATTCAACTGTTAATGTACGAATTACTTTTTTCCATAAACTCAACCCAGGTTAAAAATGGAAGGTTATTGACGTCCCTAAACGACCCTCACATGAATGGCAAAACTATATCAAAATGGCAAAATCATTTTTAATAAATATCACCAAGTACGGCAACGTGCGAAGTTAGTATAACAATAAGAGATGAGAAATATAAAACTGAAAACACATTACTTCGATCGAAAATTGCCGTGGGGATTAAAATAACACTTAATCACGACAAAAATGGGAATGACAAACAAAAATCGGTCACAAAGACGATACGGCTGGGAATAAAGCCGCAAACTCGTTATGTACTGTACTAAATTACATTTGTATCATAAAAATCATATTTACTGAGAAATATTAAATTTCTAAGGTATAATGTTATTTTACATCTCATACTTATAAAACACGCGATTGTACTCAAAGATATCAAAAATAGATATGATTTACAAAATGTGTTTAGTGGAAAACCTTTTACAAAAAAATTTTCGTTTTATGTTCTCGAACGAGTTTTATTTTAATCCATTTTTCTATGCGATTATATCACGCATGGATAGACGGACGGAGGACGGGACGAACGAATGAAACAACGAAAGGATTGGATCAATAGACTAACTGACGAAAAGACAAAAGATCGTCCACATAGACGGATGAAGGATAATTAGTCTATCTTTCCAATTTAGATACATTGACGTTGACAAAGACCCACAATTTAGGTACAGTCAGCTCCAGAAATAAGGGTTCATTAGTAACTAAACACCACTAGCATCATAATTAGATGAACATCGTAAAACGTCAAAATTAGATGAACAATAACTCCTCAAAAGTAGCTGAACACCGATTATTTATATGTGCAAAAAATGTCCTAATTCATTATGTACTAAAACTTTCCTTATAAAATATGCTATCAAATAACCAAACCCCCATCGCAATTCGATCAGTTTTTGAGAAAATCGCAGGCAAACAAAACATGCGTACATGCATAGATAGCGGTAGAATACAGAACTTCTTTATTTGAAGTCGGTTAAAAATATCTTACCATCCTACGCTTCAAATGTATCTGAACAAGATAAAATGTTGCAAACGTATTCCGTACTGACGTGACTTCTATGTGAGCATCGTATATCGGAAATACATTATGAAGACATCCATCGCGCGCAAATCCCAAGGATTTCTTCTTGAACTTTCCAGCAATGCCTCCGACAAAAAATAGATTTAGTCTTATAGATATTCCAATTTTCTGCGACACATTAATAATGCTAATAACGAGATCCACCTCTACAAGTCTACTGATAATAAATAGATCTGATTAGGCATAGT
Source organism: Epargyreus clarus clarus (assembly GCA_014595695.2). Lineage (NCBI taxonomy): Eukaryota > Metazoa > Arthropoda > Insecta > Lepidoptera > Hesperiidae > Epargyreus > Epargyreus clarus. Next base: position 1,301,088 of record JACTTY020000059.1, on the reverse strand, counting down.
TATGTATCGAAATATATTTATTGAGTACCTACATTTTAAAATTTCTCAATTCCGTGATAATATTACAATAATCATATACAAAAGCTACAGGCCTTTGTTAGCAAGGTATAAAAGATCTAATTAATCTTAATCATAACCTCAATAACACTTTATCAAATATTAGATATACGAGTATGTATGAAACTAACTACTACGCGCCACGGCAACTGTACCGAAAACTATGATACAACTTATTATAGCTACATAGATAATGGCGGTAGTCATTCCTACGCACGCAAACTAATTACACAACAGACATATCATCGCCAAACTTTGCAACTATGTAGTAACTCGGGAATCAAACTTGGGAACTTAAGTCTGTGACGAGCTTCAATTTAATCGTTCTCAGAAATGTGGGACCCACATTATGTATAGTGATGATGTAAGATGATTATGATTTTATTAACAAACAATTTTAAAGGTCCTTATAGTGGTTCGACTCCGACTTTTATCATTGAATACAGGTCATCATCATATGTTGAATACAGCTGTCCAACTGTCCATGGCAGATGACCTAGTGCTGGTAAATATATAGAAAATTAAACTAAAAGAACATACGTACGGCTGTCAATTTTACTAATGCCTATCATAAAAAAATACATCCCATTTTTGCCAAATTTATGTTTTTACGTCATCACACCCTTCAAACAAAAAAAGAGTATCAAACTTTTTTTATAGTAGTATGAGAGTAGCAGACGAGCAAGCAGTCCACTCGGATAATAAACGGCTACGGCCGCCCATGGACATCTGTAATCTACCCCTGATAAGATTAGATTCCTACTTCAACTCGCCCGCAGATCCGCCGCTACCACTTCTTTTTTTTTCTTTTCGAGGGGGAAACCTTCAAAAGGTACCCGGTAGAGTGGGAGCGACACGGGGTTATGTGGGACTTTTACCGCACTAAAACCGGTGGTCGTCCTCGGCGCTGCGTAGAGGACTCCGGGATCTCCAAAGGAACGCAACCGGAGTCCTCTCAGCGCACTACCCCGTCGGACTCCGCCCAGGTAAGATTCTATCACTACACTGTCTAGTGTATACGAAGGAATGCGACCACACATACCGTTGTCCTTCCCGGAGTCGCTGGCCGGGCGGTTCGAGCTCCCACTCTTGCCATCCACAACCCCGAAAGCCCCTTTTAGTCGCCTCTTACGACAGGCAGGAGATACCGTAGCCCTATTCTAATCCCAGAACTACAGGGACACCGCCGCTTCCCCTGTAAACTTTCCAGCTTAGTTACGTAATGTAGTAGATTCTGTAGTATACATAAATACTTAACGCCTCGTTTAAGTATCTTTGTATACCACAGGAAAGGTCAGAAAACTTCAACGAGTTTTTACCTGGCTCTTACAAGGCAGAAGAGATAATATTATGTTTGGCCTCCACCGGCCGACCTACGATGAAATCCACTTACAACATATTTAGGCAATTATTCCCACCTGAGATTACTACCGTGATTAATGTTAATATCTGCACAAGCGGCGCCGCAGTACTTAATTATGTTTATGAGCTAATATTACTACGAAACGATAATGGAGCATAGAACACAAATTAATAGGTGTTATCTAATTAAGGTCAATGTTTCATGCAAATAAGCATTGCCAGATCTCAATAATGGTAAATAAAAAGAATTTTCCAAAAAACTTACTGTATAAAATATTAATACAGACCCGCATCGCGGCGTAGCAGTCACACGCAACGGGTTCCAGGTTCGATGTCTGGCCTCTGGATACAGATGAATTTTAGATTTCTGTTCTGTACCCTTACCAGGAGTTTTTACGTTTTGACAAATATGACTGTTTTAGTATTTGTTTACGTATTTGCCCATACAATTTCCAATCAGCGCCAGTAGCGGATTATGTCAGAACTTGGAAATAGTATGGGCCAATACGTAAACAAATACCAAAACAGTCATATTTGTCGAAACGTAAAAACTCATGGTAAGGGTACTGGTCTGGGTGCCTGTATATTCGACTTTGTGAGTGTCCATGGTGCCAAGGTAGCAGGAAAAATCCTAGTGTAGGTTGTGAGTTTAGAAAGCGTTCTTTGACGTTATTATAAGTTTGGCGTATTATAAGTTGTTTGTTATTAGTTCATAAATAATTAGCCAAGTGCGAGTCGGACTTGCACACAGAGGGTTCCATACCATCAATTTTTATTTTATTTTTTATTTTTACTATCTGTTATCCTATAGCTACAGAAATAAATGCATTGTGAAAATTTAAACTATCTATTACGATTGAATAGAAAAATGCTGAAAACTAGCAGTTCTGTTTTAACATTTAGGTAGGGAACCCTAATAACTAGTAAAAATGTATGGCGAAACTCGCTCGGTGAATATTTAAGATACGCTTAACTACATGTGATGCCTATTTCATGGGCAGTACATTAAAACGCGGATCACGATGAGATCGGAATTCCATTTAAACCAAATATTTTTCGCCTTTGTGTAAGTTCTATGAAGAAAGATCGTCAGTTGTGAATTAAACATAAAATCATAACTACGTGCCATTCATATAGTTATTGCTACCTACCTTCTAGTGGAAGGTTGGTTTTATTGTGATTATCGTGTCTTAGATTTAAATCCTGGCGAAGCATTCGTCTATTTCTACTTTCAAAATAAGAAGGATTGGGCTGTCAACTGTGCTGGCTAAGTGGATTGACATATTTTTGAGATAATTAAACATTATTTTCGATATTTTCCTTAATTATTAATTCATATTAGTATTACCACATAAACATGTGGCACATACCACCAAAGAATCTGAGGATAATAAAAAAGCTGCCTAGGATGACTTGACGTTGACTTCTATCAAGGCCGAATTTCAAACAAAAAACAACACAATAAGTAACATAGACACATTGGCATAAATTGACATAAACCCTTCATCAAAACAGAAATAGGATAGTTTTGCCAAACATATCGAAATTCGAAGGGACGTCAATATATGAATATACAAAATTTTTCGGGCCACCCTTCAAACTCGGTTCAATTATTCGTAACATCTCAAATCAACCCCATTTTATTTTCCGTATTTTCGTTTCCTCTCCTTACCTTAGTGACGAATGTAAATAAGGCGAATCAGGTAGAACCTCCAGTTAATAAAATTTTCCCGGGTTAAAAATAATAATTATTGAATAATTAAATTTTTAAGAGTATATGTTTATCGAAAACTTTTTAAATTCTTCATTTGATATTTCATTTAATGCTTATATCAAATCAGTTAAGTACTTCAGCATAGGACATGTAACGCATTTTGTAAATAATTAGATTTTTTCATTTCTATCATTTTGGTATGTCTCAATCACGAATTATATAGTTTTGTTCAAAAGGGGGTTCGGTGGCTGTAGTTTTAGACGAAAACGTATGAAAAAAATCTGACAGTTGGATCGAAGTCGTTTTGTAATGTCAAATTTCCAGAAAAATTTAATTACACAATCATTTCATCGGATCCTAATGCAAATTTTCATGACTTTGAAACAACTGAGAATTTACGGACAATGGGCATGATGATAGTATTAAAAAATCGAAGAATAAATGATTCTCTCATAAATAGCCCAGTTTTAATAAAAACTTTAGGATTAATTATATTTTCAATAAAAAATTATTTTATTTATTTATTTATTTATTCATTTATTTGGCAATCCAACAGCGTTACACATCAATAAAAGAAGATTACATTTTGTTACATATAATAAGGCCAAAAATGGATTACACTAAATAATAACTATGAGAAGTTAAAATTACAAGTTGGTACAATAAACTATTAATAAACAAGTAACAAGTTAAAGGTTGTGTTTGACTTAAATAGTGTGTGTGTGTGTGTGTGTGTGTGTGTGTGTGTGTGTATAATTTTATTTTTATATTTTATAAAATAATGCAATCTGCTATCTTGTCGAAAACGCTAATCGGGGCGAAATGACGTCATTTTTTTGGCGTGTCACGGTATTGCTTGAACTTTTCTATGGGATATTGAAGCGTGACGTCACTCGCGGACGCCATGACACCTGTGAGCTTATTCAAAATTTGTTTTAAAAATGCTAATATTTCCGTTAATACTGAATTTATTGCCGAAATAATACGATTTTTGGAATCAGTAGACATGTACCTACATTATAGAAGGGGAGTTCAAAATTTGTCATCATGCCCATTCCGAAACTTTATTGACATTACACAATGTAGACTTAACTGAGTATAAACAACAGCAGCGGACACTTACAAATTGTCCTATAAATTCGCATCACATGGAAACACTACTCGCAACCCAGGAAATTATGTAAATAAGGCGGGTCAGCCTCCAATCGCCCGTAGCAGAGGTAACGATGTAATCCTCTCGTTTTTGCCACAACGTTTATTTGTTCATTTTCCTCGTCGGTGATTTTTGATAAGTATTTGATTTATTGCGCTCTGATTCTGAATAATATTATGTTGCTTGTTTACAGAGTGGCTGAAATAACAAAATGTACTCGATAAAACACTTCACTGACAAATAACGCACAACTTAAACCTAACCTAAAAAAAATTGGCCAAGTGCAAGTCGAACTCGCACACGGAGGGTTCCGTACCATCAACATTTGCAATTTTTGTTTTTTTAGTATTTGTTATTATAGCAGCCTCTGAAATAAATACATTGTGAAAATTTGAACTGTCTACCTATTACGGTTCACTAGATAAAGCGAATAATGTCGAGAAATAGCTGTTTCTTGAATGACGACCGTTTTACAGTCCCTGTCAAAATTTTAAGTGTCTATCTATTACGGTTCCAGAGGTAGACCCCTGTGACAGACGGATAGACAGCGAAGTCTTAGTAATAGGGTACCGTTTTTACCCTTCGGGCACGGAACCCTGAAAACGTAGTTTCGTTTTGAATTAAATAAAAATCACAAACGCTGTTGCCACAAAGATTAAAATGGGAGCAATAAAGAGATTAAAAACAACATTATATTATCTAATATTAAGAAATTGATATAATAATCTTAAAGATGACCAGTGCTTTTGTATTTTATAAAACTTCCCATCAGTACCAATACTAAAGTAGAATTTCACACGTAAGCCCGATAAAAACCAAGTTTCGAACTATGATCGTAGTCTTCGTATATCTAAAAATTATGAGTAAAGTCGTGTGGGAAAGCAAAATCATAATCCATGTTACTTCGTCCTCGGCGGAGTAGAAACTTTTCTTATCTTTTATTATCTTGTTCCGCCATGTTTGTAGTTCAGTACCCATAACATGTGTTTATATGTTTTGACAAATACAACTGTTTTGGTATTTGTTTACGTATTTGCCCATACAAATTCCAATCAGCGCCCCTAGCGGATTGTATCAGAACTATAGTGTCAGTAACCTAACATTAAATGTCTAAATTGACAAAATGGCGCTTTATGTTTTGTGTTTTGCAAAAAAAAGAGAGCTTTTGCGAACAAAAGACAAAAAGACTTGAGCACTTACTTATTGTTACGTTTACTCAATCTACTGAAGCAGACGGAACAGAATAATGGATTGATGAAACGTAACGTTAAATTGTGGGATATCATAAAAACTCATGGTACATGGTACTCAGGGTACTGTACATATATATAAAATTGGCTTTCGAAACTCTCTCTTTATATGTACCATATTATGAAAAAATTGAAATCCGACTTTTAATGAGGGCATATTTAATAATCGGTTCTGGTTGTTATAGTTGAAAAGATGGAGTTAAAATTTAGACTTAGACATTAGACATCAAATTTAGATCTTTTGTGGGCTTTACAGGGATAGACTGGTTATCATTAATGGGCGTAAATAATTCTTTATTACACACCCTTCACACCAGAATAGCAGAACATAACAATGCTGTTATTGAACATAAATAAGTGTGAAGGTAGTGTCTCCAGTTTCGAACCACAAGGAGTTCAACCTTATCTAAGGGCTTATGGGCGACCTGCGTGCAGCAGTAAAATAACTTATACGGTAATATTAAGCCTTCAAACAATCTGTGTACTACTTTATAAATGTGAGGAAGTTGAAACACGGAAACTTGACACTATTTACCTATTCATGACGAAACTTCGTAAAATCACTTCCATAGCTGTACTTGAACTTATCAAGTATTTAAGGAAATTTCATCTATAAAACAAAATTTAAGTGTCTGTTTGAAAATTTGAAAAATGAAAACCATTTTATGACTTAAAAAAATGTTTGTTTTTTGCACTGCTGGAAAAACAAAACCAATGGAAGCCTGTCGGAAACACAAACCAAATAGAAATGGAGCTGTCTGACGAAATATTCCTATTGTATGTTATTGTTGATGTATGTATGAATGCAAATGTATGACACTGATTGTTTGTTAAACGCTTCCATACACCAATGCACGTTAAAATAAACTCATCTCTGACTTTTGCATAAAAGCTAAGTTTTAAGAGACGTGATATTATATAAGCGACAGTAATTGTCGTCCATTATGGCACATTGTTCTCAGATCGTCACCGTCTCCCACCAGCGGCCGTGGTCGAAATGAACTGTCGCTCATTTGTTAGCTCACTATCGTTCATGTGTTCTCTTTTCGCCATCCATGACTGTATGGAGTATGTAATGGCACAGTTTCGGATTTTTCACAACTCCACAGCATCTGCGTATACCAATTATATATCCATTGTACAATTTGTACACAAAACATGGAATCGGGCACTATGAATGTAGAATTCATTTATTCAACCGCCCTCCGGTAGATATTTGCAAAATGTTTCCAGTTTTAATTAAATGTTTTCACGAATGCTAAGCGAAGAGTTTCAGAATTTAATATCCAGAGAATCGGCGTACATATTCAGAATAACGAATTTAGCCAACTCGAAAAATGTTTGCCTATCCATCTCTTTAGGGTCCGTTCGGTTTTATTTAGCGCCGGTCGCTTGTAATTCGCCAGTTTGATCCATTGGCCCTTTGTTTGGTCTTCTCACAATGAGAAAGATTGGAGTCATAATTTACCACACTGGTCTTTACACACTTTTAAGGTTTTGAAGAATTTACAGGCAGGTTTCCACTAGATATTTTCACAGAATCCTACAAATAAAAAGCATTGACGTGGGACTGAATTCGTGCTACTGAAATTATTACTTGCTTACTTATTTCACAAGTTACAAGCAATGCCTACAAGTTGAGCCTACAAAACTAAAAGTTTTAGCGCTTCAGGTGGCAAATTATTGTTAAATTAAATTCTTTAAAAGTCTCAATTGTTTGAAACAGTTTCAAATGTTTCTAAATTTCACAAAATAAATCGTCTATGAATTTGTATGTCATACTTGTAAACAGCGATTTCTTACTGTTCTTTTTAATTATTGATAAAACGAACTTACCTGTATGTGAAGTTCTATCATAATTATGCGAGCTGCTCAATTCGAAGCGATTAATATTAACATATGTAGTACTGTTTCAGTTCTACGGCCATTTACACGATGAGTTTAAAAAAAATAACGATAATATTAATCTGAAAACAGATAAAAAACACAAATAAATAGGTTTTACTTTGATATACATCACATTTTTTCCTTAATGACAGGTTGACATATATAGCTTCATATTCTGTTTTCGTGTCGCGGCCTCAACACGCAAAAAAGTAATAGTGCTTTAAACGTGGGGAAGAAACACGGAAGATACATTAATATTAACTTCAGGTGGCAAATTATTGTTAAATTAAATTCTTTAAAAGTCTCAATTGTTTGAAACAGTTTCAAATGTTTCTAAATTTCACAAAATAAATCGTCTATGAATTTGTATGTCATACTTGTAAACAGCGATTTCTTACTGTTCTTTTTAATTGCCCAATAACCTAAATTGTCCTATCTTTTCACAAGACTCTAATACCGCCTAATCCAGTCTGAAACTAATAGGAGCGACCCGAGATCTGAAACTGATTCAATATTAACACTCTAGTTGGAAGGATGCCTAAGTCGTCCTGAATAAGTAATAAGACATCAAACTTCACTTAGGCTAGGGATTGCTAAGCTGGCTACCCCTCTGGGGTCTAGTCGAGTGGCGAAGTCTTCCAAACGCTAACTCTCAAACTAAAGGGCCACTTGATCGTATTTGAAGACCCGAATGGCAAAGCGGATAGATTCTAACACGCAGTGAGTTCCAGGTTCGATCCTCGGCCAAACAGAAGACAAATAATGAGTTTAGAATTCTGTTCTGGTTCTTGGGGTATTTGTTTTTCTTTGTGTGTGTCCATGGCAACTACGATACAGGGATCCTAGTTAAAGGTTGTGAGTATAGACAGCAATATTTGGTTATTTTATTGGTTGACTAGAAAGTTTTGAACATTGGCTACTTACTAATGCAATTTCCGTTAAGCTAAACCACACCACGTTTCGTTCGATCATACCTCATCATTCTTCCTGCTATTGTTGTATCTTTTTAAAATCAAATATTTCATTGCTATTGTAGGTATAGTATGTTAAAAGTATGGACAATATAAAAAAGTTTTGAAAGAATTTGTTTACAATCATCATCAACTTTTGAAAGTCCCAAATGTGGAATAAATTTGGTTTCAAAATCAAAAGACCACAATCCACCGCTGATTCAAGTTCAGAATGGTACCTGCACCTTACATATCTTGGAGAAGTTTAAAGATAATTTACCTTCATTATGTTTTCTTCTCATGTCACAGCAAATAATACCTAATTATGGCTTCATGCGGATGTCGTCGCGGAATGGGTACATTTCAATATGTAATGGGTACACACGATACATTAATATTATGCAAATAATTCGCCCCAGTTGCACGGAACGTGGTTACACAGAACTGCGCTCAGATACAAAAGTTATAATATCTAAAACATACATACTTAACTTTAGAGAGCTACCTTTTTATGGGATTAAAATTGCACTGCCACCCTGTAATTAGCTATATTCAAATCTGCCTGAAGTCAATCAATTAGCTTTTCAATAAACATAATCAACAACAACAGTTATAGTCATTATTTTTTAAGTTAAAAGGAAAAGAGAATTATAAGTACAGGCGGATGAAAAGTGTCATAATGAAGATCAAAAATGTGAGCGACTTATTACCAATTGGCAATAAGTTGTTCTAAAATAGATGTTAAACGTTAATCAAAACGAGATTATATCGGTGTGAAGATGGATGAAAATTTTGTATTAAAATCCTGACAATATCCGATCCATACCCTACTCGTGTCGTTAAGTAGTGATAGTCTAGTGGTTAAGAAACTCGGCTTCTTAATCGAGAGGTCTGAGGTTCAAATCTCAGACACCTGTGATTTTTTAAAGTTATGTGCAATATGTATTAGAAATTAATTATCACTTGCTTAAATCTTAAAAAAATAGTTTTGAAAGGTATGTAAATGGTATGTCTACCAATACGCACACGGCCAGCGCGGTGAACTATGGCCTAATCTTTCTCATTATGAGAGGAGACCCGTGCCCAGCAGTGGGACCATAATGTGGTTGATGATGATGACCCTACTCGTAAGTATTTAATCTTTGAAAGGAATATTCTAAATAGCGTAGCGAAAAAAAATCAACCGAATATTTTCTTCAGAAAATATGTGACAAAAGTCGTATAAATTCCTGAAACCTAACACGAAGCTTTTATCTCGCCACACCGAACCTTTATCGGCTTATGTAGCCGCAGGGTACATACTGTTTACATTGTACATGATACCGGAAATTGTGCACCGCGCTTCGACATATCGCCTTTACCCACTCTACTTTATTTTTGTTAGTCCCTGGTAGAAATCCGAGAAATATGTGAGATACGACAGTCTTTCAATTAAGGTATGTGATTGTAGTGTCTCTTATTATTACTTCACTGTCCCTTATTATTATTGTCACTTCTATATTCGACGCGCTTTAAGATTACGTCCCTGCCTACTTATAAAAACTTTCTAGGTCTAGTTAAAGGCTTTCTATATTGAGCTATTTGAACACTTGAAAATAATAATTGTTGTCTTTACCGCAATCGAAAAGAAATATCGAGCAAACTATTAGGGCAGCTAGAATTGTACCATAAAATATATCTCCTGATTTTACATACAACAATTTGATCATGAAAGTCATCCTGTGAATCAAAATATATCGTTAAAATAATTTAAAAACTTAGATAATTTTAAAAATTCTTGCAGGCATTTGAAATCTTACGATTAATTACGTTTACAATAACAGAACCGTCTATTGTGCTGTTAAGACCTTGTTAGATTTTTTTTTTATTATATGTGAGTTGCAGACGAGCATGCAGTCCACCTGATGGTAAGTGGCTACTGCCTACTGTGGCTACATCTGTAATCAACCCCAGATAGGATTAGATATTCCTACCTGAGGTCGGCCACAGATGCGCCGCTACCCCTGAGGACTAAGCTGGAACGCCTCGGAAAAGTCTATCTCCCTTACCACACCCTTCAAACCGGAACACAGCAGCGCCTAACACTGCTGTTATTAGGTAGAAATAGGTGTGGCGGTGGTGCCGCCGGAGTCGAACCACAAAGGGTTCTACCACCTTCATATTTTTAGAATTTACGATAAGTCGTACTTATCATAATAGAATATACAATTAAACTAGGTCTCATTCAAATCCTTAGAGCTTTGTCTAAAACTGATTCATAAATCACTAAACTATACTCTCATCGGGCATAAGTTATTAAACGTAGATAACTACTTACTACTTATTTATTAATTACAATGATGTCAGCCTACAATTGGATGATGCCTGGGACATATATTATTGGGCTCCTCAATTAATTTTATTTGTACCTATATAATAGCCATTGACCTGTAATCCTCCGTTAACAAGACGAGAAACCCACTAGCAATTAAAAAAATGATACCCTTCAGAATAGAAACGGAACCCCTTGAAAAACTAAAATTCTTAACTAAAAACTAAAACACGTAAACTACGAGTAGTATCTACATCCTCGTGTTATTTACTGAACTAATGTACTTACCATTGTTCAGAACTATGCTTTTCCGTACCGCAAACATTCAAACTTAAGTTAATTTCATACTCTGGTAAAGCACCTGCGTCTTGGTTCTATTTAACAGAAACAAAGTGACATTACAGTTAATTTTTTGTAACAAGAAACTTTAATAGTAGGTATTTGTTTTGTTAGGAAACAGTTATTAGACAGATCCATAATGCCTGTTACAATATTTATCTTTATTTCTGACTAGAAACTGAGCGATTTTGTTGTTTAAGCTTCCATTGTATCAATAATTTTCGTTTATAATGGTCATGTTACCTTTTTTTTCGAGAGGGGAGAACCTTCGAAAGGTACCCAGTGCCGTGGAAGCGACACAGAGTTATGTGGGATTCTTACCGCACTAACCCCCCCCAAAGTGGCCGTCGTCGGCGTTACGTAGAGAGCTCCGGGATCTCCAGAGAAACGCAATTGGAGTCCTCTTAGCGCGCTGCCCCGTGCTCAGCCCGGGTGAGCTTGGCGCTCGCCAGGGGATACCGTAGCCCTATTCTGGTCCCGGAACTACAGGGACAAATGTCATGTTACCTACATACATTCTCTATCTATACATACTTAAACTAGTGTAAATACTCGTAACTAAAGTAGGTAATTGAAATCATGAACAGGAAATGGAAAAAGAATTCTTAATTTCTTCCATAAGTATCCCGCATCGCTATTCCAGAGACAATGAGGAAGGAAGATGTAATGAATGTTAATGTTCACACGACGCTTCCAAATTGGAATTATTTTTATCTAAGGTACTGCAGGGTAAAGAAAGACTTGTTTCCTTTTATTTTCACGAGAAAATTAAGATAGCAACGCCATAAACACGTAAATCATTGTGTGTAAATACAAAATCGTGCTCATGTCATCAATCATATCTTGAAAGCTTAGCAACGTCGGCCGTGCTTGGAAATTGAATAGGTGAACCCTAGCGAAGTATGTGAGCTTCCGTGCTTCAAACTAACTTTAAGCTCGCCTCGTTTGTTATTATTAGATAACACTCATTAAGCTTTGTTCGAGTATAAGGGGCGGATTCAAAACATCCCACTCGTGTTGATGATTAATCTATTTCCTCAAAAAGTAGGGTGGAGGATCAAACTCCATTTTTTTTATAATACCGAAGTAAAGAAACGAGCATGCCGTCCGCCTAATGATAAATAGCTGCTGCCACCAACGGACATTTGTAATCAATCTCGGCTAAGATTAGTCTTACCTGAGGTCCTATAGATGCATTCCTACTCTTGTGGACTAAGTTCGTACGCTTTGGATGAAGGTATGTCTTCTTTAACAAACCTTCAAGCCGGAACACAGCATCACTTCAGTGTTGTTATGAGGCAGAAATAGGTGGCGTCATTGCCTTTTGCCTAGAGTCTAACCAAAGTTGTAAGAAACGAGACCAAAATCTTAACTTTATGCATATTTTCACATTTGAATTAATATCTGATGAAGATTTGAATGGAATCCAAGAATGCTATTATCTGATTTATAAGCGAATTACGTTTTCGGAACAAATTAAAAGCGGATCCCAATGAATGTTAATAAGTCCCAGCCATTCCTGAGGGATTCATTAGTTAGCGGGAGTGACGATGGAATTTAATTATTTGTGCCTTTGTTTTCTTTTCAAATTTTTTATATTAGGTTATGAGGAACAGTTAATAGCCATTTAGGATACGGCCTTTTTTACCGCCTTTCGCTTCTTAACGTAAGTTACTATATAAATGTTAGTAGGTACGTGTATATACTTACTTACAGATTTCGTCTCTATTTTAAATTAGCTCTAGAAACTACTTTTATTCCGTCAGCATCGTTAATATTTATAATTTTTTTTTCTCGTATTTTTAACACTACCTTATTATTTTTATTAACCGACTTCAAAAAGGAGGTGGTTATCAATTCGGCCGGTATCTTTTTTTTTATTTTACTCGTAGGTAAACATTTTACTTTGAAAATCCTCAATAAAATATTTTACATTTTTTTTAAATTAAATATTTTTGTTATATTTTATCTTTTGTTTACCCGTCAGCGTTACCACATATTTAAATAATTTCAGATAATAAGTTACACACTTAAGAATTCTATTAAGGCCCTTACACAAAATATTAAAATTGTAACTAATGTTAAAATCGTTTGTACTACGTGCATGGATTTCAGACTTCTCAAATATCAGGACAACTAGATATTGCCAAACTTTAAATCTCATTAAAATCAAAACGTCTAACTATTCAGTGTTTCTCAAACTTTGGCAATAGTTACCGGTAATTGATTATTGGAGGGTCTGGCCTTTTCGAACCAATATGACCCAATACTCGTTAACGATATCTACTATGTTAATATTACTTTGAAAGCCATTAATTAATATTAAGCGAAGCAGTAGTAGCTCTGTGGTGCCCTCACGTCGTAAAGATATACTTTGCGACATGTGGGCGCCACAGACTACAACAGAAGTCAACAAGATTACAATAAAACTAAATTAGCAAGCAAGCTTGCAGTCTATTTGATGGTAAATGGTCGTTATTCATAAAAAAACATTGTGAAGTTATAAAACAGAAAATAAATAACGACACTTTCTTCTCATAACCTCAGAATAAATTCCAGCGTTGCCGCTAAGGCTGACGCGGGTGCACGCCCGCGACGGGTTACCACACGTAGAGGGCGCCCGGTCGTATACTATGTATTTCACTAAATTAGTTGAGCGCCGTTGCTAAGTATAGACCGCGCCAAACTGCCAGTCCGCTCTGAAGTTGTTGCGCACAACTACAAGCATATATTCCGTAGCAACGTAAGGGCACCGTATCGCAGCTATGTACCGGTGGCACTCGGTCAATGCACCCCCCGGGTATCAGAGGTACAACAATAATGGATTGCCGGAAATACGGTTTGTTTAACAACGTGTCCAAAAGATTGACCTCACACAAAAATCGCTAAATAAAAACAACATAATCGTGTACATATTACACTTTATTTTCACAAGATCAAGAACATCAACAAATCTCTTAAAAATTACAATAACGAAGGTCTAAGATTACAGCTAGGATTTATTAGCTGCGCCGTCCATATTTACAATGTAAGCTCTTTGGCCTGTACAAAATAATATACACAAAAACATTAAAATATAATGTAAATAAACTTGCGAACTCAGGACAAGGTAACGAATTTTAAATTATCAATAAAATTTCAACGAACTATTCATAAAAAAATCGTTAAAAAATTAATAAAATGTACATAAAATTGCGTTATTTCTAACGTGCATTTAACGAGTTATATTTACTTCATAGACACTGAAATCGATTCAGTATTTATGCCTCAAATATACACGTAAAACTCATTTGCACTTGAATCAAAATAAAATGCTTACACAATTTACAACGTAATAAATATTTAAAAATGATTGAATTTAAAAAATGAATTTTACAATGTTCATAAATTCTCTCATTCGTATATTTTTTTAATTGTATGATAAATTTTTCTAAGTTCAAAAAAATATTTTACGTATACGCGGACAAAATGATATTTTTTTAAATGCAACTCGTAATTCCCGTGAAACTAATTACGTTCAATGATAATATTAATGTAACTAAATGCACGTTTCGAAGTATTAATCTAATCTACAGTTGCAAATCGTTCTAATAGACGCGTATGAATTTATACTTTACATTGAAAAACGCCAAAGTGTACACCGGGGGCCGTGATAAGTATAAATTTTATATTAAATACGAAAGTTGTGATACCCGGAGTACACTGCGGCGTGGAAGCGTTAAACTACCTAAAGTAGGCACAGAAGGGTTCAGTACGTTTGGCTTAATATGGGAAACCTTAGGATTAACTACAATACACCCCTCGGGTAAAAAATAGTAGTTTAAAACAAAATAATGGAATGTTTATCCCATTCATTCTTTGACCTAGAGTTATCAAAACATACTAAAGTAATAAATAATGTTATGTGCCAGTGAATTTTAAATAACAGATTTTTTAAGTACATCAAAGGATTAATTTAATTTAATAATTATTAACACGTGTGTTAATTAGTGATATACATATAAAAGTTTCCTTTTAAATATGTCAAAGAATTAGGGCGAAATAGACAACATCCAAAAGGTACACCCAAGGGACGAAAAGGGACAAAGCGACGATATAATTACCACTAAAATAATTACCCTAATTTACCCTACAAATAGCGTTGAGCTGAGATCTTGTATACTAATTAATAATTTATGTATACCTAGTAAAACGTCTATAACTAAGTTTCGCCGACGTTACACCAGACATCTAATAAATATAATTAGATTTTTTGAAAAATTATAATTATTTCGCCATGCCTCCGATGTAACGTAAGCTTGTATCGAGAAATAAAATAGAATTTATTCTAATAAATTATTCGTAATTGTTTTGGGTACGATAATTGTGATATCTAAATAATTATTACACGAACACTTAGATATTTTGTGATGACTCCTCTAACTTCTAAACACGCACTATTTCCATTAATTTAATATATTGCATAGAAGTAAACACGTATAAGAGAGCTGCAACTCAGCTCACATTTGAATTTGAACCGGCTCACAGAACACTTAATTTTTTAACTGTATCCATACATGAACTTATTCTATGCCAAATTAAAAACGTCCAGTCTGTATGAGTTATGTTTTGATTACCTTAAGTCGTTACTTGGAACTGACCTGCAGCTCTGCGACTGTCGTTCATATGATTTAAATATCCGAACTGGTGGAATCTAAGACTGACCAGAATAATAAGTCTAGTAATATTTTTGGGCCTCCCTTTTAAAAAGACCTATTAGACTGGTGCGAAACCCTAAACTGTCATTGGGAATCTATTTAGTGGTTTAAATGTAACTTTGTGATTATTTATTTCTATTAAATACATAAATGTACTTCGAATTGTACATACAATTGCCATTTTTCAGCTACAAAAATAATATTACATACTATTGTCCTTTGCAATTTGAACCAAAATCTTAAACCCACATACTGTAAATATTCCTGTTGTTTAATACAAATGTCATTTATCAATTATTACAATAGCTACTTATATACCACTTATCAGATTTGAAAAGCCATACCACTTTCTAAATTACACGAACTTGGACAAAATAGACAATTTCTACTAAAACACCATAACAACTGCTGTTATTTCGTCTCAAAATGTACTTAATAAAAAAATAAAAAACGTAGTGTGGTCGTCATGGTAGCCTAATGGAATACAACAGGATGGCTTGTATACAAAAAGCATAGTAACATTTAACAAATCTCCAATTTGCATCCCGTTTTTAGAGGTGGTTAAATATTAAATAATATTTTTACAATTTTACAGTTACAAGTGGAACAACATACGGTTTATTGTTTTCTATTTTTTTTTTTTTTTTTGCATAAATGGCAAAATCCACATCAAATGGAAAAATAATGTTTTATTACCGGGCATCTAAAAAGTCCAAGTATTATTTAAAACCTTAAAATTTCCTATTAAAATTCAATTAACTTTTAAATTGACACAATGCAAATTATATAATATTTTCTCTGCATGTGATATAATAATAATTATAATATTATTTCAGATTAATAAATTATCAAAATTCACGCCGCAATTGAAATTCCCAAACGAGAATGATTTATACATAATGTAAAAAAGTTTTACACAGTGTAAAATTTGTATAATACAATATTACAATGAATATTCTTCTATGTAACAAACAAAATGTAATGTAAAAGATAAAGTGTTAAAATATACAAGTAATAAAGAAACAAAAATCCTTCAATTAACATACTTTCTTTCAATTATACATATTTTTGAAATTCTTTATTATTTATTCTCTTTTTTCTAAAATAAATTGGGCACCATTAACAAAAAGTATAACATGTACTTAAGATTGACAAAAATGTTTCATACATTATAACAAAATATAATACGAAAAAGAACTGTTTTTATAAGCACCAGTAGAAAATAGCAAAAAATTTAAAACACGCTTAATATTACAATATAATATATTAAAATCGAAGATCCTCGACAAAGTTACGAAATAGACTTTATATTTTTTGTAAAACGGCGTAATTTTACAAAAAAATAAAAGTAGTAATATATTATAACATTATTGGCAGCCCTTTTTGGAATAAGATTATAAAGGTGTTATTATTTACATATTCATTCACTCTTTTTTTATTAAATCCGAAAATTATTGGCAAAAAATAATAATTTCAATGATATATGTAAAAAAAATGTGTATTTTTAGTGATGATATAATTAAACCATAGAATTTTTAACTATACTCTATACAAGTGTTATTTAAAAGCAAAACGGGCCATTCAAACAATCAACAAAGACAAAAATGCTTTGACATCCAAACACGTTCCATTCACACACGTAACAAGTCGAGTTAGACGATGCTGCCACACTTTCCGTTAGCGAGCAACGGGTGCAAGGGCCTATTACAAGCCAGACTCAATCCATTCCCAGCGTACTGGTTGTTTTGCAAGGAGATCAGTAGCTCAACTAGTGCGTTGGAGGCACTCTGCGCGTTGAGTAGCTCGAAGATGATGCAATTGCACTCCGGCTCGGGGTTCTTCAAGTTGCTCTTGGTGCTCGAAATGGAGTTCGAGGAGTTGGTGCTCGAGTGGGTGGTTGGTGGGTTGGGGTGCAATGGGCAGGTGAGCTGCAGATTCTTGGGGTACTGCGTGGGGATGCCGGACAAGTGATTGGCCGCGGCGCGCGCGTAGAACACGCACGTGTGCCCGTCCGCGTCCGGGAAATTCGGGTTGCCGTTGTGCTGTTAACATAAAATTATATTCTGTTAGTTGTGTAGAAAATTAAAAAATGAAACTCAGGTACGCACCACAACTTAAACCTTCTCATTCTAAAAGGAGAACTGCCCAGCAGTTAGTCGCTGAGTGACACGTACTGTAGTGCGCGCACTGCGCATAGTTCTTCACATGGCGTCAGACAGATATAATAACGTAGCTCCATTCACCCATACCCCACAGCTGAATCAGCGTGCAACGCGATCAAGCACCCTTAACACAGTAACATTACAATAATATTCCCTTCACCCATATGCATGCTGCGCGGCGGCCGGATGCCCCGCGGCTGAAGCAGCACGTAACGCGAGCGAGCGCGGCGGCAGCACGGCGAGCTGGTGCGCAAGTGTGTGGATGACGCTGTCTTCTGCGCCGCACGTCTGTTCCGCATCGGACATAAGTGCGTAACACCCATACTCTACGTGATTTTACGTCTATGACCATTTACAACATAGTAGTCACCCAGATGAGCAGCTGTGTGCAGTGACACAATGACGGTCTGCTCACTCGGTCTCGGTGCTCGGTCTGGTCAGCCATAACCAGCAGAAGTAACCTACTAACTAAAACTCGACCGCTCCGTCGAGGAGTCCATAATTCGAACCCCAAGCACGCACCTCTGATTTTTTAGTGCTTTTCTTAACCCTTTCTTGATTGATTTAATCCTTTTTATTCTACGTGTAGATCCATGTCGAATGGTGTACCAAAATGGATTAACAACGGCAATGTAAACCTCACTTACCCATATGAGCAGCTGCCCGGCGGCCAGATGTCCTCCTGCGCGGCGAGTGAGTGCAGCGACGGCGCGGCGAGCAGGCGCGCGAGCGTGACAATCGTTTCCGTCCTCCGCGTACTCAGTAAGTACTAAGATAGCTCCACTCACCCATATGAGCAGTTGCGCGGCGGCCAGATGCCCCGCGGCTGAAGCGGCACGCAGCGCGAGCGAGCGCTCGTGCGCGGCGGGCGAGCGCGGCGGCGGCGCGGCGAGCAGGCGCGCGAGCGTGTGGATGGCGCCGCGCGCGGCCGCCGAGCGCAGCGCGTCGCCGCCCGCGCCGCCCGCCGGCTCCGCGCTCGACAGGAACGCGCGACGCTCGTACTTCAGGCGGATCCAGCTGGGAAGATGCACCGAATTCAAATTACATTTCGAATTTTCGAATTCCAATAATACGAATAAAAGCGTATTACAGGAAACTAATCAAAGTCAATTTTAAACAGATTAAAAAGTACGTACGAATGTTATGCACTACAATAGTTCATAGAATTACCTTTTAAAGATAAACAAAATTTAGAAATCGTATAATATCTTATTGTAAACGATGCATGTTTGTAATTACGAAACGTATACGAAAAGTCACGTAAAATAAGTTTAGGTGAATTGCACAGAGACATCCCTATATTGACAAAATTATTTTATTACAATAAGTCTGAATTTTTTTTTAATATCACTATTGCCCATGGACATCTTTAATCTACCACACCTATATACCAATCTAAAACCAAATACAGATGAATATCTTTTAAACAACTAATCAACCCACCATTCTTATTACTCAAAACCAAATGTGGCCATGAAACCACCAAAATGAAACCAAAAAATACCGATTACATTATAATAAGTATAGCTCACCGTTCTTTCTCCTCCCTGCTGGCCGTGGCGACCGGCTTCACGTGTCCCCGGATGTCGGCCTCCCACAGCGAGTTGGCCAGCGCGTTACCCATAGACACCATTACGCTCACGTGACTCAAACTGGACAAACACAAACACATTAATGTAAATTATTGTTTCCAAATCATTTTTTTATATAAAATAGTATATTCAGGTATCTTTTTTTTATATAGGAAGAGCCGACGAGCATGCAGTCCACTTGATGATAAATTGATACTATCGCTCATGGACTTCTGCGATCAAGTCCAGATAAAATTCCTACCAGGGGATTAAGCTGTTATTTTTTTTTATATTCATGTTTTAGTTTTCCGTCAAACAACAAACAATCAACATAGATTTTTATATAACTTTATACTTACGGCCACTCATCCAAATCGAGAGATCTGACCCTGGATATATGTGAGCCCAGATTCCTGTGAATCCCGGAACACTCTATGCAGATCAGCACACCCAGATTCAAGCTAGCCCAGTCAGGATCTGAAAAGAGAATTTAAAATTGAAAAGTATGAACCACTTCAAACTTATATGGCCTATATCAACCTGTTCAACACTCTGAATGACTGATTTTCGAACCCCAAACATACAGGCACCTCAAAAATATTCAAATTAAATGCATATTACAAAATATTTATTCTTTAATTTATTGGTATTGATAGTTCCCCCCTAAATCTTCACAATATTCTCCGCGACGGACCCACCGTACCACCGACTGTACCACTAGTATGGAGGTTCCGTCCTGTATTACACCCGTACTACCATCGTAATGACCCAGCATCTACCTCAAATTTGTAATAGGGACTTTATGTCATATTTAATAAAATGTTAATAAGATAAAGATGGTAACAGCAACAATATTTATTTTGTACTAGTGCTATACATACCCTGCGCACCGCAGTCGCAACACTTATCGTTGCCCTTGACGCGGCGCACGTAGTACGTGGCGCGCACGTCACCCGTCGAGTTCGCGCCCGTTGGAGCTGGTTGTCGGGACGTCTGGAATGTACACAATTTTACTATTTAATTACGTACGAGATAGCTAATACTAATTATTCTTAAAGTACTAACAATACAAATTATATTATCGACAATAATGTCGAGATGAATAGGCGGATTCATGAAAATCTCGAAACAAATCAATCAGAAAACTCATCGTTATCTATGATGGTTATACCAACAACAGACTATCTTCAAAGGTTATGTAAGAGATAATTTATTTTTTATGTTATACTTCAACGCCGTCTAGTGATAGATTGACTGAATTTTATTATTTCTTTTTACCACGCTTTTATTAGCTTGACCTGTATGTATGTGTGTAAGTAACGGAATCTTAAAACTAGATTTTTACCCACTTTGAATGGTCCAATTAATTTAAAATTTTGAACAATTATCAAGAACCTATGACAATACACGATTTTAATAATTTTATCCCAGGAGTTTTATCAGGAATCAGGATTAACGATTTTCCTAGCGCAATTTTAGTGTGATTTTTAGTTTTTAAACTATAATTAATTTTAATTATAATAAAAGTCACCAGAAACATATTTCCTATTTCTACGTGTACTATCTCAATCTGTTAAACATACAGATTGCAGACACCCATGGACAACAGTTAGTTTAATCAAAGTGGACTAAAAATATCATAACTCATAATATTTTTTGTAAAACTCACCCGTCCCTGCAGCGAGGCCAGTATCTGCGCCTCCACAGCGGCCACCCAGGCGTCCCGCTCCGCCGCGGCGGCCGCGGGGGTACTACCAGCGCCGACCACCCAGCGCCATCGCTTACCGTCCAGGCTCACTATCGTGAACTCGCACGAGTTCGCCGTGTCGCCCTCTATAGGAAAAATGGAACTTCTCAGTAAAACTATTTTATCAATATCATATTCTTTAGAAATAAATAATGGTACAAAAAAACCGCGTGTGAATAATTGTTACTTTACGTGTAAAAATAATTATTTCAGATAGAATAGTGTAGGTACACACACATTTTTTTAAATCAAATAGAAGAATTTTTTTGTTTTTGAAACAAGTTCACTGGTCTTAATTTCAATGGTGTCAGATCAAACTAAACTAAAATTTAACATGATTCACATTTGTATTAGTATTTTACAAAAACGTATTAATATTCATATTAGTTTCAATATTATTAAATAGTATTAAATTTCGTATAATCATATTCGATACAGCCATAATTTGCTAGATTGCTCGGGGAATGACAACTAGACTGTCAGTGTAGTCGCTACTTTTTTACGTTTGGTATTATTTTAGTTCGGACATATCTGAGCCAAGACCCGAAGTATTAATTGATAGATCCCTGCATACATAAAACTGTACAAAGCCCATACCTTCATCCCCATCTTTCTTAACACCGCTACTCTTCATCCTGCGGTGTCGTTTCTTAACGTGGGGCGTATCTTTATCGGTGCCGTTAGTGGAGCCCACTTCGGCGTCGGCGAGCGACTGGCGGCTGGAGGCCGGCTCCTTCATCGTGTCGAACGCCGATAGCAGCGCCTTGTCTGTTGCGCGTGTTGGTTTGTCTTTGTAACCTGATGAACGGAAAAAATATAACTATTTTTTTCTTTCGAATAATAAAGGTAAGGAATTCTTACTAGTTATGAAAATCTATAATCAACCCAAATTAAATTTTGTACTACAATACTTAACCTATCTAATATGACATAGAGATTTTTCTATTTTCTATGAATGTTAGCGAAATTTGAAATGTTCGATTGTAATTTCAAAATAATTTCCTATGTATGAGTATTCATAGTGATTTTTTTTTTTTATAATATAGGAGTAGCAGACGAACATGCAGTCCACCTGATGGTAAGTGGCTACTGCCGCCCATGGACATCTGTAATCAACCCTATATAGGATTAGATATTCCTACCTGAGGTCGGCCACAGATGCGCCGCTACCCCTGAGGACTAAGCTGGAACGCCTCGGAAAAGTATGTCTCCCTTACCACACCCTTCAAACCGGAATACAGCAGCGCCTAACACTGCTGTTATTAGGTAGAAATAGGTGTGGCGGTGGTGCCGCCGGAGTCGAACCACAAAGGGTTCTCCACCTTCAAAATCACCAGTGATATTCGGTATTAGTGAATCAAAACCACTATTTTTTTTTAAGTTTCACCTGTCTATGTTAATAAATCTTTGGCAACAGCTGACCCAATTTTGAAATGTTGAGACTACAATGAAAGACGTTACATTAAATTTTACGTACTAAGCCAAAAATGTCGAAAACAAAGTCGACATTTTTGGAATAGCTTGTTACAATGTCAAACTTACCTAATGATAATCCTCCAATGCTGTCATGTATGTCCAAGCTGGTGTACCCATTGTACCCAGGGACTGTAGTGATGATGGATTTGGACCCACGCGGCTTCTGACCCGGCACCTTCACTGTAACGTACTGCAGAGATATCTCTTTGCCGTTCACATCTTCCATATAGTCCTGCGGATAGAAATAGAAACAACATTACATTTTATCAAAAAAATATATATTCAAAGTTTTCAAATCGAATCATTAATTTATGGCCAGGATGATAGAACCAATAGCAGTTAGATGGCGAAGGCATTGCTGCAATATTTTTATTATAGAAACAGTGCTGCTATTCTGGTTTGAAGGGTGAAGTAAAGGGACACACACGAGGCATTCCAACTTAGCTCAGAAGTACAAGAAAAAAAAGTAGAACTTATGTTCTATAGATGATATCTTAGAACATTATATGGTTTTAATCACTCTACCAAGCATACATCTAGATTTTGTGTATTCGCCTTTGTGTGTATATGATTTATTAACGTTACCAGTGTTCAGTACAAGACAGTTCTAATAAATTTAACTATATCTACAATATCACAACCAGGCCAATGGTCCAATCGATCATTATTATCACAATAATCAATTGTGATTGAACTAATAAATGTGCTCAACAATCAATCTGTATGCAGGCCCAGTAACCTATTAATTTAATCAGAAATGTTCTAGAAAATTGAACCAATACATGCAGATTCATGTTGTTGTATGAAAATAGAGTGCATTTTTGATTGGGAACATTCTTTAAGTGATAGAACTCTTCGTGGTTTGTCTACAGCAGCACCATCTTAGTCCTCAAGAGTGGCAACATATCTATGATCAGCTTCAAGTTTATCTGTTCCGAATGGATTAATTACAGATATTCATAGACGACAATGGTCACTTACCATCAGGACGGCATGCTCACTTGCTATTTCACTTGCAATTACTGATATAACATACCAGATGTTGCTTCTATTGTGTAAAACATGGAATGGAAACAACAAATGGGAATTCTATTTCTAATTTGCAAATCATTGAAACCACGTTTCAAGTATTATACGCGAACATTTATTTGAACTTTGACAAGTGTCTGCATCGTTTATTCAAGCGATACGCAACGTGCACTGCGATATTAGGCTCAATAACGTACAAGTGACGTGTATTGCTTATTTCTTCGTTCGCTTTTTGAATCTCTAAAACTATGTATAGTCCGCGTAGAACTGCTATTCCGCTCTGAATATAGAAATGAATCGCGTCACCATAGCAAATTGTATGACTACACCTGCTCGCAACAACTTCAGAGCGGACTAGCAATTTAGCGCGAACTATACTTGAATTTGAAATTACTATGTTGTCTCTAATACTCACGTGCAAACTTGGATGATACGTCAACCGGCCATCATCGCAGAGCGTCACATACTTCTTCTTCCACTCCTTATTCAGCGCCTTGCTGCTCTTCTTGTATAGGTGGCCTTGCTTCAGCGGAATGGCTCTCCCCGACCCGAGCTCACCGTTCTTAAGCCTATCGTCGCCTTTCTTCGAAGGCGTGAAGAGATTGGATCTTCTCCGCGACTTCCGCGATGTGGTGGGCGTAGACGACGGCGTGGGGAGATCTTTCGGATCTTTGATCGGCTGGAGATTGTCCAAGCAGTGCGGGGCAGTGAACTTGACGTTGTTGTTCTCTGTCGCGATGGAGACCAGGCCTGATGAGGAGCCATGGCTGCCGAGTGAGTTTCCCCAGCGAGAGGAGGTATCCGATCCGTTGGTGCTGTGGATTTCGACCACGTGAGTTGATGAGATTCCGCTGCTGTTCGAAGAGGCGTCGAAGGAGGACGCGCCTCGGTGCAGGTGGTGGGAAGATGCTGACAGCGTGTGATGGCTGCGCGGGAGAGAATCCTGGAAGTAAACAATATAGAATTTGAGAGTAAAGTTTTCAAAGCCGTTTTAGATTTATTTAAATCCTTTAGCCAATATGTTTTAATTTGAAGCAAGTAAGGAAGATTTGTCGTAACAGAATTCGATAAGATTTACCCACAAAAAATGTATGACAAATAATGCAATCTTTTTAAGATATAATATGATTGAATAATTTTAAAACATGACTGTTTTCATGATACAAAAAAAAGAAACTAAGAATAAAATCCGGACGTGATTTTCTAACGACTCTGGCAAATTACCTGCTATAATACCCCACTAACGATTTCTAGACAGACTTAGAAATTTTACTTTTTGCACCAATATGAGAGATTTCCCGTCATCGTTACTACATAATTACGACACATACTTACTTATATACATGGTAATTCTGTTTGACAGTGATACAAGTTTCACTGCAGTTCAAGTTGTATAGAGCTGTAATTAAAGAATACTGGTTTCCATTCAGTAACTTCCCTTTCAAACACCCACATTGGTACTCCATACAACTCATAAGCGCTCACCAAACAAAATAAAGGAAGACACCGCGAGGAACATCGTCTGACAACTTGTATAATAAGTGATCTTGTACCATGGCGATAAGTATTTATTACGTCAATTCATTACAGTCCCACTGCTGGGCACGAGTGAGCTCTCAGAGTGAGAAGGATTTAGGTCATAGTCCAAAGCGCTAGCCGATTGGTGAATTGGTAAACTTCGGCCACTTGAGGATTTTTTTAAAGAACTGTCAGGCATGTAGGTTTCCTCACGACTCACGATGCAAGTGATAAATAATTTCTAATACGCACATAACTTAGAAAAATATCAGAGGTACGTGTTTGGATTTTTGGCGTATTTTTAAGTAGGTATATGTTTTACTTAATGAATCTTATTCTGAACGCATTATGTGCGCGAATATAGTGCATCCTACGCAAATTGACAAATTTTGATGTAGTTTAATATTTAGTACGCGTTAGTCTAATTCTATTTTTTTTTAATTAAGCGATACCAAAATATAAAATCGACAATCCCATGATAACTAATCACCAGCTGTCCCTTTTCTTGACCGGCCATCCAGACACCGGGTGCGAATCTTCGTTTCCCATTGATACAACAACCGGGTGTAAGTGCTCGATCGGCACCACGCACCACAAGTACTACCCACAACGAGATGTAGAACAAATTCCAGCCCGCATGCTTTCACACAGGATGCTACATTTTACTCATCTCACACAATGCATCGTTACACAAATTTAGGGTTAAAATAACGTGCTTCACAAATTACAATGTATCTCGAAGCACTTCACATAACATCTACATTTTACAATCACGGTTGTTATCGGTTGTTTTTTATTTATAGGAGCAATGACGGGCACGCGCGGCACGGACGACATTAACTCGCGGGTTTTTTCGAATTTTACAAAAGAACCCTAAATGTTTTTGAAGTAAAAAAAGAATATGACATATATTTGTAATATTTATAAAGTTGTTCATCAATTTCCAAGATTACGCTATACAAATTACATATGGACAAACGCGGAAATATTTTAAGATTCCTGTATAAGATTAAAGACCACATGCGAAAAAAGCCCATCTATTAATATACCTGAATATAGAAACCTGTATAGTGTTCCCGATTTTTTTTTTAAATCCTCATTGGCGCACCCTCATCAGCATCATCATCAATCATTTTCCACGCAAAAAAGACAATGGACCATATTGATAAACCTTTTGAGGCACCTACTGCCAAATTTTAAAAACATCTGGTTTATTCAACATTGAATATGTTTACTAACATGTCAACTCAAGGACAGACGAAATCTAAACACACACATTACATACATAAACAAACAAACGCAAGTTATTTATTATGAAATGTATTGACAGACGTATGCAACATTATACTGGTTTCTTTGCAAACAAGGAAGTTGTCACATGTGTTATATGATACTTGATATGTTTATATTAGCTATTGAATAGTTTTCCATGTAAGTAATTATAGTGGATTGTTGGTTTGTTATTGTTCTTATGGATCATATATATAATGTATGTAATATATTAAGAGTATATAGATGAGAAGGTGAAGTTCTAATAATAATCATCATGATCTTCCCATTTTTGTGCTAATGTCATCTCCTCTTAGACAGAGAGGGGTTTAAATCCACCCTGGAAGAGTAAGCAATCCTAATCCTTAACACTTAGTACACAGATTTTACAATGGGTATCAATGCATCACAGTGATCATTTTAAATCAGATGAACTTAATGCTCTGAACGACTTGCATCATACAAAAAATATTGTATTAAACAACCCTGTAGTTTACCTAATAATAAGTGAAAACTATCACTGAACAGTGGTTCTACCTGAGGCCCATCACAGGTGAATATGCCTCATAGGTAACTGCTAACCTCATATGTAAGACAGCCAGCATGCATATATCTCACTCAAATACTCAAAAAATATTGCTTCTACAACCTTGCAAATATATATTAGTAACAAAACATCACATTTGAACATCTCTTGGCAACAGATCAACGGCAAGTATGTCTCATTTCTATTAAAAAATAACGCTAAGAATGTTTTAGAAGTTTTGGTAAACAATAATAAATAACAGTCTTCTCACATTTCGCATTAACCTAATAAAATATATTGCCAAAAACTATTGTTTCAGTCAAATGGATGTCAACATTGGGAATGGTAAATAGTCAGCCTTGAGACTAAAAGTAATCTCTTGATGACAAATAGAAACTGGATTGTTCAATGCCACTACATAATTAGAGAGAAAATGTGGTCGTTTAATATTCTTTTTCTTACTAAGGATCTTCCAGTCTACAAAATATATTACCAAATTCATATACCATCTATTGTCGATAAGTTTGTATTATAAATAAAAAAAATGACAAATATGGTGAATTAAATGGAACAGGAATTGTATGTTCTTCGGGTTCTTGAAGGCAGTCACAATTGCATTAAATTTTTCATTTTTAGATGGACAACTACAACCATGTTTGCATGTCCTTTAGTAGCCACCATTTCATACACAACAAAATGTTTTATTAACGATTATGATGACATTTTATGAAGCAATCAATCACCCACATTCTGAGCCTACTGCAAACATTTTATTTGTGTGTCAAATGCATTTACAATCAAGGATATTTGTACCACACTATATGCATTTCATAGCATAAGAATGTATTGTATTATATACAGATGATTATTCATTTACCATTTATATAATACATAGGTACTCTGTAGTCCTGGTACTCAGTAACTTGATCATATATAAAGTATATAGCTCAGTGCTAAATATAGAATGTAAATTGATATCAATATTCATTGGCTAGTGGCCCAATTAATTGATTGACGCAACACTAATAGGGCCCTAACTGCAGATCTACTCCTCAATTTAGAACTAAAGTAGGTTAGCAACAGTTAAGACTGCATCTATTGAAGATAGGATTTATAGGATTGCATTCTTCTTAATTTCGATGCAGTTTGATCTCTTTTTCGCCAGACTTTATAACACATTATCATCATTCTGAATTATTGTTAAAAATGTGTATCATACCCACAATAATTATAAAACACAAATATAGGTACAGACAGCGGGAAGAGACTTTGTTTTATACTATGTAGCGACCCACAGTATCTAACATATGATTATATTAACTAATTCAACATGCTATTATAAAGTAATATGACGATAAGCAGAAAATAGTTGTGTGCATGAATTGAGTTAATAACAATATAGGGAATATTTTAGAAACAGACTTTTTAAAAATATAATTAAGATAGATAGTAAAACGAATTGTGGAAATTATATTGTAAGCTTTAATAAAACACTATTAATCAAAAATTTAAATACAATATGTGCGAAATTTGCCTTTTTAATAAATTGGTAAAATTATGTTTATTAAAAAGAACCCCTTTTTGTACATAGACATAAAACACGTACATTTAATAAATATAGGTATAAACGATGGCACGAAATTAATAATTATAGTAATACAAGTAAATTATGATTATTTGTACTTGAATTTTTGTGACAATGTTTTTGTCTCCATGTTATCAATATTTTTTATCATCGTATAGTCATATTGTAATAATCTTATGTACTGTCAAGAATCAGTTTTTCCAGATAAATTATTTAGATAAAGAATTCCCGCGAATTAGCTTCAGACGAAACATAGCTAGAAATTACAACAAACCTTGCGATTTACTTTGTCTAATGTAATAATAAATAGACGATTGTCTTACCTTGTAAAGGAATGTAGAATGGTTGTGGCTTGGTGAATTAGCCAAAGGTTGAGGAGTTACAGGCCTGGATCCCCCGGATAAGCACTGGGAAGACGCGGACAATCTCGTGCCCACGATCTTCTGACACGCTGAAAACAACACACATAAAATCACCACGCACTCAACAAATGACTTCAATTTATAAAACGCAAAACATTTAAAACACTATTCCGATTCCAAACACGGCAACAATACATTTTAATAAACGGTAAATATACACACGCACATTCAAATTTAGCCGATTTCCGACGGTCGCGCTCCTCAGCTCTTTGAATATTGTAACATGAACTCCGACGTCTCAGACTCGATATCGGAGACATGTTCGATTTGAAAATGAGCGTTTTATCCATCTCGCCATTCAGAAATACCACGATAGTATTAAATAACACACAACAACAGACGGAATGCCGGTGACATTCAACGGCGTCCGCCTCAAAAAATGTAAACAATGTGGAACGATGAACGAACTTGAGTGTACGAATGTACGAATCGTACGACCGCGCACCGCAGGTCCGGTGTTACCACTGCGGCGCAAAGAATTCCCCATGCGTAGCAACACGAGCTATCTAATATCTTCATTCAGGAGACGCAGCGTCACGCAAAATGATTCGTGCATACGAATGCGAGAAAAACGATATTATGTAATTGATCTGTTTAATCAGTTGAATTAATAGTATTGCTGTTCGTTCTTCTTCGTTCGCCTTTTCCTACTTAAACAAATAGCAAGTACGAAAGTGTGTTTTTTTTATTATATTGACTTTTTAATTTTTTATTGAATTAAACGGAAAAAATATTTTTACTATTAATTACTCAAGCGCATAAATACCTATGTAGCACTATTCATTTCATGAAATAATATTTAGTTAAGGGGATTGTACAGATATACAGAGGTAATTGTAAAATCCAAAAATAGAATTGTAACGAAATACTGAATCCGTTCTCGTCGAGCGAATTTAAAGTACAATTGCAATGACATCATCTGAGCAAAAAAAAGTAAACGTATTCGTTTTACTAACCGTCTTGGAATACTCGTTCGACGTTCAAGCCATACGTCGCACACGTCTCGTAGTAAGAACACCTTCGGAGTTCATTCGATAAGCTTTGCGAGCACGGTTGTCGTCCACGACGCGCGGGCTGCTTTCACTTATGGCATCTGGAGGAGTAACAGATCATTAAATAGGAAATAATCTATTAGAAACACGGACAGAAATTATAATATGTAATCGTCCGCCTCATAACAACTCAGCGGAGGCATCAACACGTGCGCACGTAATATGGTATAATCGACCAAAAACACTTTCTCTTAAGGTCAAAGGTGTTTACCGCAAGGCTACGGTGATGTGTGGAAGACATTTGAATAATATTACTGACCTATATTCGTGAGAATATTTCATACATGAAAGTTAATAGTATATTAACATTATTATTATATTATTATATTGATATTTATTAATGTAATAAATTAGAAAAACAACCCACCTTGAGTTCCAACTAGTATTATAGGTATTCTGCAGAATTCCTATAGTGAGACATTTTATTGAAGTAATTGGAGACAGTGTTGTAACTGATCTCGTTTTTAGACTAAACACAAATATCACTGCATCCACCCACGCTTAAACTGTAACAAAAGAAAATGATCTCTTTAAAAATCCTGAAAGATCCTCTCCATTTTTATAGTAAACCATAATTTATAGTTGTCTACTCAAATACAGGTAAATCGTGTTTTAGATTTCAAATAATCACTCTGGCTCAGTTGAATTCATATTAATCGAGTTGTTATCTTGCCCTATCATCCGTTTTATTATCATATCTCTTGGGATTCAAACGTGAAGTTGACTTCATTATGTAGCATTTCACTTTTAGAATATTTCGTAACATATAGTATGAAAACAGTTATATATATATACAGTACCCAATATATACGGTACTGTTATGAACAAGATAGTTAAAACATAGGAAAATGATATAAACCTCTAAAAGCGTACGTAACATGGTAATATTATTTCGCAATATTACGATTCTTACGTAAACTCCCCTAACGCACGAGTCTGCGAAATTATTTATAAAGAAAAAATCCACCCCAATGTTTTAGCCCATAATTATTACGTGGGGTAATTTCTAGCAGTGGCGAGGGAAAAGAAGGGTTATACTATTCACGTATGAAAATATAAGTATTATAGTTTATGTTTAAATAATAATACATTCTATTTAGTTTCTTCTATATTGTATCTTCATTAGGTGAATCTAATGTCATTACAAAATTTAAATTGTTTCCATTCTACTTCTGTTAAAAAAATCTAGTAGGTATTTAGAGACGACGTTCACATTGTATAATAATAACAAAATCAACATTTCATTCAATAAAACATAATTTCTCTTTCTTTTAAGATAAAAATATTCTTTTGCTAAGTAGAAGCTAATTATTACCAAAAAAACTTAGTCTGCGAACCATAATAAATATCGTAACGAACAAAATCGTACAGAGGGTACAAAGAGCTAGTGTGTATGAATAACAGAGCTTCCACTTGAACGGAGGTACGTGCATATGAGGGTGTCACCCCTTTCCTCTGAACAACAATTGTAAAGAGACTCGTCATCCGGATACAAAATGCGTGACGCAGATGCAGGAGAAATTTTTTTAACGAAAATGATCTCTCCTTAAATTTACTAAATTACTTCATTTTGAAGAAAAAAAAGTGAAATCCAAATTGCGTTTTGTGTAACAAGTAAAAGAATAGCTTCATGAGAAGCATCGTAATAAAAATTTGAATTTGAAAACAATTTGCGCTGAAATTAAGGAAAATAATGATTTTAATATAATTTAAAGTAGAAAGTCAATAGGGTCAAAGATCAAATTACTCTTAAATATAAAATTCAACAGAACTAAAAGCGTATTTAATTTGAAGGTTTTCTGATTAATATAAAATTTTAAGATAGCAAGAAAATATAATACCATTTAAAGCTAAAGATAATGAATCATTATCAAAATGATAAATTTTGTTACAAATTATGGGAATTATTGTTGTTATCATATTTTATTTCCTTTAGTATTGTTATGAGTCACTTCAAACTTAATGTCACAAATTAAATATAAATAAAGAATACAATCATCCAATCACTTCCAATAACAAGAATTACACTTAAGTCACAGTATTACAAGGGATATCTGTTATTATATGTATGGGTACAATGACTGCAATCATATTGCGTGCCACGATCGCTATAATGAACCATTGAAGGGTTATTTTTACGACCTATACACGCAAATGATATCAGATCTTCCCTTCAACTATACGCAAATATAATCCCAAGCCTTATCAGATAATATTTACTTTTTAATAATATTACACACACAACTTACACAAAAGACCTATCATATATAGGTATTCGATATTCAAAAAATTAATAAGCATTAATCAATTGTAATTAGCGTTCGATTTCATAACGGTATCATCACACAAAACGGAATGAATATAAAAAATAAATATCTCACCAACCGACTACAGCATAAGAAATTTAGTAGTCGACACTTAACTTTACTCGCTACCCCACGGTTATTTCCAGTGACATTAGTAAGTGATAAAAAGTAATAAATCATGAAACACTGTCACAGTGTGAACAGGGCGGCGCGCTAGGAGCGACTGGGCGGGCGGGCGGCTTGGAGCCTAGACCGACGAACTTCAGCGAAGCCTTTACGTTTACGTGTTTCTGTTTCACTTACACGCACTACAAAGGCATTTGTAAACGAGATGGTGGCAAAATGCACTCGCTTCGAGCTTTGCATTATAGTTCACTCACTGATATTCCCAGTTTATGGACGCTCAATGACTTAGCAAGTTAGTTTAACCATAACATCAAAGATAACTTATTCTGAAGTTACGAAGATCGATAAAAAGAGATTACTTTTTATGTCAGCATAGAAAATTCTTGGAAATACAAATTGTTCTACGGGCTTCTACGAAGTACCGAATATTTGGATATGAAGAATAATATTTAACTTAAGTTTTAATGGAAAAATCCCTCGTAGAAGAGATTTTTATCAGGTTTGAATAACTCAATGGTATAAATTAAATGTTACAAACGGATATTTTGTTATTCAAACCTAATATTGTTTGTGTTATGTTTATGTTATATTACTACTTTATTCATAACAGTGTAATCAAATTTCAGTGTTTACAATTTTTTTATATCGATCAGATGTCGATCAGATATTTAAATATAAATTAGTATCCGAGGAATTTTTATACGAATAGCAAATAAAATCTAAGTTACAAAGAAACGAGGTGTACAGATAGTGGAAAAAAGGCAGATAGAGCATAATTCGAGACTCACGCGTATAAATCAAAGTCCATTAATTGCGATTTTTTTTACCATTATTCAAGCCTTTGAAGATAAACACGATTAGAATAAGTTAGTCTACTACATAGTAGGTACACGTATTAATAAGTAAAAGCAATAAGCAAAATATTTTATATACCACAAGTATTTAAGGACACTTTGGATCTTAAATGTACATAATACGTCACATATCCAAATTCATATATTAAAATTTGTACAAGTTTTATTAGTCTCAATTTATCAGTTCTTTCTGTGAATCTGAGCTCTATCTACTATTTTCTTGTACGTGACTAAATAGATAAAATAAAAAAAGCAAAAAGTTATTCGAAGAATCTTTAAGACAATTTTCTTTTGACAATCATTTCGATATCAATAAATTTCGATACAAAACAAGAATATATTAGCTTTGTGAAATAAACAACAAGTATATAAAATCAATGTTTTATATCTTAGTATTATAAAAACTTGATTGATTGATTTGTTATAGGAGCATATTTTTCGAAGATATTGGTATATTATCAGTGTGTAAAGCAATCTAACATTTTTACTTGATATTTCATAACAAACAATATCGCTAATAATGTGATTATGAACTTTTATCTTTATTTCTTAGATAGGGGATTGAAGCAAACGACTAAGAACGTAGGAAGTAATCGAATCGCTTGTACCGGTTGTACCGTACGTGCACTGCCGTCAGTAGGCGGGGCGGCAAAATAATTCAATATTTCCCTGGAATGCGGGAGAAAAATATTGACAGGCAACCGTGATAATATAACGCCAACGCTATTATAATCAGGGTTGCCAGATTATTAGAACCCGATATTGTATAATAAAAGTATATATAAGTTTAATTTTTGTATGTCGCAATTTATACATTTTTACTTTATAAATAAAATCGTTAGTTAATTTTTTAAAATAGAATATCCATTGACAGAAAAAACATTTAAGATGTTGGTCTTTTTTTGTACAAACCAGTACGACAAAATAAGCAAGACTATTGGACAACACAATTAATCATAATGGGGATGGGGATCATCATAAATCTAGATTTAAAAAAATAAAATTGTAAAGCAGCCCTAATTGTTAGTCAACAAGTGCGTAAATTATTTCAAACGATATTTCCGCACATGAAATTATTACGTTGTAGGTATATATATTTTGTGTATGAAGCGAATATTTACGTCGACGTGTATTATGGTTATGTAGATTTTAAATGTAGCCAAATAAGTAATTGATCGGCCATATAATAAAACAACTGCATTACCTATCAATTACATCACAATTGTGTAAAGCGCCTAGATAAATTATAATCTCGCGACTGCATATTAGTAATGGCAGAATAAATTCAGAGCCGTGCGTATTTATTGCTTGACATTTATTCCCCGGGCATTGTTTTGAATACTCGTTTCAATAAAAATGTAAGTCCAAAATGACCGTATTTTATTTGCTTCTCGTTTATTCTTTATAGTGTGTGAGCGAGAAAGACCATACAAAAGCGTTCATTTTCAATAACATTCTTCATTAAATCACACGCATACTAGATTTTCCACACATAACATGCACCCTAAAAACAAACAATATTATTTGTCACATAAATCTTTATAAGAAATAGTAGTAATAATAAAGATGTCTTAGTACGATAGAAGTGTGATTTGTCCTATCGGTTTGTTGCCTATCAGTTTTGTTTGAAATTCCAAATATATTGGTTATAAAACGGTATAGTACTAGTACATAATAGCATAGTCTAATAAACTTTATACTTTAGGTATAATACGTACGCACTGTAATTTTTTTGCCTCTACGTACCTATATACCTACAGCGAGTATAGATTCATAATACACTGACAAAGCTTCGCTTGCAAGGGCGCATGGAGTTAAATTCTAACTAAACTAGGTCTAAAAGCTATCAAGTGTACTTAAACTGAAGTTATCGACATTCAAGTTAAAAAATACAGAGTTTTACACGGAAATTACAAAATTAAATTACGATTAAAAGCTACCAACTTGTAAGCTCAGGTAAGTAATTAGTGTAACCATCAAAGGTATAAAATGTAAGCAAGTTTTTAAATGTTATATTAAATGATACTCCAAAGCGTAGCAATTTGTGCTAACTAGCTAGTTGAAACTTTTTGAAGTCAAATAAAAATAAAAAATGTTAATATTATTGAAACATAAATAGTTAAAATATAATTAGTTGCCTATTATAAGCATTATTGGTTGGCCCGGTAATTATACAACGTATTAACAAAAAAACTAGGAACAGATAGGAACACTACAATGGAAAAGGAAGTAATTTTAACATCGGACGTTTCGTTCATGGAACGAATTTTGCTCATTTCGCCACTAACTGTTCCGCTGATAGTCGCGTTATTATCTTTTGAGGGCGTGTATCATTACAAGCTATATGCACTATCCCATTACTGGCACAGTATATACAATTTTGTAAACATAAACAATAAGAATTAAAAATGATTATAAGTAAGTATTTGTATTCACTAGAAAATGGTCTTCTACATTTGTAAACTTACACCGGAAATGCTCCTTTGTGAAAAGGTAAATGGGTTGCCCAATACCCAAAAAATCAATCTAGAGCCAGATCACATAAAAACGTCACATACAAGAACATCAATATTAACAGCTTATTTATAATACAAACCTCAACATGTGCAAGTTACTTTATATAACAATAAAGGCGAGCGGCAAATTATTTTGATAACGTATCCGGTACAGTGCACTGATGCCTTACTTCATGAAGTAAAAATAACACTGCAATCAATTATAATCGCAAGTAGATGTTAGGTGGATTCGTTGCGTAGTAAACAAACAATCTGAACTAGGAAGAATATTTACTACAAGGATAACATTACTTTACACTTACTATTGCGATGTCGTACATGGAAGGATTGTAAACATATCGGTTGCTTTACTATAATATAAAACGGAAAGAAAGTTGTCGCTAAGACTACACAAGGTTTTGTAAGTAATGATGTAGAAAAATAAAGAAAATAAATGTTATTTATTTCGTAATTTATTCGAATCCCAACCCATTCGAATTATTCGAATATAAAAGTATGAACTTTGTAGCACTGTAGAATTACTCTTTAAATCCCAGGTTGGCACTACATTGTATAGTCGGTCCACAATTGGGCGACCGTCGGTGGCAAATTTTCATATTTTCTTTGAAAAGCACTAAACATTTATTATACATACATATTTAACTTGGCTATACAAATATGAGAATATTTATAAATTCTAACTGAAGATTTAACAAACTTGGAAATTTGTCGGTTCGCTTGAAGGGTTGCCCGTTCAACAGAATGAAATTTCCCCTCATAAATAATTCAATCTTAACGTCAACATGTCAGCAGCTACTAAGGTAACATGCTTTATTATCGCGTCACACAAGCAGTCTGGATAAAATAAACAATATAGCGAGGGTTTATTTCTTATTATTCTACAGCTACAGCTACGCTTTCTCCTTCTTTAATATTATTGTATTTAATAGGTATTTTTTTAATTAAAAGACAAAATTATAAAATAAACAATTTGTTATTTATTGATGAACATTTAATTATGATTTAGATAGAGGCAAATTAGCTTAAATTTATAGCTTGTAATGATAAATTAAGGTCTCTCTGAAACATTTTGTAACAATAGCATATCTATAAAATAAATTTACTGCTTTTGTTGTCTCTTAGAAGGTATTGAAAACAGGTTTCCAAGCCCCCGACAACTCGGGATACGTCGGGGTGCGTTCCCAACAAAAGAAGTCATATCGAAAGTACCTACGTATCTACATTTGTGTGTTGATAGGATTTAAGGGTTCTGTGTGACTGTTAAGTAATACATACCTAATATTATTACTTACAGATTTTAAACATAAAAATGAAATGAAAGTCCGAATACTTTTCTGTTACCCTAACAGTCTTTGTAGTTTTCAAAGCCATATAACGGCAAATATAATACATTTTTCATTAAAACTTTAAATTATTCTAACTCTCTCTCTCTCAACAAATATTAAAGCATTTTTATAATAAAAGCAAACAACAAACTCTGTTATTAAATTCAGAAGCAAAGTAGTTGCAAAAAGCAAAATATGCTCGAAGAGATAGTGTATTAGTTTAATGAAAAAATATGAGTACGAGCATGCAAAATATTGCTTATACGGTACCACTAACGCAAGTGCCTCACACACATAGGTATTTTACACGGTGAATAGCTGAGAATAATGCGGGACAGGTAACCCGATATAATGTCGTGACCCACGCCGGTCTTGCGTACGCTGTCGGTGCTATATGATACTTTCAGGTAGGATTGCCAAGTATGCAACAATAAGTATTGGGATTTCCTAGCTTTAAACGATCTCAAAACAACCTAAACAATCTTAAAGTATAGTGTGAAACGAAAATATTAGACGTTATTTCGTAACACATACAATAATTATATTTCAACTAAGTAATTTCATTTACATGAACCGTAACGATATTAAAGTAATAATTGTATATATTATGACAATATTAAAGGTGTTTTTGGACGATAGACGAAAATGCATATTTTATTAGCAGGAGAATAGCTGCATATTCGTTAAACAAAACATGAAATATTTGGCGTACTTGGCAACCCTACTTGTAGAGCTAACTTATACTGTAATGTGGTCAAAATATTTCCGCTCATGCATCCGCATATGCAAGTAACGATAAAGGGACTTTCTGTTATCATTAAAAATTCCGTAAATAAAATATTTATTATATTAACAAATTACTTAAAAATTGAGATTGAAAAATAATAGAAAAAATTGTCTGAAATTTTCAATTCACATAAAGTGTAAATAAGACAATATAAAATCACTCAGCAAATTTTATAGCTCATCAATTCGTAGTGCTTTGAAAAGGATTGTTCATGAAAAGTAAATTTTATTATTTAGCATCGTTAAGTTCAGAATTGTTCTGTACACTCTAAAACATTAAAGTATAAGTCCCTAAGGTACGACGCTCATAGTCATCGCGTCTTTGTATAAACGAGGTTACTGACATTATCTCTTAATAACGCAAGGTTATTTACAAAAGCGCCATGTCACTTGAGTTTAAGTTCATAAGGGTCAAAATAGGTTATTTAGACTGAGCGAAATTGTATTTACGTGTCTGGAGCAATACCAACTACTATTCTATACAAACGTGTATGAGTGAAAACGTGACATTGAGATGCGCTCACAAAACATCACACGCCATTGGTCCATCGCTCATTATACCCATTGAAAACAAAACAAACCATGACAACCAACGCGACGTGACTTATTATGAACACTTGAAATACGAATAAAAAATGATGTTACACTTAGTTAAGCATAGAATTAATATATCTCATTTGCAATCTGGTGGGCGTAACAAAACGCAAGTAAAAAAATAAAGTTGACTTTATTATAAATGAGTAATGTCAATACACTTCAAAACATAACACGCTTGAATGAACAAGATATTTTGCTAATAAGTCGATAACTTTGGTTAAGACACGCTCATTAATAACTACAGAACCCCATCGGAATATTTCATGCACGAGTAACCAGGCACGTGTCTGAAATTATGCCCAATTAGAAATTAAGTAGCGAAAGATGGAATGTGTAGTTAAAATTGTTAGCATAGCACTATTCGTACAAAACGCTGCGAGGGACGGTTAAGTAGCAAACAGAGCCAAGCACGAAATTACTGCCTAATTAAAGAACCCAATTCTAATAAAATTGTCTCCGGCCGACTGCTTTGGTAGAACTCGGTACGCATTTACGTTTCCGCAACACATTTTAACACCATTATCACCCTTATTTCAATACTCAAAGGTAAGTTTTTGTGAGATAAAGAGAGTTTGTAGCTTTGTTTTGTTTTCTAATATTATGAGTTAATTTTCTTCAAAGTGCCCTTTCCATTTATCCTGTCTCGACCAAACTACGAGTATACGCCGGAGGCGAAACGCCTTATCAAAGGAAATTCGTTAACGATTACAGCACACTTAAAAGGTAAAAAAAACTATACAAGTATAAAAAATATATTTGTCTTAAGTTCCTAACTATTTTCTCTACTTATCTGGAAATGGCTATCACTATGGCAACACTTTGAACGAGTGAATGATTTAATTCCATTCACTGCAATATAAACAGTAAACTGAGTAAAGGGGTTTTACTAAATCTAAAAGTAAAAGTTGAAATTAGAAATCCATTACGTTGTGTTGCGTTATCTAACTAGTGTACTTTAGGGACTTGGAAATTCCCATTTAGGGAAACCCCACCCTTATATTTCCAGCATAGACATTGAATGTTTGTTACGTACCTAATTTACAAAATTGATGATTGTGATATAGATAAACTGGCCTTTCCCAAAGTGTGTATTGTTGTCATAGATTGTTGTAATTGTTTTTTTTTAATTTAATTTGTTTAGACGTAAGTTGTAATTTATTTAATTACTAAATTTGCTGGGCAGATATTTCTGCTTATGACTGGGAGAGTCCAGAAGGATATTGCACAAAGTCTTTGCAATTGTGAATGATAATAGGTAACCATATGAGAATATATTTTTTATCTTACGCTAGATAGCTTCTACCTATAATAGCATTGTAGCATCTTATGTTATACGAGTAGGTATTGTATAAGTCGTTTGTCCTAAAATAATAACCTTTCTTCCATAGGTTAACGCTCCAAAGAACATTGACGGTAGCCATTACAATTATTCAGATCACGGCCGTCATCCTGGAGATGGAGACTAATGGCGGCCAAACATTCCATTTTTAAATAATACCTATTTATATTTTTAAAATTATTTTCCTCGTTTCATTTTCTTTGTATAATTATTTTGCGTTTCATTCAATGTTATTTTTGAAAGAAAATTAGGAAAATTAGTAAATGTAGTAAAATAAATTAAAATAATTATAGAAAAATAAACAATTTAATTTACCAGGAAATAGTTAAGTAGGTATATAAATATTTACGTCATGACCTATATTGAAATAACACATATTTTTCGGTTTTTTGCTTCGATCGTTCTTATTAGTGATCGAAGGTTTTTTGACTTAAAATTTGAATTGAACGTGAATTTATCACGTGTATTGTTATAAATATCTACTAGTAGGTACTCATTTACATATTCGTGAGACGCAATAACCTATACATACCTATTTGCTTGTGCCGTTCGTATTTTTAAATTTGGAATGCATAATAGAACAGTATTTTTATCACAGAGAAGCTATTCGCAATTCGCAAGCATTCCGTGTAATTCTATCAACACAGTAGATACCTATTTGTCTCGCGTGACTCAGACCAAAAAATAAAGATAACTTCTCATAACATTCTATTGAAGCACAACTTGAACTTGTGTGACTTTGAACGGCTAGCAAACGATAACGTTGTGACTTTGACTTTTTACGTAATATCATTTTTTATTATCCATTAAACGACTTGATTGCTTTTGCGATTTTTTTAAGCTTTTCATTGTGTCCGTATTTCGTGTTTTATTTTCAAACCGGCTGAATTTGTCAACCTCAATGCTCTTGTTGAGAGGCGTAGTCTATATTTATTAGTCTGAGAGAATAGCTATGAATACCTACACGATCCTAACTGGTTTTTGCTTTAGCTACACGTGACAACGTAAATTCCTTAGCAGATGACATTCTCATCTATTGTTTGTGTACTTATTGACAAGATCTTTTTTTATAATAATATGGAAATAAGCATTTCACTCATAGTCAGTGTACTACGGACATTGGACAGCTATTATCACTCCCAAATACGATTGAAGTCCGCTCTGTGGTTGGGAACAGATGCGTTATTATTCCTGAGTAGGTACTATGTAGGAACATCTCTATCTATGATAAATAACTATCATACAATATCTATCATATCTATGATGAATAACTGTTCATACGTCATGATAGCGACGCACGGAACCCTGATACGCCTTTTCAGTACGGAAACCTAATTTATACATACGTGTAACACGATATATAATATTGCGTAATAGCACTTGTTATAAATGGGATTATCTCGAAGTGATCGGTATTGTATGTAACCTATTTCCAAGGTAACGCCGCCTACACTTCTCTCGCATTATTCTCTACTTAAAACAGCAAATTGGGTACTTGACAGTTATAACAATAAAATATGAAATATGTTGGATATGATAGCTTATAAGTAAACATAAATTATGCAGTATTTCGTTTATTTTTTAATACGTTCTAAGTATTTTAATTTTTAAAAAGAAATTTTCGTATTTTTATCTGTGGATTTTAAATCCCAAAACGGCGACAGTGCTGCCTCAAATGTCATGTGACGTCACTACATCGAAACCAAACAAGACAAATAATAATTAAATCGTTTGCTGTTAGAGTTGGTTGAATTTATGTTGTGAACCGAAATGAAGCCATACTATATTAAAGCTGATAGCGTGAACCTGCTTAAAGAATCTCCATATATGCAGTGCAATAAATCAAAATGGATACAAAAACTTCCGTGAGATAACCTATGGAAATATCAAATAAACAACGTAAGTAAAACATTCTTTATATTTACATTTAATCATATCGGACAATTAAAACATTTCTTAACTGACTTCAGACAGAAGAAAGGTTGTCTTCAAGTGATTATTAAGATTTTTTTAAATATACTTATATTCTTATGTGAACTGTTTTAAGGTTATTAATTGGTTATATTTATATTTACAGATCTTCCCGACAATCGTATAGTGACGACGTTATAGAGTATGTGCAGTTTAAGAGGAAGGCAAGTTGTGTTTCATGAAAAGTAAAAGTTGTCCTGAACACAAGGTACATCAATGTGAGGAGCCAAAAGTTTCGAAAGTGGGCACCAGTCTGAAATACATAAAGTAAAGTACACGGGAAATAGTACTTCTTTACTTGCGTAACCTACCCAACAAGATGAAGGAAGAAAAATGACCATACAGTTCCTATTATTGCATTGCAATTTAATTCTGAAAATGACAGTGATAAAAATATATATCCATTTGTTACGGAAAATTATTTTAGTAATGAAGAAAAGCAGACACGCAAGCAGCACAAAAATTTAGCTTAGGTGATCTGTAGTAATTATTGTAACTGTAACATTATAACATATGATAAATATATACAAAAGTTCTACTGTGTGTACTCACTAATAGAACCATATAAACCAAATAAACAAAGAAATCGGTTAATAAAATACTAATATTAGCAAATCATGTATTTTTAATTATACAGTCATGCAACTTAATCAGTGCACATGCACCATCAATAATAACACAGTCATGAAATATTTTAATTGTGTCCTATTAATTACAGAATGGGCCCTTAAAATAGAATTCTCATAGACGTCTTATAATTCTATTCTTATCATAGACATCTATATAATATATTAAATATATGAATACTTCCACTTGCTGTTTTGTTTTGATTACGTCCCGTTCCAATGATTTGGAATTGACGAATCACTCTAGAGTTACTAAATTTATTCCTTTTTTTCAATAATACTTCTCTTACATAGATAGTATAAAATGTCATTGCTTGCAAACAGAGGATTTAAACATATAAGAATCTGCAAGTTCTTTAACGTTTATGAGATTTGGGTTTAGGAACTTGTATAAGCAAATTTGTTAGGATATTTAGCGATCGTACTTGAACACATCGTCACTGCACACGCCTTGTAATTTGACATTCTTGCAATTGTACTAATAAAAGTTAAATAATTCCCAAGATTTCCCCTGAAGTATGTGTAGCGTCGAAGTTTATTTCTATATTTTCAATGTGTTGACGTCACGCTACGAAATGACACTTGACCGCCTGTTTTGGCGTAACGTTCCGTTTACCGTAATAAAAATATGTTTTTTATTAATAAATAGCCCTTTTTTCGAAAAAATGATCAATGAAAGGCATATATAATACGTATATGAATTCATTAAAACAGTTTCCCAAAAAGTGTCAAGTAGCCAATTCATTGTATAACCTACGTTATTTCTGCCTAACCTTTAGTCCAGATGAGGTAGAAAAAAGAAATAGCGGCAGGCGACTCCACCCCTGGAATATTTTAGGCAAGTACCTAATATATCATCGTAAATAATAAATAGCCTTTAATGTAGGTCATTTTATGACAATACCTTTTTACGAATGGGTCTTGTTTAAAAATAACTTCAGTTGTTCAGTATGCAAGTTCCGTAGTCGGCGCGGACATCCCTTAACTTAAAATTTGATCAGTTTCTCCTAAGTATATAAAATTGGTCCCAAGAAAATTCTATTATATACTAATCATACAATTTGTTGTTCAGATATAATGGCGTTTAACATAAACATTACATAAACATTTTTAATTTTCGACTAGAGCCTACGGACGTGTTAATATTTGACATTCCTTAAGCGAAGAGGAGGCCCCTTATATAAGTTACGGCTATGTAAATAATACATAAAACTCAATATTAAAGCGCAGGTGGTGCCACCAACCGGCTCTTAATGGAATTTATGAATAATCTTCATAAAATACACTGGTTATATTCTGAAGAATAGATAGATATTATTAAAACTGAGTGGGGTATGTAAGGTCGAGTAAATCTTAAGTCTTAGTAATTTTTAAAATGAAGCTAGGCGCCATATATGTTAAAAATAATAATATTACTATTGATTATTATTAATCATAAGCTGTTTGTTTCTAATCATCCA
Source organism: Epargyreus clarus clarus (assembly GCA_014595695.2). Lineage (NCBI taxonomy): Eukaryota > Metazoa > Arthropoda > Insecta > Lepidoptera > Hesperiidae > Epargyreus > Epargyreus clarus. The sequence goes on along the minus strand of JACTTY020000059.1, from coordinate 1,257,105 downwards.
GTATTATATTGTCCTATGTTCAAAAAAGTAAGTTTAAAAAAGAACAGAAAAGAGTACTCGAGGAATCTGCATATTATTTTGCAGAGATCTTGTAGCCCAGAATGTGGTTGAGAGATAACTATATGGAAATATAAACAGAATAAAGATAAACAAGTATAAAGAAGAAAATTTTCCAATTTTGCTTATTGTTTATTGCAAATGAAAATATACAGGGATCACTTTTATTTAGCTGAAATCTTCTCAAATATGCTGTAATTAATACTCCAATTATTTTCCAGAAACAAAAATAATTTCCAAAAGTAATCTTCAGCGCGACGTTAAGTTAAACAGTGGGTATACTACAAGTATACGAACTTGCCAAGTAACTCGGCGAAATATAAAAGTTTGCCACTTACGGTGTTGTCACACTGTTCGGAACAAACTGCCAACTTTAATGAAGTTAAGTTTTGAGTGCTTGCAACACAGAGTACAGATGATATTAGGATGCTATGCCATCATACGACATACTTTGGATTTATTTTACGAGGATATGCTCGACATGCTCGTGGCACGTCCCACGGTAATGTCGGCATGCTGTCTCAAATATTTATAATTTAAAATTGTACTACATTTTTATATAATATCGATGTAGCAAACAAACCTGCAGTTCAACTGACGGTAAGTGGCTACTGCCGTCCATGGACATCTCTAATCAACCCCAGATAAAATTAGATTTTTACCTAAGATTGCTCCTTTTAGGACTAAGTTAGAACGCCTTGAATAAGTATCGATATCACACCATTAAAAGCAGAACACAACAGCGCTTAGCACTGCTTTTATAACCGGAAAATGATGTAATGGCGATAAAGATTAAATGAAAACCTATTTTTCAGTCGTTAAACATTAATTCTACATTTCGCGATCGCTTAAATATGTTGCTATTTTCATTCCTTTCCAAATAGCAAATAGCCGTAATTTCATTTTCGAAGAGCTACTACTGAAACTTCCTGAAGTTAGCCAATTTACCGTTTCGTTGATAAACATGAGAGTTTTGTTAACATTTCGCAACTGAATATTACAATTGAACACTGAATTGAACGCTGAAATCGGGCTTATGCAAATTGTTCCAAAGTGTTCTTGTATGTGGGATCAAATCAAAATATTTCCATTGAGAGTAGATTGCATACAGAATTGAAAGTCAAAAGTATGGAAAGTCAAATAAGTTTAACAGCTTCGCAAAGTATTTTAAGAAAAATCTATTCGAAAACTTTTTAAATTGTCCTCATAAAAGATCTTATCAACCATACCTATAACAGTTAATACTTAAAACGTTTTTATATGCACTCTATATACTCTACATTTCTGTACGCCATTTTCCACTACAAATCGTTCATTATAGACGCCTACCTTGTAAATATTAAGAAATCGATCTCTACGATAGAGTCACGTCTTAGAATGGCCGTTGTACGCAAATTACGTAAATATATCGCAATGTCAAGGTCTAAACGTTTGTTTTTGCGTGCGATCATTATAATAATCGTGATTGATAGTAGATAATGTAGAGAGTAGAGGTTGATCAGAACAAATTACTGCTTGGTAGCAATCTATGAAAAAAAGCACAATTTAAATAAGTTTGTAGAACATAAAATTGTTTATTGAAGTTTTTCTTCTATTAAGTAGATGAGAACGGATTTTCAAAACAATATCTAAGGGTTCTAAATAGGAGATGAAAGATTCTTAAAAAACACCCTTCCACTAAATCCCAGAACTACCTCACTCTAGAAATAGGTGTGGCGGTGTTACCTAGCCAGCCGATCCATAATTCCATACTGGTTCTACCACCTTTATTGTTATATCTTATAACAAAAGTTTTTTAGTTCAAACAAGAATCCAAAAAAAAACCTTTCAAACGCGTCTCGATATTAAGATAGATATAGGTACTATGTATTACAAAGCTTGGATAATCAAAACGTCTAGATACTCATACGAAGGCTACGTGAACGAGCTGTGAGGCTTCGTTTAGACTTGCAAGGGTCCTGAGCTCATTGTAGCTCCTTTATGTCAGATAATTGCAATGTCGACCTACTTCCAGTCGTTACCTATTGCCTTGTCTCTGTTCGTGATGAGAATAAATAATCTTGTCGATAACTTAAGCTAACCGCTAGGGATGGGGTCCATAATAACCACTTTCCGTCGGAAAGACGCTTAAAAATAGGCAAAAGTAAATAAACTTCTTTTAAGCCGGTCATTCGTTAGCGGCTACTTTGGTAAATGATCATTGTCGCAAAATCAGGTTTGCGACAATGATCATTTGACGGTCGGGAGTTATTCCGAGATATATTTTGGAGAAATTCTTAATGCTATAAGGACGAAATAGTTCTTTCTATAGTATCTGTCTTTATGTTCATGTACGTTAAAAGCAGTCCATTTCTCATGATTTGCTAAAAAATACGAAAGGAATGTTTAGTGTCAGTTTCATTAGCATAACAAGTAAGCCTTAGTTTATAACGTAACAATTAAATTGAAATTTATTAAGTCTTGTTCATGAAAATCAACTTAATTAATATCAGCACTACATCTATGAGATCCCAAGTCCATTGACATCAAAGTTCCAATATAAGTTCGTAAAAAGCCATATGTGTAGTTATACCGCTACTCATGTAACTTTCGTGACATTCAGAGTATATCCAAAAGTCAGTGTACGGCTAATTCGTAGAGCCTTTGAAACATTGATGAGCCTTCGCCCTCGCACGAAGACTTCATAAGGAATATTTAATTCATATTCAAGATACGCGTAGTTGAGGCGCGGCATAGGCATAATTAATTTCTAATGTTAAATAAGGCATCTAAAGTCGAAACAAAATAATTTTAAATATATGATTGTAATGTTAATAGTTTAATTTGGTACACTTTATTATTATTTGAAAGTTAAATAAATATTTCTGTGTATTAATTTAATATGTACTCGTACCTATGCAATTATGACTGTCATCATGTTATTTAAGAAAAAATAGCTGAAACGCTTTGTATGATATTCAAGTAAAGAAATACAGTTTTACAAAAATGTGCAACAGGCCACTTTACCAAAAAAAAAGAATTTCTTCGTTAAAATTATTTTATAGCCACAGGGGTACAGCAATGTTAACAAGTTGTCATGGATCTCTCAGAGACAATCTCAATTAGGCAAAAAACAATCCTCAAGCCTCAAACCATTCTTTGTTCAACTCGTATCTCTCTCGATCAATATGCGCCATCACTCACGTACGAGTACGAGTATGTTCACAAAAAGCTTTTACGAACATTATGGAGATCCACGCGCCGATAGCGACGCCACCGTTGATAATTGACAATAATTATAAATAATTGTCACTGGCTGTTTATGTTGTGGAGTTCCGAACATTCGAAGGTGATTAATGTGGTTTTCCTGATGGTTTTGTGGTGTTTTATTCGTGTGCGGTCAATTTAAATCAAGATAGAGACTCAGATATAGATATAATATTTTATTGCGATACTAAATCTGTATACGGTAATTCATACACTAATAACAACGATAAGACTGGTAGTAGCGAAGGATCTTCAGTCTAGAAGTCTCATAAACAAGCAATAGAGAAGAACATTATGTGACAACATATGTATTTTTTCTCTGGCAATTTTCATAATAGAGTGTGACTACCAATTAGCAATATGTGTAATCAGCTTAGTGCACCATGAACAAAACCCTCCTAATTATAAAATTTTGAAAATATTCTCCTTATTCCGAAAATACAGGTATAATGTATGTTAATAACCAACAACTCCTTACCTAAGATCCAAATCAGAAAATATTTAATCACAATTATTGTCCACAGTCAATATTCAAAACCAACCTCGTATTCCTTCTAAGTCTTGAACACACACACAAATATAATACTATTTAGCAGTTAGTTCAAAACAAAAACAATAGTAAGGAAGACGCCACTCCACTTAATTGGCGACAATTCAACGCGCCGTACACAACGTACTATAATTGCGTTATAAATTACCGTCACTATTTCTTGCTGCAATCAAGGCGAATTCAATTGCCACCTTCTCTATTAATTTATTGATCTATATGCCCTCTTTCGTTCTGTACCTATTTAAACTTTAGTAAAAGTCGATAGAGTTTAATTCAGTTTGATGTCATGTCACCCTACGAAGGGCGAGCGTGCCGACTGCTCGGCGCCAAAGAAAATGTCATGTTTAAATAAAAAAAGTGTAGGTACGTCGTGTGTCCGTTGATCGATTGGGGAAATTTGCCTTTTCCGGTGGGTTTGTTAGCTATATGATTAACATACTGTAGAAAATACGTCAGTAGTTGTTATAGCATTAATGTGGTAAAACCCTTTGTGGTTCGATTCTGAAAGCACCACCACCACTCGTATTACTGCTTAATTACTAGTTGGTGATTGTTATTAACTGACATTACACTCCTATATGGGGTTGATTAAGGATATCCATGGGATACAGTGGCCATTTAGGTATTACATGATTTGAATGCCCAATTGCTATTGAAAAAAATACATGCGTTTCTTTGTAAGCACCAACAGTAGCAGATAGTCTTAAATTTTGTATGGGATAAGAATTATGTATTAAAAGCAATTATCACTTGTCTTAAAGGTAAACATACTAAGGAAACCGACGTGCCTAAGGCTTCTGTTAAAAAGTCCTCAAGGGCATATGAAATCCATTCCACAGTTGCCCGGCGTGGTGGTGATGCTATCCTCACAAAGATATAGAGATTTAAAGCTTAACAAAGAGATATGAGCTTAAAGCTTAGCAAAGAGTCAACTAGGCCGTCGCAATCACCGGCCGAAGGCTGCAATGAGTTCAGGCGATGAAAGCTTTATGGAGCTTACAGTTCATTTTAACTTGAATGGAAATCAAATAATGGAGATAGAATTCCCTTTTAACTTTGATGGATTCATCGTTACACTAGCTATTCCTACAGCAATAGCAGTATTCTGTTATATTTTGCTTACAATGTTTTACCTATAATGTGTTAAGGTAGGTATGGTATGAAGCACTCCAAGATAATACTAGTACTATCAAAGTACCGAAGGTCCGTAATTTCGTCCGAAGATTCGCCGATTTCCTACCCCCGATGCACCTACGGATATCCGTTTCGGACGGGCTTTACAAGGAAGGTATACTATTAATGGTTTAAAGCTTACACAGAAACTTTACTGACGGAGTTACAGAGAAGTAAATGTAGAGATTTACAGATATTCGCGCCTCAAAAATAGATTTTGACAATAGTCGTTTCATCGGACAATTACATCAAAATTACTTTCGGACGGATCCGAAACTTCGTAAATGTATATACCTACATAGAAATTTCCGTATTAAAAACATTTTCATCTCAGACAAAACTGAAAATTAAAAAATAAAGCACAACTTATTTAAAAGACCGTCATCAACACACGTTCAAATCAAAAAGCGTGCGGAATCACGGCCTCGAAAATTAAAAACTAAAAAGCATCTCCAAGGGACGGCGCTCAAAGGCACTTGTTTTCCTACGCAATTAAAAACCGTGAACAACGTTAAGCGCATGTCATATTGACAACGAAGAGCGAGAAACCATAAAGCTTTTTGAAACTGAAGTAGGAAACGAACATGCAATTTCACCTTTAGGTAAGTGTCACTGCTGCTTTTGAACATTTGTAATTAACTCCGAGTAGGATTGGAGTTCTACCTGTGTGTGTGTACCACAGAGCCGTCACTATCCTAGAAGTCATGTTGGAACATTTTCAGTTTGTCTTTGCCTTACAACTTTCTTCAAACTAGAATACAGCAACGCTTAATACTGATGTTAGACAATAAAAATAAGAGATGCCTCCGATGTCCAATCTTAAAGGTTTCTCCAATTTTAGTAACGTCAGTTTCGTTAGTTATAGTTACCTAAACGAATTTCTAGATACTGTAAACTTACTTATTTTTTGGAAAAAAATCTACAATGGTAATAACAAAATTACCAGAAATTGAGAAACATCATTTGGCCATTTTCTATAGCAAATTAAAATAAAAAATGACTACGAGTTCGCTCATGTTTTTGTAGATCGCTTTTCCAATGGAATTGCGACAAATGCCTCAAAAGTGCTTGCCTCCCTGAATTACGAGACGTGGTGAGGAAATGTAGGTCGCTTACGTCATCAGGACGTTTTATGGTTGCACTGGACGTACGGAAGCAACACTATGTTAATATTGAATATATTTTCGCACGTTCGGGGTGGACTGATTGAGAGTAAACCACGTGGGTAGACCTGTTAACCTTTCCAAGATTTATTTCGGAATAACTTTTCCCGCTGGGGACGTATTTATGAGTTTCTTCCGGCATTTTGTTCAATGAACAAAATAATAGGTATTGATGTACTTGTTTGCAATAATAATACCTTTAGATAACTTTGATAAGTTGGGTTGCAAAATTTCAAAATTGTTTTAATATTCTTCTAACCTAAAGTTCCTTAGCTTCCAACTTAAGGTTAGAACCTAACCTATTGATCGAAAGAGACTTTATTTCTTTATGTTCATCCAGTATATTTTTATATACTGGTGTATAATGCTGTGAATACATTACGAGAGCCTATGTCACATCCGTGACAGGTCGTGTGACGTCATAACCGCAAGACGGGATGCGGGTAGGAAGTACTTTCGGTCACGCGCCCCAACATTTACGACAAGGTAAACGATTTTGGAATTCGCTGCGCTCAGGTTTGAATTTTTGGTTACATATTTGTTTGTTATTGTTGTGCTTAAAGTATGTTTTTTTTTCATTACTTATAGTAACATTTTCTTATTAAAATTTAATTCGTCGCTACCCCCGAAAAGTAACTTGAAATTAATAAAGGTATTCTTTATCACATATGCACATCGAACCATAAAGGATTCTATAACCTTCCTTAACGTAATATATAATAAATATTGCTTTACCGAGGTCTTAAAACATTGTAACAAACATAATTGTACTTCATTTAACTTCAATATTTATCCTAAAACTACCCGTAAACTTTAACATAACCATTTCGCCTCTCTATTTCGGGTGAGTACACCGTGCACTAAAGGTCACGTTAAAAGTCACTCACAACATTTCACAGGAATTAATACATACGTAACACAACTATTTATATCCTCTCCGAAAGGTTAGTTTGATAGAAAATACTATAGGTCAAGTCAATAATCGCCTACGTTGGAGTTATCCGTATTAAACACAGTCATCATCATCATCAACCCATTACTGTCCCACTGCTGGACATGGGTCTCCTCTCAGAATGAGAAGGATTAGGCCATAGTCCACCGCGCTGGCCAATAAAAAATAAGGTAAACTTCACATACCTTAGAGATTTTTTTTAATATATATCTCTCAGGTTGCAGGTTTCCTCACGATGTTTTCCTTCCCCGTTTAGCAAGTGATAATTAATTTCTAATACGCACATAACTTTGAAAAATCAGAAGTGCGTGCCTGGGATTTGAACCTCGGACCCCTCGATCGAGAGTCCGAGTTTCTTAACCACTAGGCTATCATTGCCTACACAGTAATATCCTTTAAAGTTACTACGACGGTATGGGGAACTTGCAATTGGGTGTATACCCGTCATCCCTCCTTGACTCTCCGATAATAACCTAAACCTCCTAACTTACTAGAATTGTAACCTTAAAACCCTAAGATATCTATCTTCCCACAATTATAAATCTTAAGCTAAGTGTCTCTATGTCCGAAATATATTAATGTAATAAATAAATTCTAGTTACATAAATAATTTTGCACCAGAGAACAACAGTTTTATTACGCTTCCTTTTAAACTGCTATCAATCGATACACAGCTAAAAATACAACAGGAAAACCTATGGAAAAACTTCTTAAGCAGCTCGTATAACGACATCTATTGTGGGTTGCGTACAAACAATTGGCGCCCACCGAGGGACCGCTTAAATGAATATCATAACATTTTATGAAGCCATTACTGAAACTACTTTTAGCTGCGGCTACCGTGTAAAAGGTTTCCTTTACGCCCCATCGGCACATTACCTCCGTGACGTCACCGCAACCACCCGGATTGGATGGCCTGCATCGATATAGACCACTAAATATAGAAGGGTTACGCGTACATATTGTGCGGACACCTTATAAATTGTATGTTTGTGTAAGATCTAGGTCTAGATTAGGGGATCTACGTCACAATGTTGTAAATTATAATTTAGTAAATTAATAATCTCACCTATTTATGTCTGACAGTAAAAATTTAGTGCTAGTGTTGTAGATTGAAGAGTTTACGCGTTCCATCACATATCTCACTAAAGAAAGGGGCCCGGAGTTCCAATACTAACCAAGATTTTTACTTATTTGGTTTTTAAAATAACGCGAAAATGAGGGAGTAACTCTTGCTTTATTAACGTTGAAGTAAAACATAATGAGGACCAGCAGGAATCAGAAGTGCGGAAACCTGCAAGCATCAGAATTTTGTAGGAAATTCTAAAAGGTATGTCAAGTCTACCAAATTCCAGTTGCATAACATGGTCGGATATGATCTTAAAATCTATGTTCGTTGCCACCAGAAATGGGATACTTAATAAAATTGATGATGTCTTTCCACGAATCGAATTAATCAGAAACATTCTGAAATTTCCCGAAACGTCTGATATATTCCGTCTGGTAGACGTTCCCTTACGTTTCAGTCTAGCTGGATCTCCCGACATGTGCAAAGTGGAATGTTGAAATTAGATTTTCCAATCCCGATGTAATCCCTACGTTATTTGAATCGTTAAATTTTATTCCGCGTATATTTCGCTCCGTTTCATTTGGAAATCATTTTAAATTTCCCATAAATGGGGTTCGGAGACAGTTTTATAAGTTTAGTGTTAAAAAATTTTCACATTATCTTTTCACTCGCAACTTTTTACCAATAACTTTGTTAAGTTTGTAAGTAGAAAATATTTTCACTAAAGTTATGTTTTCGGTGATGAACATTTGAAATTAAGTGGTCACTGCGACCGGTAAGTATGGATAGGTAACTGTTTTCAATTAATATAATAGTCTAAAGACCTAATAAATTGGATCATAATGCTTTGTTAGCCTAACGCCTGAATTCGAAAGTTTTGAAAAATATGTTTACCTTACTCTTTTTAGCCAGATTATAGCAGAACTGCACTGATGACGTGACCTACGAGAATTACATCTTGCTAATAATTTATCATCCACTATCTGTAATACAATAATTTAAAGAAATCAGGGTATTTATCAAAAGTGCCGTACTTTTATTATTCACACAGCTTCTATTACAAAGAAATACAAATTACAAAGAGAATTTTACAAGGAAAAATCTTACTTTAATTTGCGTTTAAAGATCATAACAAAAACCTTTAAACCGTAGATTGAATTAGTCCGACTAACAAATCCCCGTCTTAACCGGCTTCAAACAAATCATCTAGCGCTGGCCCCGTAGCGCCCACTTCAATTAATCCTTTAATCAACGTAAGAGCTGGCTCTGTTGTTTCGACGGCAATAGTACGAAACAAGTTAAATTGGTTTGGTATTTTGACAGTACGTTGGTTTGATATTTTGACTGTACTAGTATCCGCTCGAGTGCATACAGATGCACTCGAGCGGATACTAGTATATACAGGTATGGTGTATACATTTTTAGAAAGGACATAATTTAAGAAAGTTGTAAGTGTAATATTCTACTTTCTAAGACTAAGCTTAAATACCTATATAACTCAAGATACATATCACGAAATAAAAATATTTTTTTTATGTACCACGTTTTATAACGATAATTTTTTAGAATTCTTTAATATTATATAATTATAATTCTTTATAATGCTTTTGAGTTTTAGTAATACTTTATAGTAACTTTGCTTTCGATTTTTCATTGGAAATTATAGTGATGGGACCACAAACAACAGATCTTTTGTTTAAACGAAACAATATCTCTACGCTTCGATAAAGAGCTATTTGCATCGAAGACAGGTCCTCTTTCATTATACCTTTAATTAACTCTAGAGCTACCTCTGCTTTATAACGCGCTACTTTCGAAATGCACTTAAAACAGAGCGTATCGATTTTAAAGTATTTTTTGTAAATACATAAAAAATTATACCACATGTTAATGTCAAATGTACAGATGTTTTTTATAATATAGGAGTAGCAGAGGAGTATGCAGTCTACTTGATGGTAAGTGGCTACTGCCGTCCACGGACATCTGTAACCAACCCCAGATAGGATTAGATTTTCCTACCTGAGGTCAGCCACACATGCCCCGCTACCCCTAAAGACTAAGCTGGAACGCCTCGAAAAAGTATGTCTCTCTTACGCTACAACCTTCAAACCAGAACACAGCAGCGTTTAAGACTGCTGTTATGAAGCAGAAAAAGGTGGCGGTGGTGCCGCCGGAGTCGAATCACAAAGTGTTCTACCACCGCCAAATGTTAATGTCAAATGTAAATGGAGTCCATCTAATGATGGCGTGGTATATCTATTATCACTCTCAAATAGTCTTTTCTGTTACAGGAGTGGCAAACGAGCATAGAGTCCGTCTGATGGCAAGAGGTCACCGCCGCTAGCAATCCATTAATATGGGGTTTTTGACAGAAAGAAGCCCAGCAGTGGGACCGTAATCAATCACTATGAATCAAGCATCGCACTATGCACTTACGGCGATAATCACACCGTTTCATTCATTTTTTGGTTATCGATCGTAAGCGGAGTGGAACGTTAAATGGTATCGAGATAGACAGATTGAATCTAGATTAAAGTTTTTTTTTTTTTTTTTTTTATAATATAAGAGTAGCAGACGAGCATGCAGTCCACCTGATGGTAAGTGGCTTCTGCCGCCCATGGACATCTGTAATCAACCCCAGGTAGGATTAGATATTCCTACCTGTGGTCGGCCACACATGCGCCGCTACCCCTGAGGACTAAGCTGGAACGCCTCGGAAAAGTCTGTCTCCCTTACCACACCCTTCAAACCGGAACACAGCAGCGCATAACACTGCTGTTATTAGGTAGAAATAGGTGTGGCGGTGGTACCGCCGGAGTCGAACCACAAAGGGTTCTACCGCCTTTAAACGTAAGTGGTTCTAACGCCTTTAAAGTGAACGAATATTGATAAAATCACAGGTGATTTTCATTTCGCGTACACTCGTATAAATATAGAATGTATTGATACGAGTAGAATTGATAACATGTGCCATCGTATCTACAAAATATAGATATCTGAATTGCCGAGCTCTATTTTCCTTAACCAAAATACGGAAACATCTTAAAACCTCGTACATATGATTTTTTGAAGTTAATTATCACTTGCTTAAAGGGTGATCGAAAATCAGAAAAAGATCAAGAACAAACCTGCACACCCGAAAGTTCTAAATAAAGATCCTAAGTAATGTGACGGTCAGCGTAGTGGAGTATGGCCTAAAATCCTCGACCTGAGAGGAGACCTGCGTCCAGCAATGAGACAGTAATGGGTTTCAGACGATATAACGAGGATTGCAGCGAATTAAAATGTTGTGGTATGTGATACATACACGATACATTACAATGCATCTGCAATCAATTTTAGGTAGCACACGAAAAGTCTGCAATGAGCTTGAAAACGTGTAAAAGTATCACCGCCGACGTCCTATAAAGAATTCTTACACCTCCCAAAACCATACATAAAGAAATTTGTGAACACTAATACAGTAAACGCTCCCACGTTAGTCACGTATAAAAACCGCAAACAAATCGTTTAACAACCGCAACTCGCAACACCTACACCATCCGATGTTACATCGAGAGCCGACAGACTATTTCTATCACACTCCAACCTACCCACCACATAGGGGGTGGAAAGGGACAACTAAGGTAAAGGTACCGCGATTAGAATTGATCAATTAAGGTTACGTTAACGCGGAAATCCTATTTGAGCAGTTTTGGTGTCCCGACACTAAATGTGGTCTGAATTCTTTTGGACTATCAGCTCAAATTAGGTGTGCGCATACCTTCTACTGCGTTTATCATCTTCCTTCTTCATAATTTAGGAGGTTAAGGTATTTATTAATACAATGAACACTCAAATCCATCGCGGTTTGGTTACCCCTACCCATTATCTATAAAGTTAAGCAACATGAGGCGTGGGCGTAAAATGGATGGGTGACCACAAGTGGCTAAATTTGGGGTGCATGATCTAGAACATATTAAGATGTCGGTTATTATTGGATAGCAGTCGTCAAACCTTGTCAAAGTCCATACCTATGGGCGGATTGAACAATTGACAGCTGCCCACTCAACATCCTCATACCTAAAGTAGAAGTGTGGTGGAGTATGGTCTGTTAGACATTAATACTCAATCTATCCATCAATATATCACAAGGTCGAAATTTAACCATTGCCGCCAACTAGTAACGGTCAAATTTTAATCTTGGGTAGTCAAAACATTACATAGATTGATTAATAATAGGCGTATGTAAACAATGGAATCAACGTTAAAGATCCACTCGATGTCTTCACGTAACAATGAAGAGGATTACGCCTTACGCAAATAACACTAAATCATTGCACAACTCTGTAGGCCTATTAAAACTGAGGCCATTTAATTATAGAACACACGCACTTCCATCGGCTTTTAATTAGAAATGTTGCGTTGCAATCCTTCAATCTGCGAGATGTCCATCGTACTGTACAACGTTTGCGATGCTACTTTTATAGTAAGCCTGTAACTCCGTACTTCTCCGTACTACTGAAGTAGGCCAACAAGGGTGTGTGTATTTAGAAATTTTCTTTAATAACATAGATTTTAAGAAAATATGCATACTAAAAGCAGTGATAGCCTCGTGGTTAAGAAACGCGGCCTCTCGATATAGGGGTCCGAGGTTCAAATCCCAGGCACGCACCTCTGATTTTCAAATTTATGTGCGTATTAGAAATTAATTATCACTTGCTTAAATGGTGAAGGAAAACATCGTGAGGAAACCTGCATACTGAGAGATTTATATAAAAAAAAAAAAATCTTAAAGGTATGTGAAGTCTACCAATACGCACTTGGCCAGCACGGTGGACTATGGCCTAATCCTTCTCATTCTGAGAGGAGACCCGTGCCCAGCAGTGGGACAGTAAGGGGTTGATGATGATGATGATGCATACTAACCAAAGTTATGGATTGTATTTATGGTCTGAAATAAATAATAATAATTATTATTAATAATGGTTACTTATTTGAAATAGCGGAGTTTAATAATAATCTAACTCAGAACATGGTTGGAACTTGAGACCAATACCTTCTGAGGAATAACGAACTGATCGAACGTCCTGTGTAAATGGATCTGCCTAGCCACACCCTTCAAGGCTGAAAGTACTAGCGTATCCTGTTTGCAACTTGCAAGGCAGAAACAATAGGAGTGTCGGTGATGTCACCAGATTAACCATATAGACATGACAATATGTACCGTCTTTCAGAATTACTTGAGAATTTCTTAATATACTTAAGATACTCAATAGATAGTACTCGAGTGTGTAGTAACTATCTGTCTAGTATTAACAAACAATATCTAGATATCATTGTTTCATGTGAGTACTTATAGTTATGGGTCGTTGTCCTTTGAAACTCACGAGAATGTTAAGTTTATAAAAATCCTGCTGAAACTATACTAAATACGAAATGGTAATTTTTATTTATCCAAAAACTTGTCTGCAGCGAGGTATCGGATTACCCGATAAAGCAATCTAAGAAAATAGAGACGTCACTACTATTTTATGTACTTCGGTAGAAAAAACTTCGAAAAATATGATTGAATTAAACACTCTTTATATTTGTTTTAATTTCTGGCACCTCGTGTGTGTGCCCATAAAATGGAGCTAAGTATTTAGTTTCTTCACTCTAAAACTCCTATGCTACGTTCCCTCAGTACAAAATCCCGCAGCGCTCCAAATGCGAAAACTTTAAAGAGAGTGGACGTATAGTGTTTTATTGCCCCTACGATAGTTGAGTACGTGAGCGAAATGCATCAGTTTGGTACAATTTAGTTTATCTCCTTAGACATGGGGACATGTATCTATGGCATGTATAGACGACTGCCTAACACGAATACTTTTTAGTAGTAAGATTTTAGTGAATACATGTTTCATTGAAAGGTGTATGTGCGGCGCGCGCTTTATTATAATAAAATATGAAAGGTTAATAATAAGTGACTTAATATATCAAAGGCGACCGTTGTGGCGGAGCAGTCACCTTTACAGGTCTGACGCGCAGAGGGTTCCGGGTTCGATCCCTGGTCAGACAGATATTTGAAAATTAAACTATATTTCACGGCTTTATCGATTTTCACCAAATGTTATATGCATATTCAGTAGGTCTGAGAATCGGCTACTATCTATGTTTCATACCCCTAAGTGATATGGGTTGTTCACCATTTTTTATTTATACGGCAACACAACGTTTGCCGGGTTAGCAAGTTAGTAACACATAAATGTTAGAAGATAGTTGCGAAGTAGTTTTATCCTATATTTATATTCCTTTCGTCTAGACGCTACAATGTAACATAATCCCGAATCTATAAGTACCTTCCATGAAACAATGGCTACCTATCACCCGTCTCTATGATAGAGACGGTGTCCGTTGGTAAACAATGGCATCCTTTCAGCTCTGTTGGCGAGCTTTCAGAGCTTTCTTGTTGTGTATCTCAGCTTGTGTCAAGATGCCTTTCGATTGTCTCAGAGGTTCGCCACTTTCTTTACGTATTGTCTAAGTATAGCCAAAGTCTAATACAAGCAGTGTAGCGTTGCTATTTCGGTTTGAAGGATGTGGTAAAGCAGAATAATTTTTTTGAGGCGTTATATAGGAAATAGAAAATTCCCGATATCCATGGGACACAGATATACATAAGACGAAAATGCATACATAGGCGAAAAATAATACCTACATAGGAATGATTCTACCTTGATCATTTACCTACGCATTTAAAACTAGTAATAATAATTATAATAATATAATGTGCATAAGTTTTAAATGTTAATACTATAAACATAATGATATATTATCAGTTTTACTATAACTCTTGCCTTTTACTTTTGCCTATATAAACAATTGCTCCGACCTTTATAAAAAACTCTTTTAAAAAACCCACAAAGAACTACAATAAAGTTATAGATTGTAAAACAGCAATAAAAAGTTAGGGTCTTGCGCGGTTAAAACATCGAACACCTATTAGAACTGAGAACGACCGTTTATAGCCCAAATCGATATAACGGCTGGTGTGTGTCTACTGACGGAGACAATACGACACCTCACATATTTAAGAAAAAACGCTGGTGAAGTTAAAAAGGTAGTTACATATGGCCAAGGTACAGTGCATAATTTGTTATGGTAGTAAAAATGGTAGGACCAGTAAAATGTGGCCAGGGAGGTACCACTGTCACATACATTTCTAGCGTGACGCACTTGTGTTTCGTTTAAACGATATGGAATTCGACTGACTTACTTTAAGGCAACCATCTCAGTCAGCCACTCTCAGGACTGTCACGCATCTGTGATCGGCTTCAGTTCATATGGAACCTGTATGTAAAGTTGGTCACAGCTGATGTCCATGACCGACAGTAACTACATACAAGTTTATTCAATACTAAAATAAAAATATATAAAAAATACTTGTGACTATGGTAATTGTCATTAAACTAATCATTCATTGTCATCCAAACCAATCGTGTAAGAATTTGGCTCAATGGATAGGGATATTTAAACTGATTCAAAATTCAGATGTCAGTACACACGATATTTTGTACACGGATATATATTTTGGTACACGTCAATATTTTTGAAGGGGTGTAGTGAAAATGTAGCCAAGTAAGTTGTGACTTACTCGGCCATTCCACACAAAGTTTGGCGGGAATTCGGAACTTTGCACACGTTTAAAGTTAAAGCTCTCTTTGGCTTACATTTTAAATCCGTTCAGTCAAAACTTTGTAGATAAAACTGATGTACGAACATACGAGTGTATTCCGATTGTTTGATTTTGATATTAGATCAAAAGTGACGTGATATATTTTAAGAATGGAGACCAATAGGTTTTGGTAGTAAGTTAGTAACAGTATTGTAGTTGTTCTACAAATACCTATACCTACTATCGGTAAGTACTATGTAATTTCGTCGTTAGTAGTATGCAAAAATATTCTTAAGAATTTTTCGCATATCAAAGTAAAAATTGGTATATTAAATCATTTTTATAATAATTCTGAATATTCAACTTATATAATATTGGATATTAAACTTATAAAATACCTATACGTATATTCGAGATTAATAGGTAAGTACAAACCTGCATTTCTGGCGGTCCACCTTCATCTCGTATTAGAAGTAAATAACTGTGACCGTCGATAATTACTTCTTTCTTAAAACGACCACCTGTAACAAAAGGTAATAATTATGCCACTAAAAATGAAACGAAATATTTTTGTACATGTTGCTCAGTCTACAAAAATAAGAAACATCTAGCGCCATCTATCGAACTGTGTATAAAATAGTCTAGACATCAACTGCTGCCATCTATTGTCAAATCTTACAACGAGTGAGATGGGCACGTGGCTTCCAGTGATACTGTTAGATGGCGCTGTATCCTCTAGCTGTCATTAAATATTTAATTGTAACGAAAATATTTTTTATAATATTTATAAGTAAATAAGAAATAAAAATAAGTTTTTTTTTTACCTTCCGGACTCTCTTCCTGCATATATGCTCCTGTGAGGTAACGATGTACTAGTGCTGACTTTCCACTGTCCGGGGAGCCTAAGACTCCAACCCTCAGCTCCGTGACACCACGGGATGCGGTCCATTCTTGGCTGTTCACGAACGAATCTTTAACAAAAAGAAAAATACATATTAGTAAAATTATTTTAATACAATATTTTAGATACATGTTAGGCCATCTAGGGAGTCGTTGTAGAAGCTACGTTTCTACGTATTGCGCACAGAGGGCGCTGTACACAAGAAACGTATTCCTTACGCAGATTTTCATGTAAATACTCATATTATTTTGAAAACTTTTTTCTGTCGCATTACGATAAATTTTTCGTTAGTAAAAACGACAATATATTTTAATTATCCAACTGAATAACAGAAAAGCATACAGGTATAGTTTATTCCGTACAAATCGGTAATCATTTAATTACGTACTATAAATTTAAATAACCATCGGTTACACAGTAGCTAAGTAACTATTAAATGATAAGATAATGCGAAACCAGTCGGGTTGCGTCCCATACAGGAAATTGTGGGAGACAGTGAAAGTTGTTGTTTAGCATTTGTAATTCATCGACTTGAGCTATAATACAAGTGTTTTAGAAAATTAAAAGGGAAAGGTTTGTGGAAGAAATAATTTCAAACATTTTATTGAAACAAAATACAAATACATTGAAATCTTCAATTATAATATCGTAAGCACATGCTTGTCAAACAGTCACAAATTCACACGTGTGGATAGAGCGTTTGGCTTGGTTTGTGTAGGTTTGTAAGCGCTTATAGCATAAATTTTAATCGAAGGTTTCTAAAAGTTTGCGGCAAACGACAAGCTTACAGATTTTTTTATATTACAGGAGTAGCAGACGATCATGCAGTCCACCTCATGGTAAGATGGCTACTACCGCTCTCCGACATCTGTAATAAGCCCCAGATAGGATGCTACCTGAGGTCGGCCACAGATGCGCCGCTACCCTTGAGGACTAAGCTTACCCATATATTCATGGGTGGCATTGTAGCTGCTTGGCTTATTTGCTATCTCCATTAAATAAATACGAATAAGGTCAAGTCATTGAGATGTATCAGTGTCCTTAATCGAGGGAAAATTCAAATTACTTCTGGTTTTCTAATGTTCTTTTAATGTCTTGACGCTGTGAAGTTGAAACTTGTGAAGTTTCTACATCGGCATGACTTTATTCCAAAAATAAATGCGACATTTTTACATCACATCAGGTTGGTATTTTACTCGTCAAATAGGTATATTTGTCCAATGAACGTTTGATCAAATAAATTGAATGACTTCATCCAATTTACTACCACCACTGATATTTGATCAAAGATTTTTAAGCTAGAAGAACTCGTTTTCAGGTCAAACACAATCGCAAAAAAAAGCATATATGCGGTCGAATTGAGTAACCTCCTCCTTTTTTGAAGTAGGTTAAAAACAGTCGCTCCAAGTTGTTCCATTTACTCGAATACGCAAATTATAAAGAAATCTTGAACAAAGATATAGACGGGTGAAATGTGCATCTGTCAAAGAAATTTGATCAAATGTTGAACATTGAAATTGGACAAAGATAATTGACACACACTTATTTCTGCCTTAACATCGATGTTAAGAGCTGCTGTGGAGTAGTCCGACAAAGGTGTTGTAAAGATTTTCCGTGTAGTATCGCGACTATTAGTTAGAATTACCGACTTTAGGTAGGACACAATCCTATTTGGGGTTGATTATAGATACCCATAGGTGACAGTCACCCATTACCATGAGATTTGTATTATCATTTGACACACCTAAAGACATACATTTTAGTAACACAATTTCTAAAACTGATTTATCTGACAGACAGTTATCAACAATCTACCAGTAATGCGAGTTCAAACAACTACTTACTGAATACGTAAATTTGCAAAGATTATACGTAAGACTCGACATTTAGTTTTACGCAAGATATTTGCAATGTTTCCTTAATATTGTATAAAGATGTTTTTGCAAATGTGAGACATGTCAATAGGTTGTGCTCACACTTGTTACGTACCTATTTGTGCGAATATTTTTAGCATAACGATTATTATGTAACAACTAAATATTAGCAAAGTTATTATAAGTTTCAGTAAATACAAAAATTCTACTACTCGTATTCAACTTAAGATTGATTTAGACAAATGCAAAGTTTGAAAAAAAAAAAAACTAATACTTTATGCTCTAATAAGGATAACTTTTCTTTTTATGAAAACGAAATTTTGCCCTAACATCATAAATAGGTAACCTACTGACAGCTTTGTTCTTCGTTTTGTTCATTCACTTTTTACTATAAAGGCGTTCATCGTAAAATGAGAAGATGGCAAAAAATCCGTATTTCAACGCTTTCTATCGTGAAATTGCAAAAAATGCATAGTACGTGCCTGGCTTTACGCAATAGAGCTTGCCTGTCATTTGTCTCTACATTGGTTGGGCTTTGAAATAAGCGGGTAGACGCACACATTGTATTCCAAAGAGGACTGGTTGCTGGCATTGTATAAAGCGAGAACGATTAGTGATAACGTAATACTTGCTTGTTTTCGTGAACATAATATACTGTACTCATATATGATTAAATACGTCTTAAAGTCAATATATGTAAATAATTTACCTAAACTTTTTATTAACATACAATAACGCCACACGCGATTGAATACAAATTTAATTTCTTTACTTGCAATAATAGGTAATTAATAACATAGATACATATTTTTTTATTTTTGTTCTGTATGATTATGAAATCTATACACCATATTTAAAGTTATTACAAATTCCAGCTTAATTCAGGTACGTACACGTTTTGCATTGTAAATTAACCTAGATCGTTTATTTGTATTTTACATAAAATATGTCCCATCGATGACCTGTCAATTTGATTGAACATCAAACGCTTCTCAACACAAAGGCTCTTAACTCAGCGTATGAGACCGCTAGTTCCGTGGCCACACACCTCCACCGACAGGCGAAACGAAATGGTCAAACGCGGTACAATGGCGTACAACCTTTACGCTTTACGAGCTGTCGTTATGACATTCTTTTAGCTGAAGCATGGCAATCTGTGATTGTTGGGAATTTAAGAGTCCACCGCGGTGGTTTCACCTTCGCAATGGAGCATTGTCTAGAACACAGATGTAATCATGATTTTTGTTGTAAAGTTTGTTGTGTGAGCGCTTACAACTTTAACCCGAAGTTAAAGTCTGCGTATTGTTTTCTTTTTTATGCGATGCACGAATTAAACTTGCTATACTATGTGTTTTAAATAGTCTATTTTAAGGACAGTCCATCAAATGATTAGTAACTACTACTTGTACTACCAGCCGATAGCAACCGTAAATAGGATTGAAAATCTAGCCAGATGCTTTGCTAGCTTGCTACCCCTGAGGACTAATTTAGAATGCCCTGTATCTGACTATCCTTGTCTTTCAAAGAAGAATACAGCAGTGCTTGACGGCTGGTGTAACAGGCAGAAAGGAAGATATACTTCCATGCGGCATTCAACTTAGTCCTGACGTAGGTATAGAAATACTAGCTGGCCCGGCAAACGTTGTGTTACCATATAAATAAAAAAAACCTTAACTGATTAAGGGTGAACAACCCTTATCACTTAGGGGTATGAAAAATAGATAGTAGCCGATTCCCAGACCTACTGAATATGCATATAAAATTTTGTGAAAATCGGTAAAGCCGTTTCGGAGGAGTACGGTAACTAACATTGTGACACGAGAATTTTATATATAAGATTAACTACATACCAGTAGATTTTGCAAACAACTATTACTACACTTAACCCTAAAATAAAATCATACTTCAAATAACCACATTACGTACACCTAACTCGTTTCAGTAATAAAATCACTTCAACAAGTCATTTTATAACACCTTACGACGTCGTAAAGCACCTAATGGGCGGGTTGAAATGTACCCATGAATTTTAATACGACCCACTGCGGGGTCGATTAGTTGGGGGTCTCTATGACCCCCCGACGCGGTTCTGATTTATGTACGTGGTGGAAATAAAATTAATTTACTACGGGAATGCTTTATGTTCTGAATGGACACAGGTTTGTTAACATTGTTAATGACAGTAGGTGTTAACTCTGAGTTGGATGTTTTCAAACCGACAAGTTGTAACGACCGGGTCCTATGATAATAGAGGTACCTACAGCTTAACGTGCCCTCCGAAGCTTGGTAGCGCGCATGAAATCTCGCCACTTGCGGTCATCCATCCAACTCACAAGCGTTCCCGTAGTTGCTTAACTTTATATATAACTTTTGAATACTTAGTTATACTTAGTTACATCTACAGAATTTCTAAGTTTCAAAATGTAAAAGGGAAACTTAAACATAATCGTTATACCTATGAACAGAAAAATTAAACAGCTTAACAATATATAACATATATATTTATATTAATTTACCTTTAAAACAAGCTTTACATAGAACAACATTTCACACAAAACAATAAAAATCCGTCTTTTAAAGCAATGCATTACACCCATTTTTCACTCAACTGTAAAAATCACGTAATGTACAAAAAGGAAAAAACCATCCTCACTTTCCATATATAATTATTTGTATATACATATTTAGATACATACGTTCGTGCGGATGAATGCGAAGCCTCGTCGGGCGCTAATTAGAGACGTAATGGGCTGTGAATGCGCTAATTACCACCGATTTTGTACAGACTGAGCGTAAACCAGCTGGGAGCTGGAATAGAGTATGTTGTATGTACAAAACTGTTTTTAATGGACAACAGTTTTTGAAATCCTAACTATTATAAATGCGAATTTGAATTTGTTTGTATGTTTGAGAGTTTGTTTCTTTATGACACTTTCGCTCCTGAACTATAGATCCGATTGTCATGAAATTTTGTACATTGGTTATCAGGGGTTCAAAAAAGGACATAGGGTACCGTTGTAGTCAAAACTATTCAGTTGTTTGAAGATGCCTAACTAGACTAAACTTGAAACAGATTTAAATTATAAATCCAAGTAATAAATAAACAAGACTTTGAGGAAGATCGCCAACCAGATGGTCTAAACAGATTTATCAAGATGTCTGTCACAGAATGCCTAAGACAAGCAGAAGACCGATCACTTTGGCCTAACTTGCAGCACACCTGCACAGCTCTACCAAAGCAGGCACGACCTTCAGCAACGAAGAAACGAGCCCGAAGAAGAAATCCAAGTAAATTGAGGAAGTGGCCAGTGTTGCTCGTTGGTTATCAAAAAAAGGAAATAAGTTGTCATAAGAAAAGGGAAGTCAACCAGCTGTTGTTACTAAAGAAGTTGTATACAAAACGCACTCAAGGCCCAATAAGTGGTTCGAATTAGAACAAAACCTAATAGAAATTATTATTGGTCGTTTAGTCACGCTATTGAAGTCTCGAAATGCCTTTGTTCAAGTAAGGCCTCCGCAAGGTCCTCTATTGTGATGTCAAGGTTCTCATTATGTAATTAAGATTTTTTTGTCCTGTTGTAAAATTAATAATAATTATGACTTTTATATCACTTTACAAGGTGATATAAAAATAATCATCATTAAGAAGTCAAGCCAGGATAAGAGTGAAAACATGACATCAGGCCATCAAAATAGGGTTGTTGGTTATGGTCCACCATGATGGTAGAGTTGTATGACGTATAGCCCCACAGGAATTTTGTGACGTAGGTGCCAAGAACACAAAATAATACGCAAATACCCAGATCAAAAACAGAACTCTAAATGAAGATTCTAATTCAATCAAAACCAGAACTCTAAATGAAGATGCCTGGCCGTCTTCTTTGAATGTCATAAACGACAATGTTCATTCAGGTATGGGTACTTACTCATTCAACAGACTTCAGTAAAATCTTTAGGATCCTTCATGCATTAAAATCTGTTAAAGATCACGGGCAGCTTCCACTTAATAAAGTAGCTAATACATCAATTTTCCTGTATTACATAAAAATAGGAAACGAGTGTTACGTATTAAAGATTTGTACTATAAAATAAATTAAATAATAGTGAAAGCTGAGTCAATCACACCAAAGGGGTCAGTGCTGATTAAGCTGTACTGACAAAGATAGACAAGCAAGAAGATAAAAGAAAAGATAAGATACACGAAGTTGAGAATTACGCTTGCAGACGACGCTTACGCAAGAAATGAGAAATTGAAATAAATATCATTTCGCACATATCTTTCGGATACGTAAAAATTACCAAAAGAATGAAATTAGATTAAGAGAGAAAAGAAATGAGAAATAAAATTGGATGTTTAATTCAATTAAAATAACTTTAATATAAGTCAAGTCATGAGACTATAGAAACGGTACTGTAAACATTATGTACCTAATTATATCACGAACAATGGTGTTGTGTCATTAACAGGACGTAATGTTAACTAACCTAACCTAACCTCACCTATGACTCCTTATGCCATAAATTATATAACGTTACTGATTAGATCCTCAGCACGATAATTATCATAGATCTCATTGCTTCTATAACGGTATTTACTACACTTAATAGTTAATATAATAAAGTCGATAATTTTATCCTATATTAAATGTCTTCAGTATTTCGTCATTTAAGTAGAAGTGTCCTGATTCCTAATGCTTTGCAATCTTATGGCAGGTATAGATCGATTGTAATAAGGCTATTTATAAACTGCCCTTATCCTTATCGAAAGAACCCCAATCAAACCTACTAAGTCGGTAATTCGATAGAGCGGCGTTTGGCTATCGGAACGATAGGGTTTCTTACTTCCCCTGCTGAGGGGTTGAAATGCTTTTAGGGATAGTATCGAGTTTCTCCTTAAGTTCAAATATTTAGCTACAATCCTTCGGATCGCAAATTTGGTGATCTGAGTAGCTTTAAGATAGATATTGTTACAACAAGTTGTTTATTCTCATAGTTGAAGCAGCTTAATTTTAATAGGTATTTACGTATTTAGTTAATTTCCAGTTTGTTCACTAAAGTCCAAGTTTTTAATCTAATGCGCACAACATCCATCCGTGGATGGATGACTACACATTCGCTTCGGTACCAAAATAAAAAATCAATATCACGTTTTAATTTTTTTATGAAAAAATACACAGGGACGATTATTTTTTTCTACTAGAAAGTCTTTGTTCAGTACTTTTTATTCAATAAAAAATATACATATAATAAAAATTACATTAAATAATAATTACATGATTATATAGGTCAGTTTTTAACAAGTACATCGCATGTTACAATACGATGTGAATACGCTTCATAATTTTGAAAAAAAACAGCTGAGCCCTCATTGGTCATAGTCATAATTGAACCATCATCTGCCAAATCAAGGGTGCACTGACCTTTGTCAAATCAAACAATGACGCTACTTCAAAGGTATCGTGCGCGTGGGAGATAAATCAATTGTTATTAGATTTCTTCCTCACAACAAAACACCCAAGGTACAAATAACTATTCAGGCACATAAATCCGCCGGTCATCCTGTTTGATCGTGACGTGAATGCCCACTAAAATGGCATAAGACACATCTGTCCCGTATTTAGGCCGAAGTGGAAAAAATTACAAACCTATTTTTTCTCGATTCGAAGTTGAACGTCGCGTAGGCGTAATTGTTAGTTGAGTTATAATTTATCTATTCATTGAGGATTTTTAAACCGAGGCATATAATCATAGTTTCATAGTTAAAAATGTTTTCTTTGCAAAATTTAAGTAGCAAGAACTCATGCAGACTTTAGTGGTGAGTGGCGTTAATAAGTATGTGTAATTGTGTAATCAACCTAAAATAAAAATAAATTATATAGGAGTCCTATCTAAGGTCGGCTACAGATGTGTCTATATCTTTAATGACTACATTTGGACACTTCTGTGAATTAACTCGACACTATTACTATAAGGTAGAAATAGATGTGGCAGAGAAGTAGGTGCGTTCATACCTTCATATTCACAGTACCAAGTATTCTCTATAAGAAAATTACGAGTCATGAGACTCATGAGATGAAATCTCGAACGTATAATGGCTAGGCTTGTCTCCGTATAAGTTTGTCACATATCAACAGAGGAGAAGCTAAGACCTTGAAGCTTACGGTCTAATGGCAATAAGTCGCGAGCTTTCCACATATTACTTTGATCGGGGGATGAAAATAAAAAAGCGCGGGTATTGGCCGACCTCGGAGCCTCGTGACCCCGAGCGGAAAGGGTGTAATGGGGCCATTCCGCCCTCAAATACTGCATCCGGAGGTTGAAGGGTGGATGGAAATGGATCTATGGATTTTAGCGCTGTCAGTTGTGTATTGGTTTTGCGTAATCACTATTGTTAAACAAGGGACCTGTAAATAGTGTTATGAAGTTGCTCTCAAATGTCATAAGGACTAAAAAACACGCTATATTGTCGGATATATAAGGCGTTCTAGCTTGACACATTCTGTCTGACATTATAAAAGTTATCTACGTTTGTTTATACCTCGGAGACAAGTACCGTAAATAGATTAAGGCCCGTTATCAAAAACGATCTATATTTTTTTTGCCCACCAGAGATAGAAATGAGACAATTTCTAATAAATAAACCATTACATATATTGATTAAAAATAATGATTAGATGGTGTACAAACTAACGTTGTTCAGTGGTAGCTGGTAACATCTGAGATTTTTACCATCTGAGACCATCTGAGATTTAATAAATGTCGAAAAATGTTTACCAGACTAGGGATTAAAAAAAAATAAAAGGCTTTAATATATTCAGTGCCTAGAAACTGTGAAGTAGCGTCGTACGTGACATGTTCGCATGATGAGGGGTTTATGCAACGGCATGCATGTTGCAATTATCATAAACAATAACTTTTAACATCTAACAACAAGTGACCTATATTTGTAATAGTTTCGTCGTCATTTTGTGCAATATTTAATAGGTCGTAAAGAAGCAATAAATATTGCATTCTGTTGTAAATCTAAATAAATAAATGTTAAGTACTTTTTTATATCAAATGGGAGTAGCAGACGAGCATGCAGTCCACTGATGCTATGTGGCTACTGCCGCCCATGGAAATCTGTAATCGACCTCAGATAGGATTAGATATTCCTTCCTGAGGTCGGCCACAGATGCGCCGCTACTCCTGAGGACTAAGCTGAAAAGCCTCGGAAAAGTATATCTCCCTTACCACACCCTTCAAACCAGAACACAGTAGCACTTAACACTGCTGTTATGAGGCAGAAATAGGTGTAGCGGTGGTGCCGCCGGAGTCGAGCCCCAAACGGTTCTACCACCTTCGAATGTTCAAATGTTGAGTACCTTTAAACTTGGTAGAGCTCATTGTTGTTCGTCTCCGAACATACAAGTGCCACGTATTTTTCTGCCTAGCAACAGCAGTGTTAAGCTTTGCTGTATTTTATGGTACTAAAGGATGAAGTAAGAGAGACATCAGGCGTTCCAAGTTAGTCTTTAGAATTCATTTTCGATCTCAATTGAACTATCAGTCCAACAGCCCTGTCAACTTCAAGGCTATCGATGGTTAATAGGCTTTTGAGTAAAAAACTAACAGCAAAGGAAGGACGGATAACCTGGCGAAAGCTGAGAAACATGATCGTTGAAGCCCGTCTTAAATAAATCGAACAACTTCAATGATTTCCAAAAAGGGAAACGCGCGTATCACGTTACTAAGCCAATTGTATCGAATACAGTAACACACAGATATCAATACAACGCGGTTTGTAAACCACAATTAATTTATTATTGTTGTTAAAATTATCACGTATGCAACACGGATCCTTTTACCGAGGCCGGAATGGAAAGGCGACAATAAAACTCAAAGTGGCTGATTTTGATTAATTAACTATTTATTACAATGATTTGTAATCACTATAAGCCATATATATTCCAGTATTGGTATATAGTAACAAAAAGTATGATTTCGACGTAGAACTTAATATCTACAATAATGTCTGTGCATACATAATATTATGCGTAAGAGATATTAGTGGCCGCTACGTGGGGGTTGTCTTATTATATGTGTTATGTAATAATAAAAGATTTAATACAATGATAACATTCCGCATACAACAACAATATAAAATTAGATTCTAAGGACTGAAGATTAAGTAGGGAAATGCTTCGGAAAAGTATATCTCTCTTACTTCGAATTGAACAAGTTGCGTTAGCACCAATACTGCTATTATAAGGACGAAATAGGTGTGGCGATAGTGCTTCCGGGGACGAACCACAAACAGTTCTTCCACCCCCAAATATCTTTGAGCAATTGATGAAATTGATTTACAGGGTTAAATATTTACGGCCATTCATAGCCCCCAGTAAGACGTAGGTACTCCAACGTTATGGAGGTTTAAACCCTATATAAGGCGAGATTACCAAAGCATCTACAAAAAGGCAACGTAACATAAAACGCAAGTACTAAACGCTCAGCTATAACACGACATATGAAATTGCCCACTTGTCGCAAGCCTGCGCATAGTGACGCGATTAATTATAAACGAGCCGGTTTATCTTGCACGTAAGGTTATTTTAATTGGGATTCCGATCAAGTAAATTACACTTACAAAGTAACATCATCAATAGACCTTAGTAGTAGTAAAGCGCGCGGCGCCCCGCGGCTTGGATAGCTCGTAATAGAACTACAAAGTTAAGCAACATTGGCCGCGGTCGGGATATGGATGGGTGACCGCTAGTGCCTTTTCAATAATATGGAAATAGCATTTTTTACCTGATAATATAGGTATTGCTGTCTATGGACATTTTATAATGAACTATGAATGAGCGTCACTATCCCTGACCATTCAAACTGAATGCGTTTGTAAGTGGACTTATTACTTTATTTCAATTAGTGTGTGTGAGTGTGGCGGTGGCGTCTCCATAGTCAAATTACTCATTGTATCTACCACCGATTCATGCGTGCTTCCATAATTTGGTCAGAACCTAAAGCCGTCGGTTCCGCTTCTTATTAGAAGGGTAATCTCATTATCATCGAGTAACATTTTTAACTATAATGAAATCATATTACCCTGAAAACGATCTAGTAAATACTTGCTAAGGAAAATTTGTAGAATGTTACATTACATGTTATGTACGAGGATGGAGCACGTTGCCTAAGTTTTGCAAAGTTATTTACTTAGTTAAAATTTCTTAGTGGAATGGGTTATGTGGGGCTAGAATGCTTTAGTCCCGGCACATATAAAGTTACATCATGTTATCAAAGGAATGCTTAGGAGCGTTAAGCGAGCTTAGAGGTCTCTAGTACATAACTCTGTTAACATATTTACTGAGTTTACTTTGTGGAAGGTCCAGAGATCCCATTGCAAAATTACAAGGTATGAATACTGCACATTATTTTTTTGTAACACCAATTTAAAATCTTACAATAATATTTGATCTGGCATAGTGTTTAGGGTCTTCATTTCACCATTAAACCGGCAATTTGGTTTGTACATGAAGTTAAAAAATCAAAATTGCGGGTCGTAGTTCTCAATCTACATACATTTTATTTAATGACGTCATACTCCATAGAACAAATGGGATCATTCCATTTGCATACTCATTACAGTGTATCATCCTTAATACAACGGGTGTAAAATTTCGCAATATGGCATTAACTCAGAGCTTAGGGAATTTCCAGACGCTTTTGTCAAATACAAAAAAAAAAGACAAAAATTCGCCATTCAAAAAAAATTGCCAAGTGACTGCTTTCACAACCACAATCTTGTCTGTCAACGTTTTTAATTAAATCGCGCATCCCGAGCGAAACACCGCGGGCCGCTTTGAAAGATCTCCACATTCTAAGAGATCCATTCTGAGGTCCATTCAAAGGGGTTAAATAAAAAGCTGTCATGTTTTGCGCAGCGCTTACCGGAGTGTGAAATTGGAGCCAACTGTCGCTGGGGTCGGTGAGGCACTTGTCTTACTGTAAG
Source organism: Epargyreus clarus clarus (assembly GCA_014595695.2). Taxonomy (NCBI): domain Eukaryota; kingdom Metazoa; phylum Arthropoda; class Insecta; order Lepidoptera; family Hesperiidae; genus Epargyreus; species Epargyreus clarus. The sequence goes on along the minus strand of JACTTY020000059.1, from coordinate 1,228,493 downwards.
CGAAGTACGATTAATTATATAACAGACTTAGCGAAGGAGTAGTCAATTTGCTTAAAGCTACTTACAGACAGACTTAGTAAGCCGTGATAGCCTAATGGTTAAGAAACTCGCCTCTCGATCGAGGGATCCGTGGTTCAAATCCCAACCTCTGATTTGTCAAAGTTATTGCGCACTAGAAATTAATTATCACTTGCTTAAACGGTGAAGGAAAACACCATGAGGACACTGAGATTTTTAAAAAACAAATCAAAAGGTATGTGAAGTCTACCAATAGGCAATTGGCCAGCGCGGTAGGACTATGACCGAATCCTTCTCATTCTGACAGGAGACCCGTGACAGCAGTGGGACAATAATGGGTTGATGATGATGACTTACAGATAATCACTTCTGGAAATAGATAACGGCCGTGCCGCTTTTTTTTGGCTCGACTTGGCGGAGGCACTGCCGTGCCTCCAGACCTATTTGTAATTGACTCCGTAGGATAGGAGTATACCTAATGTCGACTACAGACGCATTGCTTCACCTGCCGACTAAGTTACAAAGCCTTGCGTTAGTATCCGTCTTACCACACCATTGAAATCAGAATATTTTGACATTATAAAATACTCGTATGTAGCATTTGTAATTTAACCACAAATGGTTCTAAACTTTTGAATATAACAAAAACCTTGTAACGCCTCTTTTACCTTACAATACTTTTTATTACAAAACGAGTGGTGGAATAAATTTACTAATCTTTTAAATTGAATAATTTTCATTAGTCCTTAAGTTTCCACTTATAAATATTAAATATAACTTTTAAATACAATAATTAGAATCCAACCACCATTTCATTAATATACTCCTCCTTCACTCCCATACATCAATCAGGAATATTAGAGGGAACATTTTTATCGCTAAGTGATTAATCGTCGACGATAAAAAGGTTGCCTTAATCTCGTTTTCTATAGCAAAAAGCTTGTAAACTTGCGACAAATGAGAGGTTGAAAAAAAGCACTTTTTGATTTTACAAACTCACGCCACCAGTTTTAGTCGCTTGCAATTTTTTATAATGGTTAATTGAAGCCATGTTTTGAATTTAAATTCTAGTAAATCGCGAATTTTAGTCTTTATTTTCTTAGATGTTTTTTGCACTCGGTCATTTGCATTATAACATAAAATTTTATTGAGACTATAAAAAATACTTTACCTAACCACTCAAGGTTATTCAAGTTATATGAAGTTATATTATTGTTCAAGTTATATGATAAGGTTCAAAGTAATTTTGCTAACATAATATAACATAGGTATATTTTCTCGTGATTATGTGTTTGAATACTAGGCACTTGAAAATACTTTTGGAATCCTGGCGTCATTTCTTAAATTATATAATTATTCATTGTGACATACACTATTCTATATTCATTATTATTAATGCATTTCGTTGAAAACTAATCACTTGCGATTTACGGCTCAACATTTTTCACGTCAAAATATCATAAAAAGCCCTTGAAATATTATATTTTTTATATTTGTATACAAATTACACGCGGTACGATTCCCATAATTTCTGTGTCTTCAGCGCTTCAAAAACCACTTGACGACATTATACTCACAAAAACTTCATACCCACTGAACCTCAAGTGTAATTTAATTAAAACGAGAATGAATGTACTAGTTCTTAAGACGTTGTTCTAGAACATCTGCTCTGATTTACCTGCACATCTGCCCGCCTTTGTGCGAACCCTTGGCGAAATGATCAAGCCATCTTTGTGTGCGCGGCCCTAATCTTGGATAGTGATGTGATCAATGAAAAGCCGATACCTGAATCGGTTAAGTCAATGTTTTATCGATAACCAAAAAAAAAACAAATTCGCAATTAGTGTAATAATACTATTTTATTAATAAAATACATTCGTGCGGTTTAGGAATTGATTGTACACTTGATTAAACGGTATAGGAAAATCTAAAATTTGTAGAGATAATTACAGATCTTAAGAGTTTGTGTCTCGAATGGAGAATAATGCTCAGTAGTAGGACCATAACGGATTGATTATGAGCAAAAGACGACCATTTTACACGTAATATACATGATCGCCTTTAAAGGATGTCATAGCGTTCCAGGAATACTTCTAAAGGAAGTCCTTACATCTTGTATATGCGTCGTAAAAAGGATAGGAACTCAAAGTTCTATAAATATTGCTTGTTATTTACTATCAGTCACGCACGATTAACCCAACCCAGTTTGATGAAATCAGTCATAATTAATACAGGTTTATATAAATAAAATAATAAACAAAGGAGTCGACGCCCTTCTAAATGCCGAATGAGATCATCAGTACTTGTCTTGCACAAAATGCGTACACAATGATACGGAAATATACCTTTAGATATAATACCTTTATCTTGTATCTTGGGTTATCTGTGAGTCAATAAAAAAAGTACTTCGTTCAATGTACTAAATTATACACGATATCATATCTTTGCGATATAGTAGTACTCTATATTTTGAACTTAACTCGCATGAATAATAATTTACTCCGATGCGATTAAAACAAAATGAACGTTGATTACGCGTACATAATTATTCGTGATAAATGGGAGAACTCATTAATTTAAGTTAACTTAATGATTGGATTTTAATTTTAATTTTAATATGAGTCAACAACTGTGCATATAAATGAAGAGTAATCCTTAATGATTTTATTGTTCAGACATTCAAAAAACTTTCTGTTTTATTACAAAAGAATTGACATTTTTTCAAATAATCTTAGAAACCGGTAAACAGAATTTGAAGAAATATACCCCATCCCTATCAATTGATTTCGCTTTTGGCGCCGCCTCTTTCGCATTTCAAATCATAATTACATGTTTTCCGATACGTGAATTTTTCGGTCCGCGGGATCATTATTAAGTCGTTTATCGTTGGTTGCTATGGCAACGCCCATTTTTTTTCAAACGGGGCTCGTTTCGCACGCTTTAATTATATGTTTTGATTTGATGTTTTATTTATATGCTAAGTGCCTGTGATTTAGTTTTTGTTAAGCACAATAATATTTGTCATGTGCTTTTCTTAAATAAATAAATGTACGCTGATTTCGCTGACAAGTAATCTTAGTTACATTAAATATATTTCAGATCGACTTACTACCAATTGGTATGAATAATAAGTTACTACTACTACTATTACTACTACTACTACTACCTTTGTCGGATCAATCGTTATTATATAGTTAAATATGTTTTCTTCGAACAAATTTTCGTATAAATCAAATATTCATTTGTTGCTAGGTAAACAACTGTCCCTTTTATATAATTCGCGCGAAGTATGATGTAACGTTATGGTTCATTACGGTCAGAGTGAAAGCTCATTCTACGCTCTACATTTTTGATGTAAACAGGTAAATATCTTTATTTTTGTGTTTTGTAAATTCTAAGATATTTTTTGGTTTAATTCTGTCTACTGTCGTTTTACGTTTCTACTGTATTGCAACTCCAATATGCACAATAATCAATAAGTTATAAAAACCTTTATGTTTGTTCTACAACATATATTTCTTGAAAAGTGTGAAAAAGGGGAATCATCTGCTATCCAATTTAGCCATCGGAAGTAGCAACGCATTTGTGGTCAACTTCTGAATTCCAATCCTATTTGGGATTACCAGATATCCATAGGCTGTAGCCATTATTTGGCGTCAATAATATGAATCCTTGTTTACTGATAAAATGACAATAAAAACGCCAAGCAATAGATGGTCTGCAGCTCAAGTTCTTTATTCACGAAATAATTAAAAAAAATGCGAAATCGCTTTTATGTGTACTTTCACTCCATAGATTAGTAAAGATACTTCGCCGCCTTGAATTTGAATGAAGCCACAAACGGCTTATTATAATAAGTTCTTTTTTTGAATTCTTGACAAATAAAAACATTTTTAGAGAAAAATTACGAATAAATAACTAATACTGCGTAATTTACATAATAAATAAATAATTTATAATAATAATTTCAAATATTTTAGGGACATTTTAGCACGGAGACGTGGCAAAACTTTTTTACGCAACTATTTCAATTCTCAAAACTGTGTACATTTTCTTGTTAGGAGTGAGTAATCTTTACTAATCTATGTTTCACTCATACACCATAAACAAAGAGGAACAACGTATAGCTTTCGTCACTTGTTGTGGGTTACTAAATATGTTTTCAATACGAATGAACAGAGTCGCGCACGTAGCTTTACGATTCGGCCCGCGCGTCGATTTCCGTTTCCGGCGGCGCAAGCGCATAGGCACGCGCGCTTTGTGAACGAAAAACAAATATTTTGAGTGGGCAAGTTGCGAATAAGTTTACTATAGTTTATAACTATTACTTCAGTGTTATGTTATAGTCTTATCAAAAGTTATTGCATACATTTTAATAGGGATCCTTACAAATTAAATTGTGCTTTTTTTAAACATCTAGTAGTAACTACGTGTAGTTGGCGAGTAGTCGCTGCCACCTACAAACGCCTGCACCCAATATCAGGATTGACTTACCACACTCTTCAAACCAGAACACTGCAGCGCTTAACACTGTTGTTATGTTGGCGTCACTGTCGAATAACGTGCGCTACCACTGTCATGTATGTACCTAATTATATGCACATTAACTTAATTTCTCAAAATATGATATGCTTTTCAGGTTATACATTTTTGAAAATCCATACGAAGAATCTGGAAACATTAAATTTTTATCCCATATACATCATGTAGGCGGAGACGGGAGCGAAGCTCTGGTTAATATCTACCTTTTAACGATGGATATAAGCTGGGCGTGATCGTCAGGCGTGGCGCCGGCTACCACGCTCGTTGCATCCGATACCTCGCATGATTTGTCGCCACTCGGCCGCTCTCGATATAGGGGTGCGTTGGTATATTTTTTATCTGTATTATTTTTTATCCACATAATAAAATAAAACATTTTGCGATGGTTTCTTATAACCTAAGTATGTACTACATTTACTGGCTTGCCGTATGATATAATGCATTCAAGCTTTGATTATTGCATCTTTGTCCGGATAATTTTCTTTAACATCGTGCAATCTTTAACATCGATTATAACATGATCATGTCATTATTAAAACACGATAATGTCATAAATATGTAAAGTAAATATATATAGAATTAGCAGGAAAATATATCCACTATCTGAGGTCGGTTATAGAAGCGTTGCTACTGCTGACCGCTGGTAATTATGCAATGGTGATAGAACCCTTTGTGGTTCGACTTTCGATGCACCACCGCTATACGTATTTTTGTCTGATAACAAGCGCATAAGCATAAGCGCTGTTATATAAGCTTTGTTCTGCCTTAAATCTTATGGTATGAAAGCCATACTTACTCAATGTGTTCCAACTTATTCCCTGTGCCCGACCTCAGTAGGTTGAATAGAACTCTAATCGTAGGTTGATTACAGATGTGTATGGGGGCAGGGACAGCTTACCATCAGATGAATGACTGAATGCTCGTTTGCTCTCTCTATTTAAATTATAAGTATCTCTCCCTTCCAAGTAGAACACAGCAGCGACTACAATTGTTATCTTCTAATAGGAGTCAATGTTTTTAATAGGTGTGGCTTTGGTAGCGTATTATACCGGACCCACGAAGGGTTCAATTATCTTTAAGTTGGCAGCCCTGATATCCGTCCAACGCATTCGCAGCATCCGTTGAACGCTTTATTTGTTTTATTCGCGTTCGAATTGCGTAAGGCGAGGCATTCGCGATGTTACGGTTTTATTGCGACAATTATGTGAGAGTTTTATGCGAACCGCCCGACAATTGATGATTTGTGACATCATTACTTATTTTTACTTCCGACTTTCGTTTTTTCTTAATTAAGATACAAATTTCACACATTTATTAATTAGCTAACAATTTGTTTCGGACATAAACAATGAATCTTTGTTAAGAGAAAAGGAAATTGAAGACTTACAAAAATATGCAACTTTAAATGATAATTTTAATGTATTTTCTTTAAATGACTAAGCTAGCGAACTGTGTGTTTACATAAAATTTTAAAAACGACTATCACGGTCCAACAGAAGTATATTATATAACTTTTATGCGCTGACCTTTTGATGTTTAAAGTATAAGTACTAAAGTAGGCAAATATATTTTTTATTTAAAGATTGTTCCATACTTATTCTCATTAATTTTTTGTAACAGCCCAACAGATGGTGTGCGACTATCGTTACCGTGTTTGAATAGTTAACTCGAAATTACAAGTGGACCTCGAAGCCGAGCGAACCAAGTACGAAAAGGTAGAGTCGGACATAAAATGAAAAATTTTCAATATACCTCTGGACGCGCGCCATTCCTTCCGTTCCATTTCGCTAACGAGATTGCATTGTCGTTATAAAAACACCCTGCAACTGGGTCAGTCCTTTCATTTTGAGCGAAGTGCACTTTTCAGAAATTCAGAATGTATTTAAAATTTACTTACAATATAACGTCCATTGTGGAAGTTTACGTGGAATTTTGAAAATGGTATTCGAATTTGCGAGTGTTTTTTTTGTATTGAATGCGACCTCATTGAATTCGATTAAAACAAGTTGAAGAAATATGCAGAGAATTTTAGAACCCTCCATGGGACGGCGGTGGCATCACATACTGAAGATGCTTATAAATGGCGTGATCCTTGGAGACAAAACATCTAGATGTCGAACTAATTCTATACCCATGTAGTTGGAACCTTTTTTTGTCCCATTATTGGTAACTCTCCTCACAACTGGGTAATGCCTGGACCATATTCCACCTCGCTGTTCCAATGTCGATGGGCGGAAATATATTATATGAATAACAATATCACCTAGCAAACTGATACTATAAAACGGAGATACATATTTTCTTAATATGTATATAGTGTTGTATTTAACGCATATTTTGTTAATATTTATAGCGTATTTATTATGAGTATAATGTTACTAGTAGTTTCCACGTTCCACCGTTGTCGAGGACATCTCATTTCATTTAACGATACGAACCCTCGATGCAAGGCTTTACTTCCGGTCCATTTCACGGAGCTAACGAGGTTGTACTACCGTAAAGAATGATTTCACAAAACTAGGTCGAGATATTCCTCGCTGGATAATATTGAGTCTTTTTCTCGTTTTGCAGAGGCAGATTTATTTTATTTCGAAAATATGTTGCATTTGATTTTCGCATGGCTTGGCTGGATCCAATATTTATGTCAGTGATATTCTGAATGTAGTGGAATATGTGGAGTATATTCGACAATGTTGCCCCAGGACTTATGCGGACAAGGTAAAATATAAAATACATCGGTATCCTATATTGTCTATTCTATGTTTGCAATGATTCGATCAATCTTTAATAGGATAGATGATATTTACAAAATTAGCGCCAATCGACTATGATAAGGGGTTGAAGTTGAAAATAATTAAAAAATCCATAAATAATAATTTAATTAATAATTTTTTTAAATAATTTTGAAGGTGGTAGAACCCTTTGTGGTTCGACTCCGGCGGCACCACCGCCACACCTATTTCTACCTAATAACAGCAGTGTTAGGCGCTGCTGTGTTCCGGTTTGAAGGGTGTGGTAAGGGAGACATACTTTTCCGAGGCGTTCCAGCTTAGTCCTCAGAGGTAGCGGCGCATCTGTGGCCGACCTCAGGTAGGAATATCTAATCCTATCTGGGGTTGATTACAGATGTCCATGGGCGGTAGTAGCCATTTACCATCAGGTGGACTGCATGCTCGTCTGCTACTCCTATATTATTAAAAAAAAAAAAATAGGTGTGAACTTGTTTCATCGATAAAGCATAAGAGCTTTGATCATAACTAGCCACCAACGGCTTTTACAAGCTTGGAAAACCAAAGCCGATAATTCACCACAAGATCTGACTTTTTCACACCATTTCCGGACGAAGCCAACAAAATGTTGTCGCTAAAAAACAAACTCCGCAGAACTGGGTCGGCTGCACTGAAAAGCGTTTACAATTGCTCCGAGCTTTCAATTTTAAAACCATTTCCCAGTTTCCAGGGAACCAGGAGCTGAAAATTGGAACGAGACGTCCCGCTGCGCCGCGCTTTCAGCGAACATAATGCCTGCAAGATTGTGCTCGGGAGGTTAATGTGGAATTTGGGGACATGTTCTAGCTGTGAATAGTTTACCTTTTTTAACCTACTTGCTCTTTTACTAGTAAGAGGGTATTTTTTGGTAAAGTTTGCTCGTTGAGTGGTAGAATCCTTTGTGATTTGACATCGAATGCACTACCACATTTATTTTTGCTATATTTTTTTTATAACAGCAATTTCAAGCACTGTTGTATTCTGGTTTTAAAGGTATGATAAAGAGAGAGAAATTTAGAGTCATTATGTGAGGCATTCTTACTTAGTCCTCAGAGGTAAAATTCTATTCTATTTAGAGTTGGTCGGTCGAAACACTTAACATCAATATAAGCGCATATCTCTTGAAACATCTTGAATCTTAGAAATCAAAAAATTTAAAGTCCACCAATCTCTGCGTCACTTTATGTCAATATATATGACAGGTGCTATAAAGCCAGAAGGGGCAGCTTTCCATCATTTCTCTTCGTTAAATCGTATCACGTTACCAGCACGGCTAAGGTCAGCTGCCATAACAGGCGATGTCGTCCGCGGTGACTCATGACATGACTCCACGACGACCACGGCACGAATCTTGATGCGTATAGCTTTTAATATACCAGTATCGTACGATTGTAATTATGTCATGACGAAGTGACCAGGTTTGATTCCAGGTCATATTAATAATATTTTCGTACGTTTCGTCCAATATGATGACTTATTTGCAAAATCAAGTCATACAATGTTAACTTCGATCAACAATACCAATAATATTAATGACGAACGTCATTTTTCAGTTTCTTTCATATAGGCTTAGATGCATATAGGTAGTTATATGTACGATGCTGCAAAGTTAACTTAGTCATGTAAACACGAATATTAGTCGAAGTCTTACACGAAATTCTCGACCTACAATTTTTGAAAACCAAACTTTATGAACAAATATTCAAAGAAAGAAATATTTACTACATAAATACGTTATTTATAATTTTTAGTACGCAGAAATAGTCAAAATCGATCATTAATAATCAAAACATTATTATTAATGATTGATTTTACTGTTTTATACTGTTTTTACTACAAACGAGTTGCCTCAGACATACAAAACAAATAGAGCCCCAATTACTTTACAGAGACAATTTTAATGCACCTTTCGACCCCGTTGCCCTTAGCCGGTGTAGTCGGAGTCTGTTTCGCGACACATGCGATTACATCAGCAATTGGGTGCGCCTCAGTTTTATTCGTCTTTTGCGTGTGACGGTGTAATGTGTTATTTTTAACTCGTGATTATGGAGCGACTCACTGTGTGTATGCGTTTAATAAACCATATCGTGATTAAATGTACGTTACATTTCATGTTAGCAAAACGTAGCGAAACATGCAAAATTCGACATACATTATTGTATTACATAAATTGTTGACTTAACCCTCTCGAGTGACAACGTATCAGCGATGAGACAGTACAAATATCTATATAGAGTTGGTTACAGATGTTCATAGGCGACAGTGACCATTTTACTATCTGTTGAAATGCTTGTTTCCTTTCTATCTCGTCTACTTAAATCTCATAAAAAATATTGAAATAAGTGAACGTAGAACACCTCTCAATCTCTTTAATCTTCATCAAACAGGAAAATATAGTACAGAAAACTAAAGGTAAAAATAGTTTTTAGTTTACACTAGAGGCAATTACCACGACTGATTATGTAACCAATGATTCTTGTAATTGATTACTTTGTAACGGTTTTGACTGCCAATTATTTGGATGATCGATCTTTACTTTTAAACGATTACGTCATTAGTAATTAAACAGATAGAGTTGTCAGTCAATTAGTTAATTATGCGTAGGTGTGGTATATTTCATTTTTTGCTAACATAAGCTTTCGTCCCACATTTTGTCCCTTGGGGACGATTTTTCTGAGAATTGTTTCTTAGGTTATGTAAGAAAATCCAGTTGAAAATTTGTGTTTATATTACAACACAACGCCCAATTTAAAATAGTATTTATTATTAAGCAGAAGCTTAAAATATGTATAAAGACGAATTCCGTATCAAAATAACAAAACACACTATCCATGTTACTCCACCATGTCCTGATATAAAATTGCTAGCATAAAATAAAAGGGTTTATAAATAAAATTTTGAGCAAACAACAATTTTATGAACAATTTGTTTACTTCAAATTCTTGGATTACCCTTAAATATATAAAATTATACGGGGTGAATTCTACAGAGAAAGCAGCTGAAACATTCCTTTGAAATCTGAGGAAGCCTGGCCTTTTTGAACTTGTTCAAAATTGCTTAAATTTTCAAAATATATCTAAGAAACGCAAAATGTCCTTTGTAATTAATACTTGTAAAATCTTATTTGAGCTTCGGTAAAGTACTCTAACTTCAAAGTTACATATATTAAATGTAAGATTAAAACCTGAGCAACCCATAATTATAAGATTATTGATACAACCGAGTATCACCTGAAAAGTTGTAAATGTGGCCCAAGACACATGTGTAACCAACACTATGTTTTTATAGAACAGAGAATCAAAAATGCGTCGCTGAGGACTAAATTGGTCGCCTCATACATATGTAAATCGGCCGACTTCCAAATTTTGTATTTTGGTTATGTTATTTCTTAATGCTAACATACACATAAAGTAGGTAATAGCCTATTGTGGCGAGAGATAATATAATATGTTCTGGTAACTCAAGATGACGTTGTCGTAACAAAACCAATTATAGTAATATTTTTTTTATTGAATGACCTTCATGAGGGGTTGTAGGAGAATAAATTTACCGATGTAATAAGCATATGTTTACTATTAAACTATAGTATACCATCTTTTACGAGTCTTAAAAGGTATAATGACATTTTAACGAAGCAGCATCTTTCGCATAATATTATGTAGATTTAACTTCCTTTCTGTATAAGGACCAAAAAGGCTTTCAAGGCCCTCGAGTCTTCATTTACGTTATGTTATACTTTTTATAATGAAGTTAACGTTGATAATTGACAGGAAATTCACATTATGGTCAGTGGTCACTGCCACCCATAAGTACCAACAGTTTTTCCACAAATCCCTGAGATAGGATTCCTACCTGAAAAAATCCCATCTGATAGTTGATATTTATGGCAAAGGTAACTACCATCAGGTCGACATCATTCTCCTCCTCTATGTGTTACTCTATTAAGTTCTCTATATCAATTTGGATAAAAAAAAACATCCGTAACTTTTAAAGTATGTACAAAATTAATCCACCGGGGATCAGGAGTCTACCTAAACAAATGATACGTCACTCCCAATTGACCCCGAGGCTCCCGCGGGCGTGATCCGGAACCGGAACCGCAATATATTGCGGAACCTTTTCAATAACATAAGCTCCTCTTACTGGCCCTAATAAATTGTGGCAACTTGAAGCGTCTTGGGAACGCGCAAGTCATAGGCGATAGCGATCACATTTTAGTAACGCCCGTGGTTAATAGTACGAGTATAATACATTTAGCATTATTAACCAATAAAAAAACCTATCAAAGATCTAAATCTATGAATTTCTAGTATATAGAATCGAATTACATTATAGCTATTGACGATCTTTAGTGGGAAAAACATTGAATAGATTGATTATTACTGATGATGAAATGGATTCGAATACTTTGATTGAAGTTTACTGAAGCACCATTTTTCGAAACGGTGACCACGATATTTCGGAAACGACTGCACCGATCTTGTTCAAATTTATAAAGCATCTTTAATATGTTATAAACCAGCGGTTGAACTAGGATTATTATGATTACTTCGATAGTTTTTATCGTACGAGCGAAAAACTTAAGAAAAAATAAGTAAAAAATAGAATGTCATTTTCGAAAGTGTATAAAAAAGTCAATTTTCATAATTTAGAATTCACTCTAGTTCAATCGCTAGTCTTGAATATTAAGATTAAAATGCCGTTTGGTTTTTTGATTTCAGATAAGCAGAACAGCCGCAATCTTGGCCACCGTCAAGCACCTCCTTTACTTGATGTCTTCCTGTCGGCCACTATAACTTTTATTTTATTATATATTTTAACTTCAAAAAATTTGTAAAGCTTATTTAAATGTTAATAAAGATATTGCAAAAATAATGAGATTGATTATTTCGATTCTTTGTTCGTAAAAAATTATTGAAAATGCCATAAAAAAACACCCGAGAAACTAGAGGACGGCCTTAACTTCAATGTTTTAACCCGGAATACAATTATATATGCTAATGAATATTTAGCGCAAACTATTTATAACAACTTAAAAAAAATCTTTCTACACTCATAGCTCATAACATAATATCGGTGTTTAGACTATGTCATTAAATTTTATTCTTGTTATTAATTTACAATTATATCACAACACCGCTTATTCCTATAACACAGGCCGTTGTCTTGTAAGCGCACGTTAAATGAATTTATTATGACGGGAGAGGGCCGCGAAAGTTTTGCAATTTTCGATAGAGCCTATGTAATGGCCGTGTTCGGGCCACGAGGCCTCTGTTGTAATATAATGCGAGATATTGCCCATAACGGGCTCGTAATGTCACAGGAATGTCCATTTTTCTCGCTTAGTTTTTTAGGGTTAAGTTGTAAAAAGGTCGTTGGATACGGTAATGGAAGAAAGGAGAGATAAAATGTGTATGGAACTTTTGTTGTCATTTAATTGGTTTTTCTTTCTGTAATGGCTACGAATCTCGCCTTTCGTTCGTTAATGTCAATGTGATCATAAAGTGGTAGAGTCCTCTGTGATTCGACTTAAGCGACACCATCGCAATACATATTTCTGCGTAATAACATCAGTGTTAAGCTATGTTATGTTGTGGTTTGAGGGGTGTGGTAAGGAGAAGATACCTTTATAAGGCGTTCTAGATCCTCAGGGGTAACCGCGCATCTTTGGCCGATCTCAGGTAGAATCAGATTTGATTTCAGATGACCATGGGCGGCACAAAGTAAACTAATAGAGTATCGTTCTTACTCTTTGGTTATGGAACCCTAAACTATTTGACCGTACCACGTGCCATCCACATACCTTCAAAACTCATCCCGTCAAAAAATCTCCAGAATTTTACTACGCAGTTTGCAGTAATAACGCTAAAATCACCGTGCAGTAAACGTGCGACCCTCACCAGAGAAACCCGCCAACGCCCGCACGGTGCGCGCGCTTCAGGCAATTAGTCTAGATTTTACGTGGCCTGCTTTTATTTCCACTGTTATCTCAGGTTTGTTTTGCTTTACGTGTGTGCCTTATACCTGTAATACTTCATGTATGTCTCGAGTCTTATAGTAGTTACTAGCTGACCCGGCAAAAGTTGTGTTGCCATATAAATAAAAAAATGTTAAGGTTGAACAACCCTTATCACTTAGAGGTATGAAAAATAGGTAGTAGCCGATTCTCAGACCTACTGAATATGCATATAAAATTTGATGAAAATCGGTAAAGCCGTTTCGGAGGAGTACGCTAACTAAGTAGACTTTGACAATCTACTTTATTCTCATGTTGTAAAACTGCTGTCTACTGATTTAAAGGGTGTGTTGACAAAGTAGGTATATCACGCGATGTGACTTTAGTCTTCAATTTTTTTAAATGAGGTTTGAATACCGATGTCTACGGGAGACAGTGAGCACTTACCACCAAACGAATTGAACATTCGTTTACTACTTCGATTTCTGATAAAAAAATATCGAAACCACTCAATGCTTAACATACTTAACACAACATTAACAGTATTCATAAAACTTCCTGTAGCTATTCACAGTTCACGGTAAATATGAAGGCAATAAATCAGGATGAGAGAAAAGTTCAGCAATTCCTTTTCAAAGCATCTATAGACACGATCGCAGTAAATACACAGCAGGATGGCAGAATTTAATTAGGATTGGAATCTGGATTAAATCGCTGATCGGATCTGCATTCAAATTATTCTAGGTTCTATTTGAAATGTTTTCAATGAAGATTTTCTTGTTAATGTAGATATCCGTGGAGAGGGCTCCGGGATCTCCAAAGGAACGCAACCGGAGTCCTCTTAGCGCGTTGCCCCGTCGGACTCCGCCCAAGTGAGCTTGACGCTCGCCACACCATCTGGTGTGTACGATGGTATGCGACCACACATACCGTCGTCCTTCCCGGGGTCGCTAGCCGGGCGGTTCGAGCTCCCACTCTTGCCGCCCGCAACCTCGGAAGCCCCCTTTTAGTCGCCTCTTACAACAGGCAGGGGATACCGTAGCCCTATTCTGGTCCGGGAACTACAGGGACAACATAAGGAATCCTAGTGAGGAGGTATGCATAGTATGCGTATGTATGGTATGCATAGAAATCGCTCACACCTTCCCTAAATTGTTTTGAATGTATTTTGACAGTTGGAATAAGAACAGTGTGTTTCATAGGTGTTTAGTTTTTGGAAACAGTTAAAGTTGCAATTATAGGCCATTGCTGAAAATTTACGAAGTTCATGATAAACCGTCATCAAGTTTCGCTTGAACTAACATTTTAATAATCAGTATATCCCGGACAATACTCTTGAAGACAATGTATCTGGTGCATTGAATAGAGATTGCGAACAATTGGCCTGGGTCCAATTGTATGAACCGGGTCCTCGGTATTAGGTCACGTGCAGTCATTGGAACCTAATTCTGGGAGCGCATTGTTTTTTCATGATCCCGAACTCTGAGATCGGATTGTTCCAACTCCTAGTTTGGTATTCATTTGGAATTTTAAACTAGGTTACAGGACCTATTTCTTTTATATAGGACCTCATATACATATAACTTGAACAATGATAGAATCTTGATTTGAATAGCAGTATTTTGGCCTCCCACGTCCCTCGAGGTACGGGTTTCAAATTTCAGACATACGTATTTTTATGCTATTATGATTTTTATGTTTTAGAAATAAATGATCATGTACCGTAAATTTGCAAAGTAATAATTCCATTTATAGACGTTAGAGTTCTCACAGGTGCGAAGTTGGGACTTCGCACAGCACTGGCCAAGCGCAGATTTGGATCTGCGTTTGGCCAGTGCTGTGGTGGGCCATGATGTAAAACTATTCTGAACAAGAATATGCCTGTTTACAATAATAGATACGCATCAAATATGATCATAATTTCACAGAATAGCAATAAGATATATAAGGAAACGCAAGATAAAACAGTAAAGAGAAACTTATAATTACAACTTCAAGAAATGGACAGTTAAAAACCGACAATTTACTTGATTGCCATAATTTTATGTCATATCCACCGACAGCGTTTATCTAAGTAACGGTTAACAGTAAATATACGACATTGCGCGCGCATCCGCTCGCGTGCACTCTTGCGTTTTGGCGAACGGTAATTCTTATTTACACAACTGTCCTCGGTAAAAGTATGTTGAAAATCGGCTTAGTCGTTACTAAGATCATACTACTTAATATGAGTTGTTCTAATATAAACATTTATTTAGCAAAGAATAAGTGCTCTGCATTACCATAGTTATAATTTCATTTAAAATAATAGGCATAATCCGCTTTTATTCTGAAAGCAACCCATGTCCAGCAATGGAGGAATGATGATATACAAGAAGTAGGAAATAATACCAAATCAATCGAAACTCAACGAAGTTTAAAGTCACACACAAACAAAATATCAGCTAAGGAACGTACTTTAGGTCTTTATGAAGAAAGGTAATTTTCATAATTGCCGCGATAACACATCAGAACCGACACTGGGTCTAGATTGCCAGCGATACTTGGAGCGCATCCAGCTCTAGCAGTGTACCGGTCCAGCCCGCTAGATTAATATGTTGACTGTACAACGAACATTATATAAATTGATATGTCATACCTAACATGGTATGAAATCTACCGAGAGTTGTTATCTAGATTTTTTATGTAACGGAAAAAAAAACTTCAATACTATAATCTGATATAAGTGTTAAATAACACATTAAAAAAATATATAATTAACTTAATATACGTTTACGCAAGTCTAACCAATCACAAATACTTTACTACATACAGGACTAACTTGGAACTTAAGGTATCGCATTTTTGGCCTTTTTAGGTCAGCTATTGCGTTACCATTCCTAAAGACTTAGTTGGAACATTTCGGGCAAGTCTCCGTTACAACGCACTTCCTTAGCACATTTCAAATTGCTATTTTAAACATCTACGGCGGTGGCGCCTTTATTGTGACCCACACAGGGCTCTACCACTTTGAAAAATTAAATATTATTAATGCCTGATTTCTTTTGGTAGCCAACGGTATATTTGGAACGCCTCCAGGTCTACAAAGGTATGCTTCTCTAGTCCGTTAAATTAATGCGCTGACTGTACAAAATATAGGTTTCAAAAGAAGCGCAACAATAACTTTGAGAAGCGACATGACGTCACACAGATCAGATTAGATCGGATTAGATAAATGATTGCGATTGGTTACAAAGACAATGAACTTATATAACTTGCAACATAACCTCATGTTATATACAGTACTATTACTTTGTCGAAAATAAAAATTAAATAGTAAATCTTAATCGACAAATTAGAAAATACATTTTTTTAATTGATATTTATTAAATTGAAGTAATAGTTAATACCAAGTTTTTGAGATTTTCAATAAGTAAGAATGCCAAAAATCTATATTTTAGGAAAGTTCCAGCTTTTCATAAAATATATTATAAACACGATAGCTAATCTGTCGATAGCAATTATCTAAATACATTTGGATCACATCCAGAACTGCATTGTATATGCGCCGGGCGGACCGCCAGACTAGTGTCGGTATATCTGTAATAGAAGATGCTAATGGGCAAAGGCCATACGGTACACCTGGTACAAATGATGATGGCACCTTAAACAATATTAAGGGTAGAGACCACCATTCTGATCAAGTAAGGCTTACCTAATTGACTTTTGCCACTATAAAATTTTTGAACAACTAGACAGGTACGTTTCGTTACAGTAAATAATATTAATAACATGAAATAATCACCTTACCAGTTAAAACTTTCGCTCAATATTGACTTTTATTATCGACATAGTTTTTTTTTTACTAGTACCCTATTCACTGTACAAATTATTAAAAATTAAAAACGTCTTTGATAAGTTCCACCTTTCCACCCCAGGCTCCATCATTACACCCACGTTAAATGTATTGAATGTATCGTATTGGACTCGTAATAACAAACCAAACAAGCACAAACTCGAGGGGTTTACCAGTACCCATTGAAGAGTGCCGCTATCGACCTCCCGGCAACAGATCAGAATAATGTTCAACGAGCTTATAGCCAACGGTATTGTAATTTGAATTTATAGTTTTAATACAATTAGAAGTACATTAAATCTACTTTTCAGATTTGTTTACCTACTTACTTACATACAAAGAAGCTAATAAAAACGTGTTAACATTTTATTACTTTAATATTGCGGACACGATCACGTAAAGCCAGTTGCAAAAATGGCGGATACAAGGCGTTCTATTTTTAAAACGGAATTCTTTGTCAGATGCTTTTAGAATTTGAAATTCGCGGTGGCCATGTGATGAGCAAATGTGATCTTCAAAGATTAGATTATTTATAAAGGATTACATATTTTTCAAAAGTGTCAAGTATTTTTCGGGTAAAAATTGTTTATATCACTTGTTTGTTAAAATCGTTTGATTAAAACTCCAATTTAAATAGATTCAGTCGTTTCTAAAAGCCCATACAGGTCTAACTTAACCAAATCTACCTTTTTAAAACTGTTATTTGCATCTGGTTATGGCAAAAATGTTGTTCAGATATTTTTAGATACTACATTTCTCTAATATAGGCACTTCATAGCATATATCTAAAAATAATTTACTGCAAGTAACTTCCTAACAACAATATTAAGCCCGCAATCTTTCCCCAAACTTTACCGATAAAGAAGATTAATATAAAAACTTTTATTTATCTCCATAAATAACTAAACTAAAACAGACAGTAACCTAGACATTGGATGCAATATTGGCCGTTTACCAAGAAGCCGGCGCCGTGCAGGTTTGTTTAAAAATTAGGTCGCCGACTTTAAAATTAATAGGTAACATTACTGCCACATGACTCCAATAACTCTAATGATACGCAGACGTTATTTCAAAATTTAACAAATATTTAACGCGGATGGCATTATTTTCAATACGTATTTGATATTCAGAATGTCAGGCTCAGAACATAGTTTAGGACACTTTAGTCAATTGGAGATTGGTAGACACCTTTGACATTATTTTTTAACAAAACTCTCTGTTACGTGGATTTGATTTTGTACTTCGCAGTAACAGAAGCCGTGATTTTAGGTCGATGACGAATTCAGGCATGAGGAAACGTATATGTGGAAATCGTAAATTATTTTACTAATTATGTCACTTTATGTCTCAACGGACTTTGACCGGATTTTTACCCAAAGCTACATTTGTATAATGTTGAAAAAAAACTTCATTACGTTTGGTTGCATTTTTGTACTTCACTACCTTCTATCGTGAAAAAATATTGAGTTCTGGAGTAAAAAATGATAGCCTTTGTGAAGGTTCTCGTATTAAATCATGAATAATGAATTTAAATTACCCCGTAGTGGCTTTGCCACTCGACGGGGTAACATCGAGTAGTCGAGGAGCTAACCACAAAGCCACCATGAAACGCGCTCTAATCCATAGTAATAATATAGATACGAATAGTAAATCTGTCTGTTTTTTTCACTTGCGTGGCAAAAGTTTGAGCCGATTTTGATCAACCTTCATTCAGAATGTTTTTAATCGACTACCCCAAAAGGCGGGTAAAAAATACCATAAAATCTACAAAACTATGTTCTTCATTGCGTCCTGCGTTACAATATTTCATGACTAATTTTAATATATCTCATTAAATAAGTTACTCAAAACAATCTCTCTCTCTCTTGAATCTCTTTGTAAAATATTCCCTAAAAGCATAAAATCGAGGACGTTACGAGACGTTGAATAAGAAACTTCCAGTCTTCAAATCGACGCGGACAAAGTCGCGGGGACGAATAGTTGCATATAAATTTCGTTTGGAATCCGGATGCATCTCAAGCAATCGGAGACGTGGATGTTTGATGATCAACCTACGAAGTGTCGGTATCACATTCATATGTACTGGTGTACCGCAAGGTGCGCCTGTGTAACCAGAATACTTACTAATAATTTTGATTGATATTGGTAACACGAAGCAACGACTAGCCTTTTTCTTCGGAGACCAAACCGCATTTTGAAGATATATATTTTATTAAACCAAAATAATTATCTGGAGGTGGAAGAATGTTTTCTGGTTCGTGGTACTATTGCCTCATTTATTTTATTCTGACTTGAATAGTAGTAGCTTAAAATGTGATTTCATTTGTGCATATTTTAGAACGTTTTCGTTGATAATGCATATATCAGAACTTTCATGCATTAGGAGTGTTATTTATATGGCTCATAAATATAAGATTACAGTTTGATAGTGCATATTCTGAGCAGATTTTGCCCTTTTGGCGCATATTTCGGCAGTTTGATAGTGCATATAATTTAATGTCTAGACATGACGTACTCCATTTGATCTGTTCCCGACCTAAAATAGGGTATATAATCATTATAAAAAAATATGTTAACGGATCCCTATCACTAACCATTAAATGGACTGCATTTTCCTTTGTAATTCATCGAAAAAAACTGATCAGAATGAAAACAAGATATAACTTATCTATTCCAAGCGATAAACTTGTTAGAAATGCAAATAAAATGTCGACTGGCATAAGTTTTATAGGTCAAAAGTCGGGCGAATAGCGATTCAAGTCAAAATCAATATTTTGCGATACGAACGATTCTATGATATATATCGTATATATACGATATCGTCTGATATCGTAGTTTTGTAATACTAATAGGTAATAATGCAATAGAGTATATATTTATAAGAGGTACTTACTATTCGTATATTATATTATTATATCGTAATAAGATTAATTGGTCCCTTTGTAATCTAACTGCGATGAGTAAGCGGCTACAATTACTTCTGACGGTTATGACAATGACGGTTAAAGGTTGATGTGTCCTGATTTAGAGAATGTAGAATGCGGAAAAATACTACCCGAGTCATCTCGGCCCGTAAGAGTAGAAATGCGTCTGTGGCCAAGCTCAGGCAGGACTAGAATCCAATCCTACTTGGAGTTCATTACAGATGTCCATTGGTGATTATCACTAAGTTTTGAGTGGAGTGCTTGCTTTTACCTATTAAATGCAAAAAACATTATTATGATTATGTGACATCTTTTTATTTAGTATGCACAGTGAGATAGTGAGTGACTACATATTTAGTATGCACAGTGAGATAGTGAGTGACTACTTTTTATATTAGTCGCTAAGCGACTAATATAAAAAGTATAAAATAAAATGTACGATAAAAACATACTTAGTTAAACTAATAGAACGAGTACATTGTGAAGGTTTAACGTGTATCGTGACATTAAGCGTTCAGTCCTTAACAGACTTGTTAGACCTCTCAACGGCCTTATATAGGTTTGATACTTAATACTAGGGTAATGCCTATAAGTGGGGAAAATATTTAGACGGTAAATAATTTCCTCATTAAAATGTACTAATTTCAGAAACTTAGTTGCACCTGTCAATCTTAAAAAATCGTTAGTCTTTGAGCCTCTAATTAACACCTACTTTTTTTGGATTTTAGAACGTTCCGCTTAATAAAATTATGAGTGAGAAAAAAAGCAAAACTTAAATTAGTAGATAAAAAAACAAAAAAATGGCATAAAATGGAAGGGTTTTGACATTATTAAATTATCCCAATTATCATTAAAGTCTAAAAGGAGACGAAAGCTAATCATTTATAAATAACTCTTGAACAATTACCCGTATGTAGGCCAACAATGGGATTTATGAAGGGAAGCTTCCTTATTATTTACCTCCACTTGGGATTTTGTCATGGCAAGTAGCGACTTGATAGACAATTCAAAACACCTTTGATACACCAATTTCAAATCATAAAATAACCCCAAAAACTACCCGACTCTACCCAGAGCTCGTCTTACGCTGGTCACTGTAGGCGTAACGTATAACGTGACATTAAACTATGGCACGCGCGTGCCAGGTGCATTCACTAATTAAGGCAAACGGCCGACAAATACGTTGGCAAACAATTTTATTATCGGTGGGGGTTTTTTGTCGTGATCGAGTGGAGTTTAATTTGATAAAAATCATATTTCGTTACCAAAGTGGCTAGATATTGGCTTTATGGAGATATTAATTTTCGGTTTTACGCTTTTTGTTTTTTTTTCTATTCTCCATCCATCCATATATTTACAATATTATGGATTATGAAGAAATTATTAATCTAGGATAAACTACATCGCAACAATCTGCTACCAATATATATAATGGTTTCTTATATTTTAAACCGTGCAGGTATGTAACATAGCATACGTTCACATGCAAAAAATAAAAATATACACCACCATATACATACCACCACCTACGTGTTTTGCTCCAAAACAGAGCATCATCAGAGTAAGTTGACTCTACGACGTTTAATCGCTAAGAGGTATTATAATAATGAGACAATTTAAAAGAAGCCGACTTCCATTATCAAAATGACCTTAAGCTTTTAAAAACAGGCAAAAATAATCCTGTGGGAACAGCGACAAACTGGGACATCGCACAAGTGCTAACATCAAAACTGAAACAATAAATACGCGACTGAAACTTGTAGACACGTGTTTTCCATAAAAAATAGGGCTATCGGCTTTATACTGTAATAATTAATTTAAGTAAAAAATTGGTTGTCGATATTAACATGTTGGCTGATTGTAAGTCACGGAGGTGTTTTTTTTTTACTTTTTTGAGTTCCACCATATTTACTATATACTGAGCAGTAGAAACGCATCTATGATCGTCTTCACGTGTATGTAATTTGAATCCTTTGATAGGTTTTCCAAAAGTTTTGAATTCGTAACATTTTTTTCTTTCAGTCTTAGTTTTATCCTTTGAATTTACAAACAATATGTTCAGTTAAGTAAGTGTTCAATTGAGTTTAAACCTGTTACTTTCTTTTGATTTCCTAATACTTACTAAGTACTGAATTATAGTCTTGCGTTACATTATGAAATATTATTAATACTAATGCTAACGTGTTAGGTGACAAAGTTATTTATAAAAATTACTTTTAAAGTAAGTACTTTTAAAAATTATAGTAAATGTAACCGTTATAAAATGAAAATAATTAGCTATCACCTACTTAACATGACAATCACACTAAATAATATATTCAGTGAAATTACCTTATTAGCACATACTGCGACGGAAATAACTAGGAATGTTAATTATCACAATAAAAACCGAGTCAGGAACATTAGGAGTTTCAAATTAACGATCAATGTAAATGGCTGACAATTTGCTAAAAAAGGAGACAGACTTTTCCGAGGCGTTCCAGCTTAGTCCTCAGGGGTAGCGGCGCATCTGTGACCAACCTCAGGTAGGAATATCTATACCAATCTGGGGTTGTTCATTACAGATGTCCATGGGCAGCAGTAGCCACTTACCATCAGGTGGACTGCATGCTCGTCTGCTACTCCTATATTATAAAAAAAATCTATACATATAAATATAGATGTTAGTATGAGATCGATAAACACAGATACTATTTGATCAAACTACATGACGTGGAATTTGTTTTGTGTTAGCCCTATAAATTAATGTTTGCAAAACTCTACTCGTAAAGTTAACATTGTTTGAATGTCTGCGTCAGATTTTTAACACATAACATTTGGCATACTGTTTTACACAAAATGTTAGCACTCGTGATTTATTTTTCCATTGTTTGCTTTGTTTAGGAAAATAAAAATTCCTGAACTTTCGTTACATATAAATACAAATTCAATCTACAGGGTGCGGTAAAAAAATCGAGCGTAAATATTTTTTTAGACTATTTTACTTTTTTTGATAAATCAAAAATATCAATTTTTCTATAAACATGAATGAAAGACCATTTAACATTCGTATAACAATATTAACAGTTTTACTAGAATCCAATTACATCTTAACCGCTCTATCTAATCAGAGCATCAATAATTACGACTCTCACACAAAGTGGCTTTATTAAACGATGCGGCACGCCACATGTCAATAATAGTGTAATTAAGACGTTTTGACACATTTCATTAAGAATTTAAGAAATCAAAATAATTATAATTTTCATTTAGATAAGAAAAATCTCATACACAAAAGGAACTATTCATCTGAACGAGTTTATTCACTAGACCTATAATTTTTTGCTTAACAATGTAACTGTTTGTACCTACTAATTCGGAAACGGTTGAATTAATGTTTTGTTAAATAATTGAGTCGGGATAATTACAAGCTATATTAAACTTCGAAAATATTTGCTTACAGAAGTGCATGCAGCAAATTGTGAACAAATGAATCCAACTCTACTATATTATGTCACACATTTCATCAATTTTATACGAACTAAAGACCGTATTTTCTATATAATGACTTTATTTAATTCGTCTATGATTGCAAATAAAGATCTAGGTTAGAATAAAGATATTACGTGACATATAACAGATAATCCCAGTAAAAACATTTATGTATATCCAAAAATGTAAGGCGTTGCATTAAATAATCACAAGCAAAAATGAAAGTCATGATTCATAAAATATTACAGTTTGAGATAATATTTCATTGTTTTCTATAATAGTTGACTAGCGAAATATAATGCCAAGAAATTTGCAGTATTCTATAACTGTACAGTGTACACGAATACAAAATAAAATGACGATCTGGTAATAAAAGTGTAAGTGCTTGAATAATTTCTCGCTTGATGTCACCATTCAAAGTGTTCTGCGCTGGAGTGTTAATAAAACACTTGTTTAAACAACATTAACAGAACACTTACAATGAAAAAACAATCATGGATGGCGCCTACACATTCATAATTATAAACGAGCCATTACGCAGCTATGCTAAAATTTTCCTAAAATTATTTCGTTTTCGGATATTTTTTCAGAATGGCTTAATGTTTTTGGGATAAAATTTGGCCAATACTCAAAAAATTTTGGTCAAACTATCAAGACACATTCAATAAAGTAATTTGAAGAAACGAACAAAGAGACAAATATAATGAAATACAAATTATAAATAAAAAATCTAGATTTTTTATATATCAATAATTTTAGTATTAAGCAAAATCAATGTACACGCTGGCAAATTATACGTCTCACGCGAATCGTTATATCTTAAGACAGCACATATTCTACTGGTAGAATCGTGAAGCCCGTTTTAAACGTTGCAAAGTTATTCGTCGTAAATGGAAACGTGATAGGGCATGCATTGTCAACAATGTTCGTAATGAACTCATTACAAAATTATTTCTTAAGCTGAGAGCCGTACGTAGTATCGTTACGATACTTTTAATGTACAAACAAAAACATGAAATACATTAGCCGGAGTTTACAAGTCATTAGGATGATTATTCTCAGCAATACATTGCATAGAAATCTGATCTGTTTAAGAGCTCCTCTCGATAAGAACTAAATTGTCTTTAATGAGGTTTCATTAAAACTAGTACATAGCTCTTAGGGACGGCTTAGGTTATTCGTGTAAAGAATTAGCAATAGCTCATACAGATGCAGAAACAACTGCATATATAGTTAATGTGTATCGTTGTCACGATCCTGTGCTATTCCGTAAAATACAAACATGAAGTCGATTCTCGTTACATCCTAATATAGATTTCTTTGAGTTTACTAAACTTAAGATTAGCGAATTCGTATTTCAGAAATAATGAAATTCCATGATCGACACGTACTACATAGTACGTACTACTATGTACATCTAATGTCAGATTCCGTGATTATGTACCAGCGCAGTCGACTTTGATATTATACCAAACATTAAGGATTCGATATTAAAGGATATTTTAGAATATTTCATTTGAACAAAATTAGCGTTCAAAGAACAAAACATTAGGTTAATTATAAACCCCGTTGATGATTTACAAGCTGCGATGTAAATATTGAAAAAAAATGATGTTCTTGACCGTGAAGAAGGAATCAATTAAGCATTTATCTTTGAGGATGATGTCAACTGAATTCTGCATGTGAATACACATGTGTTCGTTCGGTACTTAAAATGTGACACATGATTTGCAGAAAAAAACTAAAAAGCTTTTTGTATTTAAAAAATTCTATAAAGTCGACGGTTAATATGAAAATTCATTTATAAAATAGTTTAACACATACTAGCCGACATTCACTTAAATTGAGAAGAATTTATAAAATATTCCGTAACTACAATAACTTAATCTTAAATATTTAGAAGAAAAACTTAACATAGCAACCCACGTAAACTATAACTTTAAAATAAATAACAGGGAAAGCAATAATTACAGTAAAGAATCTTAAGTACACAATAAACTTATAAATACGGGAAATACAGAAAATAAATAAACACGACGATATAGAAACATCGAACGCCAATTAACAGAATAAATAAAAGATCGAAGAAAAACAGAAAGTAAATTGCGTAAGGAAAAAAACGAACACAATAATACGCTACCACTCACCGGATTTCCTTTTTTCGTTCACGAGCACCAGCGACTTGGTTCTCTTAACCCTCAGAGACCGCCTCCTTATGGACCTCATTAGGGCCTCCGGCATTCTCGAGAAGCGCGGAGAGTCCACTCTCTTTTCAGGCATGAAAAAATTCTTTACGGCCAACATTTTAACGATACGAACTACGCGGAAACAACTATATTACTAAATCACTAATCCATTGTCGATTCAACAGTTCCTACGTTTTTTAATCACATTCACTAAATCATATTGCGAAATGACTATTGTTCCGAACGCTACTTCCGAACCGATTAAATCACATGCATCGATATGGAATCAACGACAGAAAAACTAACGAAGGTCAGTTATCCAGCTGATTAATCACTTCTTTGAACCGATTCAGCTTTGAAATCGTCAACACCGATATCCGCTGCGGCTACACAAGTATTATTTAGATCCTCTAATGCGTCTACTATTGTCTCTATCATCACTATTCAGTGCACGATCGTCTAGTATTATCCTGTCACCATATTCGGGGAGGATGGGCTATGGGTGCTCAGGACTTGTGCGATATAACTTCGATGGTGTACATATCCTCGGAGCGCGCGACAACACGTCCACTCTCGAACGCAACTCGCGGCTTACTGACTCGAGTCCACGTCTCGAGTTATCGTGGACGAGGGGCGTACTTCACCTGGCGTAGCGAACTAGCGAATTTTTATCTCTCTTATCAGAATTTACTTATTCTGTGCAGTGGTTGGAGGTCGAATGGGTTTACCGTTGGTTCGTGAACGTGAAACAAGACTTGTCGGCTACGGTTAGTGTTTACGAGATAAAATAAATGATTCTGCGCAAGACTCTACAATCTCCATGTCTAAATGTAAATCGAACCTCACAATGTTTACTACAGACCACTTACCATAAAGTATGTAATGTTTAAATATTGACAATGATTGAATTATTTAGTCATCAACAAATAATTTATCTTTATTATATACTTTTCGTAATCCGTACAAAAATTCCAAAATATCATGATTACATTGAATGGAAATAGGATTGAAAATATTATGGGTAATGTACTCGTATAAGACTGATGACGTACTTCTTCATCATACCCACTTCTTCGTTGTTAAGCAAATGATAATAGATTACGCTCAAGATTACAAAAATCTGTGTGGGAGGCCTAAATCCATATTTTTGTTTCGCTGCCTGAAAAATATAATAAACGATTGTAATTTAGCCTGAAATACAATACCATTAGGCGGCCTGAACGCTGTGACAGTTCCAATGACTATTTATCTTTATTTACGTAATGAACATTCCGTTTATTAAAGTTTCACCGCCCATGACTGTTGTAGTCATTTACTAATAAATTAATTAGTTGCTTGACGTTTTGATTTGATACTGAAAGCGAATATGTATGTGCTTCATGGGTATTATATATGTGTTCCATATGATGATGGCTCTGAATAGAGAACAGTCTGTTCTTGTGCATGTCGCCAGAGGCAAAAATCTGAAGGTAGGCATTAGTTTCTCGACTGACTTGATTGCGTTGAATGACGGCAGCCCACCTTTTAAACGTAGGCCTATCCATTAGGCATTTACCGGCTGAGGATGATATACTATACGATTTTCTACTCGTGTAGCACTACCATGAGTTGGCATAGAAACGCCACTATAGAAATTGTAAATAGAAAACTATTGTCATTTTGCTAGTGAATAACATAACCACTATCGTTATGGTATTTCTTGACAACGTCTGTCAAATTAATGACTCATGGGACCGAATTTGTATGGCAATAGATATGACATTCGCTAGCGATTTGATTTCGATAGGTTTTTTACGTTACGAGTGGCTCACACTACGGAATTTAGTTCTACGAGTAACCACCAGAGGCGCTGTACAATTTTTCATACATTTATTTTACGCAGTCGCTAGCGAGTAATACTTTTGTCTCATTTTCTCTCGTCTTCTTTTGTCTCTTTTACTCATGGTAGTGCTAGTGACGTCGCTTAGCAACGAATACTACAAATTCAAAAATAGTTTCCTAAATTCCGTGTTTTTTTTTTCGTATAAAATTCTTGTGAAAATAGATTACGCTATTTAATTTAAACAGGTTTTTCAACTATAGTGTCGCATCATGTGACAAAGATAAATTAATTTGCATAAGAAAGAGATATACAGTCATTAATACATTAGGAATAAGTAATGTAGGAAAATTTAACCGATACATATTGGCCTAATTTTTTAAAAATAGGCATTAGTTTCTCGACTGACTTGATTGCGTTGAATGACGGCAGCCCACCTTTTAAACGTAGGCCTATCCATTAGGCATTTACCGGCTGAGGATGATATACTATACGATTTTCTACTCGTGTAGCACTACCATGAGTTGGCATAGAAACGCCACTATAGAAATTGTAAATAGAAAACTATTGTCATTTTGCTAGTGAATAACATAACCACTATCGTTATGGTATTTCTTGACAACGTCTGTCAAATTAATGACTCATGGGACCGAATTTGTATGGCAATAGATATGACATTCGCTAGCGATTTGATTTCGATAGGTTTTTTACGTTACGAGTGGCTCACACTACGGAATTTAGTTCTACGAGTAACCACCAGAGGCGCTGTACAATTTTTCATACATTTATTTTACGCAGTCGCTAGCGAGTAATACTTTTGTCTCATTTTCTCTCGTCTTCTTTTGTCTCTTTTACTCATGGTAGTGCTAGTGACGTCGCTTAGCAACGAATACTACAAATTCAAAAATAGTTTCCTAAATTCCGTGTTTTTTTTTTCGTATAAAATTCTTGTGAAAATAGATTACGCTATTTAATTTAAACAGGTTTTTCAACTATAGTGTCGCATCATGTGACAAAGATAAATTAATTTGCATAAGAAAGAGATATACAGTCATTAATACATTAGGAATAAGTAATGTAGGAAAATTTAACCGATACATATTGGCCTAATTTTTTAAAAATATCTAAGAACTCTACATCTTCAATTTTATGTACGATACTAGAGTCGATAAAGAGTTCCAAGTCATCTTGACAGGAATACATAAATGGAAAATAATAATCCTCTTACCAAACAAAAGATCAAGACAACTTCAAGATAAATTAATTTGCATAAGAAAGAGATATACAGTCATTAATACATTAGGAATAAGTAATGTAGGAAAATTTAACCGATACATATTGGCCTAATTTTTTAAAAATATCTAAGAACTCTACATCTTCAATTTTATGTACGATACTAGAGTCGATAAAGAGTTCCAAGTCATCTTGACGGGAATACATAAATGGAAAATAATAATCCTCTTACCAAACAAAAGATCAAGACAACTTCCTCTTTACATCAGGGTAGAGTCATAGAGTCGCTGCAATTTGCAAGTTCACTGCGCTAAGTGCATCACGCGATTAGAAACTTGCTGAAATGCATCCAGATTGGAAATTTTACGCCGTCAGAGACAAAATGCGTAATCTCGGTGAATTGCAATTTTGCAATTGATGATAGAGTTGCGACTGCGGTCTCTCGGGATGCCGTCTGGGAAATCATTTTAAGTTTTTTTTTCATAAGAGTAAAGTAACATAAAGTGTCATAATTATTTGAGACGATTCTTTAGGCTTAATAGTAGGGATATAATGCAAAAGGTATTAAAATTTAGCTTTCAGGTAAAAGTTCTACTACTAGCTAAGCATTTTTGCAATGCACAAGGAAATTATAAAAACTTCCGACTCCAAATTATAAAAACGTGATGGTCTTCAATCAGATTGACAAAATGGCTTCATTTGTTCAATGACTATTAGCCAGAGAAAATACACAAACAAATAAGTCAAATCTAATAACATCCCTCTTACTAAAAAAATATTATTTGTAACTCTGTATACCAAAAGAGCATTCTAATATGGAAAATCAAAATAAAAATCACATAAGATACCAAAAATAATTTGTAGACTCCAATAAATCCCGCAACATACAAATTAACGTTTCAATTAAACAAACAAAGCATCGATAAAGATAAATAGCGACCGCCTGCAACCGACGAGCCCGTCATTACTCATCGCTGAAAACAAACTCGAACCCAAGTCCTTTCACGTTACGTTAAATGACGTTAATTTAATTAAACACGTTATTAATATCAAATGTATGAAAGTAGTTAAGAATTTATATTACGTTACGTTTTAACGCATGTATTGAGTGAGATATTTTGAAAAAAATATGATATTTTGATTTAGATTTAAAATATTTTAATATGTTATGAAAATACATCGTGTACGAGTATAAACTATTTGCCGAAATTTGATGCTCCTGTATCTCACATCTGGCGGTAAATCAAAATTGATATAATTATAAATTACGCAACGATTGAATATTTGATCAATAGTGGCTTAATTTCATGCGAGCTTTCGTGCATATGTGCCTTTCAGCATTTTTCGCTAATCCTTATAGTTTCGGACTTGGCCCTGAAGGCCTATGTGTAAAATGTACCCTGTTTAATAGCAGTCGTTTAACTTTGTAGGAGGCCTTATGCGCGACTTAATTGACTATCGATACAACTATCGAATAATCTCCGTCCTCAGCTATCAATCTGCAGTGAAGCAGCAGTAGTAAAGGCCTCCTGGCCTCCTTAAGGCGTGTAGAGAAATCCTTGCGCAGTGGTAGAAATAGTTACTACCAAAAATATGTAATATTAAAAATAATTCACTACAACATACTTGTCTTTAGACTAATATGTAATGAGTAACAGGTATGCTTAAATACACTATTGTATCTCGTTTTGTATTGCGCATTTTAACTATATCACATATCTACATTAAAATGATTTAAGACCCCATTCAGTCAATAACTCTTCTGTATTGTAGCTTGCAAGTTGCAAGTTGCCGACATTGCCTTTGTCAAAACTAAGCACCAATTTCGCCTTAACTTAAATCCTTGAAGCCAAGCACTAACCCGAGATTGTTCCAGTTTTAATATTCTATAACCCATCAGCTGATTCATCGCAGAAATTGGGGACGCCAGTGATCCCTCTTCTCTCTGAATAATTGATACTGTTTTCGTGCAACTTCGCGTCAATGTCAATAAAACTGCATCCAGTTACAGTTGGCGTCTAGTTTTAGAGCTACGAAACTTTTATGGAGGATGACAGTGAGAAATTGGTTACTTAAACTAACTAACTAACACTAACTGACAGAAAATACAGCTTTAACTGGTGAATCAAGAATTCTAAAACCCTGAAATTACGTATACTTTGAAAGAAGAAGAAATATTTATGAAAATGTTGATTTTTTAACGCACACTTTCATATTAGATGTAGTAAACATTTTAATGGCTCTATATTTAAGAGGTTATAATTCTTATTCAAGAGGTTGTAATGACCGTTATCGACTTTAGACAGGACTTCAATCTTACATGATGTTATAGTTACAGATGTCCGCATGGAACAGAAACCACTGGAAGATCAGCTAAACTGCACGCTGATTTTTAACCTATTTTACAACCAAAATGATAAACGTGTAACATAAAATTGACTTCCAAGATTTGCACAATTGTACAAGTGAAGCTAATGTAAAGAGTGTAATAATCGACATGACATAAATGGAAAAACAAATCAAAACGAAATGAAAACGCAGCAAATTTTCCTCCTCCAATATAACCCAGGAGAGCAGAAAAACGAAATAAAAGGCGTAGAAAATTACGAAGCGCTCCACCGGTTATTTCCGCGCTAATCCCTTGGAGAGTCGTGCAAATTCTTATCGTTGCATCGCGGCGCTGAGCACGATATTGTAGTTCCCATTTTATTTCCACGTCCAGCGTAACCTGACCCTTTGTACCTTCGCCGGCTTCTTTAGGGCCCGTGCACATTTCTAGTTGTAATTCAATAGTTGTAGTTTCAAGATCCACGACCAGTGTTTAGTTTTCTTTCTTTTAGTATAAAATGAATGGGTAATAGGTAAACACGCGACGGATTCAGGTTATTGGTAATTTAAGCTTTCAATAGGTGTTACCAAATAATCTTCAGGGGTGACTAGTCAAAATGAATCGGGCTCGCGCCACGGATCCTATGAAGTTATAACGTTTGATATTCCGAATTATTATTGCGTATGTCCGACTCTGGATTTCATTAACCATTTTCTATAAGAAAATAGATGTATTACTTATTTTCGTTAGTGTCATTAAAATCATTTTAAATTATACAATATGGAACAAAATTTCAATTATTGTATGTGAAATTTTTACATTTTCGACATACTTAGCTCAAGAACAATATTTTTACTTTATCGTAAAATAATTCATAACAGTAGATATAAAATCATATGCATACAGCCTTAAGATCTTCAAACAGGTAATCTCAAGTATCTCCATAGCGTTTCCACGTGAGTCCCATTTGCAGACGACGTCATTATGACTTAAGTTCGCGGAGACTCCGCTCACATCTCATTGTACATGTAGCTAATTATATTTGTGTGTATTTGCTGCTTTGTTTGTTTAAATCGGTTTATGTGGCTTCGTTTTATCTTTTATGATGACCCGTATGGTGTAGTAGTCACTATTTCTATGTAACGCGCAAGGGGTTTTGGATTCATACCACAGCAAGGAGAAAACAAAAATGTTGGAGTTAGAATGAGTGTTTAGTATATTTTGGAAGATAGTTGAACCATTAAGCGCTGCTGTGTTTCGGTTTAAAATGTGTGATATGGGAAACATATATTATGACGACCAGTATGGTGCAGTGGTTACTATCTCAGTCTAACATACGAGTAGTGTTCCAAATTCAAACCCCGACAAAGTGGAACCTAAAAGTTAAATTTTGATTTCCGGTTATATTCTATGTGTTTTTAATAGACGTCTTTGTGTGACCGTCGCACCCACACTCGTCCATGACCTTGGTTGTCCTTGTATTGGACTTATGAATTTAAAAAGCGTTATTCACATACATATATCTAATGTCGGCGGCGTTATCATAATTACCAGTTGTATCTTTAAATAATATAAATTCACGTGGAACTGTGTCCATCGAAGTAATCATAGTTTTGTTTTGTATGATTAACTAATTTTAGTCATCTATTCTTAATGATTTTAGTTTCCTATTCTATCTCTCGATCTATCTTTATGATGTTTTTAAGACACATGCCATCATTAGTATTACGACTGTCTAGCATATTAATTTTGTTTCCTAATAAAATAATAGCACCTAAGTGGTTATACGTTAAAAATAAAAAAATCAAGGCATAAATAAAATCACTATTGCACTTTGTTGTTCGTACCTATATCTGCAATTCTGAAACAAGTCTATGCAATCATCTCGCAAAATGAATCAACATTTCTATAAATAGCACAACAATGTTGACTGTTGCGTCAGTAGGTAACCTATCAATGGTTTATTTATTGCACATGTTTCCACATATGATATTGCATATTAACATTTCATGTTTTTCGATACATACCTAGTAGTTAAAATTAAACGAAGTTAGGTTCTGATGCTGCTAGCGTCGTAGCTAAGACCGCGGCAAACCTTTTTTAACTTTGTAAATCAGTTAAGATCTACACAAGCTGCAGGGTGTCATTTTCTGTCCTTGTAGTTGTCGGACTAGAATAGAGCTACGGTATCCCCTGCCTGTCGTAAGAGGCGACCAAAAGGGGGCTTCCGGGGTTGCGGGCGGCAATAGTGGGAGCTCGAACCGTTCAGTATGCGACCCCGGGAAGGACGGCGCTATGTGTGGTGGTGTGGGAGGAGCGAAAACTGCTCCCCAAGGGTAGAGCCCGATTGGATCGCGCTTGGAGGTTCCGTTCCTTCGGAGATCTCGGAGTTCTCCAACAAGCGTTGAGGAGGTCCACCGGGAGGGTTTTAGTGCGGTAAAAATCCCACATAACCCGACGTCGCTCCCACATCATCGGGTACCTTTTGACGGTTTCCCCTCGTTAAGAATACAAAAAGAGTGTCATGTTCACTTACTTATACGCAATTAACGTAATAACTCAATTTACCGTAAGAAATTACCGTAAGTAATTAAAAACAGAGGGACATTATGTCCAAAAGGATTTTGGGCGTGGCAACATCTGTCTTGAACGTAAAATTATTTTTACATTAATTTAAATCCATACTGGTAAAGTCAAAAGTCTGTCTCCATATTATTCAGTAATAATTTTTGGAAGATACCTTTAGAAAAAAAGTTTTACACCTATTTTAATAATTAGAGTCTAATCTTTGAAACGGCTAGATCAATTTTAACGAACATTTTATCAATTATAATTTTAGCAACGTCATACCTAATACAGATAGAGTAAACTAAAGGCATCCTTTACCTGTTAGAAACGTATTTTGTCCATCAGAGATATAACTCATTAACCTCTATAATAAGTTTACCCTAATATTTTTAAACAAGAAATTAATGAACTATGCATGACATAAGGATAGGGCGGAAATTACGAAATCCTAGGGCTTCCTAGCGACCCTAAAGGTACTCAAAGCCTGCTACAATAAAACAAAGCGACCACTGGAACATTACGAAGCAAGTCGGGTTACGTCCCGCGGGAACCAGTCCTTACAATTCAATTATGGTCGGGATGATATATCCTGATACTATTGTAGAGTTGTGACTGCTGTACGTCTGTTTGTTTAAGATACGGGAGACTTATGACGCGCGTGGCTCTGTTGTCACTGTGGTCTGGTGTAGAGGGTCCCGGGTTCGATTCCGGTTCTGAGTGTTTATATAATGTCTCAATGTTGGTAAAATAACATGAAGCATAATTTATTTATACGTAGTTTTTTCATATTTGATTACAATTTCGCTCGTGTGTCATGATAATAAAAATAGAGAAATCAAATCAAACTTTTTATGGTACTGGACTGCAGAAAGTAATGTTTCTTTGAGCTTATATATACGAGTAACTAACTTTTTAACCCCGCCCTACAGCTCCTTGGAAATTTCCCTTAAGTACAGACGAAACCGCGTGCAAACACTAGTCCAGACTATTTTCAGAAACACGTCCTCGCCCACAACTGTAGTAACCGGGATTCGAACCGGTTATTGTGCCTTAACAAGCCTCCACGAACATTTGTCAGCGAGATAAATATATTTTTACGACAACCGACAGGCTGATAAGAATAGTACCAGACTCTATACAGGTAATTTATGCGCTCTCGAGACGGTTTTAAAGCGATCCGTGTAATAATATGGCAGATTTATTAGTTTCCATTAATGGGTCTAATCAACATCAATCCATTAGCAATATAGGCTATTACTTCGGAACCTGTAGAACTAACCCCTACGGCCGAATCCACCATGCTTGCCTAATGTTAATGCAATTTAAAATGAAAGGTGGTTTAGGTGATGGAACTAGAATGATTTCTAAGGTGAAGTTGTTCAGCATTTTGGTGGAAAGGTGTAGCTGACATCTACTATGTTGCTGACTATGTTTGAGGTCATCTTAGACCTTTGGAGCGGGAATGTATCTATGGCTTCAAGTAGAACCCATGAGGAGACTGAGTCCACATAATGATGTTAATGATGCTGATTTATATTATTGGTTTTCATAGAGACAGTTTCGTCGTATGTGAAAAGATAGTCCTAGAGCTTTTAGAAAAAAATACTAATATTATCTATAACTGGCACAAATTACTTAGCGCATACTTTAGAACACGGAAACGCTCACAAAAATATGCAACCTATTCAAAGACGACCCACGCTAATCAAAACCAAACATATCATTGACGCCGAGATATCAACAAAGCCGTAAGCAATACCTGAAATAGAACGTCTAGTCAAAGAAGATACGTACATTATGTTTGTCATTTATTAAATCAACAAGGAATTTACATATACGCCTCACCTAATTACTTATCTAAATGTTTGTGAAGACTTATGCGTAACAATTGACAGTCTCGAGATCTAATCCTTTTAAGCTATTACAGTTTAAACAACACTCAATTGTGTAATATAACAGACGCATGGATTGCATTGCATAATTAAAGGATATATCAAAATCCTATCAGTGAGTTAATCGTTATATAATAAAACACTTTCTCTAAAGCTTACCTAAAATCAAGATAGGAATAAAGCTGCAAGCTCAACCAGTTCCCTACGCACCTGTCCGCCAACACATTCAAACAAATTATATTTCATTACGGTCATCTCATTCTAGTTCACTATTAAGATAGCACTTGAAAGGGATAGAAGATATAAACAATACTGGAACTAGAATACAGCCTTGTGGGACACCGTGTAGGAAGAAGTTAATGTCTATACGTCTATAAAGATAATAAGTTCAGTTATTTATTGCATGCATTAAAATTATCCGTAAATAGAGGTTTCTAAAGTTAATCCAATAAAGGTACGAGTATGTTAAGGATACAGTATTCAAAAGATATATTTTAAGAATTCTCCGAAATTAATGACTACGTATAACGAAGTATGTGTAATGATTCTTTAACTTATAACACTATACTAGGAGTCGCTAGGTTGTTATTAACAAGGACTAATATAAAAATACTGAGAAGCAAGACAAAAATCTAAATTCAGCATTTAGATGTTTACCTCCACGAATCCTCCTAGACTCCTCTGTGTGATGTTGACGTTAAGTCAAGTCAAAACGAAGAATCAATAACCATATGTCAATAGAAACGATTAAAATAACATAATAACTACGGACATGAATAATATTAACTGAGACATTAAAGTCAATTCAGATAGACTCAGTACGAAATTATTGTAATTAGACAGGAATTAGTTCAACACTGGTTTACCTCGAAACAATATGTCAGCGAATAGTTCCGCGGCTGCGACGCCTGGGCGGGGAGTAGGCGTCCCGAGACAGTGTGGAGTTATGTCAGACCTTGTGAAGTACGTTTTAGGTACTCTTTTTTGAACTGGCATTATGATCAATAAAGCAATTACTGTTGAGTCACAAGTTGATTTTAAGATATTAATTGATGAACATGACATTTCAGATACCGATCAAAATATCGTTTCTTACGCTGCTTCTTCGATATAGGGAAACACTTTTCAAGTGTTAGTAACTAACAACAACAGTTACAACGTAGTAATGTAAAAAATAACTTTACATTAAACATTTGTTATACATACATTGAAACAGTCAGAAATGGAATGATTGCTCGTGCGCGTGCTGTGTCTTCAATAAAGTGTTTATCTAATTTTATCATTCTGTCAATGACCACTGAATTATTGCTGGAATATCATCATCACTTCATCACTTAATCACTTCCAATGACTCCCTTTATTTGGCAAAAAAAATAGGGATCTGTATATTTTTCCACTATTCGTCTACAGAATATTGCATTTAAATTTACTTGCCACGAAAATGTCGATTTCCATCTATTTTATTAGAGGAAATATTTATTTAGTAAATGTTATTAAAATCTTGTCAAGCAGCAAAGCTCCAACACCAAATTACCTGAAACAAATAAAAAGTGATTTACAGTGCATGCATTTAGACTTCGTTGAGTGCGCGAACCAAAAAAATAAAAAAAGTATACATGAAGAAATTGGGAACAGAAAAGTATTTATACATCTATCAAAAGCATATAAAAATGTGGTCACTTCGCACAAAGCAAGCAGATTTTACGATCCCAACTCTGGAATGGATTCAATGAAAGATTTTACGATCCGAAAATGAAGGGACATATAATAGATGAGGGAAACTATAAATTTTAAGTGGCATTTTGGGAATCTAATTGAATGAACGTAAAATAGAAATCAACATTCTGGTGTTCATTTTATCAGCTCTAAATGATCGTATAACTTTTTTAACGTCGTAATAAACTACGAATGGAGATCGTTTTGAAGTAATTGCTGTATTATTAATTGAGACTATTTTAATTTTTTTCTATAAAAATATATCTAATTAGACACACCCAATAAATAGCTACCGTTGTCCTAAGGTCTTTAAATAAAACCAGACCTTAGAAATGTACTCAGTGCGGCATTACTTGTAAAATCAACTTCTTTCTGCTATCCTTGCTAATTTTCATAATAATCCAAAAATGCCTTATATAATCCGTAATACCCCGGCCGTTAATTTAAAAAATAATCAGTATATTCATTACTTACAGTGTAATCTATCCATGAAACGATTAATATCATATTTTTCAAGCATAAAAAATATTTTCATTCTACATATATACTCGTATTATAAGAAAACTAAGTGTGGTTGATCTCTCAATACTTTACATTTATGAGTAATCAGCATAATGAGTAATAATAATGTAAATCCATCGCTAATACGCTAATAAATAATTATAATAATAAAACAGAAGTGCTCACGTCAGAACATTCTGGCGGTAATAAAATAGAAGAAATTCATACCAAATCATAAACAACAGATAGTAATAACTGTGTTAAATATATTATACGCCCACCACACGCCACATATTGGCGATTATTTATGACGTCGTAATCTTATAAAGTTTTCATCTTTTTGAAGATGAGTAACTTGAATGAGTGTGAAGATGTGTCATACTAGAATTGATTCACAGTGAATATTTATATTACACGTTATTTGTACTGATAAGCTAAGTTGTTTGTGGAAATCTATGAAGCTCAATCCTGGATTAGAATTTGTTGATGGTTCAGTTTCCCGGATGATGTGTAACGATCTTTATATTTGTGATTACTCATGGTCTGTATTTGTAAATTCAGCACGTCCAATCGAAATCCAAATTGATGATAAGTAACATTTGGTTGTGGTGCTGACGAAAATTTAAAAATACTTTTCAACATGCTTATGTGCTTACAATTTCCATTAACTTGTCTTAATTCTTGATCCGAGTATGACGAACTCTACAGCGAATGACGGATCATCGCAGCTTTTCAATACACTCTTGTAGATTTAACAAGAATTTCTGGGTTGTCAATTGTGAATTTACAAATTGAAGTATTGAAATTTAGGTTTCGAAGTTGTATGATTTACGTATAAGACTTTTGTAAATATACCGATAGCCAGACATAAATTGGTCAAGACCAGCTTAATGACAATTACATAATTGTAAATGATGTATCTATAGCTTTATATGTAACAGAAAACAGCTTTCGAATTAGGCTTCGGAAAAAATCGGATCTAATTGACAAAGATATGGGTTGACAGAAGGTTGCCATTAGCTACGTCTATTTTGGAATCTGATTTCATGTTGCCATTTACTAATTGTCTCGTGGCTTGTGAAATTGAAGCTCATTTATTTAGGTTTGCTCATTTAGATAAAGAATCGAAAGCATAGACACGGAATCCACAAATAAATAAATAATCATTGACGCCTATGAACATTTTACCCAAACAAATCGTATTATTTAAATTTGGTTTCAGATGCGTTGAAATCTTTGAAGACTAATTTAAAATGCTTCGTGTAGGCCTGGTTCTTTAGCATAAGGATGACGTCATCTTTATGACCAGTATAGAACAGCACTTGATACTTCTTTATATGGCAGAACTAAGAGTGGCAGTGGTACCACCAGCGTAAAACAAATAAAAAGCTCTAGTATGTACGTATGTTGATTGTGTTGCCATTAATTGTTTTATGACAATAATTTCAAACTTGTCATTAGCGACTGATTATTTCTTGACAACCAATGCAGTATTCCAAAGTTACATTTGAACAAATAAATGCATTTACGCACGCTGCGGCATTTTATAAATATTATTCAAGTTGTTCTTTAAACATATATTCTATTATATTAACCGATTGCGTACTTACTGTTTAGCTATTTCATGTTTTCTATGCAGATGCAGTGATCGTATGACGCACAGAAATACGTTCAAGAATATACCAAACAATAGCTAGTTTCATATG
This sequence comes from Epargyreus clarus clarus, assembly GCA_014595695.2. Classification (NCBI taxonomy): domain Eukaryota; kingdom Metazoa; phylum Arthropoda; class Insecta; order Lepidoptera; family Hesperiidae; genus Epargyreus; species Epargyreus clarus. The sequence goes on along the minus strand of JACTTY020000059.1, from coordinate 1,189,029 downwards.
TTGCGATATTTTTCGCAACAATATTTTCTTTTGTATTGACTTCGATATGTTTAGATTACAATGAGATCCTTTTAACAAACAAATGATGCGCAGATCCCTTTTGTACTTTGACGTATAGAACTCTAAAAATAAACTATTTGAAACCAGATCTAGCTGACAGTACTATAATAAAGAAATCGCCTTGAATTTAAGGTTATGACCCATTTTCAAATATTCGCGATTATATGTTTTATTTTGGGCTCTGACGTCAATCGAAGAAAGTTTGGATCATATTTCGTAACTATGCGCCTCCTGCGGTGTTTCTCGCACAGTTTATGTGTCTGATGATACACATATCGACGTGTTATTACAAACAAACGTTGAAAATTACATGTGTAAAAATTGGTTGTTAATGTGTTTATGTGTTTTGTTGTGGTTACATGTTTATAACGTGGAAAAATACAAAAAATACTTTTCGAAGATATGTGAACATGTATTTGTAAGATATTATAATAACGAGATAAATGTCAAAACATTCTACAATCTGTTTTAACCAACATTTGCCAGTTCGTAATTTTTAGAATGATTGCTTTTAAAAAATGTCAAATTTGGAACTTTGCTAGGCAATAATTGATTAATATTTATTACTAATGGGCGTTAGTCGTCAAAAATAATAAGTCGACTACTGTGTTCTATGAAAAAGGTGAATTTTGAACTAATCACTTCATTCAAATTATCGTCGACCGTCATCGAATTGTACCTATAATGATACTCGTATTCGTATCAGCCACTTTACCATGACGAATAACCATTCAACTATAGAAAATTACATAATGCTAAAAATTTCCAGGAAGTCGAACGTATCTTACACAAAAGTATACACAGATTTCTGTCTTGAACTCAGTTTAAAAGTGCAAGCCGATTATATAAATTATACAAAACCGACCTACATACAACCCCCTCTACCTCGTGAGAAATTATCCGGCCAAAAAAAATCGAATTAACAATCGATACTACGCCTCAACGATTCGGCATAACGATAAATAACCAAAATAATCGATCGATCGGGATCACCCGCTCGTGACTAACGTGGACTCGAGACCGGTCGTAAATCGCGGTCGGTTGTGGATCGTAAAGAAGTCGGGCCCCACAGTTGTGTCAAGTGAGATGCTACTCGTATATTTATTGACAGGGGCTTCCGTGAGCTGCTTTCAAAAGACTGGTAGGGAAGGCAGAAGAAATAGATACAAAAATGTGGGTCTTTACACTTATGGATTGCGTATTATGGTTACAAATAAAAATAATTAAGAACAGTCATACATAGAATCTAAAGATTCAAATTTAGCATTTATTTATTTATAGCGGTAAGGCAATAACGGTAAGTGAGAACTTATTGCATTCGTAAAATATGAAAACATATAGGTACACCCTCCTTATGAAAGAAAATCTTATAATTAAATCAGTCATATATTATGGTATATAATATACCGTACTAAATAGGTACATAAATAAATAAATAAGATCTTATGTTCACCTCGAAAAATGTTACTAGATTTTATTGCATCAAATTGATATTAAGACATGTAAAACAAAAAAATATTGCCCCGTTTCTAATTAATAGATATACCTAACAACAGGTGCGTTGCTATTTGACATCTACGAAAATATTTTTTTCGGTCCATACTGAAGCTAATACTGAATCATATACTTACTCGTACATTTTTACCTACCTACTATGTGAATGGTTTCTCATGTCTCTCCTAACACTTCCAACATTAACATGTCGTCTCGTACATTACAATTTCTAAGTACACGTTGTTTGTGAGATTGCTGATAATTGCATAAACACGGCACTTTCCTTCCCCGCTTGCAATTACTGGGAAGAGTACCCACTTTCCCCATAAACACAATACTATGTACTCTTAGGGAAATATAAAATAACGCTCAATGTGTCTATCATCAATTGATTATTAAATTATTATCTCGTAACGAAATACTACTAGTGTTTGTATGAAAGGAAAATTCGTTTTTTATTAACGTGTCATACATTATTCAGAGAGTGGTAGAATTACGTAGAATTAGGATTGCGACAACACCACGCCTCTTTCTGTCTTATAAAAGGATTCTTATTTCAAATACATTACGCTAGCAAAATAACGTCATTCCAATTTAGTCCTCAGGAATACTGACGCAATTTTCTCCGACGTAAGTTTCTAATACTATTCGATATTCATTACAGATGTATGCCAGTGGTCACTTACCATCAGATGGACTGTATTCACGTTTGCCATTTCTGTTTCATGAGAATGGTAAATATCTAGAGATAGCACAGACATTGTATAAGAAATGAGACCGTAATAAAACTTCGTGGATCGAATATGGTAAATTCAATTTTATCCAATTAATATTAGAGAGTAAGCGTCGCGTTTTTATAATTTATCAATAACAAAAGGTGTGTTGAGGCATGTTCGGTAATCTAAAACGTTATTAAAATCAATTACATTAATCAGGGGGTGGATGCGAAGGGTGCATTTCGTTAGCGCCACGAAACACTGACATCTGGCCACAAGAGACCCACGACAACGCTAATACGGGTCTAATTTACAGAAATATAGCGATTTTTTCTCCAAAAAATAATTGTGAAGGAATAATTAAGACATGGAATTTAAATCATTCATTTTATATTCACCTTCTCATATTCGGATTTCCTAAAAATTCACAGACGGAGGACATATATTTAAATTTATCTTAGATATTTGCCACATGTGGCATAGAATCCGCTCTTGTCTCTATTTTCTTAAATTGCATAAGGCAACTAAGATTATTTCATAGAAGTCTTTTGTGAAATTTTTAGTTGCTCCATAGCAAATAAAAATCTAGTGTCAAGTGCAGTAATTCGACAGAAATCACAAGTAAACATTGCAGTCTACGGTGGTCGGACTTTGCTTAGATAATGGCAGAATGAGTGAACACTTTTCCTTTGTAACTAGTGATTTCCACACCACTTACGCTGTCACCTGTGACATGTAACATGTGTTTTAGTACAAATTCGTAGTACAACTGCGGAGAGGTGAAGCGAAGCGGAAAAACTGTCGTAGAGCAGCGGCCGGTTACGAAACGCTACGGTGCAGGGCCGGATTTAAGGGAAACCAGGCGGGGTCCCAGAGCCAAATAATGTGTAAAAAAAATAACCACGTTTCTTTTTTTTACACATTATTTTTTGTCATTTTTACCGACGATATTTGCCTTAACTAATTACTATTATGCATTCTGTGTTGATATAATTGTATTTGTTGGGAATAAATAAATTTGTAGAAGACGACCGATTATTTTTTCTTTTATTAAGAAATAGTAAGGGGCCCCCGCTCCTGTTTTGCCCTAGATCTGCCACGTCTCTAAATGCGGCCCTGGTGCAGTGGATACGATCGACCGTGACGATATCATTTGATAATTAGGGACATTAAAGTTTTGTGGTAATTGTTTTTCCATTCGACGAATCCTCGTAATGAAAGTTTGGTATTACGTACTTTTATGAAAGTTTTCAGTGTATTCGCGTAACTACTTGCAGTTGCAGTAGTTTTATACGACCCTAGATTATAATTTCAGGTGAATTAATTTACTTATAGAAACAAAGAAGTTTTGGTGTTGTAGTATATTATATTATGTACTTTATAATAGAAATTTCAAGAAATCCGCATTACGATATACACGGCGCAGCTGTTGCCATATTGTCCTGCCACAGTTCCAAAATCAATACTTGATTAATATAAAGATATGTAAAGGATGAATTAAGATTTCTGTACGGGTTCTGTGATGTTTGGATGTATGTGTAATCTTCTTTATTTATCCATGGCATGTGTAATGATGATGAGACAGAAATAGTGAGGCCAGCTCTGGGATAATTCTATTACACGAAAGACACCGAAAAATCTGACGGCATACATACAGTTCCTATAATGATGTTTTTTTTAAGACAAACTTAAATAATATACAGTAGGTACGGTATTTAGACCCATCAACAAATGCTAATTTAAGCTGCAAAAGGCGAATACGGAAGTACATGCCCTTATTGGCAGACTAATGAGTAAAAATCAATCATTCAATCGTGATCATTGGAAGTGGGGTCGCGAGTCGTATTTGCAATTGTTGCATATTGAAGCATCCGCTTAACACTGCCGGGGTACTTCCTACATACACATTCACACCAGATATGCAACTTGTATGGACAAAAGTTTACTCTGCTGGTCTGCCGCGTATAAAACGCCGGGTTCGACCACCGGCAGTCTTCGGTTTTGATCTGAAGGGTGATAAAACTGAGACACTAACACGACATTGCAACTTCAAGTAATACTCAAAAACATGACTGCTTTATCTATAGCCTATGTTAACCCCATAGTTTGACGTCATAATAAGTAAAATGCCTCAAGCCGCGAATGTTGGAGGGCATATCAAATAATAAGATATACAAACATAACTTTTTTTTTTTTTTTTTTTTTTTAAATCTTTTCTGTCAGCGCGGAGCCCTCGCTACTTTATACGGGCGACTCGTTGCTGTTATGCTTTTGATATTTATAAGATCTCTGATTTCTGTATTTATTATTATTTTCTTGATTATTTATATATTATTTACAAATATAAATATATATGTATATATATATACTCACAGCTAATCAATTAATTTTTTATGTTTCAGAATTATACAATTGGGAGTAATATGCATCAAATTTCGTAAGTAAGTATGACTTTTCAAGTAAAGAATTTTTTTTTTTTTTTTTTTTTTTTTTTTTTTTTTTTTTTTTTTTTTTTTTTTTTTTTTTTTATTTTATTAAATATAATAATAAAATAACGTAGTATAAAATATAGAGCACAAGTATTACTATATAACATCCTTGTTAAATTCCTTCAATGTTGAGATAATCTGTTTTGCATGTGTTTCAAATGACTTTATGCATTTTTCATTTTCTATTATTTCAGGTAAGTAATATGGGTTATTTATATTTTGTAGGTTGCACGTGAAAATGTGATTATATCTTGTGTTAAGGTATTTAGGGCAACTTTCCAATAGGTGCTGGATCGTCTGCGGGGTGGCGGAGTCACAGGGGCAAAGGTCTGTATTTTTTATTTTAAACCTGTGTAAATAGGCCAGGTGGTACCCATGACCCGTCAAAATTTGGGTCATCTCAAAAGAAGGTGTAACCGTTTCGAACAAATTGTGGATCATTTGTAAGTTTTGGCACATCCTTCTTGTATGTTCGCCCTGTGCTGATGAATTAAATATTTCCTCTGATTTTAATTTATGTGTGGTTTTTATTGTATGTTTTAGGTAACTTATCGGGAATTTTGTGTATTCATAGGGTTTGTGTGACTCTGCGGCAGCCTTGGCAGCTTCATCGGCCTCTTCGTTGCCTTGTAGTCCAATGTGAGCCTTAACCCATATGAATATGACCTTTCCATTATTCCTGTTGATGGTATGTATACTATCGTGAATGTTTGCCACAGCTGCGTTAGTGCTATCCTTATTTCTGATCTCGCTCAGGCCAGAGAGGGAATCCGACAATACTACCAGATTCGAGATATTAATACTTATAGCCCATGAGCAGGCTTCTTTTATAGCTAGCAGTTCAGCTTGGTAAACTGAACAGCTGCTGTGTAATTTGATTTTTTTGATTATTTTATTGCCATTGGGCCTGTATGCCACGAATGCGGCCCCAACTTTATCTTCACCGCGTTTGCTGCCGTCCGTGTACACCATTGTACAATTTGGATTGCAATGTTCATTTATATCGTTTTGATTAGTTGCTTCTTTAAATTCTATGTATTTCCTTTCCGCAGGATGAAGGAGTTCACAACTTTTAACAGGTCTGTCCAGGATTACATCGTCCAGCAGCAGAGGAGTTGTTCCGGCAAGTTTGGCGAGTTCTATTTGAGCGACTTCCTCCACTTTCAGGTGAAGTGGGGTCAACCTTGCGAGGGCGATGGCTGCCGTTGCTGAGACCGTTCTGAATGCTCTAATGATTTTAATAGCGAATCCTCTCTGCATGGATCTTAGCTGATTTTTTACTATTGTATATTTGACGGCTGAACCCCAAATTCCAGCAGCGTACGTTACAGTTGGTTCAATCACTTGTTTGTAGATGATTCGAATATTCTCAGGTTGTGCTCCCCATGTGGGTCTTACGAATGATGATAACTTGTGGTAAATTTTTAGCGATTTGTCTATTACGTATTTGGCGTGTTTTATGAATTTCAGATTCTTGTCGATAATGACCCCGAGTACTTTGATCTCATCTACGAATGTCAATTCCATGTCACTGAAGACTATTTTGGCGGCCCTAGCTTTGGGCGTAAAGGCTATCACTTGGGTTTTGTTTGGGCCAAAAGTCAGCTTTACCTCATTTCCCCATTTTATGATAGCTTCTAGGGCTTTATTCGCCGAAATCTGTAAGTCCATTGGTCTTTTGCTTTTGACAATCAGAATGACATCATCCGCAAAGGCCTGCATGTGGCACCCCTGCGGAAGCGTGATGTTAAATAGGTCATCTAAAATTAGATTCCAGAATAGGGGGCCACACACTGATCCCTGGATGCATCCCCTGCTCATAATTTTGGTTGTGGTGATGTCAGCAAAGTTTAGTAACACTTTACGGTTGTATACATAATTTAGTATGAGCTTGTATATGTTACTTGGACATTTTATACGCTTAAGTCTGTCAAAGAGGACGGGCCACCAGGCATTATCAAAAGCCGCCTGAATATCCAATGAGATGGCAATGACGAGTTGTTTTTTATTTTTGGCTTCTTTGATAGTGTCGATGACTTTTTTGAGTGCATCAACTGTTGAGGTTTGTTCCTTAAAACCGAATTGTAGGGGATTAGAAAGGTTATGTTTTTCTAAATGATATGTCAGTCGTGTGGTTATCAGTTTTTCCAACAGTTTGCCAAAGATATTAATGAGACCTATAGGGCGGTAAGATGAGGTGTCAGTGTAGTCGCTTTTATTGGGTTTGGGTAGTATGATGACCTGCGCAGTTTTCCATTCGTTGGGAAAATATGAGAGTGTGAGGCATCTGTTCATAACTTTTGTGACTGTTGATATATATTCTCTTGTGAAAGCTAAACAAATATCGGCTGTGAGATGATCAATACCTGGAGCTTTTTTCGCACTCATTCCCTCTAAGCATCCCAATACTTCATCCTCGGTAAATGGTATGTCGTTTTGTGTGTCAGGTGATTTTGTCATGTCAGTTCGTAGTTGTTTTTGTTTTTCTGTTTTGTCTTCTGTATCGTCCGGATAGAATTTATTTAGTAGGGAGTTGGCTGTTTCGAGAGTTGATGCAGTGTGACTTGAATTCCCAGTACTAACTGTTAGGCAAGGCTTAGTTTGTGAGGTATTCTTGAGCAATCTATTCGTCAGCGACCATACATTTTCTTTGCCTTGCTTGTTGCAGAACTGTCTAAAATGTTCTGTGGATGTTTGTCGGATCGCTTGAGCGTACTTTTCTTTTAACTCCTTCCTTTCTTGGATAGCATTCTCAATGGGTTTTTTTGATCTGATGAGGTCCTGGATACGATGGTGCATTTTGATCACTTCCTTTTTGATGTTATCTAGATCCGAGTTCCACCAAGGTATGTGTTTATTGTAATGTAATTTCTGTCTGAGTGTTTTATCGCATACGCTTTGGATGGTTTTTATTATGTCTGAGACGTATTCTTCTAAGTGTTGTTCATTTAAGTTTTCAATTTGTTTTGTTTCAGTGTTTTTATTATTAATTGAGTTTATTAAATCTGTATTAAATTTAGACCAGTCAACATTTTCGGTGTGATATTTGTAGGTGGATTGTTTTTTCCTTTTGCAGATTTCCGTATCGCCCAGATATAGTGTGAAATCTATGGCTTCGTGCTCACTTGAAGGACAAGCGTCAGCGTTGACTTTCCAATTTTGAATTCTACGTGAAATGTTGTCGGAATACAGTGTAATGTCAATAATAGAGCTTCTGACTATGCCATGCGAGACTGTTGCAAATGTGGGAGTATTGCCCTCGTTACCTATAACCAGATCATGCGCTACCACTAACAAGTTGACATCCGCTCCCCTCTTATTTATCTTTTGGGAGCCCCAGTTGGGATGCCAACCGTTGAAGTCGCCACCTATTACGATCTGGGCTTGTGTATGACTTTTCAGGAAAAGTTCTAGCCTGTTTAGTGTACCATTTTCGTCTATCTTGGGTTCAATATACGTTGATGCAAGGAATAACTTGCGTCCTTTTGTAACAAGCTGAATTATGCTCAAGTTCGGCGTGGAATATTCCGACATACCCAGAGTAGCCGCTATACCTGTTTTAATTATTATGCAAGCTTTGATTCTATTGTTGTTGTTGGGGAACTGATGAATCTCGTATCCCGGAATATTCCTAACCACATTCGCATTGCCAACGTACGGTTCACTAACAAGCCCCACGGCATAATCTTGTGAAATGAAAAAGTTCATGAATTCATTAAAGCAGTTGTAGCTCTTATCGACATTACACTGTATTATTTTCAGTGATTGCTATGCGCCGTAATCTATTTTTCCTATTACTCTGTTGCGCATAGCTTCTTTAATCGGACAGTTATTTGATGTGGCTGAATGATGGATATCTGATGTTGTGTTAAGTTTCTGGTTTTTGTTATTGCAGTTGTGGCACCTTGCTGCCTCTCCGTTGGTCTTCGCTGGGCACGTGGCGAACGTGTGGCTGTTATCTCCACAGTGCGAGCAGGAGCTAGTGTCACTGGTGCAATGCTTTTTTAGATGTCCATATTGTAAGCATTTGTAGCATTGGAGTAGTGGCACAAACTCCCCTACGTGCACTCTTTGGTGATCCACGTTCAGCCTGCCCAGTTCGACCATCTTCTTCCAGATCGGAGGTGCAGCGATAAGTACCGCATTGTATAATTTTGTATTTTTGTTTTGTCTCTCGAATCTGAATTGGATGTCGTCAGAGCCAGGTTGGAGTGCTGCTATATCAGCATTTTGTTTGACAATAAGTTTTGTGAGTTCCTGTGTTTCAGTTTCTTTGTAGATACCCTTCAAGATAACCATAGGCTTAAGACTGCGAGATGGTTCCGCGCGAATATCTATCGAGGGTTGTAGACGTTTAAGTGTTTCGTCTCGCTGATCGGCTGTATCGAATTCTACCCGCAGTCTATTTTTCCCCACAGGCTGAACCCCTGCAGGCGCATAATTCACGTCCTTGAAGTGTATGCTTTCCCTCCACCGCTCAACCACTTCCTGCCGATTCCTATCCTCCGATGTGGGATATATAATGAGGGATGGCTTACTTTTTAGTTTTGCGATTTTGGGAGAGCTGGTGTTCCTGGACGAGGCCATCTGAGCATATGTCGGGGTCCTGTCTTTCGTGGGTGCTGGTATTTTTAATTTTGATATTTCTGACTTTATAGTGTTTTCTATGCTGATTTTTACGTTATCCAATAGGTCATTATGATCTATGGATACAACCGTCTCCCGGGTAAGTTTCTCTATTTCATTTGCCATTCTAATAACTGATTTTTTGTTTTCAGATGTGACGCTTTTCCCCGCAGTTATGGTTGCCACGATCTGCCTCGAAAGCTGTTGGATCTGGGCCAGTCTTCCTAGATTGGACTGATTATTTGCAGTGTTATTGCCGCTGGAATGTGCAGGCTGAATTTGAGACTGCGCGTCAAAAAATGTATCAACGGCTGTAACTGCCGGTGGGTTCGCAGATGTGCTAGCCATAGTTGAGAATTGATGTGAAAAAGAGAAATGTAGTGTGAATTACTGATATCAGTCAAAATCCAAAGCAAGTAGAAAGCTATTCCGCGCGCCAAAAATTTTCAGGTCGCGGAGATGAATCTCGTCCACCTAAGGTGTTACGATAAAGGGTGGGTGGGCGGACAAATTTTTCCGATTTTTCGGGTATAAAACCAGGAATTCCGGGAGAACCACCACTCCTACAGAGACGCGAGTGGTGTCTGCGGATAGGTGTTATTGCAACGGAGCTATTAATGCAAAAATGGAAGAAATCTAACGAGGGGGGGCCAAGAAATATGCGAAAAACTGATTTCAAAAAGTGCAAAAATTAAGAATTCGATTAATTTGAAAAATATTTATCTGACAGAAGAAAATGAGGTATCCGGTGAAAGGTTAGAGAGAGACGAATCCGAGGACACCAAAAATGTTGAGATGCGACGAAGGAATACGGAGAAAATGGCTTTCAAAATTGAAGAGAGTATTACAAACATAACTAGGGACATAAGACATAACCTAGGTTAACATACGCTCGGAAAACGTTACCCTACCCCGTCAGGTAAAAAAAATGTAATATCTGAGTCGAAACTCTAGCATTATTTGAATCACATACACACACATACGAGTACTTTGCCTACGCTTCTTATAAAACCATGCGTGTATGCAATTACGAGCTTCACCCTCAAGGTTAATCCTAGCATGCAAAGCCACTTGGCTAAAATAGTACATGACAAGCTACATTAGGCACATATTAGAGGTAGTTTATTTTTCTCCATACATACCCAATCGGGTGTACGAACAAGCCAGCCGTACGAATCGTCTACGTGTCCATTCGATTACTCCTCGAGTGGATATCGATTTTTTTGTTCGTAGACGAAGTAACAGAATAGATTCCAATAACACATCAAATTCATTTGATGTATTTTTTGGTCAACGTCTGAGAGATTTGGGGACAGTTGTTCTCAAAGTTGTGTTTAATCTTCTCATTGTGAAGTATTTGCAATAGGTTAATGAATTATAAGTTATCTATTATAAAATTAACAGCAATAGAACTCTAATATTTACCTATGTCGACAGTCGACACAATAGCTACACCTATTTCTGTCTTATAACAGCATGTAGTTGCTACGTTTTGTTATGGAGGGTGTGATAAAACAGATGCAGAAAAAGCAGAGGTAGCAACATGTCTGCTACACTAATTTTAGGTAGGCCTTAAAGTATATTCGGATTTCATTAGAGGTGCAGACCATCGTGCTACTTTTATTGCACTAGTTGCACTACATACATAAAAATAAATCTTTTCACAAACATTGCATGTGGAAGCTTAATTATTATAATAAAATAACACCAAGGGTCTCACAGACCCAGAGGGTTGCTGTTTCGAAGGGAGGTTCCTCAACACGAGGGATTTTTGCAATAAGGGTGCAATGTAATGAGTGTACTGCGAATTCAATTACAGCAGTGATTGATCGCTGTTGCTGACATTCATCAAATAACGGTTTGTACCCAATTATAGTTTAAATAACGATTTTTGATATGTGTTTTACCCGACTGCGGAAGGTAATGTAATTGTTATTTTCGAACGCATGTATTTTTCAACCCACAATCAAAACAGCTAGATGGACTTTAACATATAATGCTGTTAGATTCGTTCAAATTGTGACAGTGCGCGAGTGTAAATCTTGACAGAGAGAGGAGTGGCATAGGCATATATACCTTTAATCAGGGGTTTTACAATACTTCTGTAAGCTCAATATTCCTGAAATACTCGTACTATTTTATATAATAAAAGATTCAATTACAACTCCATTATTTATTTTCTCTGACAATTCATTCCATGACATCTTATGTTTCTAAAAAAATAATATCCTTCTATCTTTTTATTTAGTTTCCCGCTACATTAAATAGACTCTTATTAACATAAATTAACTAAATAATTATAAAAATATACCCTTACACTTCTTAATTATTTAATCAATCAGTACGAAAAATAATATAAAAAAAGAAGATACGACAATGTAGAGTTAGCTGAATGGTTAACTTCCCAGAGAAATAAGAGCTCGTTTTCTACTTTTTTCATTAAAGAAAACTTTGAAAACGTAACGCAGAAGATAAACAGTGCCATCTTGTGCTAAAAAAAAGGAATGTATGCAGACCTGCAAAAATATAAAACTATGTTTCTTACCATTCATTCGTAAAAAACCAACTAAGAACTAATGAGCTTATAACAAGAGGGGTATATCGAATCGTGTAGGGTGGAGGCAATCAACTTCTATGCCTACTATGTAAGGGTCTTTCCCTCGCACGACGACGGGGAGCATGTGATGACTAAATTATCGTTATTTAACATGATTTTTCTTTTTTGGCCATTTCTGGTAAAATTGAAGTAGAAAACAAATATGCATCTATCTGACAGTAAGAGCTCATTGACATCTATAATCAATCCAAATAAAATTGAAATCCTACCCAAAGTCAGACAAATGCTTTGCTACCCTTTGGACATATTTTTCCGAGGCAGTTCAATATCGTCCTCAGAGCTAGCGGCGCATCTGTGGCCGATGTGAGGTAGGAATGTAATCCTATCTGTTGTTGATTAGAAAGGTTCACGGACCGCAAAAGTGACTTACCAACAGATAGACCGCATATTCGTCTGCAACTTCTATGTTAAAAAAAAACATAGAAGTCTTCGCGTTATCGCGGGGACTTTAACACATACCACTCTAGCTAACTATAGAAGAGAGCCCTCACATCATTCGAATCAAATACAGCAAAAAAATATAAAAAATACAAGAAATTTTAAATCAATACGCTTTAGTGCGTGTTAACTTTTTCGGTAGCCCTAAGGTCGTTACCCTTATTCAACCCTGTCCAAAACCCCTATTGTCATTATTACGCCGTCACCGCAACACCCCCGCAATCTGGACATTGCGACACGCGAACATTTTTATATTTAGATCAGATATTACAATACACGTAAAAGAATAGAGTGCGACATTCGTTCTGCTGTAAGGTGAGTATACTAATATTAGTAGTACGTATACTAAAGTTATACTATATTCGTATGTAGGAGTGGTTTTAATGGATTTATGTAATCATCAATTTCAACTGGAACTATGTATTTAGTTACACGTTTTCCTACCAAATGTTACTAAGTATTCCTTTTTTAAAGCATATAACTTTATCCAAACAGCTTGGTAGTTTCTCCAGTATTAGCATTACATTGAAATCTGTTTTTTTTCTTATAAAGGGAGGATTTAAGAAACGGGACAAAGGCGATTGTGACGCACTAACGAGACAGGAACCTACGTCAGAACAATCAGTCATTCAGATATAAATATATCGTACACTAATTTGTGAACTTAAATTAATATCAAGCCACCTAAAACCATTCCAAATACCGTCTCAAAATGGTCTGTCATATCTCACAGCGCGGTGAACTATCTTAGTCGCTTGTGAAAAGTCAAAAATGACGCGAAGAGAACTTTAATACTTTAAAATACCTCCTGTATCTCCTGCACCGCTGTCACCAGGCGCGTACCACAAATCGTTTATGCTTAACGATTCATAGTGATAAGTCGAATGTATTCACAAAGGTAGCGCTATGTCAAGGGCGTGCACAGCGCGTGCCCAGCGGTCACACGTCACCGCCGGTCGATACGATACGCATTTTAAGCATTTTCACGCATTTTAAAGATTTACAACGAATGAAAGGAATTATATTTGCAAATGAGTTTACAAATCTTTTTGTTATGGAAATGTTTTGAAAGTGGTAGAACCCTATGTGGTTCGACTCCGGCGGCACCACCGCCACACCTATTTCTGCCTCATAACAGCAGCGTTAAGTGCTGCTGTGTTCTGGTTTGAAGGGTGTAGTAAAGGATACATACTTTTCCGAGGAGTTCCACCTTAGTCCTCAGCGGTAGCGGCGCGACTGTGGCCGACCTCAGGTAGGAATATGTAATCCTATCTCGGGTTGATTACATACGTCTAAGGGCGGCATTAGCCACTTACCACCAGGTGGGCTGCATGCTCGACTGCTACTCCTATGTTATAAAAAAAATGGCGAAGCATAAGAAGGTTACTTCGCATTTTGAGTATGGCGACACACTGTCAAAACCTCGTCCTGCTTTATAAAAGTCAAGTTAGCGGTATATTCGGGTTAGAATTAGAGTATTCTGCTGCTTTTCCAAGGGATTTTTATAAAATAAAAAATAAACTACTTACTTACATACAATTGAAAAGAAAAATGCCAAACAGAATTGATGACATGCCATATTGAAAACTAAGTACTATTATTACTAATAATATACTGCCTAACCAAGATTGGGGAAGCTAAAAGCTAAAAGCAATGAGATTTCTCATAACAAAGGATAAACAAATAGAATTCGTTATACCATTATTCGCTCGTGGTTCAACTAGTGCCTTACCAAACACATTGAGAATTTTTGCCCCATTTAAGTCGTTTTATTCATCATTTCCAGTATGAGTTGCGAAATTTAGATTAATGATGTTCACTTCATTGCTTCTGATATTGGGGTGATTGTAGTGAGGGGGTAAAAAAAGTGCAGAAATTGAAGCGAAATGTGTGCAGTAATGTTGAAATATTAATATTAATCGATCTGAATCGCGTAGAGAATTTATTTACTCAACATGAAAGCAAAAAATGTAATCGATGTTATGTGTGTATATTTTTTGTGTTCAACGAAAGTAAAGATTTCAATATGTGTAGATACACTTTTTTAAAATAAAACATGAAGACTCCGAAATAATGTTCATATTCTAAGTTTATTTTCATAATTGTAACAAAATGTAAAGGAAACCTACTTACGATTTTTTAATTATAATTCTTTACAAATCAGTGCATGTTACTAAGTTACCGTAATGTGGTTTATATTAAGTCGGACTTAAAGAACAAACCATTATTTTAAAACACCTAAAATAAAAATGACACATCAATTAATCTAACATGCGTGACATCCGCAAATACTTAAGAATAATTAAAGGGTTGTAAGCACAGAGCGGAAGAAATGCTTAGCAGGGGACCAATTAAAATGTATTTAGAAGCTAATCCTGAAGACCGTACAAATTATACAACAACTAATCGTTCTGAACATACAATAATAGCTTCTAATACTATTGTAGTAACAGACATAATAGGAGATGGGAATGTAGCAGATGATGCGTTACTAAGTGGATTGCGGTAATGAATTCAAATATTTCAACCCGGAAGGTGAAACAGAATTCAAGGAACTATAATCCCTAATTCATTTCGATAGGGTAGACGATATAACAAAGGACAGAATAAATAAAACGTCAGAGGACATTAAAGATTCAAACCAAGCTAATTGAAACGGACGCATCCTTTGTGGTTCGACACTCGAGGACAAAATCACGAGATACAAGACACGACTCGTGTGAATGGCGCAAAAAATATAAGTTGGAACATTGTTTTTTGGAATAACAAGGGCTGTGGAATTTCGTATTGTCTACGGATTTGTTATGCAAACTCAGTAGTTACCAAAAATACTTTGAACAAATAACTTTCTCAGCGATACAATACAACATCGAAGTAGACTAAAAGCTTTTAAACTTTTGTAAAACAATAATAATGAGTTTAATAAAATTATTAAATACAAAGATGCAAGAAAATACCAAGTATTGAATATAAAAAAATGCCATAATAATCAAACAAAAAAATGAAACGGTTATACCAAACAAGAGTCGTAAATTACCGCAACATTTTTATTAAAAGTATACAAAAAAAACTTAATCCTTGAGATTAAGGTTTTACAATCATAACAACGACACTGGAATGAAATAACGAAAATACAAAGAAAACCCAACCAGAGTTTGCCAAAATCAATTTGGTGAGGTTTGCGAACGTCATCAGAAATTCTGTAGGAATTATTAACGTTGCAGGAGCAACCCTTGTGTGGTCTATTTTTTATGTAATTCTTCCAGAGGGCACTCGAGGGGTCGAAGATAAAGTTGCGAATGTAAGACCCCGTCATTGGGTGGATTTGCGAAGGGTGACACCCAAAATGCGAAGGGCGTAG
Organism: Epargyreus clarus clarus; assembly: GCA_014595695.2. Taxonomy (NCBI): domain Eukaryota; kingdom Metazoa; phylum Arthropoda; class Insecta; order Lepidoptera; family Hesperiidae; genus Epargyreus; species Epargyreus clarus. The sequence goes on along the minus strand of JACTTY020000059.1, from coordinate 1,173,228 downwards.
TCGAATGAATTTCATGTTTCTTTTTCTATTCCTCCAAAATACTTTAAGAATGGATTTTGTTCCTTTCATGTGTGATATTACGAAGTCGGCAAATTCACACAACTTAAAGTCTCAAAATATTGAATTTGCAAATTTTGAAAATTAAAGAGACGTGTTTTTTTTAATTAAAGAAGAAAACAACTGTGTACACATAAATGGAAATTGGCAGTCTACACAGTTTAGATACATACCAAGTAGTAATCGAAGGAAATTACAATAGAAATGAAAGTACTATAGCATATTTCCAATATTTTACAAACATATAATGATAGACAAAATAAATCACAAACTAGTGACAAGGAAAACGCAAGTATAGACTAAATATGTACATGTTAACCACAAATCTGTACCACTTGGGTTGCCTAAAGACGCAAATAAATCATATCGTAAACACAATCCCGATACCGCTCGAACGATTTCCTACAATACGCTCATGTGCTACAAATCACATTACTCCGCGTTTCCCATCAAAGGCGTTAGGCAAATTTATGGCCCGTGTCACATATTCGAATTATCCCCAGCCCGTAAATCACATAAAATGAACAGATTACTACCTACCATGCTGTAATTTTGGGTTCAACTATTGGTTACGGATCACTGCAATAATTGAAGGTTACGGCCGAAGTTGGATCAGAGTACAAAAGTATACTATACTGTACTGTAGTACACAAACAGACAGTATTTATTGTACAAGTTGACCTTGTTGTACGACTAAGTATAACACGTAATTGATTATTTATTTTATGCAAATTTTTTTTGATTGTCCCATGCTGAAATCAAAGGTTTTGTGCTAAAATTAGTGAAAAATAATGTAATAGCTTTTGTTTACTACACGACAAAAGTTACCAGATTGTTAATATTAAAAAGTTAGTGTTCGAAATTACGCACACGCAAAAGATATCTGACAGTCACCAATCAAAAGAGGTGTAACAATAAGTTTACGCAAACGAAGCCCGTTGCAAAGAGATCCCGAGCTGAAAATGGACCAGTTTCTAAAGAAACAACAAAAGACATTGTTAACAAAAAAATGTAACAAGGCGTGGACTCGACAGATGTTTAGCTAAAATGTTAAGCAAAGACGAGCGCGCTCGACGGCAGATTTTACAAGAAAACTGGAATAATCGTCGTGGGATCCGGCTTCCGTGTTGCAGAACCGGTTCCGAAAATGAGCGTCATGTTATATTATGAACATACAGTTTAGGCCAGACATGTTCATGGGAAACTGACGCTGGCTTTAATGGCCGGGTAAATGAGTCGAGTCTTGATGAGAATATAAATATACAAAACAAATATGGTGTAAGCAACAAAACATTGATAATATAGTAGGGAAATGATTCAAACTCTCACACGATGGTGCAATATAAATCTAACATACGCTAATGTTAAATTTTAAACTCAAAAATTCAAACCCGATCAAACTAATCTTATTATTAATAACACGCGATATGATTATTGATAATACCACTAAAATATATAATCGAATCATTTCTAAGCGTCTAACAAGATAAAAATGCCCTGATACAAAACATTAGATAAACGAGGCGACCTTAGAATATATTGTTATGATACAAGTTACGAAGGGCCTAACCCCTTCCGTCTTGTCACTGTCAAGTGCGAACAATGGCAGAATTTGCAGACTACGGTGTGCAGTGATGTCACGTCAATCAAAACTTGGAAGGAGAAAATGTACTTTTAATAGCAGCTGAATGGGCTCGAACGTAAAAACGAATACAATAGAATGGCACGAATCTTCACACGATATCAGTTTCTTGACCACGCTGTTTCTTTACGAAGGTAATGAGCGTGCAGATAACATCAAATCCGATACATATCTGATATAAGTAACAGAAGGGTAAAGTGCAAGATATGTTCATCTTGCAACACAATGATTCGCAAGAACGCGCATTGAAAGGAATCTCATTCTAGCAAAACCTGTCGATATCAAACGTGAAATAACTGACAATGACATTGCGACTGCAGAAAAAAATAAGACTGAAGCTGTTCAAAAAATATACTCACAAAGCTCATCGATCATCATCAAGCTCATCTTGTAACAAAAGTAAGTCTTTGTTTGCCAAATACAGCGCGATATATGAAATATTTGATATTATACGCGAACAGACAATAGCTTTCTATAAAACTGACTTCCGCGACCAAAGTTGAAATTGCTCCAAAATTATTTTCCGACAAGAATAAGGAATTGTAGACAAGAAGTGGATACGCTCCACTAAATCACAAAGATAAACTAGGGGCCGAGATTTTCAATTGTTCGCTCACGTGAAGAGAAATATGCCACTTACACTCGTAAATATTGTAACGAAATCATTTTGATGTATTCTCGGAAACATGGACCTACGAGTGCGAGTACAATACTGCTTTATTTCAATTTCGATGGACCTTTATATAAGACATAAAATAAATTACTTGTGGAGAAAAATTATGGGGAAGTCCCAAAATACGGAAATATGAACATTGACATAAGAATAACTGTAGTAAATAAATATGAAAACCGAAGCCGTGTTTAAATCTTTTCTGTTTCTTTTAAAATACTAACGATAATATAAGAATACATAATACAATATACGAGTAGTTACTGATGTCAATCAAGTAGTGTAGGCCAAAAAGTTGTAACGTACTCATGAAGATCAAAATATAATGCGATCAATCTGAATTTGCCGTTGTAATTAAACGAAGATAATATCTATTATGAGAGCTAACATCCATTGAATCAAAAGGCATAAAGATAGTTCATAGAAAAGCGAACAGAATAAAGATTCCAACTTCCTAATCGGAAATTCAAACGGTGCCATTGAGAGATCTGAAGGTAAATATTGCTTAATCCGGGCCGTAAATAAATCCGTAAAACTGTCAGTTTGAAACGGAAATGCGCTATTTTTCGAATACAAAGATACACGGAAATAGACCACAGACAAATATTGATTTTAATTGTCCCCAAAATTAATGAGTTTCTTAAATAAGTTGTTTTTATATAATTGAGGAGTAGTAGACGAGACGTAGCATCTGTTGTCAACCCTAGATAAGATTAGATTCCTGTCTAAGGTCGGCCACAGATGTACCGCTACCTCTCTGGGATAAGCTGGAACGCCTCGGAAAAGTATGTCTCCCTTAAAACCAGAACACGGCAATGCTTAACGCTGCTATTATTGGACACAAATAGGTGTGGCGATGGTGCCGCCGGAGTCGAACCACATAGGAGTTTTACCACCTTAAAAGTGATAGATTAAATATAATTGTGTATGTCCCTGGTATAAAATCTTGAATGACAATCTTTATTGAAACACGTAATATCTACCGATTTCTTGGCATAACCAAGAATACCGTGCCCAAAAGCACATATAAAGCAAAAGTTTGCCAATTGCTTCGTCTAGTGTAATAAATTGATAAAACTTTATTAGAACGATAATTTGTAAAACTGGAAGCAGTTTAATTCATGATACTGATATATAAATTTCATTAAGACAAATAGTAACATTTTCTTAAAATGGTTAAACAAGTGGTAAAAATTACAAAGTATTGAATTAAAATGTTATGGCTGTTATGAATATATGAATATTAGACAAATTTAATAAAACAATATAACTCATTGCTACGTACGGTGGGTAAAAAGGATAAAGAAAACAATTGTATCAGAGCTTTCTATAACTTAGCGATAAAGCTGAAGGGTTACCTTATTGTAAGTAGTCACTGTCCTATGCACTATTTGTAACTACTCTGCTATGCTGCATGGATTTGATGGAGAGCTCTTTTTAATGATTCTGATAGTTTGAAAAAATAACCATAAAACGCCATAAAATAAAGTGTGTAAGAAACTTTCAAATAATAATTCTAATACCAACACAATTGGATACGTTTTGGTGAGTTACTTGACGCAGAAGGGATATTTGCGCTGTATCCATTGTGAAGCTGAAAACAGGATTGTGGGAACAATAGGCCATGGTCACGGTCCTGGTGTGTTTGCCAAGGTTAGTCGGATCATCCTTCTATGTCTCTTCTAAACAATCACGATCTCACATTATTTGTACTTTAAAATTCTACACGGTCAGCGGAAATTAGGAGTAAGTTAAGGTAAAATAATAAAAATAATATTAATCAGAAAATGTTTGTAAATAAAATAAAAATAAAATGCTACTTCCATAAAATGGAAGTAGCTTGCGGTCCAATAGCTAGTAGAGGCAATTGCTGCCCATGGGCATCTGTAATCAACCCCAGACAAGATTACAGTTCTACCTAATATCTGTCATAGACGCGTTGCTTAACCTGAGGACTAAGTTAAAAATTAAAATGCCTCGGATAAGCATGTCTCGTACCATACCCTTCAAACCGAAACAACTGCGCTTAAAACTCTTATTAGCCAGAAATAATGTCGCGGCGGTGTTTCTGGAGTCAAACTAAAAAGTATTCCATCACCTTCAATAGAATGAGATTCTCAAAGAATATAAAACTTCTTACAGTATAAAAGTATAAACAAAAATACTTCCAAAATCCTATCAACGGGGTCTATTTAATGCAAGTCCACGGGTACAAAAATCAGATCGGACGCAGGCGGTGACGGGCCTGTTTGATGAATAAAACGGCGTCCGGCAAACGGGTCTTCAGATAACGATCTCAATTTGCAATGCGAAATTGGATTAGAGCATGAAATAAACAAGATGTAGTTGAATGCCTGACGTGTGACGCCGTTAAGCGAAACGCTGTGTCTAAATAAATGAAAATATATAAACATTTTTTAAATTATAGGCATATTTTTGTGCGATGTCAAAACAAAACGTAAAAAATGTTTTTTCTTCATGCGACTGTGAAGGACTATTTTTTCGAGTGGTTTCTATGTTTGTATGTATTTCTCAGTCTTTGACATGCCCTGCAACAAAAACGGCTTGACAGATTTATAAAATGTACCTCACATTTTATATATCGTTGGATTCGTCTAAATTAAATTGTGGGAGTGGCATATGCTACAGTTCTATGTAGCCGGTTTTTTTATAACTATACCCTAGTTATATTTTTATTTACATTGAACAACTCTAACTAACCTTACTCTATTGTTAAGCGTTATTTATCTTTGTTACTTTACTAGTTTTACTACACTACTTTATTACGCGTAATCCCTGATAAAAAAAAATAATCTTTTGCTTTATTTGTAAAATTATTCTTATCTAAAAAGAAAGATACATGTTAATTATTTTATATTCGCTACTTAACATTATTTATTTACAGATAGTCAAGGTTATCCCAAGTTTAATAACGAGTTGTTTACGATGCATCATGTTTACGTTAATTACAGTTTTGTAAAAGTATTTATTCGCTCAGAAACTTTAATTACTTGTTTTTACGATATTTATTTAAGTTGTTAAAGCAGTTCGTAATTTGCGTGTAATGATAAGGTTGGTATGTTCCTACCGATACTGTTAAACGTTTAGGTATAAAATGTATTTAAATAACTGACCTTGATTTTTAAACACACTTTATGTTTATTAATTTAAGTAGGATATATCTATTGTATTTACATTCAAGTTTTAAAAAACTTGTTTATATTATTCACTAGCTGACCCGGCAAACTTTGTACCGCCTCAAAATCTATTTATCAAATATATTTCATATAAAATATAGTCTATGTTACTCGCAGATAATGTAGCTTTCAAATGGTGAAAGAATTTTTACAATAGATCCAGTAGCTTTTGAGCCTATTCATTACAACCAAACAAACAAACAAAGTTTTCCTCTTTATAATATAATATAATTATAATATTAGTGTAGATAAATATAGGATTGGTAAACAATATTGTTTACAAATTAAGTAAATATAAATGTTTCACCTGTATTATAAAAAGTTAGTAATTTAAAAAAATAAATTAAATAAAAAGGTATTTAAAAAATATTTACTAAGCAGCGTATTTTGATTTAAGTGATACATTTTTATTATTATTATTATTGTAAAAAATACACCTGTATATTTATTCTTGATTTACATTTTAACAGTATTTCAACAGCGAACAATTGAGTTTTATGTACTTACGTCTTTCAAAACAGGTTTTTGTAACTATATTTAAAGGCAATTTGTGTAAGTAATTTTTCGTTACGTAAGACTTCATTCTTACCTCAAAAAAGAATATTTTCATATTATTTGTGTTTTTATGTACTTACAGATTCTTAGCCTTCAGCAGTACTGTACCCTTACTATGCGCTAGGGGCGCTGATTGGAAATATATGGGCAAATACGTAAACAAATACCAAAACAGTCATTTTTGTAAATACGTAAAAACTCATACTAAGGGTACTGTTTAGTGTTCTTTACATCAACAAATAAATCGTTAGCGGACTAACCTTTGACACCAGTTACCCAGTCTTAGTTCTCAGCTGAAACCAGTTTTGAACAAGGCGGCTAGTTTGACAAACACAATCTGGTGTTAACGAGGGGTGTCGAATACGAACTGACCCTCAGATGTTACTGAAAAAGAATTGTATTAGCAAAGATGGTTGGATTCTGGTTTTCGAAGATCTGTTTAGTAACTACAAAATAATTGTATCACTAGTGACGATTGTATCCTGTTTTTTCGAAGGTCTGTTTTATGAGTTAGAATTTATTACATGCTTCTATGATTCTAAAGTATTGTGGTCACTTGTAGACAATAATTGAGCTATAGCCTAAAATCTAAGTCCATTTGTAGATTCTCAAACTTGGTCCTTGGATCCTCAAATTGTTATGTTCCATTGTTATGAAGATTATCTCGATACAGAAGAAAAGAAAGGAAGTATTAGCAGATTATAATTATAAATTTTATGTATACAACTTATGACACGGTACAACTTCTTGGAGTTAAGATTAAAAACGGTATTGACCTCTTATGTTAGCAGTAACATTTTAAATTTACCTACTTGCAGCCGTATTTATAATCAACAAGGCATTTTATTTATAAAGTAGATGAATGTTAAACCTGTACGTTGTTAAACAAAATTGCGAATGAAACTTGCCATAAAGTAGACTACTAAGGACATCTAGTGAACAGATTTTAAACTAAAACTCTATCGCAGTGATATATTACTTCGACAACAGATGGCGCTGTCGTGAATAAATGTAAATGTACGATAGAGGGCGTTACAAATAACTTTACTTTGAGGTATACTAGATGGCGCTGAAACTAATATGTGTGAATGAAATACACATTTGATGGTAGATGTCGCTATAATCGCAAAGTACTGGAATGTTTGCAAACAAAATTGTTTATAAACTTCGTTAACTTTCACACTTCAAATGACCGCTATGTAAATATTGTGGTGTAAAATATAAATAGATATAAGAGCTATATAGTGGAATATATAAGTTGAGAGAAATATAAAATTACGTAATTATAAATATTTATGTTCGTATTTTGATGTTGCGAAATAAGGCAGATATGTAAATATTCGTTATATAAAGCAATGTTTTTGTTTAACAAAAATGTTTTCTTGGACAAATAATAGGAAAGTATCAAGATATATTTAAAACTAGTTTTTGACCGCGGCTTCGCCCGCGTTTGAAAGAAAATAATATAACATACTAACATACATAAAACTGTAAATTCGTACCTTCAACTTTGCTAAAGATCATCACTTGATCAAATGCATAGTTTACGATTCAATCCTTACTAATATCGACTAAAATAATTGATGTTTTGGGTCCAAAAGATCGATTCATCGATTCATTCTCCGATTAATCGATCATAGATCGCCATCCCTAATTCCCGTGGGATTTCCGGAATAAAAACTGTCCTATGTCCTTTCACGGGTCTTAGACTATCTTTGTACAAAATTTCATTAAAATCGGTTCATTGGTTTTGGCGTGAAGAAGAGACAACCAGACAGACAGACAAATAGACAGACAGAGTTACTTTCGAATTTATAATATTAGTAAGGAAGTAAGGATAAGGATTAAGAAGACTGGAGAAAAAGATCAACTTAAGATCTACTTATTGAAGAATAATTCATAGTTTTTCGAATAGATGGAATTAAAAAAAAAACGTTCACGTTACAATCATTCAAAGGCTCCATAATTCTTCTTCGAAATGAGCGACTTCACCGTTCACTCATTCATTCCTCATACGTCCATTTTCCCGAAGTAAAAAAATCCCACGAATTCCTCATGCAGGTCGAGGAAATGCGAAGGGCGAAGTGGCAGTTACAATCATTAATCAAGGTTTACCTAATCCTAGCGGGTCACACTACAACAGCGTCACACTACAACAGCGTAAGCGATATGCGATCAACTTTATTTCTGTTCCAAATCAATGACAAGTGGACTTAGTTATGCAAAATGGACCCAACTCACAAAAACAGTTTTTTAGTTACTATCACAAATAGCATCTTGACGTCAACTTTCGTATATGCAAAAAATATTTTAGCATGGTACATTTTTTTAAATATACAGATATCAGTGATACCAAACATAAATAAAGCAATTTAATTTTTACTAAAAGACCTGCTTTCTCAAAAGATTGTGTGGTTGGCTCTCTTTTGCATAGGTACGTCCAATTAAAACATGTATTTTTGCTTGGAACTACATATATATTTTACAAATCAATCACAATTAAATGGTGTATTTCTACTTTGAACAAAATATTCAGACTAGAAAATTTACGTACGATAATTTTCCTGTAATAGAACTTTAATATGTTAAACACAATTAATTAATTTTGTTTTAAATGTAATCCTAAAGTTAGACGTTTAAAGAAAACTACTTGGACATTTTGTATGTTTAGCTTATTTAAAAAACACTATCTCAGATGAATTTCATATGTAGAACTATCATTAGTATGTAGTCATTATCAACTTCCATCTAGGGTTCCTATATTACAATTCGTTACCTTTATGGATTATTTAAATTGCTAATCGCTTTACGCTAGCGATATAACCAGTCCTTCACAACTTGCGTAGAGCTTGGGAAACCCTACGACCGAAATGTGAAATCACTTTTTATGGGGAATTTAGAAAAAGATCAGTTTTAGTAAGCCTATAAGGTCTTATCGATACGGGAGATGGTAGCAACTTGTTTGAGCGTAAAGGATTAGAGTTTGTATAAGTGTTAAAGGATTACAGGTGGTAGTTACCTCGAGTTTATAGGATACAAGTAATTAAAATAGGTTTTATCTTACACTACGGCAGAATTTCGATAATTTGTTTACTAACTTTTATTTTTTAATATTTATTTTTTTATGGTACAGGAGTAGCATACGAGCATGCAGTCAGTAGAAGTAACCCCAGATAGGATTAAATACTCCTATCTGAGGTCGGTTACAGATGTGCCGCTACGCCTGAGGACTAATCTGGAACACTTCGGAAAAGTGTACAAGCAATTACAATAAGTTTTGTCTTCCACTACGACAGAGTTTTGATCATTTGTTTACTAGCTTTTATTTATTTTCGCCTATCCCAACGTCTATCTGTAACGGAATTTTGCAAGGTAAATTTAACCCAACACCTAGTATCCTATTGACCTGAAACTTTGCCTGCATATGTAAATGACGGATGACATTGTAGTAAACCGAACTGTATGTTTACGTCCATAGTATCCAAGACAGAGCATACTAATGCAAGGCTGAGAGTGGGAAAACCTAACTGACAATAAGTGTTATATTCATATTTTTATAGATTAAAATTAACAAAAACCCAAACAGTAGTCGCGCCGTCACTAATCATATACCAAAAATGTTAATACAATAATAGTCATAAAAAGCCAATGGAAGGAAACGCTCATTTGGATTCTATTATATATTTATTCAGAGTACTGGAGCGCGCCCTTTCAATTATGCATGGCCTATTCCGACGGTACCGACGCACGAATGTACATTTGCACCCAATAGAGCGATGTTATGTATTTTTATTCAAATACACGCTTTCAGGCTCTATTTGGTTGTTACAAGGAACGCCTGTAGAAAATTGCATTTCACAGGTTTAAAGTTTCGTGGAAGAACCTTTGTGGTTCGACTCTGGAGTCACCACCGTCACAAGTATTTCTGTCTAATAACTGCAGTCTGAAACACACTGTCCAGCTCTGCCTAATAACAGCAGTGTTTCACACTTCAATCATTTCAGTACGACTTACTTACCCGAAGCGTTTCAACTGAGCCCTAAAGGGTACCAATAAGGTATGTGGTCGACTTCAGGAAGAACTGTTGTCTTATTTGGAGTTGATTACAGCGGTTCTTGCGGCGGCAGTAGCCACTTACCATCGACTTGCTGCATGCTCTTCGATATTATAAAAAAAAAACATTCGATAATAGAAGTCCTAATAGAAAACATTCAATAATCTAGATTCATATTTTCTACGAGGGAGTTAGTGATCGGAACTTTGTGCAGAGATCTTTACGTCCTACAATGTTTTACTGATCCATATTTGAACAAATATCTTATCCATTGAACCAGAGTCGTTACTCAGATTACCTTTTGATATTGCCATAAAAGAAACCTTTCTGAAACGAACTCGTATTTTATTTTCATTATTTCTATTATAATATTAATTATATATACCTTAGCGTACCTTTTCCATTATGGATGCTGGATAAGTCTTGACTTTTTTCAATACGCTGATAATTTCTAAAAAACACGGTTTCTTTAATTTATTTGCCTATATTGTGTAATGTGAATTTTGTTGATTAGTTTACAGTGCAACAAAAGAGACATAAAGTAACTTAGTAAATATTGTATCAACGACCATAAAAACTTAGGCAGGATATTCCAAGCTGACTTTAGGTTAATCTAGTTTATGTACCTACTCGTCCTCGTGGTCGTTCAAATTATCTATGACAGGGGACATCCTATTATAAGATGCGTTAAAAATACAACTGAACATAGAATCTGCTCCTTTTCGAAAATAACAAATAAAATTAGAAAATTTACTAATTACATAACCAACTAGTTTGCAAGATTGAACAAATTATTAAATAACGTTAAAGGCGGAAGTGAAAGTAAAATAAATTACAATTATTTTGAGTACCTACGTCATAAAAATCCAATTCGGAAAAGGTTTTTATTTCGTGCCTATCAGATATTCATTCGAAGCGGTGGAGCGCGCGCCCTTTCATACATGTGTGGCCTATTTCAGTACGAACGTAATATGAACTTGTATTTTTAATATATCTTATAACAAAACAACATGTTTTTTTTCGAATAAAAACAACTTTACTGTATACCGTAATAAGTAAACATATAAAAAGTATTCGTGTAGTTAAATAAGCAAAAAGTTAATTCGTTATTTACAACTGTTTTGGTAAATTTGTTATGTTAAAATACGTACATCAACTGAAAAAACATCTTAAATCTCTGTTAAATTACCCGTCCCATAAAACTTCTCTCTATTCCCACTCCTTCTCTGTTCATGCAGTTAGACTGTGGAATTCACTGCCGCCTAATATTCGTCTCTCTAAGACTATCTCTATATTTAAAAGAAGAGTTAGAGAACATTATCTATCACTTTCATAAAGAATATTATTATATTTATTATTTTTATATTATATTTGTTTACATTGTATATTTATATATATTATACTTATTTATATTATATGTTTATTATTATATTTATTAGATATATCATTTAGTAATTATTAGTATTATTATTATTTGGTATGTTTTTTTTTTCTGTTTTTGCACACTAATTTTGCTTTTCGCATGCACATTCCTGTCCCAGGGTTGCTGGAAGAAATTCCATTTTGGAATAAGCAATCCTTTGTACATCATTTCTTTCTCTTCTGTATTGTTATCTTTTTTTTGTGTACAAAAACTTATTAAATAAAATAAAATAAAATAAAAAATTTAACTTAAATGTCTCGGATGGCTACGCTTGTGGATTGCAAGCTATTTTTAATCGCCTTCATTATATCATCATCAACCCATTATTGTCCCACTGCTGCACGGGTCTCCTGTCACAATGAGAAGGATTAGGCCATAGTCCTCCGCGCTGGCCAAGTGCGTATTGGTAGACTTCGCATACCCTTTGTGATATTTTTTTTAATCTCTCAGGTTTGCAGGTTTCCTCACGATGTTTTCCTTCGCCGTTTTGGCAAGAGATAATTAATTTCTAATACGCACATAATTTCGAAAAATCAGAGGTGCGTGCCTGGGATGTGAACCTCGGATCCCTCGATCGAGAGGCCAAGTTTCTTAACCACTAGGCTATCACTGCTTCTATCCATTAAATCCATTATTCCATTATATACAAAACATTAAACATGACGTTGTCAGAGTTACTCAGAGTTAGAGTCACCACGTTGTCTAAGGTTATTGATAGACTTCACATACACTTAAGAATTTTTAAGGACTCTCAGGCACCCAGAATTCTGTGGACAAAGTTTTTCTTCGCCGCTTAATTAATGATAATTAATGTCTAATAAATTCATAGCTTTAAATGCGCTCGCTAGATTGAGTGGCTGAATAGTCTGCTATTACTGTGTATTACGTTAACACTTATTTTTTTGATATTTTAAAAATGAAAGACGGGCTATTATTTTTCAATTATTTTGCTTACGTTATAAAAATCCAATTTGGGAAAGGTTTTCGTTGTGCGCCTATCAGATATTCATTCAAAGGGCGCACCCTTTCACAACAATCGTGAGTTTTATTTCAATCACGTGGTACAAAAAATTCAAAAGATTTTTATACAATTTTATAAGATAACAAGTTTCAGTCCCTTATTTAGAATAAAATGAAGAGTCAAGAAATCTTTCTTAACCGCGCATCTAAGTTATGTATATGGAAACTCTTGAAGTCAAGTACAGATGCGTTGCCATTCTTAAGGGCTAAAATTGTCGCTTTTTATGTAAATCAGCGTGCACCGGCATGGTGACCGCTCCGCCACGCGGGTCTCCAACGGCGGGTTTTATCTACGCAAAGTTCATATTCCACAGCCCAAAAGTATATCTTTTAGGTAAAAATTATAGTCTTTCACGGAGGTACAAACAGACGGAACATCACGAATACTTACAACAATCGTTATAAATAAACGGGACAATATTTCTTCACAAACAAAGCCGTAATTGTTCTTTGCCTTCTTCTTTGTTTGTATAATTAATTCTGGACTAATCGCTTTTTCCATTAGAGATATTGTTTTTTATTCCAGGACTATACAAATAACATTCGAATGAATTAAAATGTATTTGTACGCTTCTAATTACATACCCAGTAGCTACAAGCATTAGGTATAGTATTTTGTGGAACCTACGCCACCTATTTGCTTGTGTTCTGGTTCGAAGGATGTGGGTAGTGAAAAAATATTTAAGAGGCATTCCAGCTTAAATCTTAAAGGTTGCAACTGCGACCGACCTCAGATAGGGCTCTAATCCTATCCGGGATTGATTAAATATGCATGTAACCGACAAAGATAAAATATCTAAGCGGCATTCCTGCTTAAATCTCAGAGGTTGCAGCGGATCTGCGACCGACCTCAGGTAGGACTCTAATCCTATCCGGGATTCATTATATATGCCTGTAACCGATAACGATCACGTATTCAGGTGGGCGGCTCGTTTGCTGCTTAAATATCAAGTGATCTTTTATTACGGCCCGTACACCCTATCCGCTCATTATCAATTCACAATGAACGTAATTGTCTGCGACAGCGTTTCTCAAATTTACATCTTTACGTACCCCTATTCAATTTTCAGAGCCACGGTGAACCCCTAACTTTACCAACTTTTTGGTACAAAATAAATCAATAACATAATCGCAATTTATTTGTGTGGGTGTGTAATGATTGGGCTGGTTTTTTGTTTAATTAAATCAATTGTAGTAATTTTGTCACGCGTATAGCATCCACCATCAAGAGTTTTGTATAGTTACACGTGAGCTAGCTAAACAGCAGCAATTACGTAAATTTCGTCGCGCTCCCCCTACTACCACCTGACGTATATCAAGGGCTATGCTTACCACTTTAAGAAACACTGGTCTACAACATTGTTCGATGTATGCCCGTAAAAATGTATTGGTTAAGCCGTACTTAACCCAGTTCGGCAGGCGGTGGGCTAACGGTCTTCAGTGGTTGTTAATGCATGTTGGTTTCCATAATAGGATTGTTGTAAGTGGTGCATTAACTGAGATTAAAGGTAGGAAAACTGAAGTGGATATAACAAAGTTGATAAATACGTGAAAAACATTTCACATTGAAAAAATATCGTAAATATTATTTTATGTTGATTAATTTACTCATTTTAATTCCAGAATCTTAGTGCCCTCTATTTTCTTCTAGCTTGCTTAAATATGTATAATTTGATTATTAATTTTTGCATAACCTGAAGAGATTTCAACCTTGAACTCTTCACTGGGTCGAAAGTAAAGTAAATCCAAAAGAGCAGAGAGAAAATCAAACTTACAATTCTCGCCTCAGTAGATATTTTGGAAAAGTTACCTGAAACAAAAAAAAACAATAAGTATAGAAATTTATAAAGTAAGAACCACACATTCGAAGGTGGTGTGTTGGTTGGAAATAGTGTGGTAAAGTAGGGATACTAAAATTTCATGATCAAACTTAGCCTTCATGTGCCGTATCAATGATCTACATTAGCTACTTAGTATCTGGTGCCATTGACAACTTAACGTCAGATGGGTTTGTGGCTATTTTCTAATCAGGAGAACTTTACATTAAAAATACTTGAAACTTACGATATTCAAACATGCACTTCAATATGTAGCGCAAACTTGTACAAGTTGCACCGAAACGTCTTGAGCCGAACCAAACTAGAACACGTTAACTTATTAACTATTCAAACAAAGTCGACAAGCAGATATTACGGCACTATTATATTTACAAATGTATAACTTGGTTCGTTAGAGATTGCAATTCAAAATAGGTTGTCTATATCTCTGACATGTTATAGAGAATCATTAATAGGTAGATAGATTTTAGACTGCGTTTGTTGAAAATAGTTACACTTTGTTTTACAAAGATTGAAAAATAATGTACAGTTATATACGAAAAGGCTGACAAGACGTAAAAGTAAAAGTTCCCGAGTCTTACTCGGTGTAAAAGACAAGCCAAAATGAGTTTATAGAATTTTCCTATAGTGCTCTATATGGAGACTATTTATATTGCAACTTTCAGGTAATTGGCCCTCACAAGTTTTCCCACCCTCCCTTTCATTTCGGGATAACGACAGTTTTATTAAACGAAAACGCAATTTTTCGTATCTCTTAATTGCCTATTCGGCTGGCATAATGTTTTTAATTAACCAAAGCAAACTTAACTCGCCATCTGACTAATTAAACGCTAAAAGGGTAATATGCTATCAATTCTTTGCTGGGATTTAATGAAAACTCGTTACAAAGGCGGCGGATTCTTTCGCGAAAATTTTGCGTTTACCAAAAAATTGGGTTGAAGGACATATTATAGCCCGCAGCTCTGTCCGCTTGTAAAACAGATACACGTGTAGATACCAAGAACCCTTTTATTTTCAAAGTAGTAATGATTGTCTGTTACGAATTAAGTGACAATTACCACAGGACACTCTCAGTGAACTTCATCGCATTTGCATAACAGTCCTGTCACGAGGGGTTTAGCCTTTACCGATATATATATTTTTTGGCGACCAGTTGATGGTGAGTGGTCTCTACCTTCCATGGAGAGCAATAAACAATGCCAAAAAAATAATGTACTCGACCATTGAGAACTAAGTTAGTACCTATCAGTTTTAAACTATTACTAACTTAGTTTTTCTTCTTGAATTCATCATCAACCCATTATTGTCCCACTGCTGGGCACGGGTCTCCTCTCAGAATGAGAAGGATTAGGCCATAGTCCACCGCGCTGGCCAAGTGCGAATTGGTAGACTTCGCACATACCTTTGACATTTTTTTTTTCTATAAATCTCTCAGGTATGCAGGTTTCCTAACGATGTTTTCCTTCACTGTTTAAGCAAGTGATAATTATTTTTCTAATACGCACATAATTTTGAAAAATCAGAGTTGCGTGCCTGGGATTTGAACCTCGGACCCCTCGATCGAGAAGCCGAGTTTCTTAACCACTAGGTTATCACTGCTCTTCTTGAATTACTTTACAGGCTAATACAGCCGAGGTAGTGCCTCCAATACCTTTAGACTCTCATCGTACAAGTCTATACTTTAGTAGCATCTATAGTGAAATGAATAAAATATTACTGCAGATTTAATATTAAATCTGTACTGCAAAAATAACATTTGGCACAAACATATAAACATTCATTTCAGCATAACGAACCATACACGAACAAAGTTTCTTAGGAAAATAATATACTCCGCTATTACATCACGAGATATCACGAAGTTATTTCGAGAAGCTCCCTCAAAATGCACCTTCCGTTTTCGTGAGAGGGTTAACATTTGAACCGGCGGGCTTGATTTGTGCCTGGATGCATCTCTGTGACAAAACTTTGAAATTGCGACAGTGCTGCTAAGATGGCATCCCACCTCTTAAGTAAGTATTATTACTTGCGCAAGTACACACCGGGTTGTATTACTTGCTATTTCTGTCAGGCATCCTTTTGTGAAACTAGAAATATGAAGGCGAAGATTGTTACGATTTTGATGCTATTTTGATACATTTTCTCTTTAGTTTAATTCTGATTTCTTCTTATTTACGATACCCTTATAACGCCCCTGGTTGACATCAAGGGTTTCAGGTTCGATCCTCGACCAGACAAAATAGGTATATTGTATGAACGTCGACGGCCTTTAAATACTCCAATAGGATTAGAATTCTGCCTGCAGTGAGCCACATATGCGTTACTATCCTTAAGGACTAATTTGGAAAGACTTGACTTTTGTAGACACTTCCGCCACGTTTGAGGGTTGTGGTATGAGACACCTAGTACTACGTACTAGGTACTAATTCGAGGCGTCCCAGTTTAGTCCTCATAAGTGATCGGCCACAGATGTATTGTGGCCTAAGGTAGCAGTCTAATCTTATTTTGGCTCGATTACTGATGTCCTTGGGCGGCAGTAGCCACTTACCATCAGGTGGACTGCATGTTCATTTTTTATTCTATATTATAAAAATGGGCATTGTATCCAATAACAGTTTTAAAGCATTTTATTATGTAGACATTTCTACATATACTGGCTTGTTTTATTCTATGCTTTATGCTAAACACGGTTCAAGTGATATTGTATAAATATTAGTTTGGAGGGCACGGCTTCGAACCCCACGTAGCAGGTGCACGGGAGATTGAAACGTAACGTTACTTTTATTGTTTTTCAGTATGTACATCAAATTTCTATAGGTACCTACCATACGACATTTCAGCGGATATTAATTTTGTAACTGAAATAGCAAATGATAATCAGTCAATATATCCAGGTGATTGAAATAAGGTACGAGATTCTACTGTTAAGTATGTGTTTGTAAGCCAATTTTTATCTCGCCGATGGTCGCCCCATATGAAAATCAGTCGGCATTCACAAACTCCCACTGAAACGAAGAACTCCTTTCTATTAAACGAACCACACCTACTACACTTGCAATTTAATAATAATTGTACCCACAACATGAAATACAAAGAAACATACAAATATAAAACAATACAATAGGCGGCCTTATCGCTAATCAGAGATTTCTTCCAGGCAACCTTAAGGTAAGGAGTATTAGTAAGGATGAGTTAAAAAGTAGGTAGAGTGCAAATAAGATTGCAGTTTTAAATAATGGATGATTGATATTTTTTCTGAATCATATCACAATAACACTATTCCAATATAATCTACAAATATCCAAATACATAGTATATTTGTGAATTCAATTTTATTATAATAAATCAACAATTTTCAGAACGAACCTATATTTTATTGAAAATTGAAAGAGTTCTAAAATTTAGTTTCCAACGTAATCGGCTTCGAGTTTTGTTTCACTGAAATAGGAAATATTTCGATATTTTGAAATAGAACTAGCTTTTGCCTTTATGAATGTCTATTTGGTTTGGTTTCGATTTTTGATATCGTTGTGGCGTTATATCTGCTTTTAACTCGTCTATACAAAGTTTGAAAAAGGCTTTCTTCGGTTTTTTCGGCTTATTAACTACCTTTGAGTATGTTCTTTTTAAACATATAAAGAAAAATAAAACAAAGAATGTACCACAGTTTATAATGCACTGAAAAACTTAAAATAATTTAAGCAAAAAACGAGAAGTAGAAAATAATTGTAAATATATTTTTAGGGGCTATGTTATTATGTACTTATCTCGACGTATGTACAAAACAGTAAAATGTATATGGAGCTTCTAGAATATGTCATTCATCGTCCTACTACCAACTAATAACTACTTAACACCACGTGGGTTTATTGCTAATTTGTTTACATAAAAAGTTTGTCCTATACTCAAAACCAACTTAATAGGTTATTCTCGATACAGCACAGTGAAGTGCGATTAACCCACACGGTGTAGAGCTGTAGAGTCTCGTGTGAAGAGTTCTACAGCCTCTCGAACTCTGTAGTGGCTATTTGACCTGAAGCGATCGCTGTTCTAAAACTAGTGCTGACTACCCTCAAAATGTTAGTTTGTTTTTGTTTGAAGGGAAAATTAGATCGTAGGTATAATGTGGTTTAAGGTTTGCTATTATTTTGGTGTAAGTGGGGACATGGAAACTTTACAGGGTATAAGATCGGTGTCAGGTTGAAAAGGGTTGAGTTAAGTATATTACAGTGTACCTAACTGGTCATGTGTGTATTCGTAGACATCTGACACTATAATACTAATACACAATACTAAAGAGAACTCTCAAGTGAGATTATAAATTAAAATTTTATTTTGCAATAGATTTATTTTTGGTTTTTCAGAAATAAGCCAAGTAAAATCTTTCATGGTTCTACTTCGGAGACGCTACCGCCACATTCATTTCTACTTTATCAGTACTAACCCTACTGCCCCTGTGTTATGGTTTGAATGTGGTGGTACGGGCAAGGATCTTGAGTGAGGTGAGGAGACAGTCCATGATTTGATCCGGGATAATCCTTAGTCCTCAAGTGGCAGCCATGTACGTTTGGTCGACTTTCCGTTATTTGGGATTGATTACAACAGGCACTTACCATCAGGTCGACTGCAAGCTCGATTATAATCTACTTCTATATTCCTAATGAAATACACGACGAAAATTGGTTACTATTACATATACGTAAAACAACTATAAATAGCTATATATTTTTTACTAATAGATGAGGCTCAGTAGAGTGTGGTTAACTCGCACGCTACGGATGCTCGTGTAGAGGGCTCTACGCCTCTACAGGCTTCGAGTACACCAATCGGCTTGCACTGCGCTCCGCGAATTTATAGAGGCTAATGGACCTAGGTACGATAAATAAAGGTGTATAGGACGGGCATGTTGGTAAAGGAAGCATAATTCTTCGAAGCGTTCCAAATTAGTCCTAAGGATTAGCAACAGATCTATGGTCGACTCCAGGTAGGAATCTAATCTTATCATCTTATCGGGAGTTGACTACGGATATCATCTCATCAGAGGTTGAATGCCATGGGAGGGTGTAGCCACTGCATGGACCAGATGGATGGCATGCTCATGCATAGAATTGGCAAGACTTCTACATATAAAAAGTGTACAAGTGTAAAAAATCTTAAAATTCTGAATCTTACAATATCTCATTTATTCTATCCCGTCACGTCACGTCTCGTTAAGCTACATAAACAATGATTTTAATCATTCACCGCTATTTTCTCTGCGGTAATACGCTTATGTGAAACCTTATAAACCTATTCCCGCTCGTTTCAATCTCAGCTAGATATAACATGCCTTCTATTTACGTCTTAATAGGGATGTGAAGTGCGAAAAAATCGATTAAGCAATCGAAAAAAAAACACGATTGTGGTGAAAATATTAGATTTTCGAAACAGAATTACAAATTAGTCCGTGTAAAAGCAAGGTGTAACCACGTGTAAAACCCCGAAATCTTGCAGGAAAATACATACCTACTTGTACTCGATTCGTCTTAATACATTTATAAAAACCGATTATTACACATAAAATAATCGATTATTATAATAATCAATTTTCACATTCCTACGTCTTAACGTCTTCCGACGCTTGCCAAGTCTCGATGTAAATGTCACTTCTACTTCCCAAAATCCAAGCCTTCAACATTTTTCAGCGTAGTACTTTGTGAAAGCGGTTCCTCTTTGAGGATTTGTGAAGGAAGAAATGAGCCGGGAAATAAAAGTTTATATGCGATTGTTTGATTATTTATATACCTAAATTGCTTTATATTTGGAAACAGATTTTTTTATAATATAGGAGTAGCAGACGAGCATGCAGTCCACCTGATGGTAAGTGGCTACTGCCGCCCATGGACATCTGTAATCAACCCCAGATAGGATTAGATATTCCCACCTGAGGTCGGCCACAGATGTGCCGCTACCCTTAAGGACTAAGGTGGAACGCCTCCGAAAAGTATGTCTCCCTAACGCTTCAAAACGGAACACAGCAGCGCGTAACACTGCCGTTATTAGGCAGAAATAGGTGTGGCGGTGGTGCCGCCGGAGTCGAACCACAAAGGGTTCTACCACCTTCGGTTCTACATATTAAAAATATATTTTTTTTATTTTAATGTTGAAGTGAAAGTATGTAGTTACAATTGGGAAATAAAATGTATGGATATAAATAACAGGTGCAGACTCACAGGCGGAAGAGTTCCAAAAATGTTTTGCGATATCAAAATAATTGAAAACGTTGCCAATTACTGCAACTACTCGATATAAATATCTCGCTTCATAAGCGCAAAGGGTTTTTCGTATCAGTATTTGTTTTGTACCGTACCCGCCCCTTTGTACAGTCAGCCGGAAAATTATGGTAACGTTGTTACGTCGCTTCCTCGCCGATTTGAGTTTTTCTTGCACCGTAATTTAATTTTCTTGTACCGTGCAGATTTATTTGAGGCCATTTACGTAAAAATAAGCGGGAAGTGTTCTATGCATTATACAGAGTACGTTGTAAATATATTTGTTTAAGAAATACTACGTGGGTACTGCTTACTTCGTACCCAAGACTTCGTCCGTGTAATTTTCACAATAAAAATATTTAGTTAAAATTATTTTGTGAACTTGGTCTCCACATTATAAGTAATAAATACATATATTAGTTTGCCTTATATTTTTACATCCACAATCCACATATATTTGTAATATATTTTATTTTCCCACACTAAATCAGTTACAAATACAAATGTATATGTATAACGAGAGTTGATACAACCACTTCAGAATTTAGGTTTTAAGTACACACAATTAAATTATATCCCTAACTAATCTATCTATCTAGATATCAAAGTAATAATTTTGGACGCTTAAATCCAAAATATTGAAAATAATATCCTAGTAATATACCTTACTCTATATTAACTGCTCACGTCACCTCCAATCATAGTTGATTGGATTCTGCTCCCAGCGGCTTCGACCGATTGAGTAGGTACAGATGCGCTGATGTTACCTTTAATCCGAAGACGTGTTGCTAATATAATGTTATAAAAATTCTAGATAAGTTTTCTTCCACTATCTAGTTATCGTGGGATTAAATAAAAGTCTATCTTCAAAATGGGACGAGTGAAACGCCTTGATAATTTGCTTCTTTATCACTTTTTAAAGTAAAATAGCAGACTTACCTGCTGCAATAGATTTCTAGAAAATTAAGTGGCTACGTCGTAGCCGAAGCTCAAAATTTAATCACTGTAGCAGGGGTAATAATTGGGGTTCCATTTCACCTATTTTTTCTAGAATTTGTTATTACTGTAGTTAAAAAATACTTGTAACATACATAGTGAAAATTTAAATCGTTTAGCTGATGACGTACAAAAGATATAGTCTATCTACTACAGCTCAAGAGATAGAGCCCTGTGATAGACGGAGAGACGGACACACAACAAATGCTTAGCAATAGGATCCCGTTTCTACCCTTCGAGTAATAGGTAGGTAAATAGGTAGATAGGAGGGTATAGTTCGCGTAAAACTACTAGTCCACTCTGAATATAGAAACGAATCGCGTCGCCGTAGCAAATGTTATGACTACTCCTACTCGCAACAACTTCAGAGCGGACTAGCAGCTTGGCGCGGACTGTAGTAGGGAATCCTGGTAAATAATCTAAGACAAGACAATAAACACATAACAAAATTTGTACACAACTACTCCCTACATTGTCTTACGTCTAACACAATATCTTCATACACATGATTGCTTACACGTAGGTACATAGGTATCAGAAATATCCGAACAGCGGCCGAGCGTGAGCCGTCCCAGCGGTGAAACACCTAAATGCAATTTTACACCCCTCTTGCCGCTATCAAAATTCACAGCGTGTTTCCCTCATTGAAAAGCTCACAATAGAAACATACTGAACTATTTTGTGCGCGTGTAAAATTGGAGAATTCATTGAGTTCATGCTAAAAATAAATTCGGCTTCAGTTGCAAAATTATGAGACAAAAATAAGGTTGTCTGTGACAAAAAAAATGTATTAGAAAACAAGATAAATTTTAAAAATTACAAAATATTTTTACTAAAGAGGAATAAATGTTGTTGCCATGTAGTTTTTTACAATGAAAATGACGATGATAAAACAAAGAAATAAATAAACAAAACTGTTGAATTTAATTTCTAATTTTATCCTATCATTTGATTTTACAACATACATCAAATTAAGACCGTTAATACATCAACAACAAACATTAAGGCAGTTCATATATATTTATTTTTACGTTCTCTGCGACTTCTAACACATAATTTCCACACTAGAATTGTTGACAAAAGTATTTAAACAGGCTTAACGCCTCGTACAGGATACATATAAAGGTCATAGCGTAAACGCACACACTATTCAACCGTGTGTTTCCAAATTCAGTTGGCGGCGACAATAGGCGCGTGGCGTCGCTTCCCCATTGTCCGTCAGGACTCTGCCCGGGACGTCTTGTCTGACGTGGCACTGCGGCTTTGGAACAACGGACGGACAAAAGCGAGCGAGAATAAGTAATTACCGTGTACTGTTCTCAAAGAAATATGCTATTAGATAGATTTTTTGGTGTTGCTACTGTGTAACATTATTGAGTAGGCGTTAATGAAAATCATTGAGGATAATTTGATGGCTTGTTGGTGATTTATTGTTTTATGTCAGAAGGGTGCGTCTTATGTCGTTGTTATATTATATTTAAAACCAAAGCAGTAGGGGTCGTTGATTGGAAATATATATGTATACTAGTGGTACCCGCGGCTTCGCCCGCATTTAAAGAAATAATATGATATACATAAAACGGAAAATTTGTACCTGCATTGGAATTACAGTGGTGCCATCTGTCGAAAATTGGTCTTACCAACTCCCAAACCCTCGTGGACTCTTGGACAACAACTTTGCTAAAGATCATCACTTGATCAAATGCATAGTTTCCGAATTACTTACGAATTAAAATTAATTAAAAAGCCTTTTCCCACGGACTAAATTGTGAATATATACCATTCTAAAGTCCCCTTGAACACACACAACAAATTTCATCAAAATCAGTCCAGTCGTTTAATATATTATTTAAAAATATATTATTTAAAAAATATCTCCTCCGTCTCCTTTAACTTGGGCCACAACCCCTAAGTCCCATCTCCATTCACGGCTTGGCGGGATTCCCTTTCAGATACGAGATAAGATAACGTTATACGTACAAACTTCCTGTGTTCATACGTTGTAGTTATTCCTGTACCGGATTGTTGTATTAGGGTTCATATTTAACCTCCTTAGGGGATGAATTTTCATAAATTCTTTCAATATGCGCATTTATGTTATGTATAAGGTTTTATCATTAACCCATTTTGTCTTACGCAGGGCACGGGTCACCTCTTTAAGGGAGACGGGTTTTAGGTCATATTTTACTGTGCCGGCTACGTGTGGTTTGATAGATTTCACACACGCTGGAAATTTAAAAAAATAAGTCCAAGACGTGTATTTTATCTCACGACGTTTTAAGGGACTGATAATAAAGAATAAATAATCAGTTTTGCGTGCCTGCAATTTGAACCTTCCATTGTGAAGCCGAGTTTCTAACCAGTAGACATAACTTTCGATATGTGCTACCACGATCGGCCCGGTCGATACTAAAAAGCAATTTCCTCTCTCTACCTTTACGAATATTACAAAGCCAACACTTTTCCATCATACCAAGCCTTACACAATATTTCGTCGGTTCCTGTCAGCGTTGAAAGGGGTCAAGATATTCATCTAAGTCTTGGCCGACCACACTACTCTGTCTACGACGGCTGTAGCTTTTGAGTTTGTATATAGCTTTAAGCTTAAAGCTCATGAAAACTGATTTGTCAACCTTATATTATTTTTGTGTGCTTGAGCTAGCGAGCTTTGCTTTATTTTGCACCGGATTTCATAATAATATTATATTATGATAATTCATATACGACGGAACTGGCTGGTGTAAAAACTTAAAATTATTTTATTTCTGCGTATTATGCAAAATTCTGATGTATTTGTCACTGCAGAATTTTACATACAATACTATTACATAAATATGTCAGATCGCCGAGCCTCGCGTCTGACCGATATAGAAATGCCAGATGGCGTTCCTTCATAGTGCACCAACTGCTTTCGGTTCCAACAAAGAAGCACACAAGAAAATAATAAATTCGGAGCCGATGGATTTACAAGTCCACACGCCATCAACGTCAATTGTCAACTCACTCTCAAAAACGAAACAATAATCATAGTTCTTATAACAAAAAGGCGACACTTGCAACCCCATCCGGAGTTACCCGCTCCAAAAATACAGTCTACTAAAATAATTGTTAATGAAGTAATTTGAATGGAAATCATAAAATAAGATTAAATAGCTTCAACTCAAAATTAACTAAAATTAATTGAAAATAATAGCCCGCGCCGTTAAATATATTATTTAGCATACATAGTTTAATATGTAATTAGACAATGGCCACTTTACAATTCAGAGACTTTACATTTATCTTCCATTTCCGATTACTTTCGATTATTACCATAATATTTCTTAAAACATTTCTTCTTTATTTAAATTTAAAATACTCATAACTTAACGTCACTTGTTTCTATAACTTAAAAATTTCGTGCCATCGAGTAGATACCTTAAAAGCCATGGGAAAACCGCAATATGCATTTTAATGGGAAAGCACTTAGCGAAATGGAGGAGCCAGTAACGAGTTCCCATGCGACATATCAACTTTTAACGATGCTTTCCATAACTGCATGTACCTGGGTTTATAAGGTACCGATTTAATTTATATAGTTGGTTGTAAGTCTATAAGCAGTGATAGCCTTTTCTTATTTGTTTACGAGGGGGAAACCTTCAAAAGGTACCCGGTGCCGTGGGTGCAACGAAGGGTTATGTGGGATTCTTACCGTACTAAAACCCCCCCGGTGGCCGTCCTCAGCGCTGCGTAGAGGGCTCCGGGATCTCCAAAGAAACGCAACCGAAGTCCTCTTAGCGCGTTGCCATGTCGGGCTCCGCCCAGGTGAGCTTGACGCTCGCCACACCGTCTGGTGCGTACGACGGTATGCGACCACACGTACCACTGTCCTTCCCGGGGTCGCTGGCCGTGCGGTTGGAGCTCCCACTCTTGCCGCCCGCAACCCCGGAAGCCCCATTTTAGTCGCCTCTTACGACAGGCAGGGGATACCGTAGCCCTATTCTGGTCCCGAAACTTCAGGGACAAAGCAGTGATAGCCTGGTTAAGAAACTCGGCCTCTTGACCGAGGGGTCCGAGAATCAATTTCCATTCCAGATAGAAAGATACGCACCTCTAATTTTTAAAATTATATGCGTATTAGAAGATAACAACATCGTGAAGAAACCTGCGTACCTGAGAAATCTTTAAAAAAAGCTTCCATAGGTATGTGAAGTCTTTCCGGGACTAGAATAGGGCTACGGTATCCCCTGCCTGTCGTAAGAGGCGACTAAAAGGGGGCTTCCGGGGTTGCGGGCGGCAAGAGTGGGAGCTCGAACCGTCCAGCTAGCGACCCCGGGAAGGACGGCGGTATGTGTGGTCGCATACCGTCGTAAACACTACATGGTGTGGAAGGAGCGAAAACTGCTCCTCCAGGGTAGAGCCCGATCGGGGCATCGCGCTTGGAGGGCTCCGGTTGTGTTCCGTCGGAGATCCCGGAGTTCTCCAACAAGCGTTGAGGACGGCCACCGGGGGGGTTTTAGTGCGGTAAAAATCCCACATAACCCGGCGTCGCTTCCACGTCGTCGGGTACCTTTTGAAGGTTTCCCCCTCGAGAAGAAAAAAAAAAAAAAAAAAAAAAAGGTATGTGAAGTCTACCAATTCGCACTTGGCCAGCGCGGTGCATTATGGCCTAATCCTTCTCTTTCAGAGAGCAGACCTGTGGCCAGCAGTGGGACAGTAATGGTTTGATAATGATATTGATGATGAAGTCCATAAGTACACTGATTTTATTGTTATGAGGATTTCCGTTATATCAGTGCTACTGTTATGGTTTGATTTGAATGGTATGTTAAGATAGAGTATCAATAGCATTCGGAATTCAATAACGCATCTGTGACCGACGTCAACACTCAAATCCTATTTCGAATTGATTGCAGATGTATATGGGAGGCAGTGGATACGTGTCATCATGCTGGTTTATATTGGAATCAATATAATAATTTTGAACCGTTATAGAAACAGTTATATTTCTGAAAATATTTATCATTTTTAGTGTCACTAAAATGATAACTAAAAATTTAACATATTCAAACTATTATAACTATCACTATGGCTTCATATAAAATGAAGATGATGACGTCTTATACCAAGTGAAAAGTCATACCAAGTAGGTATAACGCACGAAAAATCTTAAGTAATCTACGAGCTCTTACATGAAAAACAACTCGTGCACACAAATCCTTAAAAGTCTTTATCTCGTGAAAACATACTTATTTACGTTCAAAACAAACTCAATCCGGACGTAAGCTTAATTAAAACAACTTTTGTATCCAAATGGAGCGTCCGATTGCAGTTCAAGTTGGGAAAGCTTTTGTTCGGAACTTGCAACCAAATGTAGTTAAAGGGTTGCATGGAATAACTAAAGCAATTTTCCAATTTCCCCACGTCGGTCATGCTCGAAGCAAACAAGGGTTAAATTCAATTATGAGGTAAATGTCAACTGTCCGGTGCACTCATGCCGGTATTAACGGTGGTGAGTTTAGTGAGTTTACATAATGAAAGAAGAAAGAGAAGAGAAAGAAATAACTTTATTACGTAATGCATTGTACACACACATGACAACAAAAATTATCTTAATTGGCTACTTGACACTTTTTGGGAAACTGTTTTAATGAATTCATATACGTATTATATACGCCTTTCATTGATCATTTTTTCGAAAAAAGGGCTATTTATTAATAAAAATCATATTTTTATTACGGTAAACGGAACGTTACACCAAAACAGGCGGTCAAGTGTCATTTCGTAGCGTGACGTCAATACATTGAAAATATAGAAATAAACTTCGACGCTACACATACTTCAGGGGAAATCTTTGGAATTATTTAACTTTTATTAGTACAATTGCAAGAATGTCAAATTACAAGGCGTGTGCAGTGACGATGTGTACAAGTACGATCGCTAAATATCCTAACAAATTTGCTTATACAAGTTCCTAAACCCAAATCTCATAAACGTTAAAGAACTTGCAGATTCTTATATGTTTAAATCCTCTGTTTGCAAGCAATGACATTTTATACTTTTTATGGAAGAGAAGTATTATTGAGAAAAAGGAATAAATTTAGTAACTCTCGAGTGATTCGTCAATTCCAAATCGTTGGAACGGGACGTAATCAAAACAAAACAGCAAGTGGAAGTATTCATATATTTAATATAATATATAGATGCCTATGATAAGAATAGAATTATAAGACGTCTATGAGAATTCTATTTTAAGGGCCCATTCTGTAAATAATAGGACACAATTAAAATATTTCATGACTGTGTTATTATTGCTTGTGCATGTGCATTGATTAACTTACAGGACTGTATAATTAAAAATACATGATTTGCTAATATTAGTCTTTTATTTGTTTATTTGGTTTATATGGTTCTATTCAGTACACACAGTAGAACTTTTTTATATATTTATCGTCATATGTTACAGTTACAATAATTACTACAGATCACCTCAAAGCATTCTGAACCTGTTATTTCCTTCGTTTATATTGAAGCTCTTGCTAAGCTGAATTTGTGTGCTGCTTGCGTTAATGCTTTTCTTAATTCCTAAAATTATTTTCTGTAACACCTGAATATATTTTTTTATCACTGTCATTTTCATAATTAAATCTGTAGTCCAAAAACAGCAACTGTATGGTAGTTTTCCTTCCTTCATCTTTTTGGATAGTTTATGCAAGTAAAGAACTACTGTTTATACACTTTCGAAACTTTTGGTTCCTCACTTCTTCTACAACTCCACATTAAAAATGCTACTGCATGTTTGCAGCATCCTTGGGAGACAGGACAGTAATCCCATTTAATACTTTCCTTTTCATATACAATCATAGACACTGTGCATGACATTTGATGTACCTTGTGTTCAGGACAACTTTTACTTTTCATGAAACACAAGCTTGCCTTCTTCTTAAACTGCACATACCCTATAGCGTCGTCACTATAATGCTGTCGCGAGGATCTGAAATTATAAATATAACCAATAAATAACCTTAAAGCAGTTCACATAACAATATAAGTATAGTTTAAAAAAGCTTGATAATCACTTAAACATAACCTTTCTTCTATCGGAAGTCGGCTAAGAAATGTTTTAACTGTCCGAAATGATTAAATGTAAAGAATATTTTACTTACGTTGTTTATTTGTGATTTCCATAGGTTATTTCGCGGAAGTTTTTGTATTCATCTTTATTTATTGCATTGTATATCTTCTTTAAGCAGATACACGCTATCAACTTTAATATAGTGTGGATTTATATCGGTTCACAACATAAATTCAACCAACTCTAACAGCAAACGATATAATTATTATTTGTCTTGTTTATTATGCGTGTGGTGACGTCACATGACATTTCAAGCAGCACCGTCCCCGTTTTGGAATTTACAACCCACAGATAAAAAATTGAAAATTTCTTTTTAGAAATAAAAATACTTATAGTGTATTAAAAAATAAACTAAATATTGCATAATTTATGTTTACTTATAAGCTATCATATCGATCATATTTCATATTTTATTGTTATTAGTGTCAAGTACCCAATTAATTACAAAATAGTGGGATAAGGGTAAATCGAAAACTTAAGATATATAATATAGCAACACAAACGAATAAAAAAAGAAAAAAAAATACACAGTTAAATAGATGCGTTCGTGCATATCCCTGTGCATGCATGTGCATGCTTGTATGTATACATTGCATACGGAAAAGGCAGTCACTCAGCATTGATGCCATGGTGTGTTGCACCACGGCGCTGATTTTCAGTGAGCCCACAGAGTGACTCACGGATATGCTTACAGCGAAGAGAAGTAAAGTGTAACACGTGAATTCCAATTAATTGTTTCGCGCATTTGGTTCTTACCACTGGGAGTGTTTGTTATTGCTCAATATGAACTGTGCTTGTGAACAAAATAAATTATTGTTAATATCATTTTAAGAGTGTATGCCTGTAACAATGGGTGTTTTATGTAGTTATATGAATTTTCGTTTCGTCGCATCCAAGTTGAAAAAGCGAGTATTCGTTTAAAGTATTCGTTTAAAGTCTATAACTGATAAGGTGAGTGATAGTAAAATAAATAAGTACCTATAATATAATTTGTCAAGATTTGATCAGAACCTCTAGTAAATATAATTTATACTTATTTCTAAATGTATTTTTATATATATATGTATTATTAAAGACTTTTAATGTTGGTGAAACAGCGTGGAGTATGCTTGGTTTCCTTAGTAGTGGGAGAGATCTGAGGCTAGCAGTAAGACATATTAATGTGGACAGTTAGTGCGATTGCGTATAGTTTTTTTTTATATCTTTGTGTACCAATGTGTAGAGCCCAGTAAAGGTACTATAGGGATCTTCACGACGACCTAAGGAGGGCTTCACTCGTGAAAACTTCTATGTATACCGATGTCGTGCCTATGGCACTAGGTACCTTTTAAAGGTTTCGCCCTCGTCAAAGAAAAACCTTTACGTACGTTTATTTTTAAAGAACAGTCGATTTAAAGAAGAGTCAGGAGTAGAAAATACTCGTAATATTGTAAACTTATTTAAGGGATCAATTGTTTTACAATGCAGCGCATTGCATATGCGAACATTGAATATTTGGACGCAAAAAGCTTATGGCACTTTCGTTATTTCCAAAAATACCTGCTAGCAGCAGAGGAACTCAATTCGAATGCCATTCCGCTACCCGATGCAATTGCTCTGTCAACGTCGATACATCAAGCTGGCCGTTATTACATTTTTCACCACGATGCTACGTCATGACCGAAGCTTCTATTTGAAACCCGAAAATAGGAGCAAATCTATGGTTTGGAGAATATTCTTTATCAGATGTTACTGTTTAATTGATATTGAAAAAATGTGCGTTGAAATTTAATATGCCTACAATCAAATGTGTTAATCACACTTCGCTTATAACCAAATTGCCCTGTACATATTTGCAATATAATTATATTCAATTGTAAATTAAGTTTGGGGTTCATAGAATATCAATAAAAATAATTTACCCTTATTATGTGTAAGTAAATTAATTCGCAATCAAAATTGACACGTTAATTTTAACATTTGTTTTATATAAATTTGTATTGTTTGACAGTATAAATATGTACACACCAAGCTATTTTGATACCCATTTAAATGTTTGTTCCTTGCATCGTATTGTATCAACATTAATGATTATAAAGGGCGAATCGAAATGGAATCACAGACCGATTAACGAAGGGCGTCACACTCGAATATTTTAAGGAGTGCCCTTTTTTGTTCATTCAAGGGCAATCACCTTTTTGTGCATTATTGGATTTTTACGGATCCCACCTCTTAACTATGGCCGGCTTAGAGTGTACTCCATCACGCTGCTTCAATGAGGAAAGTGGTACGGTACGGATTAGTAGCTAACACTTATCGGATGTTTTTTGAACCATAAGAATAGCCAGATGATTTAACTAATACCATGATATACTCGATATATAACCAATACTATCTAATAAACTAATAAATAAAACTATCTAATCGTAACAATCAGGATCGACTGTTTATGTTGATACACGAGAGTGCGCATAAAGTTTAGCCACTAGCGGTCACGCGTCAAACTACCTACAGTGTCTAAAGTTGTTTATGTTTGCAAGTCAGTTACGATCCATACACGTAATGTGGCTATGTGCCATTAATTCAACGCAATTCTGTATATGAGTAATTAGTATGGCATAATAATCAAAGTATACAATTATACATATTCTCTTTATAACTCATTCGAGATATAAAGACCTTTAGAGACAAAATTTAATAACCATACAAATAATGATCATAAAGATGTCATTATTTAATTTCAATTACAGGCACCATAATTCAAAAGGGATCATTAGACGGGGAATTGCCTTAATTTGAGCAAAGTACACAATGTGAAATGGCTACCTACTCGAAGAGGTTCACGGAAAAAATGTATGCGAAATTGGAAAACGAGGGCTGTATTATGAGGTTCGGAATTTATGGGTCCTATTCTCGGATTGCACCTGCTACACGTTAGGGTTGCCACTTAGAAAAAAACACGCGCAAGAAGAAATATTGCAGTATCGTATTTGTACCCTATCGAATTGTCACATATTCATATCGTATTGTTTAATACGATATTTATAAATCGACAGTAATAAATATTATTATCGTAACAAAACGCTCAAGTGCAACCATTTTTGTTACAAAAATATTTTACCAATATTTGTTCCCCTTGCGTGCTTACACAAGTTTCACATCAAATAATAAATGAATAAATGAAAGAAAGAAAGTATTTTTTATCTTTTGAATGAAATAAAATCACAAACCAATAGCTTTCCTTATTATTAATACTTACTTTAATCACGAAATTCTATGAATACTAAATGTATTTGTCTATCTTGGATAGCTGCCGTGTAGAGAGTTCCGGGTTCGATACGCAGCCGGGCAAATACAAATATTTAATACCCATTATAATATGGAGCTATTCGGATTTAGATCCTATGGTTAAATTTTATGTTACTTTATATGACACATTTTTTTATCATCTTTAAATTGATAAGTGACAAAAACATATCAGTAGACAGCCCTAATGCCTGAAGCGAAACGGGTCGCTGAAAGTGATTATATCGGGCGATATAATTCGCCTGAAATTATTTTCTTGAGATCCCTTTATGAATAGCTCGGTAAGTTCAAATTTGCCAAAGTTTTTTATTTAAATTAAACAAATGTTTCTTCTTTCGATTAAGATTTATTTCTACAATATTTGGTAGATATTCCTATTAAACGCCTACAGTACTCGTTGAAATGTTATCTCATATCACTCATAACACATCTTTACACATCTTTAATCTTACATGTGTATGAAATATATCTAAAGGATTTTTATATAAGATAGTAACTGTGCAATGGGCATGCAGTCCAGCTGGTGGTTAGTGGTTACTTCTCCTATGGACATGTGCAACAAACAGATGTTTTTTTTTTAATATAGGAGTAGCAGACGAGCATACAGTCGACTTGATGGGAAGAGGCTACTGCCGCCCGTGGACATCTGTAATCAATCCCAGATAGGAGTAGATATTCCTACCTGAGATCGACCACAGATGCGCCGCTACCCCTGAGGACTAAGCTGGAACGCCTCGGAAAAGTCTGTCTCCCTTACCACACCCTTCAAACCGGAACACAGCAGCGCCTAACACTGATGTTATTAGGTAGAAATAGGTGTGGCGGTGGTTCCGCCGGAGTCGAACCACAAAGGGTTCTATCACCTTCAAATTCTGCACATCCTCAAAGTTGACTGGGAAAAAATGCTATTAAGCATTAACTCCGCCTTTTGTACCACAACTTTGTTTTGGTCAATAAAGTATAAATAAATAAACAGAACAGGAATTGTACCTGTTGTTAATGCTTTGCGACACACTTATACCCAAGCCACACTATTCTGTCATACGTATGTTTGCCTCCACACACACAAAGGCCAAAAACAACAAGTACTACAAAGTTGAAATTACATTGTACTTTTAAGCCGAAGCCTCGCTAAAGGTTTTCGCTAATGAAAGGCTGTAATCAGAAACAACAGGATTAGGGCGAAGGGAATTAGCAGGTGCTATTAGTGGGATGGACTTTGAAGGCAATCAAAGGATTTGTTTCTACGTTGTTACGTTACGTAACGTACTTTCAACGTACATTGTAAATGAAGTATAAAATTGAATGTTTCTAAGTAATCCGATTATATTGAATGGCCCGCGTGGTAGACCGGTTATTATACTGACCTGATACGCAAGGTTTCAGATTCGATCCCCGGTCAAACTGATATCTTATACATTTCTATTTTGGTAGTTTGTATTTTCGTCTTAAAATGTATCTAATCTTAATCTTAATAGTTCGACTAAGTGGGTGATGGACTATAAATACATAAATTTCATTCAGTACATAAAATGTAGAATAATGTACTGTATATTAATTATCAATGTTGAATAAAATATGCGTTACTTATATTGGTTACGGCCATAATTAGGTCAATAACGGCAATAAATTAATTACAGGCGAAGTTTACAGGTGACGTATACGAGGAAGCTTTTATGCTGAAAACTTCGTATTGAGTTATTATGGCCGTTGAACATATAATTGAAGTGTGGGAAGTGGGGTTATTTGTGATTCAACTTTCAGAGTCGTATCACCAAAGGTTGGTTACCACCGCCACACCTATTTCTGTTTTGTTACAACAGTGCAAAGCGCTGCTGTGTTTAGGTACGAAGAGTATAATTATCCACAGAGACTTACAACAGGCATTCCAGCTTAGATATCACAAGTAACCACTTTTAGTACCCTTAGCATTAGTTTTTACGTTTATACAAAAATAACAGTTTATGTATTTGTTTACGTATTTGCCCCTTCATTTGCCCATACATTTCCAATGAGCGCCCTCAGCGGACTGTATAAGAACCGATTGGAAATCTATGGGAAATACGTAAACAAATACAAAAACAGATATTTTTGTAAAAACGTAAAAACTCATACTAAGGGTTCAGGTAAAATTCCTATTAAATTTGGAGTTGATGGCATATCTCAAAGATTAGCAGCAAACAGTTAATACAATGCTAATTGCGTGCTCGTTTGATACATTTTTTAATGATAATGGGTTGTATTAAAGCTAATATTGCTGAATCTATTTGGACCACCAAAAGCCCATTATCCGTTAAAACAAACAGATGATTTAAATGGATTCCCGCTATTGTCGCTAAACCACGTGTTGCGTGACAATATTTTCCGAAAATTGCCGTTTTATGCTAACAGGGAGGCACAAATAGTGAGCTAAGTGAATCGAAATGTAGGCCGAGAGACATGTACGAAATAAATCATCGCGTAAACCTTTAAGTACCTATAACAGATATAAAACCAATTTTCATAAATGAATATTTAAGAAACTAAATATAAATGCATGTGTTTATGCGTCTATGTGCACTTGATGGTGTTATGTATTATAGTAATATAATTATGTTAGCGTTATACCCATTATTAGCAAAGTAGTTTCATTATTTAGTTATTTCTAATTAATATAAATGATCACGTTGCTATGGTGTCATTAAATAAATTTTAGTATTCGATAGAAAAGATCTTAGTTGACATTAAAAATTGTAACAACTTCCAAAAGAGGTATTTTTGAAGTTCTATTTCTTTTAGAAACCTTGTAAAAACCGAACAGTAAAAAACTGACACCGTGATATAGAAAAAATTGCAAAATATTGCAAATTTATGAGTTGTCGTATCGCGTCACTTTGTGGCAATCATATTATTGTCTTTTTTTTATTTTCCGTGTACACATCGATATCTTTTCTATTTTTAAATTTTTATTAGGCATTTTATTAGGGCAGTGATAGCCTAGTGATTAATAAACTCGGCCTCTCGATCGAGGGGTCCGAGGTTCAAATCCCAGGCACGCATCTCTGATTTTTCAACGTTATGTGCGTATTAGAAATTAAATATCACTTGCTAAACGATGAAGCAAAACATCGTGAAGAAACCTGCATACCTGAGATTTATAAAAAAAAATAAAAAAAAGTCTCAAAGGTATGTGAAGTCTACCAATACGCACTTGGGCAGCGCGGTGGACTATGGCTTAATTCTTCTCATTATGAGAGGAGACCCGTGCCCAGCAGTGGGACAGTAATGGATTGACGATGATGATGATGAAATTTTTATTAAATTTGTATACCAAAGAAGTACCTACAAACCCTAACAATAATACATGAGTATAACTTTAACACACTAACCGCACACACTTTAATTAAATATAACTTTACCCTTATCCGCACAAGCTCCCAGTCTAGGACGTTTAGCAATTTTTTATCGAACAGATTAACATAACTGCATAATGGAAAAGCTCTATGCAGTCGACATGCAGCACACAGTAGGTTAATGGTGCTTTTTTGGTGTCACGCGCGTGTTGAGAATTTTTATTGAGAAGTAGGTACTAGAATACGCGTGCCAGAGGTTCACTAACCCTGTAATACCTGACGGAAAAACAATTCTATTCAAATACTTACGAGTACATTTAGTTTGCCTGTCAATAATTAACGACAAATTTTAGGCTTTTAAGTACAGTGTAAATACTAAAAAAATACGGGCTATGTCTGAATTAAATGGAAATAAATAAATAAAATAAATATAAATAAACAATTGCAAAATAACTGTCATTCCTTGTTTCTTTTCTTAGTGCCTTATACCGATGCATAATTAAATATTTTTCTTTGAAGATTTTCTATGTTTGTGCATGTTGTCTATTTTCTATGTTGTAGTTAATTTTGAAAACTACTGACTTAATACTATTTTTTTTGGGACTTTCAAACTTATAAGAATACGAGCATGATAGCGTGAGCATTTGAAGCATCATATGTTAACAATTGTGACGTATACGCTTCGCATATTATACACATGCACAGGTAAAAGTGGAAAACATAATTTTGCAAATTCACCCCCAATACGCTTAATAGATTATGCTTGCAATGCAAAATTGTACAGACTAACGACAAACTGTAAGCTCGCTACAATATAATCCCAAACGATCGTATTTCATGGAAATGGAGACTCGACTTTAGGGAATAGTTATTCCTAGACATTACTAAGCGTTTAGACTAAACGTAACTGAATATTTAGCTTCAAGCTATTATTCCGTTTAGAGTTTAGAGTACTTAGTGCTACAAATAGTGGGGCATCTCCGCTTACCTATTCGTGCCTCATAACAGTACCCTTAGTATGAGTTTATACGTTTTGACAAAAATGACTGTTTTTGTTTATTGTTTACGTATTTCTCATATAATTCCAATCAGTTCTGGTACAATCAGCTATGGGCGCTGATTGGAAATATACGGGCATATCCGTAAACAAATACCAAAAAAGTCATTTTTGTAAAAACGTAAAAACTCATAGTAAGGGTACTGTAGTGATATCTACTAGTTGGCGGATGAGAAATAAGTATCTCACGAGACATTGCCACATAGTCTTCAGGTGTAGCACGACATCAATGACAGACCTCAAGTAGGAATCTACCTTATCTGTGGTTGAACCCCAGTCAGGCATATACCTGAATGCTGAATTTAGATTTCTGTTCTACTTCTTGGTGTTTCTGTATCCGTCTTTGTATCCACGGCTCCAACGACACTGAGAGTTCAAGTGTGGGACTATGAATGCAAAAAGCGAGTTTTGTAAAAATGTCCATGGGCGGCAGTGGCCACTTACCATCACATAGCACATGGTCATTTGTTACTTCTATTATAAAAGACACCCAAGTAGTCAATTTTAAAACTTAACGCAACCAAATATTCCGCTTAAAGTTAGCATAATTACATTTTCGCTGTATAACGCCAGCTTATATCGCGTAAATGGTCCTAATTCCGACTTCATTATAAACCCATTGTACCGGTTCTCTTGTATTAAACGTCTCGTTTATATTCACCTAACCACCTTGTATATTTCGCCTACATTCCAACCCTTACGTAAACTAAAATTTCGCTCCAGTACGGACACGGCAAATTATATTCAGTGAATGATAAATTAAAAGTTTCATTATAAGATATAGATCTGTGATTATAGGTATAGGTTTTTATAGATCAGCTGGAATTAAAAGACTATTTTTAAACCTAATTTTTATAAGGCAAATGGACTATCTGATCGATTGTGGTCATCATCGCCTAAACATTTGCACCGTTAGTAGAGCCCTTTGAGGCTCGGTGTATCGTTGGATTCGTCTTAATTGTACAATATTTGCTATGATTTTATTATACTTCTCTAGTACTTTGATCGCATCGATCGATTGTTTGTACTTCAGCAGAAATACTATGAAGTCCCTTAATCGTGATGCATAAAACGATCCCTTTGTATATCTACCCACTTTACACCATACCAACGTTTTGTCGCACCCTAATTGATTTTGAGAAAGTTTACCCCTTCTTTTGAAGGGGACGAAAATGTCATTTTCGATACTTTCGTTTACAGGAAATCGTATTTGAAAAGTAAATGACGTTTAAGTAAATTGGAAAGTCAATTTTAGGGATTAATTAAGATTACATGTAATTAATGATAAATATATACCGTATCGAAGGGTTTCTACCACCTTAAAACATTGTATAAAGATACCACCCGTGGTAACCCATCCAGCTCTCGACTGCGCGATGTTTAACTTTATAATATCATAACTATACACACAAGCCGCAGGTCTACGCGGGCACCATTAAAATATAATATCACCAAAACAAACAAAAATTGTAGATGGTATGCAAAGGTATTCCATTAAATTACAATAAGATGAAAAATAGCAAACAAAAAGCCGAGCGGGACGAAACAGGTCGGAAATAAATATAATGCGAAAAGGGTTCCGCACAGATCCGATATTTATGGAGTCGTCTGTGCGAAATGTGAAATATTGTCAAGCGGGCCTCGAAAATGACAGACGGGTTCCTGTGGTTAGATATTTGTAGTTTGACTTATGGAACAGAAGTAGTTAAAACGTTCAGTGTGTGAAGATGAAGTAGTATAAAACTGAGGTGTCATTTATGCTAGTGCTATTATTTTTAATAACTATAGACTTTCATTCAAACTTCGGTGCAACCGCTGCAGCCTTGACGCAAAAATGACGCGTTATAAGTTTGATGTATGTATGTGTATCTGTCTTTGTGACTGTGGCAGCTTACTCGTAGCTCTAAAATAGATTAATCGATTTGAATGTGGTTAAGTTTTTAAGGCAGGTTGCATTGCAGTAGGTTTTGTTTAGTAGGTCAGACCTTTAATATTCATCAATTCATACATCATCTAGATAATAAAGCTACATGCAATGGTCGATAAAAAATAATCTGAAATCATTATTTTAACCGAAAATTTCTATAAAACTTTCAATATAAATCCTTTAAACCGACAAAGGTTGTACAATCATGTTCACTGAACACTAAC
Source organism: Epargyreus clarus clarus (assembly GCA_014595695.2). NCBI lineage: Eukaryota > Metazoa > Arthropoda > Insecta > Lepidoptera > Hesperiidae > Epargyreus > Epargyreus clarus. The sequence goes on along the minus strand of JACTTY020000059.1, from coordinate 1,134,586 downwards.
ACCAGTAAATCTAAACTTCATGGCATATTCGAAAACCCCTTATCGGGGAGACCCACTTGACAATATATCATATATGTGCCGTCGACTCCATAAATATCCAATCGGAAAACTTTTCGGGGCTGCTCACTTAGTGTTAAATTAGTCGCTTTTAGTTTCAAATTTGTTCCACGAGGAGCTACGTGGAGTCTGTTCGAGTCTAGTACTACAATAGACCCAGGTGCAAGCCATGAAGTAACATGTATATTATATACTACACATATATTTGTAACTTTCGCATTTCTGGAGAGATTTTCTGTTTTTCTACACCTACACGGAATACTTCAATATGCTGGGGCACAAGAACATTTTAAGTTGATTGTATTTGGCTGTGTCCGAATTGTTTCGGTACTTTCTAAAATTAGTAAAAACAAACAAACTGCGCATTTCAAATAATCGTTTAAGACCATTTTTTATGATGGAAGTGTATCGCAATATAATTCAGGCCTCCTGTTTTATCTTATGTCGGCTACAGATCCGTTGCTGCATCTGAGGACTAAGTTGGAACATTTTGGAATGTTATTAGGTAGAAACAAGTGTGGCGCTGGTGCCACCAAATCACAAAGCTACGACCTTCAAAATATACACACGTAATAATAATTAAAAGTAGCACTGTAATAAAATAATAATTTTAACAACTAATTCTTAGTTAGCATTAACTAACAAGTTACACTTTAAAATTGGTACTCAAACAGGCATGTTCAGTCACTCAGGTTATTGACTCACTGTAAGTAAACGTTTGTGTTGTCTGTTTGCCTCAGCTTCGTATACACCGCAGGCGGATGCCTTTGTACGAACAGACTGTTACACGAGATGAACGGGTTATATCTGAGAGGGTGGCTAATATTGACAGCTGAGATTTTTTAAAGTTTTTTTTGATTAATGTATTCAGCAATTATAATTGTAAATATGATGTAAACGTCCTGTATAATTAATTAAATAGAGTATATATATAAATAAAAGTTAAAATCGAAACTTAGTATTGTTTGCTCGAAACTAAAGCTTATACGGTGTTATATAAGGGTTCGAGATTATTAATGACTTATTTATCAGCATTGGAAAAGGTTCTGAAAAAATATTTACCTCAGATACGATGATCAAAAATAGTGATACCCATAATTATTAACACCCAGGTGGCCCGACTAAGAATCCAAAAACACAATTTGTAAAATACAATATTACCTTGGCATAAGAGTTTATTCAAACCGAAAACGACTAAAAAATATGAGACGAGATACGAAACCAACAGAAGAATAAGCAATATTATTAAGCAGCAATGTAATTGACATGTAAATTTTACCCTATAGAGACTCGCATTTTAGAAAAAATCGCATTCGTGAGTTACATTTTCAAATACACAAACAATTCTATACCGAGAAGCGTCAATATTATACAAACAATAACCAATTAATTCCATTACGACGACACAAAAACAAATATCAGATCCGCTTTCCAATTCGAAATCAATTCAGTGCGAATTATTCCCGACAAATATCCTTAGCGTTTTGCATAAAATATTCAATAATTTACACGGATCCCTAAAGCAATTGGAGAAAGAAATCGTCCAAACGGAATAAGTAACGAGGTCTGCCGCATAGTAATATTTTTATTCCAACTAGCAGTTTAATAAGAGCGCAATATTTGTACCTGTGTTTATTCGTTTTAATGGAATTAATGGAAACGGTTGTTTATGTACAATTGTTTGTTGTTTGTTTTGTTATTGTATTTAATGTTTTATAATAGAGGAACTTCAGCTACGGAATCGTAGCGTGGGTTTTAGCCGTCCAAGGCGTACGTTAAATGGACGAAAATGTTCTTGTGAAAAACAACTATTTCATAAAATATTCCATTCGAAAGAGTAAACCTTTACTAGCTATACTACTACAAATCATTACTCCTCCGATATTGGGCACGGGCACATCAACATTACGCATGTCAGTAAGAATAAAAATCTACATTTGTATATTATTTAAGCATTAGTTTAGTGCCAACTTTCAATAGACATCGATCGATTATGATGTACTTACCGCAATTATTTCATCACCATGAGATGTACCGTCATTATTGTTTATATTACCTGTAATCAAGAAAACAAAAGATTAGGCATTACACATATAACATCTTTATAAATAAACAGTTATATTGAGGAAAAAAATAAAATCTTAATCATAATAATTTCTGAAGAACACCACACAAACTGAACAATATAATTATGTAGACGAGTGTGTCTCACAATTACCACTCTACGCAAGGTCAGTTCTCATATACCCGAGAAACCAGGTGGGTCAGTCGTTTCAGTCTATAAATAACGACGTAGAGCCCTGGAGTGTCTCTAGGGAATGTCGTTAGTCCACATTCACCTTTTTACCCCTTTCACGAAGGTTACAAGGTATAGAACACTCCTAAAACACTTGCTATTCATTAATTTTACGTGTGAAATTTTAGATGCAAATAGATCAACCCTTTAAAATTTCGGTTAAAAAAATGTTCCTTTTAAGAAAAATAAACTCCGGAGTCGTAGTACTGGGATTTCGTGGATAATAATCGAACTTTGATTGGATCTATCAAATCCATTAATAATTATTATTTACATACATATAAGGCTTAGGTACATAAGGTCATGAATTTAGATATCTGTTCTGGGTCTGGGTGCGTGTGTACACGTCTTTGTGTTTGTCCATGGCAGCCACGATACATGGAATCCTAGTGTGGGGCTTTAAGAGTAGAAAACGTTTTTTTAGCGTTTATTATCATCATAGTCATCAGGAATGACAACAAATCTGCAATAAAATTTAGATAGAACCTGTTATATAAGAAATTGGTTATAGATGTCCGTGGGCGGTACAGATCAATTGAATTGCATGTTCATTTGCCACACATATTAGTGCCAAACATATCATTATTATATTATATTTGAATTTAATTTAAATGAACAAGAAGCGTCTTGGACCCTCAAAGACTACGTGACCTACACCTAAGGTCACGTATAACTACGCCTAAAAATAAACAACCGACCCTGACTTATCCCCAAAGAGCTACAGTCAACATTCATCTCTTTTACGCTTATTTACGCTGATAGCACGAAAGGTACGAGTAATGGTCTCCGAAAAAGGGTTTATAGATATTTTTTAGTGATAGACATAGTAACTACTGTGTATAAGTGATACACATAGTAACTACCATGTGTTTTGTCATGTTTAAAAACGTGACTATCATTGACGTTAAATTGAATATTTAAAGTTCAGCGATCAGGAAATCAGCAGCATCAAAATCATAAGTTATTCATTTGCTGCGGTAATCAGAAAAATAAAAATAAAAGTTCTAATGAAACAGTTATATAAGTCCTAATACCAGGCTAAATGATTTTCTAAAACGTTACGTTCCAACTTAGTCTGGCCGAGTAGCCAATTTTAGTTAGAAGTACAAGCAGTTAATAAAGGATAGCTGAAATATTATAGCGATAGTTACCATTTCCAATCACACATTTTCTACCTTAATTTCTTAAAACACACACACGCACAAGAATACTTAAAGTCAGAACACAGCAACACCACATTATACAATATACAGAGAAGTAACACGTGCCTTCGATAGAATCATGAAGATAATATCTACCTGCACAGTCAAAATCAATGTTATAAGACTCAATTACATTAGAAGCAGTTTCACAACAGAACTACACAACTCGATAGTACTAATGGAGCTTGGATTAGTCCATTACTCGCGTTAATTCTATAACGGCGTAGTAATGCTCGTTGCACGTACTGTGAACATCAATCCCATTACAAGCTATGTAGAACTACTAGCAATTGCTAGGAAATAAGAACTGATCTCATTTATAAGTCGCACTAAATTTTATTTGAAGGTAGAACCCTCTGTGGATCGACTCCGGCGGCACTACCGCCATTCCTATTTCTACATAATAATAACAGTATTAAGCGCTGCTGTATTCTTTGTTGTAAGGGAGACATAATTTTTTGAGGCTTTCCAACTTACTCCTCAATGCATCTGTTGGCAACCTCAGGTAGGAATTAGCATTTTACTTAAATTCTTAATTTACATGCGGCAATTTTAGGATTTTAGTTTTATTATATCTACTTTCCGTTAAACAAGGTTTCATAAATATAACAAAATGTCGACAATCAAACCATGCAAACGTAATTTACAAATTCAAAGGACTTAATAAACCACATAAATCAGAAAGCAATAAGAGCCGTCATACCAATACAAGCTAACGTACAATGTATTGAGAAATATTATGATTCATGATACGATAATTGCATACCCCCTAACAAATTGAAAGGGAATTGTTAAACGGTAATTGGCGCTCGGCATCAAATCTGCTTAGATGGTCGGCTTCCGTACAATAATCCTATTACGTAGAGTTGGCCGCTTTGGGCGCTACGAGACCGCTACGAGGGCGCTACGAAGCTACGTGCGTAACTTTATGTAAAGTATGTAACTTTGAGGATTGCTGCAAAGCTTACATGTTATGTATGGTGAAAAGACGCAGTTATTTAATAATATAAAGACAGTTTCAAATTAGTATTTTATAGTTTTACAAACTTGACGTAAATTACTACTACAATAATGAGAAAGTTCTTGATATTTCAAAAGAAAAGTTAATCATTTTGCTTTTGCAAAAAAATATTCTAAAATTTATTTTTACTTTTATTTGATCTATAATTTTCACTCTGTATACTGTAACTCCAAAATTAATCTAACAAAATATTTTTCAAAATTACATCAGATTTTTTATTATTTATTGATATAAAAAATAATGAGCTACAAAAATAATGTCTCACGACAAAGTCTAATTCCTGTAAAGCTTAGATTCAATGCTTTAGGAGATACAAAGTTAAACCCATTTCCATTTACAGTACCTTTTTATCAATAAGCCAAAGCAACCTGCAAATCGCGTCTCTGAGTGGCAAAGCGGCAAATTCGTTTACCGTTAGCGCACCGTACTACGGCACTAAATCTGAGTGCTTCACGGACAATTTTCGCCGCTGAAACAATTAATCATAACGAGGAGTGAAGGGGGTTGGCGGATGATTAATACCGACGAACAGATTCTTGAGGGCAGGTGCGAGGTTCTAGATAAACAAACTACAACGAAATTACATGTTGTTGTTGTAGTTATTAACAGGTAAGTGTTATCTATTGTATGGATGATACAGGCAACCAACAATTATGGAAAGAAAAAAAAGAAAAATAAAAGATACAAAAAAGATAAGAAACGTAGAAAAATTATAAATTGTACTTACTCAGCAAATAAAACGATAAATTATAGTGTGGGTGTTTTTATATGTTAACACACACGTACAGTCGTACATACGTGGTGTGATAGTTACTTATTATGTCTCTTCACTAAATGAAAGCTTTGCCTCATCTTAGAATAATCTTCCATCCTGCTGCAATGGTGAAGAATCAATAAATGCCTTTCGCTCTCAGTAATAAAAAATCAGAAATAAAAGGTTTTCACACCAACTGGATACACACAGCTCAAATTTGAATATCACGTAAAGTTACATTTTTATGAAAAGTGACCTCAATTTTTTTTAAATAGAGTAAAGTATATGTTACACTATGATATCATTTGAAGATGCGGTAGAGTAGTTTTTGTAACAGATTGGCGTCAGGCGTCAGCATATAAGCTGAAGTTATACACGCTTTACTTTGTACTGAGTACTGAGTACACCGAATCCTAACGGATCACAAATATCACAATTGACAGGTGGTAACAATACAGTTTTCATATAACGCACACTGTAATATACCACTTACAGGCGTATGTTCTTATTCGTCTTTTCCTTACTTTACATATCTCTTTCTATAAGTTGGTAGTAAGTGTGCACCACCGATTTTTTAAAGTTATATGTAATAAAAAATAATTATCCCTCAGTCAAACGGTGAACGTAAATATCGCTTGGAAACATGTACCATGCACTGAAACAGTAGTATGTTGACGACGTTGCATCTTTATCTTTGAAGGTGATAGAACCCGACCTGTGGTTCGACTCCGTCGTCACCACCGCCACACATATTTCTGCCTAATAACAGCAGTATTAAGCGCCGTTGTGTTGTGATTTGAAGGGTGTGGTAAGAGAGACATACTTTTCCGAGGCGTTCCAGCTTAGTCCTCAGGGGTAGCGGCGCATCTGTGGTCCACCTCAGGTAAGAATATCTAATCCTATCCTAGGATGATTACAATGCCCGTGGGCGGCAGTAGCCACTTACCATCAGGTGGACTGTATGCTCGTCTGTTACTGCTATATTATAAAAAAAAAATCTTAATAACTTGTTAGCCGTGTGTTGCACTCGAGTCATACAATAAGTCACCGGCAATCATTGGAGCAGATCTGAAAGATCTCGATTTGTCTAAACGAGCGCTCCATATTTCTTGTAGCGGCCGCCGCGATTGGTTATGGATTGGACATTTTCATAGGAGTCTGTTCGCAAATGGCCGCTTTTATAAGCCATGAGGAAAAGTGAATAAATGTTTTGAGATCAATTTTATTGTTCGTAAATTTATCTTAAAAGCGAAAATAATATTACATTGCTTTTTAAATTAAACACCTATTGAATTGTAATGTTTGATCTGACCATTATTAAGAATAATATTAATAATTACAATTGTAATTAGTAAATTATTTAGTCACAAATGAACGTAAAGTTTATTAATTGTTGTTATATTAATCAAAACAACTTGATTAATGTAAACATTTCAATTCTCTCTCCCAGTATAATTGATACCTAGTTCCTTATACATGTTACCCTTATATCCTTTCCCTTTGATCTAGGTTTTTCTACGACCGTCTAAGTTTCCAAACAACCCGCGAAGTTTGATTGAATTAAGTTTCTAGGAAGCCGCCGTATCAACTTGATAACAGAAGCCAACAAATATAGAGCTCACAATAAACTTGAAATGGAACATGAAAGGTATATGGCTAATTGTACCTATATCTATTCTGAGAAATAAAACAATATCGTATAGTTAAATAAATTGCTCGTTTAAAGTCCAAACCCCACATAAGGATTCATTAAAATTAATTCATTTAATCATGAACTTAAATTCTTGTTTTGAGTCTGGTACGAAGGTAGAAATCTAATCTTATCTAGGGTCGATTACATATGTCCATGGGCGACAGAAGCGACTTACCATCAGGTGAACTGCGTGCTCGTCTGTTACTCCTATATTATAAAATAGCCTGCAGGACGTACCAAAGATTAATACATAAATACTTACATACGCTAGAAAAACATTACCTTCGCAACCCCGATTGACTTTTATCCGTAAAAAGAAGTCAAAAGCAAGCCAGCACTACACGTGTAAATCCATCACATCACGCTTCTCATCCATGAGGCAGACGCAATGCAATTTGTTCAACGCACGGTAAGTTGGAATATTGAGGTATGCTTGGGAGTAAGAAAAAAAAAAACGATGGAAAGGCCAAATTGTAGCATGTCCAATTATTTCTTTGCTGATCTATTTCCTGGAAAATCATGTGGAAATGGAAATTAAATTTTTACGTAGGTCCTAACCTACCTACCTAAAAATTTAATGGAAGTTAAATTTTTAGGTAGATCCTCTGCTAAGGTAATATTATTGTTTGCAAATTTATTTTGAAAAAAGTTATAGTTTTTGTATTTTTTTTTTCATTTTAACATGTGCTTCTGACTGAGACCAAAATATAAAATACATTTCGAGAATCGGTCCTGAAACTGGTAAATATTTTGGTATTAAAAGTTTATTGGTAAACTTGAAAACTAGTACACATATTACCTCGTACCAATGTGTCTACATTATCTACATACCTATATAAGTTTCAGATTCGTGCATATAAGATAAATTATTTTTTGTATTTTTCCATATTATTACTAAAGGCTACTTGTATAGTAAGGTACGTCTATCTTTTTACATCCTGCGAAAGCACCGTGCAAGTTTTCCTACTTGAACTCTGTAAAAAAGATTCAGCATAAAGGCACCGCAACATCCGTCTGCATTCGACAGTAAAGGATCCGTCACATCACACCAGTCTCGCACCGTGAGTGGATCAGGACAGACAGGTAAAAAGAATGCAAACGCAATGCAATTTACAACGGGGATAATGAACGTAGTGTTGGTAACGTCGGTGTAGTAACACAATAGACATCTGATAAGTATTTGGATAAATCTGACATAATATGTCAATACAATACAAATAATGGAGATGGACAAAGTAAAACAGACTCCGGTTACTTAACAAAATTTTCACTTGCATTAATCTGACTTGCCTCTGAATAATGCAATACAAAGTGGTGTGGAAAATACATACAGTCATAGATACAACGGTTGATCTGCAAATTACATGTCACATAATGAGATATTTGTAAATATTTATTATAATTATAGAATCTGCCTGTCCTGACATACTGTCTTCAAAGTTGAAAACAGCTGCAGCAGAATATATTTTCAATCTTCTATGCGAAAAATATGCAACGTAACATTCACTGAGATCGATAGCTCAAAGGTACACACAATTCGACCACCCCTTACTATTATCGTATCTAACGGTGAACTGCCATCCGTCCCTACTTGTGCGATAAGCCCTTAATAGTCTCGGGAAGGACGCATCTGCAATAAACCGGAGGGCTTGCGATTAACTAACCAATAGTTCATCAATCCAATCTTTTCATCTAATGTACTCTTTTATTTGGACGGTTTATCAATCACTGTTATGTGGGTACAGCCCAGTGGTATGTTTCGCTTTCCAATTATTCGGAGATTCGGGTTTGAATAGTAGGCAGGTAAGTTTTGAAGTGAAAACTTCTTTACTGGCGCTGTGCACTTTTTGTGATGGGTAAAAAATGTTAAACTCGCGTCAGGACACGTGACCTGATCGAAAATTCGTAAGACTGTTATGTTGAGTACGATAGCGTAATAACTTAATATTGTATTTTACCACATAAATAGTACGTTTATACTGATAATTAAAGCAATTCGTGCAAACATATTCCCTCACCATTCAAAAATAATCAAAAATTCACAACGTTATTGCGTTGCACAACGTACATATTCAAGTTTTCACTTCTGCCGGCACTCCCTGAGTGCAACCCATTGATTTTTTATTTTTTATAAAATTAGTTAAAGAGCATTAGCAATTAGTTAAGAGCAAGCAAGTGGCTACAGATGAAAAAGGAGATCTGTAATCAACCCCAGATAGGATTAGTCTTGCCTGAAGTTCCCTGAGAACTAAGTTAAAACATATTTCCTTGCTTCTCATTACTGTGGTAGACTGTGATCTAAACATTTTCATAGTCATATAAGATGACTGACAAGGTTCAAGAACCTATGAATGAATAGAATACAATATAATTCCTGTTCTCATAATACCTAATTGGCCAATTTGAGTTGGAGTTACAGGATGAAGACACAATAGCGTACGAGATTCTTTAATGTAAGTTTTGTATAACAGACGGTCTTGCCACAGGGCCATGGGGTGGTGTTACGCAAGGAAACGTAGTAGGTATGTATTTCTTACTAATTGCTATAAATTTGTGACTTAAAATAGCAGTTTCTATTACAATAGTAGTGATTTTATGCAGGTTAGTGGATACTAAGGAATTATTATAAAGAGAATAACCAAACTACTCAAAAATATGGTCTGTCTCTCCCACAATCTCGATGAATCTCATAACTATGTTAAAATCCGTCTATCTAACCGTTTGGTTGTAAGAAGAACGAAAGAGTGAGATACATGCGCGCGCTCGAAAAACATGGTACACTCCACACTCGGATAAAAATTACAAATATTTTCACCAAAATTCATCATACGTATAACATAGTAAATAATTTGACTGAGATTTTAAAACGTATACCTCCAGTCGATCGGGTCGCAGTGCTAAAAAAGCAAACAATCCCAACATGAATATTAAAGGGACGCGTATCGGAGCGCTGAGTACTGAGGCGTGCCGCTGCATGCCGGCATTGCGTTACATCAACACTTCATTTTGTTTGTATTTACTTACGTGTGTATTAATATTATAAAATTGTCTCTCACTGATATGCACTAGTAATACGTCTCTCTGTATATTTGTTTTTTAATTGGTAGATATAGCTGCTGTTTTAGTTTTATTTTTATAATATAGAAGTAGCAAATCAGCTACATGCAACCAGCTGTCGACCTGATGGTAAGTGGCTACTGCCGCCCCTGGATATCTGTAATTAATCCCAGATAAGATTCCTGAAGACTAGGTTGTACCGCCTCGGTGTGTGTGTCCTTTACCACACCCTTTAAACCGGAACACATTACCGTATCACTGTTCCAAGCGCACATCGCTTCTCAAAGTGAGAAGAGGTGTGCGTCACAGCCCATCACGCTGGCCGAGTGTAAATCGGTTTTCACTACGTTACTAGTAGTAAGCTAGTTTAGGAGATTAATTTAAAACCGAATTAAATTACCAATACAATAAACAGAAAAACGAACAAGCAAATAAATATAGCGATATAACTTTTACGTTTGCAATTCCACTCATATTTGTGCCTCATAACAGCAATGTTAAACGCTGCTGTGTTCTGGTTTGAAGGATGTGGTAAGAGAGGCATACTTTTTCGAGGCGTTCCAGTTTAGTCCTCAGGGGTAGCGGCGCATCTGTGGCCAACTTCAGGTACGAATATCTAATCCTATCTGGGATTGATTACAGATGTCCATGGGCGGCAGTAGCCACTTACCATCAGGTGGACTGCATGCTCGTCTGCTACTCCTATATTATAAAAAGAAAAATAAGTAAATCACAAAAAAGGTAACTGTAAATACATCTCTGAACCAACGAAAAAAGTTTTCTGACGCATCAGTCGCCTGATACAAATTCAATCGGAATTCAAACAACGTACACTGGCCGTCCAAATTGAAACTTTGCTACATAAATCTGTCAGATGGAAATATGTACCTGAAACATTGAAACGGAATTTGTACAGCACTGCTTTTATTATGGTACCCAAATGGTGAAATTAAAAATATTTTCTATACTAAATCTATTACGTATATGTCAGTCTTGGCGGGGATCGAACCTGGAACTAGTCATGTGTCTCTCGATACAGTGTAATTAATAAAAAATTTCGGACGAAGGGTAAAAACAATGATTACAAGTCTACTTATTACTATTTTCCGCACATTCGTATAAAAACTAAGAAAACTATTTCCAACGGCTTTACAACGTCACAATAATCTGCAACACCTTTCTTTGGCCACAAAAGACAAAGCATATAAGACCTTCCACGATTTTATTCTTTTCTCTTACATTTTTCTTAAGCTCTGCAGTACACTCTCAGCTAGGTGAGACAAATTAAAAATATAATGAGGTTGGACGAAAAAGTACAGGTTAATGTGGAATATCAACTTATTTTCTGAAAACTGAACATACATACAAGAAATACAAAGGACTGTTCCACTGGAATGCATATGAAAAATTTAATGCGTATGAAAAAGCAACATAAGAATTGAATGTTAACATGGCTAGCTAGTCGCACAGCACTTTTTGGTTAAGAGGCTAGACTGTTAATTAAATGGCGAATTAACCTAGTTGGCCTCGATATTTATATAATATTTTTTCTAGATATTAAGTCCACATTTGTCTCTGTTCATTCTTGTAAGGGACATAAATCTTCAATGAAGTTATTATAATGTAAACATTTGTGGAATAATTAGTTTTAATTCATGAAGAATATGATATTCTATTTACAACTAAACATGGAAACTAAAATTGGTTACAATTCTTTCTGTAGTCATTTCCAGAACAATTAGTTTCTAGTGAAGTGATTAATTTTGCCGTCAAAAACTTATTGCGATTAAGAACAACAAACTTTATTAAGATTTGCTTTAAATAAGACGTTAATGCTTCGGTTCGATTTAAAACTAAAAATTAAATCAGACCGCCTTAGTATTTTTTTTTGGATTTGGTATTATTTCTGCGTTCTTTTGGTATGTTAGTTCTTTTTTATCGTCATTCATACCTCTTTTTTGATTTGTTTTACATCTTTATTTCATGAAGAAACCAAAAAACCTTAAAAAATCTCAACGATACATGTCCTTAAAGATTTAACAGATTTTTTTCTTTGTCACCTGTTACAACATCGGTGAGAAATTATTTGTCTTTACCACTCATTTTACAGTCACATAACTACCATTGTAAAAATCTCATTAATATATGCAACTAAATAGGTATCCAGATTAAGTTGAAGTCCTAATTTTCAACCAATTCCCGACCACATCTAACCCTAATTACTTCGGTTCATAATGATTTAAGAACATTGATTGAGTTTCACCATCACGCCGTGGTCCCATAGTGATTGGTTCCTAATGGATTGATTGATCAGTTACTCACGCGATGAGATAAAATATTGCGTCCACCTCGTATGAGCGGTGATGAACGACCGACCGGTTACTCCCTATTGAAGAGGAGTTTCCGTGTAGGGTGGATATGATTTTGGGAAATGTCGGATATTTTTTTTAATAAATGATGAATTTAATTTCGGTTTAATGACACAGGATCAATCTAAGTGGGGGCTATTAGGGGTGTGCGAATATCGTTCGAATCGAATCGAATCGAATATCAATATTCGATTCGAAATTCGAATCGAATAATTCGAATTTTCGAATTATTCGAAATTCTTCGAATAATTCGAAAAATTTCGAATAATTCGAAAAATTTCGAATAATTCGTAAAAATTTCGAATAATTCGAAAATTTCGAATAATTCGCGAATAAAGGGGGTATTCTAGTCTAGAAGCATGAATTTCAAGTGTCGTAAAAAAAGGCAATCAATATTTTTACCATCCATTTTTTTATAAGTTATTTATTCATTAACGACAAAGAACTTCATTATCACCCGATTCAGTATCGTATTTATTATTTTTAAACAAAAATTTGTAGCAGATTTTCAAATCTTGATTTTTCATAATACTTTATTTGCTATAATATATTTTTTATTATTTCATTATTTAAAAAAAAAAACTATATTAATTGTTCTATTTGTGTAACTATATGGTTTAAATAAAATGTATATTGATTATTGACTGTTAAATTTTTATTCGAAAATTGAAAATAAGAAACCCTGAAAAAATTCGAATTATTTTCGGATTATTCGAAAATTTTCGAATTATTCGAAAATATTCGAAAATTTCGAAAATTTTCGAATTATTCGGGAACTTTCGAATAATTCGAATTTTCGAATTATTCGATTCGAGTTTCGAATCGAATATTAATATTCGATTCGGAACGAATAATTCGTAAGTTCGAATTATTCGCACACCCCTAGGGGCTATGTGTGTAGAAAGCGTTAGCTATAAAGCGTAAAATGATTTGGGAATACGTTACATACGTCGTGTCGTTGCAATTTTTTTTTATAATGTTAAAAACCAGCAAAAATAAATTTCGAATATTGTTAACACTTTAGAAGGGACAGAGGGAGTTTGTTAATGGTACCCTAGTCTAGATTGAAAATTAAAATCAGTACACAGGATGTTTAACATTGATTCTGTAGGTTCTATCAATTTAAATCAGCAGCTGGGAGCAGCAAACGTTTCTGTGATTAGTTTAGTTAGGTTGTTTGTTAATTCTATTTGACTTCAATGATGTTGACGGGTGTTTATTATATATTGGAATCATTTTACACCAACTGGACTGCAAACTCGATTGCGATCCTAATTTATAAAAAAAAAATCTCCATCAAATTATAAGAAAATCATGGTCACCCTACAATCCTGTAAATTGACTGACGGAAGAGCGAAAGCTAATATCCTGTTAATGTTCCTGCAACATTAATCTTAACCCAAAACGTTGAGGTCAGTGTTAAGAGAAGTGATGTTTTGATTTTGGAAAACCCTTTGGGATATACTCCCTTATAACAGAAGCTTTCATAAGATTCATTTCTCTACCTTAATGTATCAAGTTCAGTTTATTATTTTTTTTATATCGTAAAGTAGGTTATAAATATTTTGCAGATGAAAGCAGGCTACTGTAAGACATTCTAACTTTCACAAAAAACATGAAAATTGTTTAAGTAATTTTCAAAATGAGCCCGTGTGTAGACACTGAAAAAAGTACTACGTAAGTAATGTAAAAATGTAGTCAATTTAAAATGATACAGAAGTTATTGTATTCATTTGAAACGCCTATCATTGTAACCCATATTATACTGTGACAACATACTAGATCTGAAATGAAAAAATCTTTGCTAGCGCAACTAATCAATCTCCACTTTCTAACTAACATTTCACATCCAACATCTCTCATACTCAAACAATATGAGAAACAATTACTCTACGAGACCTCTGGTAAACCTCATAATAGTTCTGCCGCTATTTCAAAGGGTCCCTCGCAAATGTGCCGCTAATGTACCTCTATGACTGAGGCGTGTAATTATTATGTGTACCTTAGGTAAGTACCTCGGCTACAGTTAATTAATTGTTTACATTGCTTATGTATTAGCGGCTGTATTAGGGCTTCTTCATACTAACGGTTTCTAGGTTTAAGATACCTTATGCGTCATGTACAATCTGATACAAAAATGCAAGCTGGAGAAATGACAATATGACTAGGTCTTATAACTGGTAGTTCCAGGAACAAAATAGGACTACGGTGTCCTCTGCCTGTCGTAAGAAGCGACTAAAAGGGGCTTCCGGGCTTGCGGGCGGCAAGAGTATGAGCTCAAACCGCCCGGCCAGCAACTCCGGGAAGGACGGCGGTATGTATGGTCGCATACCGTGTACAACAGACGGTGTGACGAGCGGCATGCTCCCCTCGAAAACAAAAATGCCTTATAGCTTAAGGCCTTATAACTGATTATAGTAGGTGATTTTTAATGAAATTCTTCTAGTAGTAAAACTGGTCACTGACGCATATTAACATCTCCACACTAGTTTGCAACAATGGCCACTAACCATTCGATGGACGGCAAGTTTATTTCCCTCTTCATTTTCATATTTATAAATGTTGATTATTTGTATAAAAAACTATAATAATAAAAAAATCCGACATCTAATTGACAATATGTATAACATACATATGTTTAAATTCACTAAGCCGTTTAGGCTTCATTCAGATTCAGGCACAGTCGGATAAATATCTAATCTACAAAGTAAAATGAAGGTGTGAAGTGTCACAAATTAATAAGTCACCATTTCCCAGACTATAAATAATCAGTTTGTCGCAACAAAAAAGTAGCAACTCAATAATTGTCGCTAACTACTAATTGGTTCGCCGCCAATCCCTATTAAAAACTGCAATTAGGGTCAGTTACTAATAGACGGGCAATCGGTTCGTTTGTTCTTAAACTGCCATGGAGCTGTCGACTGTGCCCCAGTTGAGAATTATTAGTGAACTAGTAGTAACATAAAAAACTTTCGTCACTTAAATTTATTGTAGCGGTTGTCGTCAACCTATTATTGTCCCACTGCTGGGAAAGGGTCTCTCCTTTTCGGGGGTTTAGTGCGGTAATATATATAACCCGGCGTCGCTCCCACGTCGTCGGGTACCTTTTGAAGGTTTCCCCTTCGAGAAATTTGTTTAAAAATCTCTCAGGTGTGTAGGTTTTTCCGTATTTTCTTCGTCCTTTGCAAATGATAATTAAACTATTACAGAATTATTATTCTAATTTGAAAAAAATGGAGACTGGGATTATAATCCCCCAACGAAGAGACCGAGTTTCTACCACTAAGCAATCACTGCATCTACGTCTGTTCAAAAAAAATCATCACACGCATTTACCACCATCGTGAACAAAATTACATGTTTCAGTTGGTAATTATTTTTCTAAAACACTAGGAAATCAAATAGTCCGCATTTCCGAAACAGTGACAATGTAGTATATTGAGCACTTTAATAATACACCATCCAGGTAAAATATTGCTCGTTTAACACTCAATAAACAAAGCCATTTCGTTTTAATCCCATTTTTCTCAATGAACACAATGGATATTTGCAACAATGGCCGATGCACTTTGTATCGATTAGTCGTTGGGTTGCAGGTGAGAAGAATGGAGATTAAAGGCTTTGCCGGTTTTAACAATGGGAAGAAAAAAGCCGTGGAAAATAAGTGTTCCTACAGGGTTGACCGTTATGTA
Source organism: Epargyreus clarus clarus (assembly GCA_014595695.2). Lineage (NCBI taxonomy): Eukaryota > Metazoa > Arthropoda > Insecta > Lepidoptera > Hesperiidae > Epargyreus > Epargyreus clarus. The sequence goes on along the minus strand of JACTTY020000059.1, from coordinate 1,118,445 downwards.
GGAAAAGATTATGTGATTACGGGAAAACTAAACGCAGGTCCATTATCTACACATTATATTTTTTTATACAGGAGTAGCAGACGAGCATGCCGTCCACCTGATGGTAAGTGTTTACTGCCGTCCATGGACATCTGTAATCAACCCCAGATAGGATTAGATATTCCTACCTGAGCCGCAGATGCACCCGTGAGGACTAAGCTGGAACGCCTCGGAAGGTATGTCTCCCTTACCACAACCTTCAAACCAGAACACAGCAGCGCTTGACACCACTGTTAATAGGCAGAAATAGGTGTGGCGGCGGTGCCGCCGGAGTCAAACCACGAATGGTTCTACCACCTTCGTACAACACTGTGATGGACATGATTTGAAGGTAGAACCATTTGTGGTTCGAATTCGCAGGCACCACCGCCACACCTATTTCTGCTAATAACAGAAGTGTTTAGCGCTGTTGTCTTTCGGTTTGTAAAATGTCTACAATAGTTGTAAATGCTTGATATTTACACCTTAATTAATAAACGTAATTTTAACCTTCTAATATAAGTATATTATAATACGAAATCAAGCTTAATCGATTATGGACGCGTTAAGCCGAATTAAGTGCCGTAAACGTAGCCACAAACCGGAAACAATATAAGCGGACGTATTGCAAATCCCGCAATAAACTGTAGGCGCAACGTTCAAAAATGCCAAAAGCGAGATCCTTTGAACATTACACGCCACATTTAGCTCTCTTTTATAAGGTTTATCCTGGTACAGAAGCCAACAAAGATAGAGCGACACATAACGATAAAGTACACACAATTTTCGCCATTAAAACACGGCAATAAAGACTGATATACCATGTGGAAATTGTTGGGAATTTTAAGCCGCTGTGTCGCTCGCTTATAGAGTTATGTGGGTCATATTTGAAATAGACTACATGAACGGTGTCCTGATAGCCCTGAATAACTCAAACCAAAGTCTGGAATTTCGTCCGTTCGTCACGTAAAATGTGAAACATGCAAGATACTATCGGACCCTTAAATTGTGATTTTAGCGACAATGTCGAAAAGGAGCACTTAATGTTTTAGAGATACTTGATAGCAGTTAATATAAATTAGTATTTTGAATTCAACTATTGTTATGTTTTTTCGTCTATATAAAGGTTCTTTTCCGTCAGAGGTGTACGATGCAAGTAAACTATGAATGTGTGTCAAATCCTCTAAAATAATTGACTGATTTCGATTGCTTAAGTTATCGTATTGGTATATTTGACACAACCGCACCCATAGCTTCCATATCTTGCACATATCTGCGGTAAGAGGTAAGAATCATACACACATACAATCATATTTTGCACAATGGTTTATATTTTTAAAACCAACCCCCATAAATCCATTTGGTATCGGAAAAGGAGTTCTCAATACAAACAAGGTAAAAATAAACCTTCCACTCTATTACCCTTGGAATAGAATAAAAGGGGTGGAATATTCGAGGCATGTCGTGTCAGGAATTTTGATATGGGATTCAATGCATTGATCAACAACTGTTGAGCACACATGGAATATATTTCATACATAAATATTTTTTGGATTGCCGGCATACATTTTTCTTTGAAAAACAAATGTTTGAAAAAATGTTTTGAATTTTCAATTCTATATCTACTATACGTTAGCTTAGAGTGATTTGTATTAATCGGCAAAGTTAAGCATCGTCGGCGCGATCATTAATTGCATAGGTGACCGTTAGAAGCTAAATTTCATGCGCATTTCAGGGGTCGGTCCCGAGATCATTGGCAATCTGATGGTTAGTCTTATCGTAGACTTTGTGGACGTTTTAAAAAGGTTTTAGAGGAATGCAGACAGATCAAAATTTGAAGTTTGAAAAACCCCAGGAAAAGCAATTAAAACATAATGTGAAAATAAAAAACGTGATTCAATTCGAATGAATAAAAAATAATAATAATTATTATTACGAATATCAGGTATATATACTTCTGATCGCCTTTCGTATAAAATATTATCTTCCACGCTATACCTTACTCCCTCGAGATGTCTTCAGTCAGTCAATGTCAGATTTGGTTCCCATTGTTCCCGATGTTCATTCCCATCATACATACTACGTACTTGCCTGCCAGATTTCATGAATAGAGCTTGATAAGTTGAGCGTAAACCGCTACGGAACAACTAAATACAAACTGAATGCACAATTTATTTCAGAAAGGTTTTTATAAAATATTTATATGTATATTCTACTGTTTCTTTCCTGTCAGCGCTTTGGGAATGAGTTTGCCACTAATATTTGTGGTAGAGTACCCTCCAGTACTTTGGACGATCGTAAGGTCGTACTTTAGTCGACTACTCATTTGGAGTAGCGATGCCGATGCTGGTCTCATGCGCAGAGGGTTTCAGGTTCGGTCCCCGACTAGACCGATCTAAATAATGAATTTGTTTATTTGATGTTTGCGTATTCGACTTTATGTGTGTTCATGACAGCTATGAGGCTGTGAGTATAGAAAACTTTTCTTTGTTCTAGAGACACCCGTGTCCGTCAGTAAAACTTGTCAGTATTCATATTACTTTTATCGAAGTCCTTTAAATATTCCACAAGAATACGGGACCAAACATTGTGATAGAGGTATTATCCTATACGCGATACCCAACACTGACAGCATATAAATCACCAGAGTACCCAAACCCTCTGTTTGCTGACTCGATAGACCGTACACTTTGTGAAGGTACGGCGACCAAACAAATCTATATGTCGCTGGTTTTAACGTAAAATGGCCTATTGTGAGGACCTAGAATATTTATATGGTATATATTTAATCCATTTTACATCGTTGATATTAAGAGTAAATTGCTATAATTCATTTTGATACAAATATTTTATGATTTTATTTTTATTTTTATTGATGGTCAACCTACATGAAGTGATTTAAGTCCTCAAATGTTGCAACGCATGTGTAATCAATCGTGCCGTAACCAGCTTTAAATACAACCCCTAATATATATGGAATGATTACAGGTGGAGTACAAGCTGAAATCATATGTAGTCTTTATATAAAGAACTGTATTGGTAACACCGACAAAATGGTTCCAAACAAAGAAATCTAAAAATTCGAAACGGTAGGCAGATAAAGAGTTTCAAATTAAACATTTCTAGGTCGTTGTTATTCGGAACAAAAGCTCTGAATTCCCAGAACTTGGGCCCGATACAAACCACTAACAAAAGTTTTCACTTCAATCTGATGGATTTCGACAGAGGTAAAGAGGAAAGGTCGGTCAATCTTGAGAAATAGCAAGTTTTCATTGTTCGAAACCGGTCGTAAAACGTTTATTATGTTCCGACATTAACCCGAGATAAATAATTTAGCTGAAAGCAAATTTCATCGAACTTTTTATTGGCCGTACTTTAAATAGAAATCGTTTTAGCAAATATACAGTAGTGATTATACACTCACTAAACTCTTTTTTGGCACACTGGAGCATATTAAACCACGTGGTTCCAATGCGAATTGGTGAAAGTTCGAAATAAATCGCCCTCTCTCTCCATTCCATCTAGGTAAATCCAGTGCTCCCAATTGACCCCAATCTTGAATCCGTAGAGCTGAGTCCTCTTATCATTATTTTCTCGTCACCCAGCGTAAGTAAATTATGAAGATAAGACGTAAAGACATATAATGCATTAAAATATTTCATCTAATCATGATTATCACAGTTCGTTTTATTAACCCGTCGACATTCCGAAAACTACATTTGTTAATTAAAACGTATATTTAAATCCAAAATGTCATCGACACTCGCCCTCTTGTTATTCGCGAAACAGACCATATTTCGCGTAAATAAATGTGGCACGTTGACGTTTTAATAAACATCGCATCGCAAGGAGAACATAAATTAAGTTTATTAAGGCGCCCCGCGTTGGGCGCCATAAAACGCCTCATCATATTGATGGAGTTTCTGATGGCCACACATAAACATTAGAGCCAACTTTGTTTATTTCTACGATGACATCGGTCGAAGGTAAGAGAGGGAGCGGTTGCGTTATTAAATAGCGGATAACAAAATAATTTGTTTCAAATATCCACTATATTGTCCTTGTAAGAGATCGCTTCAAAAATATTTTTTCAGTGTTTATTTAAGTATGTTATATACATTGTGTGCAAATCATGCTTTTTAGCTGGTATGGTTACCACCAACGCAAACAGCAAATATGATGATTATGGCGAAACTATTAGACTAGAATAGCAGTCTAATTTCTAGGCTTCACTTTGATACCATCCAAGTAGATTTTTAGCGATGAATCTACAGTAAAGTCTAAGAAGTGATTATCGAGTGACTTGTTAAAATTTTAGACCAAACAACATTATGTTAAGGGCGCAAAAATAACATGAAATTTAAATTACTAGCAACGACATAACCTTAAACTTTGTTAGTAAAATGGGAGTGACCGGACGACATCAGATGTAATCGCAGTCATTACAAGTTTTGAACACGTTAACGGATTATTTGATACAAAATACAGCAAATCGAAACTTTTATAGGGCTCTTGCATCGTCTTCACGTAATTTATCCTATGTTTTACTAAAAATCGATATTTGCCAATTTCTTTAGATTAGACCTTGCCATACTTCTAAATTTGGTAGGCATAAAATAAAAAGATTAATTATTTATTAATAACGAACATTACATTGCTGCCCCGCTTCTTGGTAAAGGTGTATTTCCTAATTAAACGGATTTATACAAGAAGAACTTTAAAACACGTAGATTTCTTTTCATGTTTTTTCACATCATTAAACCTACTAGTATTAAAATTCTAATACTTCCCAAAAAATGTCAGTGCCTGCGGTGCACACCTCGGACCTACAGTCCAACACCAGTTATATTTATATGAACTATCCCACTCATATTTTAAAGCTGCCATTTTATTTTTGTTCGAAGCTCAAAAAGACTTACATACTAACGTCTGCATCTGCACCAACTTTGACTTATTGGTTACATGGGAGTAATTTCCCAGATTGGCCAGACGCCTGAAACTCATCAATTTGCTTTTATCAGCAATCGCAGCAGTCCCTTAATTGGAGTATAAAACACAACTAGTTGGAACGCAACAATCCCGGAGGGCGGGCGATCCTGCGATGGACCGCACTCCACTAGTTTTAGGATTTAGTTTCACTGTCAAAGTGAAGCGTGCTTAATTGAAAAGGTTTTTGATTTATCTGGAATTCAGTTTCTCAAAGAGAATGCCGTGTTTAAGTCTAAAGAGTGAGAGTACCTATTAATAGTACACGGGCCACTGTTATTTACAAATTGGTGTGCTTGGGCTGCAATAGTAATTTAATTACCGAACGTTAACTCTCCAGTTTCTAGAAAAATCAATTCTATTTTTCAATAAGCAAACAATTAAATAGCTTGCCTGATATATGACGATGACGGGCACAAAAGCGTTGCCTTGAATTTTAAAGGTTTAAAAAGTTGCTTCATTGAGCCTGTTAAATAAACATCACATTATAGAACAAATCTTATCCACTGTTTCAAACATAACATCGTAGCTGAAACAGGACCATCTATAAGCGTGAATATTTCTGCAGTCGAACAGACCATTCTATCAGTTTATAGTCACATTGCCGCTTGAACGCTGGCAGTAGAGCAAGTGGCTGACGTTTTGTACACGAGAACTGATGTTCACACTACGTCGTTAAGCGTTATAGTCTAAGTTGCCAACTTTTGTATTACAATTTGTATGTTTGTAACCATTTTTATTTTTATCATGTATAAGTATGTATATGTATGAAAACCATTTTTATCTTTTAATAATTATACCTTTTAGTATTTTTTGCTTTTAGTATTATTTACTCAAGTTTTGTAACTGACCAAAAAATAATTATCTTAATACCCGATAACTCCCCTAAAACATTTATTTCTTAATTCTTTACCGATTTAATAAAACGCACATATATATGCTGTTTAAATTTAACCTATATCTTCCAATAAAGGGCCATATATATGCCATATATAATATATCAGAAATGTGGACGACATTTTAGAGTGAAATGATGTCACATTCCAAAAACAATTAAAACAACTTTTCCAATAAATTCACTATTTTATTGTCGGTAACTGTTTGGTCCTTTGTAAAGTAATACTGTATGCTAATAAACTTACAACATATTGAATTTCACGCTCGATGTCGGAAACTTTTGCATTAAGGAGCTTTTCGGGATATTAATATCCCGATTCATGACGAAAACGGGAACTCGACTGTTGGGTCTAAAGTACTCCTAAATTTCGTTTTATTCATTGGAGCTCAATGAACATCGGTTTTTACTGCACTTGGTAAATTGTGTTAAGCATTTAATAGTACATTATTGGTAATATAGATATTACTGTGTGGAAATATGAACATATATGTTTTTTACAACAAAGGAGAAAAAGAGGAGCATGCAGTCCACCTGATGGTAAGTAACTTCTGTCGCCCAAGGGTATCATTTACCGACCCCAGATAAGATAAGATTCTAACCTGAGGTCGGCCATAGATGCGCCGCTACTCCTGAGAACTAAGCTGGAATGCTGCGAAAATTCACGTACGTGCAGCCACTATAAATCATTTGGAAATAACTCCGAGAATAATCTAATGTGCGTGCCTTTACTTGACGCGTCGATTGACTGTTACTTCCAAGATCGATTGACTGATTAATGCGATCTTTGAAGCACGAAAAATGCTCGGAAACAGCCCTTACCAACCAGTCACCCATCTACACACGCAAAGACCGAAGCTTAATCTTTTCTATAAGACGACGAGTTTTGTACCTGAAACAAAAGTAAAGTAATGTAAGTACATATTATGATTTTTTGATAACATTCATAATTATTCCAGTAGTAAGATAAGTTTATAAGAGAAACATGGAGTATTCAGGAGTACCATACCACATTTATTTGATGCGTGAAGGTTTCCTCACGATGTTTTCTTTTACGGTTTCAGCAAGTGATAATTAATCTCCGATACGCATATAATTTAGAAAGTCAGCGGTGCCGAGGATATGAACCTCGGACTCCCTGATTGAAGGCACTAGGCTATTACTGCTTCCTTAGCGTAAAATTTGTATAATCACAAAATATTCGATATATTACAAATATGAATGAAGGAAACCTTAAGAATCAGGATGAAAAACAAGGAAAGCCTATCTTCAGAGATCAAGTCTAAAAAGTTTGGTGGCTGTAAACGTAATTGAGCGAACGTTAGAACGAAGTGAAGTTTTCCTCCAGTGGAAATTAATTTTCCTTAGCCCGATTGTTTTGAAATGAACGTAAAGGAATGAGTTTGTTTATAGTTCTCTTGAATACTGCGCCGAGGAGTACAATTATGTCCATCTTTCTTTGTAAGAGCCGTTGCAAATAATATTACTACCGTTGACTTGCATATTTAACTCAGATGTCTGTTAGATGTTATCTTAGTAAAAGCTTAAGAAAATATTGCATCTCACTTTATTTATCATAAAAACACATTTTATAAATACAATTCAGGGAGGCGAAACATTTTCATATCATCACGTGATGTTGTCATGTATTGTTGTATGTTGTATCTACAATAGAGTTCATTCATTTGTTTTCAAAATCCATATTATATTCGTAAGATTAGCTTATGCTGAAATCTACGAGCAGGATATTTTACTATTTATTAGATTTATAGGAGAGGTATTTGTAAAACCGTAGTTTTGTCGGTTTGACCGGGCCGTTCTTATAAGAAAAAAAATCTCGTTTCGTTGTTTGAAAAAAATTACAACAAAATGTCCACTTTCCCTCCAACCAGCAAACCACACGACCGCTGTTACTTCAATATGGCCGTCAAAACGACCTTGCAAGCCATCACAAGAGAAACGCGAAATTAAATGTCACACGTTCCCATTCTGCGACCAGACGCCGTCGCGAGCAGACGTGTCGCTCCGCGTTTTTAATTACTTCCATCATTAAAATGCAAGCCGCCCCCACATCCGCTGCAGCGTTAAATTGAACGAGTAATTCAAAAAAGGAAAACACCGCGTCGACAGCCTTTGTTTAATGCTTTGGCATCTTTTGAACTTCATTCGCAGAGAACATGATTGTCAGGCAATTAAGAATTACATTTTTGTTTAACTTTGTTTTCTGTAACTGTATTCCGTTTGTAGCTTTATATTCTTTTGAAATATTTTCCTCTAAATAGCTGGAAGAAGCTTTATTATGAAACCTAACTTTCTTTCATGAAATTGACTTAGCGAAAATGTATGGATCACGGTAAGCTATCTACCGCTGAGCTTTTTCATCAACCCCGAATAGTATTGGCGTTACTTCCCCTGAGGACTAACTTGGAACACCTCGATATATTTCTGTATTGTAATCCACTGAAAACTTGTACTCAGCAGTAATGATAACTCTTTTAAGCCAGAAATAATTACGAGGGCTACTTCTGATCAGAATGCGAATGTTTACTCTGTACACGCGGACCAAGTAAGAGCGCTCTGTAAGTATTAGCCACTAATCTTAAAGGTACCTTCATAACTGCTGCTTACCCACACAATAAGTTACTGTGCGCGACTACCATATTGCGAGCCTTGTTAGTCCCACTTTTAGTAAAAACAATCTTATGAATACTTATCACAAAAAAATATCGAAGTAATGTCCATTGCCACCTAATGACAGGCCACTGATGCAATTGACCTATATACCCTCCATTGGAATGAAAAGCTAGAATATCAAAGCCGAGCAAAGCAAATAAATTAAAATCAATGGGTTTAGTGCAAGCTGCAATAATTGTTGCTCATTTGTTTGTTCACAATTAGCTCCGTTTGTACACTTTGAAAGCTGACCTTTCCGGCAAATAGAGTAGTATGCAATTTATTTACATGGACCGGTTTTGTTTATTTAATAAAATGGGAACTTCGTATTTATTCGAATTTACTCTGTCTAAATGTTGCGGTAGATCTTTTGTATTATCGAATTATGATATTATATAATTACTTTATCAGTATTTTCTTTGAATAAAGATCGACTTTCATGAAACTTACTTTCTATCAGGGGACAAATTTTCAAAAAATTATTCTAAGTGCGAATCTAAGTAATGCTAATAAAGAGTTTTCCAAATTTCGTGCTTCTCTATGTTGTTATCAATTGTTACGCGTTGTACCTGTACGTACAAAAAATTGTACTAATTCAAAATTAAATTTCTGACTTTATTAAATAAATAAGTATAGCACTGTCTTGTATATTTCAAAGATCTCTCTGAGTTTTCTCAATCTAATGACAATCCATTTTAGGCGTGAGACTGACGTTCACTTGCTCGTTATAAAGAAGTTAATAAATAAAATTATTCCAATTGAAAAACCTCATGAGGTACGCCTGCTGTATAATACAGATGCTCTCGAAAGCCAGTCGTGACCATAACAACGACGTGGCTCATTAAGCCGAATATGGCGAAATAAATGAATTGGTTCCTTGTGTTAAGCCCTTAAGATCGGGAGGCACAGTTAATGAGGTGACAAGCGGAGTATACCTAATGAAGTTCTAAGCTGTTTACGTTTTACGCCCTAATGACGTCGTAACTTCGAGTAATTATGTCGTAAGATAAATGTTTAGTTGCCGAAGACTGACTGTTTATTTAAAATAAATAATACGGTAATTTGTAACTTAATATAGTTATTATTATTGCTGTTGAGCAATTTTACCTGACGAAAGTGGACGATGTTAGAACATATGTAGGAATGTATGTTTCATTCGGTTTGACGGTTTTTAGCATTTGAGGTGCTGTTCGAATTAATTTTAGGGGTAGGCTATATGTTTTAGTAGTCAGCTTTTTGTTTTTACAATAACAATTAATAGTTTACTAAAATACTACTCCAAATTCGAGTAATAAGTAATAACTAAAAACTAAATTTCAAATAACAGGTAATTCCAGAGAATTATAATTTCCACGACCATGCAAATTCAATTAATTCTATGCCAATATTCTGTCAGTTAAACGAGATTATCGATGCCAATTCCATATCTAGTGCGAGTAGACAACTTGACACATACGTGATGCGTTAACTATTGAATATACACCAACATCATCAACTTATTATTATCCCACTACTGGGCACGGGTCTCATCTGCACGGTTCACCACGCTGGCCATGAGCTGATTGGTGGACTTCAATTGTATTTAGGTTTATTTTTTCCTTTTTTGCAAAAAAATCTCAGGGGTCTACCAATTGTTACTAGGTTAGCGTGGAAGACTATGGACTAAACCCCTCAATCTGAGGGATGACCCGTGCCCAGCAGTGGGAGAGTAATGGGTTGACGACGGTAGGGTTAATTTCGAAACATGGGGATTTGAATCCTGGACCCTCAGCGTAAGGCCATCAAAATAATTTCAAACCGCCAGGCCATCTGCATAACATATATTCACTATCGCAAAGTGAAAGAGATAATATCAATTCATTTTATCTGGCTCGCGCTAAGTACTGATAAAAGATAAAGCTAGCGACTCTTTTTCCGTGAGATCAAAAGCGACTCCGGATTAAATTGAAATTGAAAATTCTTCAAAAAACTACGACCAAAAAGGGGGTTGTGATGTGGGTTTAAGAACTCAATTAACTCGTATTGCTTTTGGAGTTAGTTCATACGTAGGATCGCGATAAATTTCTCTACTATTTTCCGGCGAAGAAATCTCCTATATTTTTTTAATACTAGCCCATGGAAACGTCCCACAAAGAATTCTACGATCTTCAAAAGGATCTTCTGGTATATTACCCGATAATATTATTAGCTTGATCCAATTAATTATATTTTGTTACATAAAAGAAATCTTTTCTTTTAAATCATATACCTACTATCTACTAAAAAGAGCAGCTAACTGGAAATAAGAAGGTGAATCCTCATATTCGTGAGATAAAACGAAAAGCCGGAATTATATTTGAAACCCTAGCATTTTCCAAGAAAATTGAAAGGACCGGTTGGGACTTAAAAAAATCTTAATTAACTTGATATTTGTCCTCTTTCCCTCAAAGGAATCCATCGCTGATGAGGCAACGGTATCTTATTGAAAACTCACGGAAGCTGGGTTATTAAAGGTAAGTTTTCCCTACTGGTATTAAATCTCGATTAGTATGGAACTTGACTGTTGATGAGAGATTGAAAAATAACTTTACCCTACAGTTCCGTTATAACGTGCGAAGTTACCGTCTTATAAAATGAAATACAACTATATACAGAAATGATTATAGAAACTATTAAAGTTCAATAAACTAAAATAACAGTTATGTAAATTGTTACCCTTTGGTTTTTTTTTTATAATATGAGAGTAGCAGACGAGCATGCAGTCCACCTGATGGTAAGTGGCTACTGCCGCCCATGGACATCTGTAATCAACCCCAGATAGGATTAGATATTCCTACCTGAGGTCGGCCACAGATGCGCCGCTACCCCTGAGGACTAAGCTGGAACGCCTCGGAAAAGTCTATCTCCCTTACCACACCCTTCAAACCGGAACACAGCAGCGCCTAACACTGCTGTTATTAGGTAAAAATAGGTGTGCCGGTGGTGCCGCCGGAGTCGAACCACAAAGGGTTCTACCACCTTCTAAAATTGTTGGTATTGGTTGGTATTGTTCAATCTATAGCGACGTTACCACATATAAATATTAAAGCTCAGAATTTGGTAACGCTCTCCGTCCTTCTTGCTGTACTATATGTGGTAAGAGTATTGCGGCACTACTGCCGCAATTATTTCTACCCTATACTAGCAGAAGGCAGCAGAAATAGGGCAGAAAGGCATATTATAGAATGTATTAATCACTCGACAACAATGTTAAAACTATCGGTTAATATAACTAACTAATATCGTCTTTAAAACAACTTTTTGTAGGAATATAATAAATATCCGTGAATACACTATTACTGATACTAACAGACGCAGTAATATATATAAAATATATATAAAGATGGGTATATGAAATATACGTCACACTCTTCACAATCCAGCGCCAGCTAACCAAATACTCATAGTTTCGAAACGGCAATTGTTCTGCGGCCATTGTTTTAGGCCAGGCCTTTCCAATTAGCGGGCAAAGTACCCGGGGATTATTATATGCAGACATCAAATGATCAAAGCGACCCTTCTGCTCGACTTTGAAATGCGAAACTGTTTGCAAAGTGCCTTTGACTTGGTGTCTGCTAATGTGCAATTTGAACTTAACATCTTGGCTGACGGGTGTAATTACAACTTTATCTATTGGTAGATAGTTTGCTTTAAGTGTATGTTTTACAGGAATTTCCTATTCATTCTAGTATACAGCATAGTAGAGTGCTTGAATTTTAAATTTGATTTTCAAAAACTAGTCGTTTACAAGCTTAATTACTACCAAGCTAAAAAATAAGACGTATGTTCAAAAACATACATACATTAGGTAAACAATAATATCGTATCATGTTAAATCAATATGCAAAAAATCGGTATTTCGCGAATTTTGCATTACTAGAATTGGGCTTAAAGTCAACACCCCATCGCTTATGCTGGTATAATAATTTTATTTATGTAAAAAAAACGCTCACAGCCCCACACTAGGATTCCCTGTGTCGTGGGTGCCATGGACACACACATAGACAAATACACAAACACCCAGACCCAGAAACAGAAATCTAAATTCATCATTCAGATATCTGTCTGGCCGGGGATCGAACCCGGGACCCTTTGCGCGTCAGACCGGTATGGTGAACGCTCCGCCACGCGGGTTGTCAAATATGTTTATGTTTCGCAGTATTTCAAATAATGATCACCAGAAAATTTCAAGTACTAATACAGTATTTTTTTAAGATATGCGAATGTGTGAAGAATCCGCCATAAGCCTATATTTATTAACCGTAACTAGAATTGTTTCGCGGAAGACTATAAATATGAGATTGCAAATAAATGTACTTGGAAGAACGTTTCATCTTAACTGCAATCTGTCAACGGTATGTAATAATATACATTTCTCAACAACTTTCAATTGCTATTTGGGTGCAGGCACATATAAAAATATATTCCTATATGACAATTGCTCAGCACTCAAGTCAGTGAATGATCCCATAAATGGTGTAGGTTTGGGTAGAAATAGTATTAGGTACTACTCCAACACGCTGCTCAAATTATAAAACTACCACCGAGAGACCTCAAACTTTTGAAAATAATCATATGTTCCCGAATTCCTTTACTCTTACTTGCTATGTATGTGTAATGGGCCCATTTGAATTCATGTTAATAAATGACTATTTAAATAAACATACACAAGTAAATACACAACACATACACAAAAATAAATGTAGGAAATCAACAGTGCCCTTATTTTTTAAGAATAATGTATTTGCTTCTTGACAAGACACATAAAAATTAGCAAAGCACAGTGAAAGAATATAATATGTATAAAAATTCTACGACAAATCTTCTCCGAATACTGTAAGGATTGATACTCACTATAGTTTTGGATAAACACGAAGTGTGTTTCATAGGACATATTACAATACCACTTTAGTTATTGTTTAGTATAAATAGAACCAGATGTGACGTAAACGGCATATTACAATAAGATCTACAATAACGAAAATGGAAAAAGACGAAATTGAAGATAAGCATAAAAGTATGTTTTGCAGCAAATCATTAAAAGCGACATAAAGTGATTGGTTACAAAGCCTCAAGATGATAAAGATTTTTCACATTAAAATTATAGACCTCCGGCTAACGACCTCTCACCATATTTGTGTAATGTTCCTGAAACCTTACTCACAGAATCGCATAGAGGGACCTAGTGATAAACCAACGGAGTGGTGGGATGGTAAAATTAAAGAACAGCTCAAAAAGACATGCAAAAGTATATGCTAAACAAATACAATAATTATGTCATCTAGTTCCGTCCTAAGGCATAGAATCCATCAATTGAAGAGAGCCAGTGACACACCGATAGTGTGGTCGGACGCTAAAAGTAAACAACCGTTCAATAAGGCGGTGGAGTTCTTACAAAGGGATCGTAAATCAAATGGTTTGCCTCAACGTGTGGAAAGTTTGCCTCGTAAATTATGGTCGCTCCTGGATTCACTGGCCCCATATTTACGGTTATTATGTCGGTGAAATTATTCACTATGAATTGCTGAGAGATTCGCAGTAGTACATATTTTATTGTCAGAGATTTGTTGCTTCCAATTCGTATCCTTGTAAAGAATGGACTGTCTAGTTGGGGTATGAATGAAATTTAGTAGCTCATTGTTGCAATAAATCAAATGTATTTATTGTAATTGTAAGTTATCGTTTATTGTGTTTTGCTTTGAAGCATTCACAAGGTGTTGCTGATGGGGCGTTTAAATGTAGTGTAAAAGCAGCAACGCATCTTTAATCAATCTCACGTAGGTTTGTTATCTTATTATGGGTTCCACTTAAAATCTGGTGTACTTATGGTACTTATTTGCTGATTCCATACAATCACGTACGGTAAGTATTGTGAGTATGGTGACAATTCAAATTAGCCAAAAAAGGACATCTCGTTTAATTGTATTTCATTTAAAAGTATTGTCATTGGCCAGCATCCCGCATCCAGGTCAATAATATGATATTATCGTAAAAGTAAAATAGGTGATTAATACTTTGCTCAATCTTAAGTACAAATAGTTAACAATTTTCTTGTAAGGTTTGATCCATACAAAAAGATTATGAACTCATACACACAGTCATAAAAGAAAAACGAAATAGATACTAAGCGTCGTATTACAAAAAGAAAAACACATCTCAGATACGTATCGCGTGTAAGATTGTGGTTAGACAATATCTGCTTCATTCCGATGCCCACCACGTACCAAAGGGCCTTTAAGAACGTTCGAAATTAGCTTTAGCGGTCTTTTCTTCCGATTCCGCTGCCTTAAGTGGAATAGTGTTTCTTGTGTACGACTATTTGAAAGTGGTATGGATCTTATTCATTCTACACTTTTTGGTTTTGATCGTTACATTAAATCTGACAAGTATTTGCGATTTGTAAAACACATTAGATAATATTGGTCGTCTCTAGTACATTATGTTTTACACTCTTAGATTTTGACAATGCTTTATTTTTTGTATGTAGAATTAATAACAAGCGTTGAAGGTAAAAATGAAGAGGAAATCACTTAGTCCCAAAAGGTAACGAAAAACGTTGTAGCACTTTGGAATCTACGTGGACGGATCAATTAACTTTGGAAATATGATATATTTATAATTTTCTTATTTTTTTTGAGCCTCGCATATTGAAATCAAGTTAAATATAAGCCGAGGGATTTAGCGATATAAATAACTAATACCAATACTGTTTCACTTGAAAAGCCCAATGAAGGTATAATAAAAGCAAAGGTATAGAGGATAAATTTCTAATTGACTAGACGCTGAGTCAACAGCGCTTTGCTTTAGGATCTCAGAACTTTACACAGATAATAAATCTGTTGGCCTTTATGAAAATCCAGTTAAATTGAGAGGTGCGCTTTGATATTAAGTTTACTTTACGATAGTTTAGAAACTAAAGATCAAGTTAGAGGGCTAGAATTAAGATGTAAAAGCGTTGAGAATGAATTGATTGCCCTTTTTTATACGATTGGAGGTTAATGTTTTTCATCAATCTTAACAATAATAATTAATGTAATGAATGATGATGATATGTATATCCTGGATTTATTACAAACTTTTCGCATACCTAAAAATAAGTATGAAATATGGACATAAAAAGCTTATCCACATCCCGCGTAGCTCAACAGTAGACACGTGTTCGATTCCAGGCCGGGAAAATATTTGAACTTTGATATATATTCTGTATGAGTGTTTCTGTTCACCCGTATGTGTCCATGGAAATTTTGTGTGGGGTTACGCGTGTAAAGCATCAAATTAATTTCCATCACAAAAAATGCTTTACCAGTCTGACGCAATCTAGGGACGAATTAAAGTTCGTTGTACCTTGCAATTTCATATTCATTCAAGCATCGGCAGTGGCAAAGGACCGCCTAATAGGGCCCTTGCTTCCTGCGCAGTAAGCAGCACAATGGGGAATCGCACAGCGACGCCATTTACGGCTGTAACGTTAGTGCCGAATGAATGTTATTGTGTTCGCGAATCGATGAGTCGACTTCCCCGCATTGAGCCATATGGGCTGTTGTGAATCATGTTGATTGGATGTTATGATGAGTGTTTGTATTACTTGGGTGGGTACATTTTTATTTAGGTCGTACTGCTGGACATGAGGTCCTCTTACAATTAGGGGAGATCTGGTAGAGGTATAAGTTAGGTGCCCCCGAAAGGATAGAAACATGCTATCTATTATTAACTAGCGATGATGACCTTTATTAATATTCATAATATTAAAGCTACTGTTTGTCGAAATTTGCCTATTCTAGCAAGTAGAAGTTGTCAATTCAGAAATAGTAAAATCGCTATCTTTGTTAGGAAAAAATAGATTAATTTTTTAATCAGACATTACGAATGTCCATAACATAAATATTAAAAGTTGAAAAAGTAGCAAAGACTTGTTAAGTAAATGTATGACAATTAAACCGTTGCTCTAGCGTAAAACTTCACAAAGCGATCGACAAAGAAATTGTTAGACTTCCTTTGAAGTGTAAAAGGCGCTGCTAACCACTCCTAACAAGCTCTGAAGTAGTCTGAAACGGTGGAGCTAGATCTATTTGCATCACAATCAGATCATTCAACGACTGACGTACAAAAGACACTAGATTCTGATCTGAAAGTGAAATTATGAAGATCTACTGATCCGAAGTTGAATATCTTAAAGGTATAAAGTAGTACATAAATATGATCGAATTGTTTAACTATGGACAACGTGGTGGAGTAAGATCCATAAAAGATGTGTTCTCTTTGTGAGAGAGAAGATACGTGCTTACAGATGGGACAATAATACATTGACATTAAAATAAATATATCGGTAGTTCCAGTAAGTCAAGGACTGAGTTTCATAGAAACAAACGAAATTGCAAACAAGCTTTTAACCCGTATATAAGCCCGTTAGGGATGGAATACCAAAAAATCCTTATTTGGTGTTTATGTAATAAAAGGAACTTACTGTTCAAATTCCACGCTTCTATCTTCAATGGTTGAAGCTCTGCGATGGTGTTGGTCAGCCAGCCGGGACGAGACAAGTTTTATATCAATTACGAAAAAAACATTCCCACTTAGTACATGCAACACTAAAGTCAATATGAACTATTTTCTAACAAACATTTGAGCTCTATTCGCATATCAAAAGGGCGACCGAGCGGCGCAAACGTGCACTCTCCATGAATAGTCATGGCCTTTGAACGAATTCCGATAGTTTACTTTAATTTTTAAAGAGTTAAAGCTTTTACCAGCGGCTTCATATGTGTAAATCATCATTATAATACACTTTAAACCCGTACTTAACGCCTAAGGACTAATTTTCCAAAAATGGCCAAATAGGTTTCATTGATAGCTAAATTTTAAATTTCATAGAGCTTGCTTCAAAACTGACGGATTTTCAAACAAGCCTTCAACCCCTCCTATATAAGCTCCTTAAAGGGGGAAAATCAAAAAATCTTACTTGACGTTTGTAATAAAAATAACGTATTTTAATGTAGATAGGCGATGATGAATCAGTCTATGAGAAAAGTCTTTTGCAAGCATAGATAACAAAAATAATCTCACTTAGTCCATTATATATCTACTACATTTTTTTCAAACAAATACTTCACCTCTATTCGCATATCAAAAGGACGAAAGAGCGGCGAAAACGGCGTTCACTCTCCATGAATAGTCATGCCGCTACCTTTGAACGAGTTCGAATAGTTTACTTTCTGTTTTAAAGGGTCCAAACGGGAATATTTGGGAAAAGTTTCAATTACTTCCTTTGATAGACACAAAGAGATGGATATTTTTTGACTTCGGTGCTCACATTTCCGTGGAAAAAGTAAGTTCTTAATAGCTTTTCACTAAACGTTTGTGTCAAAGCATACGTAATATTTGGATATGCCCTAAATATGTTTATACTCTTGTAGAATATAATAATACCTGTAGTGAATGAAAAAATGTACAATTTAAAAAAAAAGTACATGGTCAGTTTATTGCGAATTTTATATATAGTTCGCTTATTTTAAAAGTTAGCGCGCCTCCCGCTATCCCTCGGCGATAATCCTCGTAACAACGAACATGTTTCATAGAAGTTTGTAGTTTTTATTTAGTACTCACTAAATCCTTTTCCAAACTCACATCGCGCTCACTAGTTGGGATCGACTTAGAATTTGTATCAGATTTGCTTTTTATGAACGTTATGTATCAAATGAGCATGTCAGTTAACTGATATTACTCGTATTTTGTCAGTCTCCCTTGATTCAGCCATACCTATTCTTGGGATCGGCCACAAATGCGTTGTTACTTTGTATATATAAATGTTCTTATTTTTTGCATCTTTCAAATTAGAACTCAACAGTCTTTAATGCTTAGGTATATATTAAAGAAATACATAGTCTATACTTTATAAATTCTACACGTGAATAAATCTAATGCGATTAGCATACAATTAAAAACGAAATAATTAATTAATTGACAGCAATACCGCTGTGATTCAACTCGGAAGAAACGGCAAGCTAATTTGCTACTCATGTTAGAAAATTTCCTTACATTCTGCTTAAATGTTATTACTAAGAAGAATCGAGTACACTTTTAAGCCTTCATAGCCACCAAACCACATTATTATTTCAAACTAACACACTTTAAAATGCTAAAACATTCAAAAGTTCCACATAAGAATGTTAGCACGTGCTCGAATTTACGTTCAGTGGGTCCTTAAGGATTCGAGAGCGGCATCTGATTCCATAAAGAGAATGGACGTTATAAAAGTTTCTCGTGGAGCAGCCAGCACCTGGACGAGATGAGGCTCGCTTCATTGTTCTGAATATTTTATAGTGAATTGTTTGTTTGTTGTTAAGGTTCCTTGGTTGTAATCGCAAAACGTTATATCTATTTTGATGCTCTCGACCCATTATTCTGCCACTGCTGGGCATGCGTTGGTAGTACTTGGTAGACTTCACAATGTTTTCCTTCACTTAATCGGTGCAGGTGATAATTAATTTGTAATACGCACCTAACTTCAAAAAAAATCCAGTGTCTATCTTTTACGGTTCAAGAGATCTTGTGACAGACGGACAGACAATAGAGGCTTAGTACCCAATAAGGTTTAGTTTGTACCTTTTGGGTACGGAACTTTAAAAGCCTAAAAAAACAATCCAACATATCTGCAAGTCTGATTGTTACGTTTACCATTACATATTTTTTAATCAATTTTTACTTAGTCGATTATTTTATCACACAACACGTAACATTACCTATTTAAAATGTTACGGAACCCTCTAAGCATATGGAAATGTATTTCGGTTCGGTTTTGGTTCAGTTAGAAAGGCAATTCGCGATTACTTTAAATATTTAGATACACATTCTCATCAGGTGTACCCAAAAACAAGATATGTGTTGAATTTATAACAACCTTACCGGATTAGGGGGCTTTTCTTATTAATCTTGGGAGTAAGCTCCTTTTGAGTTTGCGAAGGTGCGTTTGTATAGACACTGATATTTTAGGTGGAATCTTAAAACTAACGTCTTTCTATTATCGGCTTAAAATATCACCCATTTTCTTTTTACGAATGTAATAATATGTTTTTTTTTTCTGATGGTAGCAGAAGTAATGGTTCTATCACCTTTTTATAATGGTAATTAAGACATTAAATCTAGACGATACATACTTAGTAGCATTCTCTACTGAATGAATACCTATTTTGCCTCGTAAAGACAGCAAATTTTATATTGTAATTTCAAAGTATGTTCTTGGCTGACATGGACATTGTACAAAGTGTAATAATTCGTAAATAAACATATTTCCTCTCTTTTTCAATCGAAACAAAAATAATTTCAGATCAGCGCCTACGTGGGCGTGTTTATAAATAGACCCAGCGGTTACTTATGATACCTGCTTACATAAAGATGGAATATTTGAATGATTAATGATATAACGAGAGTTTGATCATGGGGGTGAATTTAATACAGATACAGCTTTTGTTTGGTTGTTGAGGGTTTACACTTTTAGGAATAATATCGCGAATTATTTAGGGTCCTCATAATATTCCGTAATCCTTAATAGTAGTATATAAACACCCTTACAATTTATTAAAAAAACTTTAAAATGTACGTGTTAATTATGTACTACTTATAAAATTTTACAATATTTGGACGCTTTAAAAACTAATGAAAAGTTGTTAGTTCAAAAATTGATTGACAGGTTCGGGATTTTGTTGACAGATGTACAGAGTAGCCCTCTTAGTTTCCTCTCTGTTAGGATGAAGCGTTCCAACTAAGTCCCCAAAGCTAACATTCCACAGACGGCATTCACCTAAACATAAGATCATTTCTTATTACGAGTTAGTATACTAATGTCTAAAAGGAAACAATATTATCAAGGACAAAACAAAGTTACAGACACTCTCCCATTCTCCAAACACTCGCCACAATCAAATAAGTTCTATGAAGTTTCTATGTAAACTGTAAAAATATTAACATTCGAGTAAACCTTTGTCCCTTGCCGCCGTACAAACAGAACAAACGCATTTACAGCTGTACAAATACAAGGAACAGACGAATGGATCGCCGTAGAGCTCTGGTCAAGTTCTTATTAAGTGCTCTGATATAGAGATAAATTGTTAGAAAATATTTACATCTTATACATAAAATTCTCGTGTCACAATGTTAGTTAGCATACTCCTCCGAAACGACTTTACCGATTTTCACCAAATTTTATATGCATATTCAGTAAGTCTGAGAATCGGCTACTATCTATTTTTCATACCCCTATGTGATGAGGGTTATTCACCCTTAACATTTTTTTACTTATATGGCAACACAAAGTTTGCCGGGTGAGCTAGTTAAATTATAAGAATATGAGCTCAATAAAATTGCAACCCAGAATCACTGATAACTAAAACAATGAAAATATCCATAAGCGTATCGTTTTCGTATTAACACAGAAAGCTTTTTTCAGTCCACCTAACGGTAAGTGACTGCCGCCCATGAAACTCTGTAATCAACCACGGATAAGATTAGCACCCTACCTATGATCAGTCACATATACTTTGGTACCTGTGAGGATTAAGTTGGAAAGCCTCGAATAAGTCTTCCTTACAACACCCTTGAAACGGGGGCACAGCAGCACTTAAATAAATGTTTTAGACTGAAATAGAAGAGGCGTAAGTAATTCTAGAGTCGAACTCTAAAGGCTCTACAACCTTGAAATGAAGATTTTAGATTAGCAAGATTTTTGAAAACATGCATTTAAGGTTTGACAAAAAATATATACTAGAACCACGCCGTGAACTCAAACACACACAGAAACAAATACATAAATACCCAGACTTAAAACAACAGAAAAGACGGTTCACTTAGTATACGTTTAAACCTTTTGTTCTTTTCGCGGGATTCTGTTAACAACTCCACATATCCCATTCTGAATATCATTTCCTTTGAAAACGGTTTCAACCATTTGGTTCATAACCAAGTTTCGTGTAAGATGTTGCGTAATCCTTTATGAAGTTAGGATAAAGGAGCTTTCAGTTCAAAGCTATTATTCTAAGCGGGCTTTCACTAATACCTATCTATCTCCCGTTTTAGTAATTTGGGTATAGTATAATTGGAAGTGATAATTTTATGTATGTTCTGGGCTTAAAGTACAGATAGTATACTGATTATTTAAGCATCATTTAATATAGGTTAGACAGAGACAGAATCATAGCCGAACATAAGTAAACCAGAAAAAGTGCGACTATAAATATATAAATTGAGAGAGTGAAATATATAAAAAGGAAAGTCGTCTCTCCTGGGGCAGGGATGCACATTCAGCCCTGGATTAGGGATAGCTAGATGATCAGTTGTAGTTCCTGTTGTACATTTGGGTATTAGTATCCTTTTTCTGTGTTCATGGTAGCCCCGGCACAGGAAATTCTAGTGGTAGAGTATGAATATAAAAAGCATTATTGATATGGAGTAGATGGCCAAAATCCACCAATCAAGACGAAATTCTTAACCATTTGGTCAATTACCGACGACCTCGCCTTGGTATAAGTTTGTCATATTACCTGCAGTCTAGCCTATACATTACTAAGGAGTCTTTAGGTCAATGGAAAAATATCCCATCAAATATAAGTCAATAATGTCACTGAAATAAGTTTGCGAAAAAAAGTTGTATAATTTTGCCATCCACATTCGCGGACCACTAAGGCCGGTAGCCCCTCTTGCGGACCACTATTATTCCACGATTTATTGGTTCAGAAACCCTACTTTCTAGATTCACTATGAACTTCTGGGTTTTATTCTCATAATGATCTCGTGTCTAACAATAACATTTTAACTTCTTTTTTTTTACAGGCACTTAATTTATTAACTGAAAAATATTTACAATTATAATTAAACTTACAGAAAATTAACTTATAATTGAATCATCTATATTTCTAACAAGTTAGTGTTTCTGTAGGTACATCTGAAACCCCTATCCAATTATTTATTCACGAGAACGTTGGAATAGCATCCTTTAATATACTGTTTAACTCGGACCCTCCTGTCGGAACCTTCGTCACAAGGTTTATTTTACTCTTGTGAGAAAACATTACTTGCTAGAAAACTTTATTCCTACATTGTACTATGTTCGTTCATAAAATAATACCAATCCAACCATTAATATTGAATATCTTAGAATCGTCTCTACTACTCGTTAGTGCTATTCGGCTACCATCATATCCAATACAATCTCATAACAGCAATGATCAGCGCTGCTGAGTTCTGTTCTGAAAGGCGTAGAAGTGCAGCCATTTAAGATGTTTCAAGCTTTGTCGATTGGGTTAGCAGCGCATCTGTGGCTCTGTGGCTCTTTAACTAATTTAAGGGAATATTCCAATCCTGCATCCTGCACTACTTTAAACAATGTTTGATTAGATAGCAGAATACCATTTACCATCAGGAAATAATTTAAGACAACACAAGTTATCAATCCTTAAGCCTCACGGAATCAATCATTTACAGTTCATTTTCATACATCTTCTAAACTTCACCTACAAATCCAATACGCAGAAACTCAGGAAAACGAAATATAGGAAGACACACACCGATTTTCTATCATCTGCAGATACACAGCTTCAAAGGAGCGAAGCCGTATGTGTTTGCATGAACAAACTGGTACACAGAAAAATCTCTCAAAGACAAACTTGTTATTTCGTTGTTAAACTTGAAATCGGATTCGTTTTCAATTTTCAGATATTGTATCTTTCAAGTATGTCCTGAAATAGAAATGGGAGGTAAGAATTCTCGAATTTATTGTATTGAGTAAGCAGTAGGTGATATACACTGGTTGAGTATGTATTCACATACTTAACGTGTTTCAAAGGTTGTAGAAACCTTCGTGGTTCGACTTCGATGGTACCATCGTCACACCAATTTTTGCCTAATTACTAGCTTTGTCTAGCGCTGTTGTATTCTTGATTGCAGCGTAAGGGAGGTACACTAATAGGAAGCATTCCAACTTAGTCTTCAGGGGTAGCAACGAATCTGCAGTTAATCTATACATGACTTCAGTTTAATCTGGAGTTGGTTTCACATATCCACGGACGGAAATGATATGGTCACATACACAAGGGGCTTGCATGCTACTTCAGTGTATTAAAAATAAGTAGATAAGTTATTTTCGTTCTTTTTGTTTCGTTAACTCACGATTATAATTAACTGGGAGGGTTATGTAGATTCAACGTCGAATATTTAATGAAGAGGCAATAAAATTGTGAATGGTAAGAGCGTGAATGAGTAGGAAACAGGTACCTAATTGACAGGACTATAAGCATCAAAGAGTGGATGACTTCGTCTACTATTTAACTTTCTATCAAATTACCTCTTAGTGATTTGCTACAAACCTTTGAAGAAATATTTGCAGATGGATTAACGAGTGTCGGTGTTAAGGCCAGCGATCCGGAGCTAATTCCCGGAGTCGCGTAATCCGATTTAGTGGCGATGTAATTGGATAATTTTACGGGCAGCGGGAGACTCGTAAACTGTTACGCGTTTCGCTATTAGGTTACTGTGCCTTTTCTTTATTTACTAAGCGATAGACATTTTACATGTACTAAGGATAGACTTATGTCACTTATCATTCATCAATATACCTAATATTTTGCGTACTAAAGATCAGCATTCGACAATTTCTGCATACTATTTATATACCTATCAAATTCGATCTATGGTGAGTGGTGAAAAAACGATAGATTTCTAATTATTTAATAATAAAGGGTTTTATTCATTACTGGCTATAGTTTTACAAAATTAAATTACATATGAAAAGCATTTAGAACACAATCTTATCGTGGTCGTGTGTGGTGACCGGAGGTTGTGGGTGGTGCTACGTGATGGTTACGATGTAAATAAACTGGATATATTGGCATAAATTAATCGCATTAAATAACTGAATGAATAGATAGTATAAACAGCAATTTTAATTTGCCAAATAATTGGTCAAGTGCGGATTAAACTGGCACACGGATGATTCCATGCCACAAAATTCATTTGTGTATTATTTTATATTATATAAAATTTGAACTGTCTTCCTATAGATTAAGCGATTGAGAAGCGAGAAGATAAGCGATCCTAATAGATTGAGCGAAAAACGCCGAAAAAAAGCGAGCCTCATTTATTTATAAGCTTTTTTATTTTTAGTATTGTTAGACAGACGGACAAACAGACAGCAGAGGCTTAGTAAACAGGTTCCGTATTTACCCTTTGTGTACGGAACCCTAAAAATGTACCTAAAACATCTTCAGAATATTTACATGTACAAAATTACCGTATTCTCTTTGAATAAACTTAGTAAACACAAAATTATATTCAAAAGAGAATGCATAAAGTTTAGCGAGAGGATCTTCACTGCAAATTTAAGCATGCAACGTGTCATCTTGTCATAACAGTTTGCGAAAATTCAACAGTGCAACAAGATTCGTCGTTTGACTGTGAAAGTGGTACGTGTTTCGCTTATAACGAGGGAGAAATGTGTACTGTACACTGCATCTTGATGTTTATCTTTAAAAATATTTTTCTATCACGGTTGGTACGACCATCTTTTTAACGAGAGGGGAAATTTCAAAAGGTACCCGGTACCACGCAAGCGAAATAGGATTATGTGTGATTCCTGCCTCCTGCGTAAAAGGCTCCAGGAACTCTAAAGGAACGCAACGAGTCCTCTTGGCGCGTTGACCCGTCGGGCTCTGCCCAAGAGAGCATGACACTCGGCACACAGTTTGATGTTTATGACGGTATGCGAACAAACATACCGCAGTCCTTCCCGAGACCAGGACGGTTTGAGTTCCCACTTTTGCCACCCGCAACCCCGGAAGTCCCATTTTAGTCGCCTCTTACGACAAGCAAGGGTCCATAACCCTATTCTGGTCCTAGAACTACAGGGAAAATGATGCAAAACAAAATACATCAAAAATGCTATATTAATACGCTTT
This sequence comes from Epargyreus clarus clarus, assembly GCA_014595695.2. Classification (NCBI taxonomy): domain Eukaryota; kingdom Metazoa; phylum Arthropoda; class Insecta; order Lepidoptera; family Hesperiidae; genus Epargyreus; species Epargyreus clarus. The sequence goes on along the minus strand of JACTTY020000059.1, from coordinate 1,092,915 downwards.
TATTATTAGCTTCAGATTCAGACGTATGTATGTTGGTATGTTAGTATGTAACGGAATCTTTGAACATGATTTTAACCCTCTTCAAAACGTCGGATTAACTTGAAATTTGGCATACTCGTACTTATTAAGGACCGATGACAATTCAATATTTTAAACATTCTGACCCGTTATCCTTACTAGGATAATCAGGATAAGCGATTTTTGTTTTCCTGAGACCCGGAAGGTCTGCGTTAAGACCAATAAAGGAATCTACCAGGCGCGCCGATCACCTAACCTAACCTGACCTGACCTGACTTGACCTGACCTGACCTGACCTGACCTGACCTGACCTGACCTGACCTGACCTGAACTTCGACGCGTCCGTTGTTAATAGCATCATGAAGCGGTGTCTCATCATCCTTATTCATTCAGCACTTCAACATCTGCACCTTCCTTTAACAAGATTTCCACTATTTCATTGTTCCCATTTCTTGCTGCCAAATGTAAAGGCATATATGATTTCAGCTCATCGTCATAGTCACAACTTATATTATTAACTCGAGCTGTAAAATTAATTAAACTACTAACAGCTTTAAAATCTCTGCAGGCAGCAGCAACACAAAGAGAAGAAATTCTATAATTATTTTTGATATTAACATCATCATGCTGTAATATTAAATCGATGATTGGACGACGTCGTCCTTTTGAAATGGCTAGATGTAAAGCAGTTCACCGTTTTTCTCTTGAGTATTGCCATCAGCGCCTGTTTTTAAAAGATGCTCTATCATCCTTTTTCCGTGATTACTTTTATCCAAGATAGAGGACCTGGGATATGGTATAAATTATGAAAGAAAGCAGTTAGCATTGGCAATTCGGATGTCATTCAACAACTCCTCTGAGATTTTCACGTTAACAATAAAAATAAACACCAATGTAAAACACCACTTCATACAGCTGTGTTAAACAATGACCCAATATTCATTTTTGCACTGCTAAGCAAAGGTGCTGATGCTGATTCGAAAGATAAACTTGATAATACGCTACGTAATAATCGTTAAAATAATCGCTAAAATAATCACTAAAAAATGAAAAATAAATAATAGTTAAAAAAAACTAAAAAATACGCTTTTATAAAAAATTCGACCAAAAAATTAAAAATAAAGAATAGTTTAAAAAAACTAAAAAAATACACTTTTTATAGAAAATCCAACTAAAAAATAGAAAATATTTTTTTTTAAATTTGAGTTAAGAATAGTGTAAATAAGATAAAAATATTTTATATCACGGCGTGCGTAAATTGACGTTTTACGCACGCTTCGCGTGCGCAAAACCCCCATTTCCGACCCCGTAATATAAAATTTTATACAACACGCGGACGAAAAATGTTTTTCTGACTCGTGTGATTGCAGTCCTCGCCTGCGGCTCGGCCTGCAAACTCACACTTGTCAGAAAAAAATTTTTCGTCCTCGTATTGTAATGTACTATTTTATTGTAAAAAAAGCGTGGGGTGCTTTTTAAGATATTATCAAAATGATAATCCTTCTACTCAATATCTATCAATAAAATATTTATAACTATTGACACCATGCACCCCACGCTTTTTTTACAATAAAAAATATTTTTATCTTATTTACACTATTCTTAATTCAAATTTAAAAAAAAATATTTTCTATTTTTTAGTTGGATTTTCTATAAAAAGTGTATTTTTTTAGTTTTTTTAAACTATTCTTTATTTTTCATTTTTTGGTCGAATTTTTTATAAAAGCGTATTTTTTAGTTTTTTAAATATTATTTATTTTATTACAATTAACAAAATGCGTTTCTTTATCTCAGCAGTTACAAGAAACGAAAGATTACGTCGTGAAAGCTGTACAGTGTACGTGTTTACGTTGAACGACTAAATATTAATGTAAGCAAACTTACTTGTTTGTTTAGTTTATGCTTTTGTTGATTTTGAAAGCTTATCCGTTACTTTTGCATTCACTGTAGCATAAAAATGGTACGTGTAATATTATATTTAACGCTGATGCAAAAATGTCAGCTTCTGTCTGTGGCACATTACCTCTTATATGATTACTAGCTGATCCGCTAACGTTGTGTTGCCATATAAATAAAAAATGTTAAGGGTGAACAACCCCTATCACTTAAGGGTATGAATAATAGACAGTAGCGGATTCTCAGACCTACTGAATATTATGCATATAAAATTTAGTGAAAATCGGTAAAGCCGTTTCGGAAGAGTACGGTTACTAACCAGAGCACAACTAACACGAGAATTTTATATTTAAGAATATCTCTAAAGTCTTATTGCAGCTATTCCTAGTTAGATTTGTTGAAAATGTGCATAGTCGGTTCAAAGTTTATTTTTTTTATTTTTATTTTTACTTATTGAACACCGAGATAATGTACATTAATAAAGTTTAGATACAAAAAAACATATAAGGGGCTAGCTTAATGCCACTATATTTAAAGGTGTAGACTACATGCAGTCATCAGCCATTTTCAAATATGTAGCGAAATCATAGATCCACAATTTTCAAAACTAATTCGTTTTAACACAATCCCATAGCATAAATGTGTATGCATATTATATTCACTGCAATCAGGATTAGTGATTCCGTTCCCACAGCCGACTTGACATAGGTATCCCATCAGCTTAGCTCTGGGAAGATGACCAAATCCCTATAATCCTGCAACGTTAACAGATCAGCACTGTGCTTCTTATAAGTCGTCGGCAAAACAACATACATATAACAAAAGAAAATTCATATCAGTCCTTGTAGCAAGACGTGGACTCATTCGACTTAATAATTCATATGTTTTTAGAGTACCTACATTAGTTAATACTATGCACATAAATTTACTAATTTTACAACAGTATAGAACGACTGTACTAAATGTTTTTTTTCCATATTTTTGTACAATGTAAACATTTATATTCTGTTTTTCTAACTTACCTCAGAAAGTTAAGGCTTGAATCCCTATAAACATTAAGGATCATGAAAAAATAACTCCGTTTTGAGTTTCGTTGCCACCCAATAAGAAGCCACATCACTTATTGGAAATATGATACTTAAATTTGTTAAGACTCGGATAATATTTCGTAAAAATATTACGTAGGTAATTGCAGGTGATAAAAGAAGGGAATTATTCTCGACCCTGGTAATCAGGGATGTTACGGAGCTCCGGTTACGGTTAGTATCCGAAACTATCGAATATTCGATATATAAATATATAAAAAACCGTAACCAAATCCGTAAAGGTTACGATTTAATGGATAAAGGCGGAGTCTAAATAAACATCTGAAATAATTCTATATTCGTATCGTATAAACGGATAATATATTTTAAATAAATCCGTATCCTTATCCAGATCCGAAATTTCAAATCTACTAAACCGTAACCTATATTTTGACTAGTGGGGTTTAGGGGTGTTAATTCTAGACAGGTGTTGTCCCGGGGAAAATTCGCTTTAATTGACTGAGCTTCATACAAGTTATTTATAACTCAGAGCACAGCTCTGTCAGCCAACTAATTAAAGATTATATGAGACCTACTTATAATAATATTCTGATATGAAATTGAAGTAACAGTTCAATTGTCTTACTGTCTGACTTAAACTCACACAGGCACACCCATGTATCAAATGATATGTGTTAAACTTCAGAATGAAGACTAAGTTAGAATTGAACAACTCGTATATGTAAAAACACTTTCTATGCTAATTGCTAGGATTTTTGCTGTCGTTGGTGCCATGGGGACACACCAAGATAAATACACAAACTCCCTTAACCAAAACAGAAATTCCAATTCATCATTTAGATCTGACCTGGCCGGAGATCGAACCCGGAGTCTACTGCGCCACACAGGTCGTCATATTATAAAGTGTCTGTTCCTTAAAATGCAAGATACAGCAACATTTAGCTTGTTATAAGAAAGAACGACATATGATCACGCTTTAAGAGTCCAACCTACATAGGGTTCTTAATTTAAATTTTAACCAACAGGTGTAGATAGGTGTTTAGCATAATTGTACTTCACTGCATAGTCTCTTCAATGATAATGTTGACATGTAGTACACCGCCAGTCGTCAGCCTTGTGTCACGTATATTCAGAGCTAAAAACCTCGAATTCAAATAATTTAAAACAATATCCAACCTACTTATAGCGCCCCCTACCGGTAAATGTCATTATCGTTTTTCGTGCAGCCTGTGTACATTTATGATTTTTCAAAATAAGAAATAAAATAAGTAATTTATAGTAAAAATTGTTAATTTATAACAAATATGTCAATTAATAATTTATAAAAGACGTAGGTGTGATATATTGTGCAGAAAAGTTACAATGGAAAAAAAAGAATTTTGACGAAATTATTCTGAAGACTTGTACTAGGCGGCCATTACGAATGCCGTCGCAAATTGAAAATGTATTATTTTCATTTATTAAAGATAAGATGATAATCTTATATATTAATGAGGAATGACAAGGTAAGTTTTTACATATATATTTTTCCAAGCAAAGGATTTTTAGATTACCATATTGTTCTGTAGCAAGGAATTTGACGTCTTATGTTTATTAACTAAGCTTGTCACCTATTTAGGTGATCTCGCTTATTTAAATCCTTATATAAATCTCGCTTATATAAAGCTATGAACATAGAAATAGGGTGCTATTTAGCCCCGTGCATGGGTACTAACCCGTTTATACTGAGTATTTACTCACATAAAAGAATCTACTATTGAGTAGAATATACCTAATGGGTATTCACCCGTTCAAATAAGGTTATGACCCTTACATATTGGATATTTACCTACATTACAAGAAATAGGGTGCTATTTAGCCCCGTTCATGGGTACTAACCTGTTTATATTGAGTATTTACTCACATAAAATAATCTACTATTGAGTAGAATATACCTAATGGATATTCATCCGTTCAAATAAGGGACCCTTACATATTGGATATTTACCTATATAACAACTATAACAAGATACTACTATTAAGTAGACGGATACAACAGATATTCACCCATTCTAATAGGGTATTATGTCCTTTACATTGGATAAATAACCTATATAACAAAATACTAATAATCAGTAGATAGACACAACTATTACCATTGAGTGGATGTAATGATTTTAATGAATGAACATTTTATTGAAGAATCATTCAGATTAATAATGTACCATGATACTGGATATAGAGATGACAATTTATATCCTATTGTAATACTCTAGAAGAACCTAAATTTGGTTTAACCATTCATAAGAATTTGGTATCTAGGTAGATCAGCATATTAAAGAGTAATTTACTAAAGGAACTATCTATCTATCTAGATGGTGATAGATAGACTAAAGGAAAAAATAGTTTAAAGGAAGAACACTAGCCTCTAGGAAACTGTGGGACGGATAACACATGATTAGACTTTAAAAGTTGCACAAGTCGCAGTTACTATTGTAGCTGTAAAGAGTCAAAAGCCATGCCACATCAGGCGAATGCTTACTGCTCTCGAGCATTTGACATGATTGTTTCTTAATAATTTTAAATTATTTGCCTTTATAAAGATAATTTGCTATCAATTATCTTATTACTGGTGCTGGTCATTTATTATGTATAATAAATAATAAAAAGAAATTTCATAGTACAAGTACTGGAACAAATGATCGGAAAAATGGTTTAAGAAACAATGATTGTTCAATTCATATACATATAGTACAATATTTTATAATAACAAATATAACGAAGATATTTACACTTCATCCTATGATAAACTTCATCCAAAAGTTTGAGATACTCATACCAAATAGGGTCATTATCTGACTTACAACAAGCCTCATGCACAAATACCTGTGTCACAGAAAGGCTTGATCGAAGTTTCCTTTGGAATAAATCTTCAATCACAACAGATTTTTAGGTGAGTGGTTAATAATGTGGTCGATTATAATTATAATTTTAAAGACCAGTTGTAACAAATAACTATTGACCCAAGCTTTGCAAGTGGTTAGCTTTAAGAGTCTATTTGTATAAACACTTAAACTCATTATTCTCAAGGAATGAAGATTTTTTTTTCGAAATATACTCGGTATGTGTGTAGAAAGACTTCTCACATCAGTGATAACATATTGTTTACTCTTAACCAATTTTTTACAATAATTTTACTTTACCAACACCTGATGATGGTGATGTTGGTTTATATTGAATATCTTGGTCTTAATCTTGAGCTTTAAATAAAGCCTGGCATTCCACTCACTACTTACTATTGTTTTCAAGGAAGCATATTTGGATACTAATTCATGATTACCTTAAACAGTGTTTACATGTCTATGGTTAAATGGAAATTCTATGCATTTCAAGTTCTTTCCTTTGGTTTGAGCAGAGTACTATATTTATGTTTTTACTAACCTTTTAAAAGATACAAGACCATACATAACTGATTAAGATATAGGGACATTGTGTCAGTTATATATTTATATAACATAGTTCCTATTTGAAATGTCATAATAATGGACAAGGAACAATAACGACACTTAGTAATTTAGGATCATAGACATAATAAGCTATATCATTCCTTAGGATTTATTGGTTACTTAAAAGATAGTTTGATAATTGGAAATAATACAACTGTTAAGGTTGTTCATTGTATTATACAAGCAATAAATAAATAAAAAATCAACACAAGGGTGAAATAAAAAGAAATAAAAAAAAAAATATATATATATATATATAATAATAATATTAAAAAATAAAAATTATAATAAATGCAAAGATATGTATATATATATAACAATTTTAATAATGTTTATCAAAATACTATCCCTCTTACAGGTAGATATAATTACAGGTGGTAGTTGTCATATTATTTTTATTATCGGGACACAATCAGTTATGTAACATATGGTCATTATTCTCGGTATTTTTGTTATTTGATTATAATAACAAATCCGATCAACTATTTAAAGTTAAATGCAGCGTTACTTGTGCTTAAAGATATTTTTTCAATAATCATCTTCAACACGGTGAAACCCTAATACGTGTAGGCAACTCCACATTTATCTCATATAGAAACAGCATGGTGTTTAATACCCACATTTAACCGTAATATCAAGGTACATATTGGATTTATTGAATACCCAAAAAATGTTTTTATTTCCCTAATACATTCAATAATTTCAGAATGAATTTGCTATCACTAAATCAAGATTATACATTGCGAATTAACACTTTGAAGGTTTTTAAATAGATTTATTTACTAGGAAACCTACAAGAAGTATGACTTACATGTCATGACTAAGGTTATACTATTTAAATGGAAATATTCATTTTATTTCTAATAAAATAATTGTTGTTAAAGATTATCTCTGAACGGTTGGGGAGTTGTGGTAGTACCAGACTGGTCCAGACAGTCCTAAGGTTTAAAGATTTTTTTTATTCTCAAATAAGACAAATACGTCACTTCTATGAGAACAGAGATTTACATTAAATTAATTTTAGGTATCATCAAATCACACATAGTACGAGTATTATCAGATACCCACTCAACCCTTTCATATTTAAGTGATTGCTTCATGTTTTATTATGTACTCAGCTAATTTGTTCTTGAAAGCGTTGAATGGGTGTACATTTTTAACATTGCCTGGTATCTTATTATATAGGTGTGCTCCTTCAAAAGTAACTGTCTTTTTTCCATAGTTTGTTCTTGCTTTTGGAAGAACAAGGTAGCTAGCTCGGCGAGTTCTACGCTTACTGAAAGGTTTTTCTTTTTTAAACTTTATATCGGACTGGATGTTATTATTTAGACATTTTCTAATAAAGATACAGGTGTTATATATATATAGCTGTTTAATAGACATAATTTTGGTATCGTTATAAACTTTAGTAGTTGGTGTTAAGTAATGATATTGGAAAAGCGATTTAATTATTTTGTTTTGTAGTCTCTGGATATCATTCAGTTTTGTTTTAGCAGCACTACCCCAAATTTCAATTAAATAAAGTATATGCGGTTTAACTAGTGAATTGTAGATTACATTTCTTAAATTGTGAGGGATACATTTGCCTAAATTGCGAATGGAACCAAGGAGTGATGATAATTTACTTTTTATGTGTTGAATTTGGGTATTCCATGTTAACTTACTATCTAATCTTAAGCCAAGATATTTCTCTTCATTCTTTTCTTGTATGGGTGTACCATTTATAAGTAAAGGATCATAAGCAGGTATAGTTTTGTTTTTTGCTTTAAAAATTATATAACATGTTTTTGAGATATTGATTGTTAAGAGATTATTTTGTAGCCATGTAGAAAGAGTATTTAAATCATCTTGAGCTTGTGAAATAAGTGTATGTATACTAGAACCAAAGTAAAATAAACAAGTATCGTCTGCATATAATGTAATGTGACCTTTCAAGCCTAGTTCCTGAATGTCATTGACATAGATCAAAAACAGCAATGGTCCTAATATTGAGCCCTGGGGAATTCCGCATGTTATTGGTAGCGTGTCACTTTTTAAGTTATCAATTTTAACGATTTGTGTTCTGTTTGTCAAGTACGATTTGAGCATTTTTAGAGCACAGCCAGTAATATTAATGTTTTCTAGTTTTTTTATAAGAATTTGGTGGCTAACTGTGTCAAAAGCTTTTTGTTATCTATATTATGCTTAATTTTAGTTACTAAGTCAATTGTTGCTGCCAAAGTATTACTTTTTGACCGAAAACCGTACTGTCTGGTAGAAATATAATTTATAGTATTTAAGTATTTGTCCAGTCTTACATATAAGATTTTTTCAATTATTTTTGATAGCACAGGCAGAACTGAGATCGGTCTGTAGTTCCCCGGATCAGTTTTTGATCCCGATTTGAATATAGGCGTGACCTTAGCTGTTTTTAGGGTGTCTGGAAATGTTCCTTCGAGTAGTAATTTATTAAAGCAATTTGTTAGGCTACTTGTTATATAATATATTATACATTTCACAACTTTGGTGCTTATACCATCTACCCCTGTACTACAGTTCGTTTTGAGTTTGCTCACTATTGTTATAATTTCATTATCAGTACATGGTTCAAAAATAGATAGCTCTGTGTTTTGAATTTTGTTTGGAAGTGCATTCAAGAAATTAGTTTCAGTATAAGGTATCTGATTTGCTAACGAAGAGCCAATATTAGAAAAATATATATTAAATACTTTACAAATATCTTTTAAATCCGTCACTTCGTTATCATCTACAATTAATTTTGAGGGAGCACAGCTTTCTTTAAATTTATTATTTGCCAAAGTGTTTACTAATTGCCACATCTTTTTCGGATTATTATTACATTTTACAAATTCATTATAGTAATATTTATCTTTTGTGTCTTGAATGAGCTTTGCTACATAATCCTTGACTGTGTTGAAATTTTTTTTTAAGGCGTCATTGTCGCGGTTCTCTATAAGCTTTGCCCAGACAATATTCCGTCGAGTAATAGCAGTTATAACATTATTATTTATCCAATCCTTTTGAGGGAGGTTGAGAATCTTTGTCTTCAGGACTTTATTTTGTTCTATTAAAATCTTTATTTTGTTTTCCATTTCATTGTAGTTATCACGGAATTCTTTAAAGTCTGTTATAGTCACAGAAGTCGTTAATTTCTTATAGTCTATTGCTGCATATTGTACACGTCTTTTAGGGGGAGTCTTAGCTTTTTTTAATTCCATGTATATCTGTTTGTGGTCTGTCATTGGCGAGTTAATTATTGCCATATGAAAATTGTCGTCTTTAAGATTGGTTGTAATGTGATCTAATATAGACTTTTTTGTGGAACATTCTCTGGTGCTATATTTTGTTGCGATTTTATTTAGTAGTGTATGTCCATTTTCCTTCAAAAGCTCTTTATATTGTTTTGTTTGTTTGTCTCTTGTTAAAAGATCGATGTTGAAATCCCCGAAAACAATTGCTCTCTTTTTTCGTTGCAACTGCGAGTCATATGTTTCGAGGAAGTCTTTGTAGTTTGTATTTCCAGGATTATAAACAAGACCTATGTAAAGTGAATATTTCTCTAGCTTAATCCATAGATAATTGTTTCCCCCTATATAGCTTGAATCGAACATGGTATGTTTTAAGTCATTGTGAATGTAAGCTGAAACTCCACCTCCTCTTGAGTCAGTTCTATAGTTGTGGTAGTGCGTATAATTGGGTATTTGCAGTTGTAGAACTTGAGTTTCATTTGTAATCCAAGTTTCTGTTATCAAAATGACATGTACAGTGGTTGGTATTAATTTTAATATACATTTTAGTTCTTCGAATTTTCCTTTTTTACATATGCTCCTTGCATTAAGGTAGAAGAATGTAAGACGTGATTTGTTGCATTGGATACTTTTGTAATTGTCTAGAACTTGATAACTGTTAGTATTGGCAAAATTTGTTGATGTGCTTTTTATTGATTGAAGTTTTTTGGAGCTTGAGCTTTTGTAATAGTGGGTGTCCCGTTTATATATTTTATAGTTAAGTCACATTCACCATTATTTTCTCGGGATGTTAATTCTTGCTTTAGACTACTTAAATATTTTTGTTGAGATGGAGTTTGATCCGAAAACATCTTAATATTGTCCGGCAATTTGGTTTTGTTTCGTAATAGTTCTTTAGCAGTTCCTGCAGAGTCGTAACATATTTTAATTCTGCGAATTTTCCCGGGAGTGTACTTTCCAATTCTAATTACTTTTATTGGTTTTGGGATATCTTTAATCACCGAGGAAGTAATTTTTAAAACATCTATTAAATCTTTGGACCTTCTTTCATCAACATTAAGAGATGTTTGTTCTGGTACACCTAAGAGTATAATGTTTTTTTCTCTATATTTCCGGTCTTGCATTTCGCGGATTATTTGTTCATTAACATAGAGTTGATTTTCAGTTTTAAAAGATGATGTTTGAGGGGCGACTCGAAGGCTTCTGAGATCAGATTCGATTTGTTTTATTTTGTTTTCTCCTTGTGACACTTGGGTTTCTAGTCTTGTTACGTGGGTTTCTATGTTTTTCTGCTCTGTGATTATGTCAGATGTAGATGCTTTAATATCATTTAATTGTGTATTTACCTCAGTGACGTTATTACGTAGTATATTTATAGTTTCTTCGTTTGATGATTTAATTTCAGTAATTTGATTTTTTACTTCTGTAATACTTTCTTGCATTTTGTTCAAAATGTCTTCATTGGATACAACATATTTTTCTAACAATGAACTGATTCGAGTAAGTTCAGTCCGCATCTCTTTTATTTGATTGGAGCATTCGCATTCATGATCTAACGGTTGTTTTCTTTTTCTGAAGGTGATTTGCGAATCTACCGTAAGATTGCTCATCTTGGACAAGTCGGGTTGTGATCCACCACCCGTCGGTGAGCGTTTTGGTGGTGATCGTTGAACACTCATATTATTACAATAGTAAATGCAAGGCACGCAAACGCAAAATAAATGCAAGACGTGTTCAATATTGCAAGTAACGTATTATTGCTTGATTTGTTTCGATGCGAGAGTAGATTCAAAAAAGATAAACGATTTTGTTACCACTGTTACAGCATATCAAACAAGTTTCTCCCCGTTCGATTTACAACGGTTTGGTGTACACTTATTAGCGAAAAACACTTGTGCGTTGCACTGTATCCCGCTTACGGCGTATCGATGCGAGAACGAGTCCTAAAAAATAGTATTAAAAAAAAAAAAAAATAAATAAAAAATAAACCTTTCATTTTGGAAGGGTTGCATTTTGGGTCTCATATGAATTTAAAAAAAAAAAAAAAAAAAAAAAAAGATCTAAATCCATTTGTTTTTCGTCAACGCTTTACCCTGTATGTTACTCGCTTCCTCGAGGAGCGTTTCGTTTCTATACACGAATCTCAAGATTTTGTTGCTCTACAAGCAATGTTAGACGCAATAATGAAAACGTGATGCTGGTGCTTCTAATATTTTGGCCTAAACAGTGTAAATAACTAGATCTATCTGTAGACTGGTTACAATATTCTTTTCATTTTGATATATATATATATATATATATCTAGAATTATTTTTGTTCTTAAAATGCATATTTAGGTTTTCTATCCTCCATATCCCAAGTATGCTATTACTTGGGATAGTTACATCTGATGTATAAATATTTTTAGCGAGTTAAGCGTAAAATATTATATATTATTTAGTGGAGATGAAGAAAAAGTACTATTTACTTTTTTTTTTTGGTTATTGTAATTACTCATATAGTAAAAAGAAAAAAAAAAAAAAAAAAAAAAAACAATAATAATATATAAGTAATACATATATATATAAGTAATATATAAAAACAATAGATATCGTATATATTATGATGTTCACTTGGTGTAAGCCCGTGAATGCCATTATTACTACCGATTCGCCTACATCTGAGTCGAGACTTCTAAAAAGTATACATAAATATAATAATAACATTATTGTATATTAACCAAATTGCTTGTCGGAAGATATTGTATATTAAATTGCCACATGAATTTAAACCTTACTATAACCAGTGTTCAAACAATCTAGTATTACCATTATTTCATAGTAATCATAGTATTTGTCCAGCACATCCTTAATAAAATTACCTAGATAGGCCTAGTAACACTTGAGAGTTACAAGAATAAGTTTATTTCTTTTATGTAATCTTATAATACAGTGACCTCCCAGACGACAGTTTCTAGATTTTATCAACCACGGAGGATGATGGCATTGATATATCATTTTTTACAATACATACCATTAGAGAGCACGCATTACCACGCTGCTACGCTGACGTCTAAACATATGAGTGTCAGTTAAGACCCTCTTAGAAGGATAGCTGAATGGATCAGATCTAAGTTCAATTTTGTAGTAGAGACGTTACATCAAACATATACTTGATAACTGTAATTAATATTTAAATAGATATATTAAATTAGGAATTTTAAAAATAATAGGATTTAAATGTTTTTGTATTTTGTTTAATAGGCTCGTTATTTTACAAATCTCTAAACATCTACATGTCAACATTATCATTGAAGAGACTATGCAGTGAAGTACAATTAGAAATTAAACGAACTTACCTAAGTGAAGTTCCAATTTCAATTGTACGAACTGCATAGTCTCGAAATGATATTATAACCCACCCACCCATACTTATATACGATAAGTATTACCCATAATATCATCTATGTTGTAAAATAATCGAGCTAATGAACTTACATCTTGACCCCAGGATCTCTAAACTTAATGACATTTACCGGTAGGGGGCGCTATAAGTAGGTTGGATATTGTTTTAAATTATTTGAATTCGAGGTTTTTAGCTCTGAATATACGTGACACAAGGCTGACGACTGGCGGTGTACTACATGTCAACATTATCATTTCGAGACTATGCAGTTCGTACAATTGAAATTGGAACTTCACTTAGGTAAGTTCGTTTAATTTCTAAATATGTTGCAAAATATTCGTGTCAGGAAATATTGCTAAATGCACACAATTTGCGCAGGCGCCATTCCGGCTGTCTCCCACGCGGGCTCTACCCGCTTCCTCCTACGGAACCTGCTTCACAAGCACGATCATTCACTCTTAATTCCTACCATTTACGTAAATAGTTGACGACGCAATACTGAGGTATATTGTATTTACTTACTTGATACTAAATTGCTTACGGAAATTATCATACAAATGTGATCAGTATCCTTAGTATCAGTTTTTACGATTTTTACATAATGACTGTTTTTGCATTTTGCATTTGTATACGTTTTTGTCCATATGTTTTCAATCAGCGCTCCTATCGGACTGTATCAGAACTGATTGGAAAGGCATGGGAAATACGTAAATAAATACAAAACAGTCAATTTTGTAAAAACGTAAAAACTCTTACTAAGGGTACAGGTGACATTTGACAACATACTTAGACTTTCAAGGGGTGGGGTTACAAACTAGGCGCATCGTGGTTTTGCAACTTAAAAACGCAAAAAAAATGTATCTGAAATTAATCAGTAACAAGAAAACTCCTTTCCTCCTCCTCCTCCTCCTTTTGTAGAAATTCGATTTGAAGGAATTTGTAGAATATTTAACCCTTAACTTAACACATGTATGCTCAATACATGATGCATGATAAGTATGAGCGTTAAAGGAAAACACTAGTGTCTCAGCGTTCTTTGTATCCAAAGACATTGGTAACAGCATCTCAATTTAATCCCAATTACCTATGTGGCTTATCCATATAATATTGTATCACAAATACCAACGAGCTATATGTATGTCCACGCTTGGTTCGCAGGCGCCACTCTCCCACGCGAATGTCCTACTTATTTACATACCAACAACCAACAGTAGCAAGGCAATTAATATACACGTGTAAAAGCTAGGGCCATTTGCAAATGGAACTTTTTATTTCACTACGCGTTTGCAATACAAATAGTAGTTTTATTCTATGTAGGAAATATATGTCTTTGTAAAAAAATCGTGCGTAAAGTGATGTTACGCGTAAGAAGTGAAACTTCTGATTTAACTATCTCGGTTATTTGTTCATGACTTAGATACGTTACGAAAGAGGTTTCCACCATTAATGCGATTTGAAGAATTTGGAAAGGAAGGCACAAATCCGTGGCAATCTTAGGATTCCCGTCAGCAACCTGTGACTCTTCCTTACGGTGCATGCTACCTGCTAGAGGCCTCTTTGAAAAATAATGTATATACTTACTAAAATAATATAAAACTTAATTTCTTAGCCGACAAACATTGCAACTATGTACTTACTCGTATTCTATTCTTCACGACCCTTTTCTTCTAGGTCACCGATCTTGCCATATGTGATTAATTACAGATGTCAATGTGAGGTAGAAACCATTTATCATTAGATGGACTATATACTCGGTTGCTACTGTATGAAACTGTAGTAATTATTCCTTAAATATATGATCCCGTTAAATTAATTTATTTACCGTTGAATACATTGACGTCATAGAATTGTAACACAACGTATATATAGAAAATGTGTCACTTATCACTCGGAGCATGATAATCGATCATATAAGGTCGAAAGGGCCGGCCTCGCCGTGCGGTCAATGAACGATTCTTTATAGTGTCATACATACGTAACTGACGTAAGAATTCATAACTTTTGTTTGTAACTCAACAAGTTTTGATTAATATTTATCGTATTAAAAATTTACTAAGCTCAAGTAGATTGACGTTTGAAATTAGATTTAGCGATAAGATAAGGTAAGGTAAAATAGCGGTAATGTTGCAACTTTTTGTTTCACGTCTGAGGGTTCTAGGACTATGTCAGTAGGAAGTTCGTTCCAAGAAACTTACAATCACATTTGTTATCCACGACTTGATACTCATGGCTTAAGCCAGTACATCGTTCTATTTGAAAGGGTGAGCCCGGATTGAGAGTTTACGTTGTCCTGCGACAAACTGACGCCACTGGTCCTGAAAATTTGCAATGGCAAAAAACTATATGTGGTTAGACCCAATAGAAATGACGTACTGGAACCAAATATCATGCTTACAAAATTTCAAGGAAATCGTACAAGCGGTTTCGGAGGTTACCTCGAACGCAGTGACCTGTGATTTATGTATACCTATTGCGATAACGATGTTTATCTCATTATTCATTATGTAATTTCTTAAGCAGTGATAAATCGATGATTGGGTAGCACGTCCAGATGTGGTGAGGGTGACGCGGTCAGAACCATCGGTTGATTATGTAATAGTTGACATAAGGAAGATTATATAATCATCATGCGTCAAAAATATCTAGTAAATGTGTCATTTTGTTAAATTTTTCGTTTTCTTTGCTAATTAGTAACATAGCTATGATTTAACTATTAATAGCCCACGCATAGCTAAAAGAAATCGGTTTAAATCATGAAGTTTCGAACATGATTTTCCTATAATTTAGATGCGCACGATATGTGAAAGGATTTTTGAAAACGTATCCTGTAGAGAAAGAGAAAATGAAAGATTTTTTTAAATTTGTATCATTACGAATTGCATGGCAAATTGGGCATCGGGTTTTGCGCAAATAGATCCAGATTCCATTCACGGCCACGCGGTACCTTAATTGAAAAATTCAGATGTCTCCGGTATTTCTAATCTATCTAAGCTGGCATAGAACAATCTCCATATATTAGTAGCCGCATTTAATCGCTATGGGCAGACAACTAATACATTTTTTATACATATAAAAATAGAATTTTAAAATAGACGAAGAAATTCCGACAGGAATGAACCCAAACAAATTTTAAATAAGCACAACTCTTTACAAAGTTTGAGATTAACATTTTCAAAAGTCACCTAATTAGCTATCCTGATTATTCCAATCCACCGCGCTATATTCCGGATTGTTTTTGCTCATACATTTAGTGGAAGCAATAAGTTACTTCGTGAAGACGGCTTAAAACCGTTTCGTTAACACTGTGGTTCAATAAATTGCAGCGAATAAACTTGTACTTTAATTAGGTTTATTAATAACGTATTTTGTAACTTCAGTAATACCTACAGTTCTCCAGTAGTCACCTATCATTTAATGATTAAACCTCTTCCAGAAATCATCTTTAAACAGCTGTACTCTTGTACTCTACAAATAAAACAAAGATTCATCTTTTTGTATTCTACCTTATTATCTTTAACTGATTCTTACTTTACTGTTGGGCATGGGTTTCCTCTCATAATAACAAGGGATTAGGCGATAGGCTATAGGGATTAGGTCACTCAGGCCAAGTGCAGTTTAGACTTCAAAAACTACGCCGATGTACGATTTTTTTTGTGATCTCTCAGGCAGATTTCCTCATATTTTCCTTTACCGTTTAAGCCTCTTACATTTAATTTTTAGTCCATTGCATAAAGGGAAAATAATATACAAGACAGAACTTTATATAGATACCGGAAACATTCTGAACTGAAGTAGACTTACTGCGAATTGCTGATGTTTGTTAACAATAGCGTTGTTTGAAACATTTCAAACAAACGGGGGAACGGATCTGGCCTCTGAATCCGTATTGTCTCTACTTTGAGTGGCAAACTCTACTATTGTGGCCGATGCTATTTAGGTTAATATTGCAAAGTGAATTTTGTGAAATAAATTGAACTTTCAGTGAGACTTTCATTTATTGATCCATTGTTATATCGTTTTACAAAAATAATATTTAGAGAACTAACTGAATGCCTCATTGTAATGGTATATTATTATAGCAGTTATATTATATTAATTGTAAATACAAAAGTAGCTAGAAAGCCACTAGCGAATGGCCTCCCGCACGCAGCTCTGCGCAGTTTTTTAAGTTATAATATGCGAATTCATCATCATCATCATCATCAACCCATTATTGTCCCAGTGCTGGGCACGGGTCTCCTCTCAGAATGAGAAGGATTAGGCCATAGTCTACCGCGCTGGCCAAGTGCGTATTGGTAGACTTCACATACCTTTGAAATCTTTTTTTTTAAATCTCTCATGTATACATGTTTCCTCACGATGTTTTCCTTCACCGTTTATGCGATTTTAAAATTAATTAAACCTGTTTTAATGGTAAAGGAAACGTTCACGCCTGAGGGTTTTTTTTAAAGCAACTATAGCCTAAACCCTTCTCATTCTGAGAGGAGAGCCATACCTAGCAATGGAACAACGTAATGGATAGGTAATAAAATGATTTGAACATTACATACTACCTTATCGCTACAAAAGCTCTACCACTTTTGTGTTTGTGGAACTTACATATAAAAAAGGATTTTATATCAATTGTGATGATCCCTTATAAAATACAAGACACGTAGTAAAGCATGTCAAGGCGGCCTATTCTGAGCCTTTCGTGTCAATTATACACTTATGCCGGCACACATGATGAGATGCCACTGAGGGGGTAGGAATAAATTAGTCTAGTATCTTAGTAAATATAGGGTTTATAAGGGTAATATAGTGTTTTTGTTTAAAAAATAAACAGGCAAGGTAGATTGCAATTCACTTCATGGTCACTATAGTCTATGCAGCTATATTTCCAATGCAGCTATTACTCCCAAAAAAGACCAAAGTTCCGCTTGACGTCGGACCACAGTAGTTCTACTCCTGGGTGCTAAGGTAAGGTAGGTCTTGTGTATTTACTTGACTCTTCAAACCAGGCCACTTCAATAATGTGGTAAGGTAGAAACACGGAAAATGTGCCAAGGTGAACGAACGACAAAAAGTAGGTACAAAACAAAGTCTTTAGTATTTTATCAGTTAATTTATCATCTATAAACACGCTTAAAAAACATTAAACCTCCGCAGTCGGTTAAAAAATCGAATATATTTTAAATAAAATAATACGAAACAAAAAACCTAGTATTTCAAATGAAAATTAAATAGCACTCAGTTTTCAGCACGCTAGTTCTGTCCTATTTCTAGTCCAATAATAGAATTTTGAGCGCTCACCGCGAACCACTTCTAAGAATAGATTTTCCTTTCCATTGTTACCCGGTATTCCGGATTTGGTTTTGTATTAGCTCCGAAGCATCATTGTTATCATTTTGTAACAATAACAGAACTATAAAGCAATAGGGGTTTTAGCCCGAATTTACTCAAATATACGCTTAAAACCTTTGTACACTTAAAGTTATCACAAAAGTTACCATATAAATGTTATATGATAAAAATAATGAAGTACCTATTAAATAAGAACCGCAAAAGCTATCTATTTCATGATAATTGGTTGCTGTATCCCACGAACATCTGTATTTAAGCCCAGATAACATTAGATTTCTTCCTATTATCAGCTACAGATACGTTACTGTTTTTTACTCCTTAGTTGGAATGCCACGGATAAGTAGATAGTTTTCTGGTTTGAAGTTTGTGATAGTGGTGCCTACGGAGTCGAATCACAAAGGATCACATCAAAAATGTAACATTGGCCAAAATTTGAAACTTCAATGTAAAATTTATTTAAAAATCGCACCGAGATAAAGTATCAGAATTCCAAGCACAAATTAATTAAAAGCTGAAAGTGTTATAAATTGGGTCTAATTCCTTCTATCGGTCGGAGCGACACCAAACTTCAATATTGTTTTAACGTTCTTTTGACAGTCTATCGGAAACGGCGTCTCATTTTAGGCAGGCTATACACTAAGCAATATAAATAGATGGTAATTTGTAAATTATGATTAAATATATTGACTCAAAAATTCAAAACTAAAACGAGAATAGAGCGAGATCACTGAAGAGCAAACTGATTTAATAATGCAAGGCTTCTAGGTTGTTGTTGTTTCAAATAGTAGGTAGAGAACAAGATCATAGTCAAACCAAAAAAACAGACACGATATAAACCGTTTTTTTAAGCTATTGCATAGCTTTTATCGCGGGCTTTGAGCGCGGCGACCGAATCGAGAAATTCCGTAACGAAAATAAGTAACACCTTTCAACAACTCGGTTGCCTGGAGACTTGATATCCAACTATCAAGTCTCCAGGCAACCGAGTTGTTGACTGTCAATAGAAAAATATGGATATAATTGAATAAAGTATTATTTTACATTCCTTATTATTTTATTTGATATTGGCGACGAGATGTCGAATGAACTAAAAAACAATAAGGAAATACGAGCCACATTACGTGGGTTAAGGAAACGAACCGAAAATTACATTTCGGGAATAGAAAAACTTGACATTGAAGAAATAAATATACGACTGAATTCTTTACAAGAAAATTTGAACAAATTCTACGCGATTCAAGAAAAAATTGAATGGCTTACAGAAGAAGAAAATTTAGAAGAGGAAATAAAATACAGGTACGAATTTGAAGAAATATATACAAAGCTAAAATTTAAATTTTTGAATGTACAAAAAGAAAATAATCGGCTAATACCTGAATGTTCTTTTATATCAGCAAGAGCGGAAGTTTATTTGATAAACTGTTAACTGTCAAGGCACGCTTGAGACGTACACCTAATACAAAAGAGTTATCACCTTATCAGTTAATGTTCGGCAGAGAGGTAAGAACCTATATGCATTATGCATGCCTTATTTAAGAAATCCGCCCCACTATCCAGATTACATTACAATGCACCGCCAACGCAGGAGTTCGAACAAGGTGATAAGGTACAAGTCCGCAGTTACACCAACCCAAGAGTTAAATGGGAGTTCGGAGTCGTCATCCGAAGATTAGGTAGACTCCATTATGAAGTCAGAAGCAGAACTGAAAATGGCATACTGGTGCGCCGTCACCTTGACCAAATGCTGCCGGCGCCCCTGGTGGTGTAAGTGAAAATAGCGGTGGAGGACTGTTGGATATCAAGTCTCCAGGCAACCGAGTTGTTGACTGTCAATAGAAAAATATGGATATAACTGAATAAAGTATTATTTTACATTCCTTATTATTTTATTTGATAACCTTAATTCGTCAACTTGAACACAGATGGCAGTAATACACATTTTTTTATAATCCGTGCAGAAATCTTAAAATTGCGTGAAGTATATTTTATATTCCCATTATAAAATTCAAAATTATATTACCATATTATCCAAATAATATGTTTTATCAACATAAGCTATGTTCAATTCTGGATTGATAAAATAACGTAAAAGAGTGTTTGTTATTTTTAAACGTACAATTACAACTGACAGACTTGACAGCACAAAATCAAAACGCCATTATGATTTATGGTACAAATAATTTGTGTACAAAGTGTTTTAAATATGAATAAACAAAGTGCATTTATTAATGAAAAATGCGATGTACCTGTAACATGCGGCCAAATGTCACAGGCACATCGCATTGATCCATTTATATTGCTGGTTGTTAATACTTTATGTCACTTATTAAATACTTTTCTATTTTATATTTTAGAATGTTCAGTCTTGCTTGGAGTTATGAAATGTCAGAGATATGATAAAATAGTGGATAAAGATGTATTAATGTAAATGTTGATGATTATGGAAGAATATATTGTATTTCTGGAATTCCTTCTGAGCGTTTTCATAGCTTAATAAATGATATGCAATAGCTTTACCGCGGCAGTCTCCGAGTGCCACACGTATTTTTTTTTTTTTCATTGTGATTTTATTCAAATTAAAAAGTAACAGGAAATCATTTTCAATTTAAAATAATAAGTCTGATTTCAACTATTAAATCTTGTCATGTTAATGTTATTGCCAATAGCTGCTTGTCAATCGCATATTGTCTTCGGTATGCGAGCCGCCTTAGGACAGTCATCTGTTACGCAAGTTGGGGACTACCCAACTTGTTATCTTATCGTAATAGAGGGGCTTCCTTGTTTATTTGGTAGATTTCTTCGAATTAATTTGGAGATAATCGCAGTTATATTGAGTTTATGTTTAGTGGTTTGGTAATCTATTTCTTTGAGTTCACTATTTTGTATGGGTATATTATCTTGATTGAAAAATGTCTTAAGCTCGACAGTCGACAATTTACCCCACCCACCACCACTTTTGTTCCCACATTTTATAACTTTCCGATGTATTTTTGGGTGTTTTTATTAAAAAGTGATACAGAATATGGATAGGGCGCTTACACAGTTTCAGGTAGTTGCGGCATATGAACTTCTGAATTCATCTCTAAATAGGACTCAAGTCCTGTCAGAAATCAGTCTCCAGAAATCGAACTACGAAAGGTTCTGCCACCATTCAAAATGACATGTATTATGTATTTATCTATTTTCGTAAAAACTTACCGCAGGAAAAGCCGCGCTCTAAAGCTAGCGAACAAAATTCTAAAAAACAAACATAAAAGCATGACAAATTCGAGGCAGCGAAATTTTGAAACGCGCGCGAAACTCGATATGATTATTACCGACATTAAAACCTTGGATCCACGGGGGATGCGAGTGGGGAATGATCCCACATTAGGCAAATATATAAAAGTAAGCCGGGAGCCGTCGCCACGGGAACAGGGATCCGCCATTACCGCGACTCATGAGCGTGGTCACTGCGGACGATAAAATTATCGACGCGTTACGTAGAATTTTTAAAATGGCTGCTTTTTTGCTGGCACCAAAAGGTTTGTTTTGTACGTAATTAAAATTGGTGCCGTATGTTTTGGGTTTTAAGGAGAAAACAAGTGTGCAGGGTACTTGATGTTAAGTGATCAGTACCATCCTTATTTGTGTGTATTCGAGTCCTTATTCAAGTTGGCCGCAGGTACCTTTTAGGTCTAAGTTAGAGCACCTCTGAGAACATTATAATAACCGCTATGGTATATAGGCTTAACACTTAAGTTTTTCTTTACCGTTCAAGCAAATAATGCGTTTTGCTAAACATAATAAGATATTGGAGCTATTATGTGTATGCATGCGAAATCACTTAAATTTTAATAATTTTATTGTTACATGTTAAAAATCTCAAACCATATCATTCTATTTTTAATTTACTTCTGAAATCTTGGTCACCTCATAAATCTCGTTTAATATTAGTAAATTACCTAATATTCATTAGTAGAATAACCACAGAACCTAATGCTTCATGATCTTACATAAAGACTAGCTTAAACCTTACTAATATGAAATTCGCAATATGTACAAAACCCCCACTGTCACTTCTAAATTCGGAGGGATTAAGCTCAAAGGGTTCTAGATGGATAAGGTAGATTAGCTTTTGATCTTTGTGAAAGGGTTAATATGAGATTGTAAAGGCGCTCAGTAATATATTATGAATATCTATTAAAAGTATGATTTTTTTAAGAAGCTCACCTCAGTTAAAGTTTATAAATTCATTAGACGATGTATAGAACTCATTACATCGTCTGCAAGAGCTCTTTTTAAAATAAAAAGGGGTTGACTGATATATTAATTTGGAATATGGATATTAATTTCGAAGGAGTTTACAAATATTTCTTTTCGGCATCGTTTTACTATAATATCATCAGGAGCAATATTTTAGGCAGTTTGAAATATAAAAAAGTATCCCATTCCTTTTTTATTATGAATATGATAGATACGGTTAAACAAACTTACACAAGGTATCCCAAATTAATCCTGATAATTCCTAATCACCTATCACCACACATTGGGTCTTTGTGTCTTATGTCTGCGTGTGTCCATGGCACACATTAAAATCGTAGTGTGGTGCTATGAGTATAAAAAGCATCATATATTTATTTGTATCGATCGCTCTACCTATCGTCTCTATAAATCGGCCTAAACGGTTGACATTAAACGAACGGCGTCGGAAAAGAATTACAAAGGGTAGCAGGTAAAGCTTCCCTTAATGCCATTGGAGGGATGCTATTAATGATACAACGCTGGCTTTGTTACAGGGGATAACATTTTATTTCGGAAATATATAAACACCATCAGTCTAATTAAATGATAATAAAGTTTGTACATATGTTTGTGGTTCAACTGAGAGAGGATAGTATAATACCGGTACGTAATATGGTGTCGTGACGGTGAGGTAAGGTAAAGCTAATATAAGGGATTTACTTACAAGGGACAGCAAGAGAGCTATGATAAACGTCAGATATGATTCGGATATAATGCGATTGGACACAGATATCCGTGGTTGGGACTAAACACTTAACACAGTTGTTTATCCGTGATGAATTAATAAAAAAAATTCTAACTAAAATCCTTACTAATATTATAAATCCGAAAGTAACTCTGCCTGTCTGTCTGTCTGGTTGTCTCTTCTTCACGCCTAAACCACTTAACCGATTTTAATGAAATTTTGTACAAAGATAGTCTGAGACCCGAGAAAGGACATAGGATAGTTTTTATCTCGGAAACCCCTCGGAAACTAGGGATTGCGATCTTAGAACGATTAATCAAAGAATCGAGCTTTTGGGCCCAAAATATCGATTATTTTAATCGATATTAGTAAGGATTGAATCGTAAACTATGCATTTGATCAAGTGATGATCTTTAGCAAAGTTGAAGGTACGAATTTTCAGTTTTATGTATGTTAGTATGTTAATTTATTTTTTTACCTTTAAACGCGGGCGAAGACGCGGGCAAAAACTAGTACAGAATATAGGGTCGACTAAAAAGTTTTGCCTTTAAGACCCGTCTTTAAAACAATAATATATTATTAAAAAAAAAAAAAACTATAGGTAATAAAATACAATATTTTATCTTCGTTACAAGTAATATCCATTTTTGATATTTTTTATATAGATTTCCTTTTGAAATACCATCGGCACCATGCAGCAAAAGAAATCACCCCATATGGGTGTACAAAAAACCCTCTTTCATCGGTGCTTACGTAAGAGTGCACTTAACACCTACCCTCAAACGCGCCCTTAAAATTTCACATTCCTATTCAAAGTTGTATTGCTTAACTACTATTTCCCGAGGGTTCCACCGCTTTTTCTAGCTGATAAAGTTTTAAATATAATACATAAGTTTTTATGTTCATATGGATGCAAAACGCAGTTACCTATAAATTATTTTAATAAAAAATAGACTTTAAAAACCAACTTATTGGTAAATTTAACGATTAACGAACGATGATATTTTAATAAATAAAATTCTGACATGAATTTACCTTCAGTTTCGTTATAAAACGGTTTTGGAAATGAATTTATTTTAATTAAGTAATTGAAACACATTGTAAACATTTTTGCCAGTGTAAGGTCCTTAAAATAAATATCCTACTTATTTCACTTCAGCGGATTTCTACCAAGATTGCCATAGACAAACATTCACATATACGTAGCTAATATTATAATTCGTGCGTTAATCGTACGTATCGTGCATTCAGAGGCCTTTATGTGTTTACCGAATGCTAATGGGCCCGCGTATCTCGTCTACATCCGGCTCGAAGGACCACATTATATAGTGTCGGCAGAAGTTTAGTGCTACGGAAATTACAAGGGGAGATATTACCACCTTAATTCGGTCACGTAGTGCTGTGTGATGGGAATTTGAGAAATGTGCCCATATTTTAAGAGGTCATTTTTGCGTGCTGCGATTTATGTTGTGTTTGTGTTTATCAATATTGAGCTTGCTAACGAGAACGGCGCTCAAAGGCTGCCTTGTTACCTCCATATATGCTATAACAGCAAATAAAAGCGTAAGAGTAGGGACAAAGTATTTTAAACGAAATATGGGTGCATTTTACTATTCAAACTAATTTACGTTAATGTTTTCACTTTATTTCAAAATATGCATTATTCAATTATAATTCTAAATCATGTCTATGTACTTGTAAAATACTATTTCTTTTTTCATCGAAATATGAATCATTTATGCGCATACAAAATCTCTTTATTTTTTTTTTTTAAATATATGAGTAGCAGACGAGCATGCAGTCCACCTGATGGTAAGTGGCTTCTGCCGCCCATGGACATCTGTAATCAACCCCAGACAGGAATAGATATTCCTAACTGAGGTCGGCCACAGATGCGCCGCTACCCCTGAGGACTAAGCTGGAACGCCTCAGAAAAGTCTGTCTCCCTTACCACACTCTTCAAACCTTACGGGGTGCGGTACATAGCAGCGCCTAACACTGTTGTTATTAGGTAGAAATAGGTGTGGCTGTGGTGTCGCCGGAGTCGAACCACAAACGGTTCTAACACCTTATACTACAAATTAGGTCTCGTCCGCGTTAAAACTTTTCACACCAATGAAACAATAGTATACTATATTAATTAAACCTTAATAGTCATTTGGGGCGCTGACTCCATGACATGACATCCATGACAATATGTCCGACAGGTACGCGTCACATTTGCACAATCCCTTAAGATCATGGGATGAAACAGGGCTTAGTGTTCCCCATACCGTGCGTGCGCAGTCATTTCGTGTTTATCGCGCTTTGCCGAGTGTGGTGGAATAAGACTTCATAGACTTTAACGTAAGAGACCTACAATTCTTTAAAAGCATTGACCACTTAATAACTTAGAATTTGATCTTGTGTTAGACTTATATGATTATTATTAAAAGACGTAGACGTTAGAAGCGTGTGCCTAAACAGAGATACTTACAAGAGATGTTTCAACTTAAGCTTCTAGCACAGTAACGCGTGTGTGGTTGACCTCCGGTAAAACTCTACAACACTTTTAAAAGCTTTTATTTAACTTCACTTATTTGTATGTATGTCGGAACTTCGCAAGTTACATTTTAACAATGACATTTATTTTACCTTTCGAAAACCTGAAAATTCGTTCACTACCCTTTGTGCAGATCAATACCACGCGACCGTCGGGGTGCGTCATCTATATTAATTAATATTGCGAGCGCCACAAGCGACCAACTTGGGAAATTAGTTGGTGCATTGTTGACAACATATGCTGCATGTAATATGCACCGCACATTTCCGATTGAATTCCCGTAAGAGCACTTCAATGGTACAAGCTTGCGACCACATTTATGTAATATGCACAAACAAATGTATGAGTAAATGTATCGTAACATGCAGTTCAAGTAAATGGCCACTGCTGCCCGTGGACATCTCCAACTAAAGTGTACTTGAAAGGTGGTAGGACCCATGTGCTACCTATTTCTGTCCAATATAGCAGTATCGCACACTGGTATGTTTAGTTTTGATGGGTGTAATAATAAGACAATTACATTTACACGACACTCTCAGAAACACAGAAATATATCATTACTCTATCTCTGATACAACTTAAAGGTTATTTGCAGATGACGATAGATAGTTATGCTATGCAATGACTACCATCAGTTGGATTACCTGCTGGTTTACTATTTTAATGTCATAATTAAATAAAAGACCTATTAAAAGGTTTTGAAAACAAACTTTTAAGTACCTAACATCCTTTTGTTTCGTATTATCCGAAAACCTTTTTTTTTTATAATATAGGAGTAGCAGACGAGCATGCAGTCCACCTGATGGTAAGTGGCTACTGCCGCCCATGGACATCTGTAATCAACCCCAGATAGGATAGATATTCCTACCTGAGGTCGGCCACAGATGCGCCGCTACCCTTGAGGACTAAGCTGGAACGCCTCGGAAAAGTATGTCTCCCTTACCACAACCTTCAATACGGAACACAGCAGCGCTTAACACTGCTGTTATTAAGCAGAAATAGGTATGGCGGTGGTGCCGCCGGAGTTGAACCACAAAGGGTTCTACTACCTTCAAATAGGTGATCGTCATATTGAGGCGATTGTCATATTGGATTTAGAAAAACGTCAGTAATTTAATCATGTGTTGTCATCCGAACCAAACATGTATACAAAATTTCAGCTTAATCGGTTGGGCTTAACTTGTTCAAAAACTATTTGCGAGATTTTACGCTTACATACATACGAGCTAAGATAGCAATTTGAAGCTTGTAAAACTTGTGTAATAGCTTGCAAAATTGATTAAACATGCATTTCGCTGGCGAAAATTCCATCAGAAAGTGCGCAAAATTTTCAAAGAAAGTTGTGGCCGTGTTCAAAGATTGTCATCGGGAACCTCTCAAGTTGAACGGAAATTGAATCGATAAGTTCCGTAGATAATTTCCAAGTCTAGGAAGTGCAAGCATTTTGGAGAAAGTAAATACTATTACAGCTCGTCGTCAACCCACTATGCCTACCGCTGGGCACGGGTTTCCTCGTGAAGTATGAAGTGTTTGTGTGTGGGCCATAGTCCACTGCACTGACCAATTGCGTATTAGTAGAGTTCGCACACCTTTGACAACTTTATTTCCAAGTGATATTTTTGTTGAAATTTATTTGCGGAACGCCTAAAATATGTTACGTTATTTTGAGTGAAAATTTTCTAGATAAAGGGTTTTCCAGTTACTTCGCGAGCCTTAACGCTTTGGTGACCCATGTAGATAATAAATGACTTAGCCGAATGGGCTCCTGCCCATTTTCTAAATTGGAATCCTTGGTCAGCTTCTAGTGCCTTCACGCACAAAAAGGTAGGTACTATTTTCGGCCTACATCTCATGATAGAATCATATAATTCAGGTATTAAAGGTTTTTCTTAAAAACTATACACAAAGAGATGCTTCCTCCAAATCAAACGCAACTTTTTTCGAATTGAAATTGAACACGAGTTATCCTTCACGAAGTGCTAATTTTCAATTGAATTTCATCGTGTTCAACAGATTGATGATAAGAGAGTAACCGAAGCGAGGGCCTAAGATAGACGAAAATCGAATAGATGCGTTTCGGAGATAACTTGAAGATGTCTGTAACGCAATATTTAAATGGAAAACAACATTACGGCAACCTTTGTAGGCAATTTCAGAAAAAAATTATTCGTTCCTACCGACTTATGTTTGTATTTCGTTTTACTTTTTTCTATATGATTTTAGCGTTATCTTTTGTCATTGCGTTCTATTCGTATCTACTACCTATTTTTACACGCTATATATTAGCTTCACTTGTATGTTTGTCAGTAAGTAACTCCGTTTTTCAGTAGAAAGAGATTAACATACATCCTTAACTTACCCTATATTTTAGTTGATTTTATCATAAAAACGAGTTTTTAGTTTTTTTGAACTATTAATGTTTATTTTCTTTGTTTTTAAAAGTATTTAATATGATTTGCAGATTTGATCTAAACAAAAATATGTATTAATCTGTCTATTGTGATCACTATATAAAATGTACATCCCGTAAACAGAGACCATTTATTTTTTTAAGATATACAAAGAAAGGTAATTGAACCTTTGTCGGTAAAATAACCTCCAGTTCTTTACAGAATAAAAACCGTTCGTACAACTAGTCATTATAGTAAAAATAATACTTGAAACATGTTCACGTTAATCAGTACCTAAATTGTTTATTTGTTCATAAATAAAACATAGAGACATTAAGCGTGTATCTATAAGACAACCCTATTTCGCCGCGGGATAAAACTGCACATCCAACTAAATCAAGGGTCCCGGCGACATGTCGCACAAATAAAATAATTTCGACATATTGAACGTGAAAGGGAAATCCAAGCACCACATATTGGCATGCTTAAAGAGACATCATGCAGCTTCCACTCAGTCAGGCGAAGAAATCGAGCCTTACACATCCAAAAGAACGTAGCCACCTTTGTAGAGACATTCAAAACCAAACTGTATAGAGCAGTGAAAAGATTTGTGGTTTGAAAGAGAGCAAAAGAATTGATTTTCGGCAAGACGTCAGGAATCACGTTCCGAGGATTATGCTGTATCCCCGATTTATGTATTTTTGAATTGTTCGAAAGGGTGCCAGGTTTGAGACGCCTGTCGTAGATTACAGGCGACGGAAAATGCCCGGTTTTTAACTGAGGGGCCGAAAAGACCCGATGCAATATTGTCAGGGGTGGATGAACTGGGGAATATGAAATTTGAATAATGCAAATAATAACGTTATTAGTTAATTTCTTTTGAGTAAGAGCATCGTCATGTCACGCTTGTAAAAAGACTCAATCATTTATATGTAAAATATGAAATACAGATTTAATGTTTCGCGAACGGTACAAATCCTTATTGTCCTTACTATAATATTATAATTCCGAAAGTAACTCTGTCTGTCTGTCTGGTTGTCTCTTGTTCACGCCTAAACCACTGAACCGATTTTAATGAAATTTTGTACAAAGATAGTCTGAGACCAGAGAAAGGACATAGGATAGTTTTTATCCCGGAAATCCCACGGGAACTAGGGATGGGATCTAAGATCGATTAATCCAAGAATCGATCTTTTGGACCCAAAACATCGATTATTTTAATCGATATTAGTAAGGATTGAGTCGTAAACTATGAATTTGATCAAGTGATGATCTTTAGCAAAGTTGAAGGTACGAATTTTCAGTTTTATGTATGTTAATATGTTATATTATTTTCTTTTAAACGCGGGCGAAGCCGCGGGCAAAAACTAGTAATCAATATTTAATTATTGAATTATAACTTTTTTTTTCAAATAACTCACATTTTATGACCTTTTTAAGGATTTGACATAGATTCGCAGTAGCTGTAGATAGACAATGGGGTTGACGTCCCATAAGATCCTTATCTTGACTGGGGATGATGAAAAACAAACAAAACAGTTCAATAATATTGGAATTTAATATTTTTAACACATTTTCCGTTTCACAAAAAGTAAGACTATTAAAGCGCACTAGTAGTGTGTCTAAAACAATTTCAAACTACTCTTACATTTCGTTGCTGGCCCCCAAAGAGCAATATTAAAAACTGCACTGTTTTGCTCGTCGTGGAAAACACTGAAAAAATATTCATAATCCAAAAATGTCTGCTAAGCGTAGCCGACATTTTTGCTTTGTGAGCTTGAACGGGGCTTCGCATTCATGGACTTGTCTTACTGTAAACTATCAACTAGTTTTCGATAAAGACTGCGACATTCGCTCGCTCATCAAACCATCACCAATTCAAACGTGGAATAGAGTGATTGACTTGGTTAGTGTAGGTTGGTAAGTTTGTGCACTTTTGATCAAGATAAAGCTAAAGGTTTAGAGTTTGCGGCAAATGTCACGGGTACGAATGCGGCAGTAGGCTCTCTGTTTGCGATTCTAAATGACGCCCTTCATACATAACCATCGGAAATAAAGTGTAATTTAATAATCCGTACTGATACAATAATTACTAATAATATTATAAAAACAACAAAAAAATTCGACTGCCCGACTCCCGCCATATAGAGGAATCCAATGACAGGTCATAATTATGTTAAAATCCGTTCAGCGGTTTAGACAGCAGAGCGCGCCATAATCAAATCAAATCAAATGTTTTTTTTTATCCAAAATAGGTTCTTTACAGAGCACTTTTTGAACTTCAATACAACTACCACCACTTCACAAGGTGTTTCGTTATAGAGAAGTATAGTATACGACATACGCTTGAAAAACATTAACCTCTGGAATCGGGTAAAACTACCAGGTAGTGAAGACCTAAATTGAATCAGTACCTTGTTAGTTGCGAGAATTTGCAACACACTTCCGTCGGTGAGACGATTGCCCAAGCATGCATTCTTGCCACGCTCAAAATTTGTTACATTGTATATTTTCCGGAAAAGACTAGCTTATACCAGCTACGAGCTTTTGAATATTTACATTTAGTTTTATTGAGTTGCCGCAGTTTCGTTATCGCGTTTTGTATCGAGTTTTGTCGTCTTGATTATTTGGTAGAGATTTTATTTCCATTTGAATTCCAGTCGCTTTTTTTAAATTAATCTACAAAATGTTAGGTCAGATATCTGTTGACAGGGTACGCCTGATATCAGATGAGTTGACTGCCCTACTACTTTCATAACTAAAAACACACAATAATAACAGAAACATTGTATAGATTATACATTGTATGTAATATCCAAAAAAATCTATAAAATGAACAAACAGGAATAATAATTTCTATTTAACTTCTTAACATCATTGTCAACTGATTACTGTTCCACTGCAGTAGACAGGTCTTTGGCCGAAAGGGAGGATTTTAAACTGATGAGGTAGCGCTGAGATATTGCAGAACTGTAATTCCGACTATCATCTATAAATTTTTATCTTTATGCATTTAAAAATACGTGATATTTGATTTCTAAAACACTTATTACAATAAAAATAAAGGATTAAAACCTCAGACCCTCCTTGCATGGATAAACACGTAACACTGTGCTACGACTCACTACGCAAACAGCTCCACATCGCAAATCATGTTTACCGAGTTATCTAAAAATGTACACATTTTCGGGCCGACGAAGCATATGATTAAAGGAATATTTTATCATCAAATAAAAGATCAAAGGCTTTCTGTAAAAACACTTTAAATACATTAGAGGCGTTAGAATTGTTATTTTGCTTATGAATATAGTGATTGATACTTTCTTAAGAACTATTTCGTAAATACATACGTATTCATTCAATACTAAGTTTCGGATTTGTCTGATAGTAAAAAAGTTAAAAAACATCCAGTAAAGTAACTAATATAATGCTTTGAACTTACAAAGTACTTTCTTTAATTCTTCGTAAAGCCTATCCAAATATTTACCGAAAGGTACTGTCACTTATTCATGAGAGACGAAGTTAACATCAGGCGACAACGTCACCACTATAACTACAATAAAGTCGTCGAAGTCGACAGTTATCAATAATAACGTTTCAATATCGGACACCTTCATAGTTCACCTTGTGATCCAGGAAAGTATCATGTGTCAATGTTTTCAGAATTTAAAGAAGTTTTGACGAACCGCTTTCGAAATTTCGTATATCATATTAATTAACTATTAAATTTGTAGCGAATTTAGCCTTAAATGTTAAAAGATTTTTAAACACACTAACATAAAGTATTCCATTTCCATTCTAAATTTAACCTCATTCGTCTAACGATGATCATTTCGATTTCAACCAGAACTATTTGCGTCATTTTCTAAATTGAATCAAGCACTGGTCTGAACGAAACATCCATGATAGTTGTAGCGTTAAATTTAATCGCCACATTGCTATTGTCGTAATGTTGGTATGAAAACTATTTTTACAGCAATCGATCCGAGCGTATTTTCACGCAAACTTCTAATCATAAACATTTTAATTGATGAATTGAAGAATGATACGACTAATAATTATATCAATTAGTAGTAAAGTAGTTTTCAGACGGACATACATTTTCTAAGACATGATTTATGTATATAAATAATTTCCCCTTTATGTATTTTGGTATACAAGAAATTACATCATTATTTATACCTTTCAGATATAAGTAACGAAACGGCTAAGGATACTTAATTTTAAGCTATTGGTTTCATAACTAGCTAATATTATAGAAATAAAAATCCAACTGCTTAATAATATAGCCTATGGTCACTTCCATAATAAAATATAGACACCTTACAAAACCTCACTGTTGAAATGCGTCAATCCGTTTGAGCGATATGTTTGGGCTCAAAATTGAGACAAATTTATCATTAAGATGTCTCAAAACAGAACCGGAAAAAATATGTTCCGAAGCTGTTATTACTAATTGTGATTAAAAATTAGTTCTGAAGAAAAAACTTTAAAATATCCTTTGAATTAAGTCAACATACCTTACATATTGTAACTTAATAAGTATAACGGAAGTGCAATGGATATGTACCTACAGCAGATTTTATTAATTTTCAAACATAAGTAATAACAAAGTACTCCTATTATAAAGTCACATAATATGACCATATAATATACGATCGAGTTTGGGAGAATCAACATTAATCAGAGATATTACAGTTCACTTGTCGCACTGCAATTAGTGCTTGAGCGAAGATAGTGAATACAGCAATCAAACCGTATTCGTAATGGCTTTCGGGTAAGGATCCTGTCACATTAGCGGTTATAAGCTAACTTCAGCTTTTATGAAAAGTAGCTAATGAACCTGCCGTTCCCCTCACGGTTAGTTGTCAGCTAATGTGATGAATTTCAAATAGAATTAGTGTCCTATGTGAGGTCATCGACAGGTGCATACACATGGACACCCAAGAGGAAATAGCTGGAATATCTCTACCTCACGGCAATAAAGATCTCCCTTCTTTAATTTATTTCTTGAAACAATGAATCCAATTAAAAGGTTTCAGCATATCCAATGGAAGGTATGCATATTCAAACAAAGACCTACTTTCTATTTGCAAGCCGCAAATTGGTTCCGATAAGTGGGATAAGATCCTAATTCATCCACGCTGAATCGGTTGAAACACTCTGCTATGCTAATTCTGCTTTTAGTCCATTTGCGAATGGAAATTAGGTGACGAGGTCGGGCCGTGATAGTTTCATTTGGAGCTCTACTTATGCATCACCACATATGGCTATTAGGAGTGCTGCAAGGATCTGCTTTGGGTCCTAATTTGTTTGTTGTTACTGGTTCTGCTCTATTAAATGTACGTAATAGGTACGAAAAGTGGGAGTATATAGAAAAGTAATATTACATTTTAAGAACCGGCAAAACAAACAACTTTATTCAGTTATAGATTCAACCTTTTACACTGCTTACACAATGAATGCAAACATTATGGATGTTAAAGGCATAATAAAAACGTAGCACCCGAGACACGCCAAATTTTCCTTATAGCTATCGTCGACAAACTCCATTATAAAAGGAAAAGTAATGGCTGAGGGGTTTGATAAGCATGCTTATGCAAATTCCCATTTCCATAACCCTATAGAAACGTCTAAACGGTGTACCTGACAAAAGCCATTGAGGCTCTTGCGTGTCGAGCGAAAATGATCGTTTCACAGCCGTCCTCACCGTAACATAACAGACAAAGAATACCAGCGGCTATAAATTTTCGTTTTGAACACATTTTTAGCGACACAACTACCTCCAGTGTCGCTCCGAGGTACAACTCAGACGCCACTTCTAAGATACTTAAGCTACAATTAGTTGCGCTGTGCGTGTGAAATAGTGCTTATATTCTCGTAAACATGTCGAACTTCTGCTTTTACTATGCTTGCTAGATAAAGTCGTAAGTAAACTGACCAATATTAATAACAATTACATACTTTAGATCGAAATACATTAATCTATTATTAGTATTTAGGTGTTGAAGCTGTCGTCATTTAATATTCTCTTTCATGATTAACCTATTTTCACACCTGGGAATGTGTCTCTTCTCAATATCAAGGATTTAGGCCACAATTCTGGCAAAGTTCGGACCGTTAGACTTGGCACACCGTCGAAAACCTAAAGAATATTTTATTTGAATGGTAAAGCATCTAACAATTAGCAGCATTAACATATGAAATATACATGACAGATAAAGGATTTATTATTTATTCTCTTTACTCCACGAAAAATTGTTTCTGATCTACTTTCGGCTTCCGTGGCCACGTTTAATGAACTAAAAAGATCAACTCCTTTATACATTCTGCTCAATCGTACCTACGAGTAATTTAATACTGGCAAAAACAAAGAAACTACTATAAGTATTTAATCGTAAGTTTTATCATAAAAGTTATTTGTTGTTGTGGAGTGGCGAAGAAGTTAGATATCTAAGTTGAGCTTCAGTGCCAAGCGGCGGCAGGAATTCTACGGCGCTCTGTTTTAAAACTTCCTACAGTTTCTGTTATTTTCCACGTGACCTGGTGTATAAAATGTTAAAGAATTTCCAGGTAAACAGCGAAAGCCCATTAGCATTTCTTCAGTACAGGTGCTTCACAAAACATTTTGACTTTTAGAACAGTGGCAATTAAAATTCAGTAGGTCCGTCCATTAACCAATGTTGAAGAATCTTGTTCTATTATATAATTTACCTACTAACTGTTATCTGCTCCTTCGTTTGCGTTTTTCTTTTTAATATTAAAGTAGGATCGAGTATTAAGTCCATCTGACGGTAAGTGAATACAACCGCCGCTACTCCTGAGGACTAAGTTGGAACATCTCGGAAAAATAGAGATATACTTTTTTTATGGTAAGGTTAGCTGGCGTCGCTCCCACGTCGCCGGGTACCTTTTGAAGGTTTCCCCTCGTAAACAAAAAAAAATGTAGCGATGGTACCGCCGGATTCGAAGAACAAAGGGTTCTACCACTTTAAAAATGTAATTACACATGGGAATTCGTCTTAGCCTATGCCTTTTACAAATTAAAATGTACAAGTGATATCTTCCGACCATCTGGATGACTTCTCTAAGTTTTGAATGAGTACTAAAAGACCACTATCTGATTCTTCGTGTACAAGCTGACAACATCTCTTAATTAAGATGTCTAAAATAAAATCTCTTAGCTCATTCATTTTCTTTGCAGTCCTTTGTCAGTAAAAGCTTCGGAGTGCGTACCTGAAACAATAGAATTTTATTTTTAAGCCCTTTTGAAAAAATGATAAGATACTACAAAGAACTTAGAACTAAATATTAAGGCTATAAATAATTAACTTTCTTAAAAACTTTCAAAAGGGTACCTAAGAGTGATTGAGTCTTCAGTGAAGAAAGATCTAACAATAACATAATTTTTACACGGGTGAAAAATTTCTCAGATCGCACCTGAAGAGTATGGAGTTGAAACGCCTCAGATAAGTATGTCTCCTTTACCACACACCCAAAATCTGAACACAGCAGAGCTTTACAGTACTGTAATTAAGCAAAAAAGTAGTGTAGTGTTGGTGGGTGGGTGCAGGAGGCGCTTCTGACAATTTCCTAGATTTACCTAATCATTAAACCGCCTCTTAGTATATCCATTGGAAGTGAGAGAATATATAGACAATATAGAGATTATTCTCGTGCAATCTTATTCTGCTGAGAGATTTAGTAAATACAAATTTTATTATAAGCCATCTCTGACCTTGTTAAATGAACTGTACGAGTAGGTAATATAAACTTCATCACAATTATTAAATGAAACTGATGGCAAGCCAAGATACCACAAACAAGCAGTAAAACAACGGTTCACGGGTACACGGGAAGCTCATAAGGTAGTCGTCTCACTTTCAATCGTTAACTAAGAACGAGTCAGAGAGAATAAATACTTTATCATCCAATTAATTATTGGCATTGATTGTATTGATGTAAGTATGTTAATGTTAATGTATGGCAATCCCTGATGTTTAGGTTTTAATTATTTCTTCATCTATAATTCGTAGAGTTGTTCCCGTTGAAGGTAGATATTCGACTTTTATTGCAATTATCGCATGGTACAAATTCCAAAATATCGGTCTGCTTTGGCAAGAATTCTAGGACCCTGTACTTAACATGAATTCATTCATTTATTTTGTGTTCATGGACATCTGTGGTATAATAATTTTCATGTATTGTTAGTAAGTGTAGTTTGGCAAAGAGAGATCGCCCTCCAAGCTAGATAGATGATCATGCCTGAGGACCACTGTACTCCGATAGTCATAGTTCAGAACATGATATGCAAGATTTCGAGCAAACTCCGATACCGTGATTCAGAATCGTGTGCTATATCTCTTGATGAATCGCCGGCAGTCGCCGCAGTAGACTTAATCGTTCAGAGCGTTTTAATCTTAACATCTTTCGCGGTATGACACGTAATATCCCAGATACACCCCAAATTACAGTACAACAATAAAATTCACGGAGTACTCATAAACTTTCTAGTTCAGTGAAAGCTTGTGAATTATCTATGAGTCGTAAAAGAAAGGTCTGTCATCGCATGTTTAATACAGACTTATTGGAGATACGCTTTTCAGTATTTCGTTCACATTTGATTTATCCAATATTCATATTGTTCAATTCGTGTATTCTATCTGTTTATAGGTTAACAGTCTTGAATAAAACTTGCTACTCACGGACGGGTTTGACTTATAAGTTGTAAGCATGCATAATAAATTCTTTGTTTTCCTATATTTCGTTTCTATTCGTTTTATTCAACAATCATGTTCTTATTCATACCCTGGATTTGCTTAAAGTTTAACTCGACCTTGAATAAAGCTTACAACTGTCGCGCTTGTGTGACTTACAAGTTATAGGCATACATAATTAATGTCTTCATATAAGCCCAGTTCGGTTAGTAAACGAGTAGCTACATAGTACATACCCAGCGATCGATGACTTCAAACATGTGAGAATTATTACAAGAATTACGTACAAGTTAACCTCTAGGGAAGCGCGCGTAGCCCTGTGGAAGGTATGTGTAAATCGGAAATGAGTTACTAACGCACCTTACTAATACTCAATATAGCCTAATTTTGTCTACCATAGATCGATATTTGACAATATCTTTTATTAAAAATTTTGATCATGTATTTCAAAATTTTTGCGTTAAACAGCTTCCGTAGCGGTCGGCATTTACAGTTGCAAGTTGCTTATGCAGTTTGAAACCATCTGAAATTCGACTGGCCACTAACCCGTACCTTTCTTTCGCAAATTAGGAGTCGGAAATATTTCTTTTTATTTAAATCATCAAGCCATTCAAGCAATACCTTACAAATTATTAGAAGAAATAAGTCAAGAAATAATTAGAAAGCGATACCTTAGAAATTTCATCGATTTGAGTCACAAAAGGTAAGACAAAGGTACAATTATTCCTGATTCATGTATAAGTTATGTACAACTGGTAACTATCGCGTGTTCTTCGGTCATTGATACGCTATTTGGTCCTGAAACTTTTATGAATGTTACTCTTGTTGTTTTCAGTTGCAGATCAATATTTAGAATTGGGTGGTTTTAGTATTGACGTCAAAGGAAATTCTTGGAATATTTAATATTAACGAATAGATGATACAATTTCTTATAGGTATTGAGTTAGACAGTACCTACTATAGAAGTATAAGGTTGGCAGATGCTGTAGAATTTCTAAATTCTGTATTTTTATTAAGCAAGCATAAACCATATCAAAATAATTTCTATATTTATTCAACTTATATTATTTCAACTTAACATGATAAATTAATGTGTAATTGAAATTACTAAGAAATAACCTTTAGTATATACATCCAAGGCTTTACTTACATAAATGGCCGAATAAATAATGTTTCTATCATTAAACGTGCTTACTTTAGCTTTTGCTAAGAAGCCGAAGAGAAAAAAGAGAAGTTTTAAAGAAATAAGCCTCTAACAACATACAAACTTTACACCGAATATTGTTCAACACACAACAAGTCTGGTTAAGTTCACTACAGTGGGATCGAGAGCAAATTTCGTGCAGTAACAGAGGTCAAAGCTTCAGTTTTCAACTTGAGTTTGGTGCGCAAACCAGTAATATCTGCCTCAATCCGGACCAAATTGGATTGGACAGCGCCGCACCGGCTTTGCATTGGAATAAAATATTTTATCTAGTACTACAGTTTCCAGTTTCAGGTAGAAATTTTCAATTCTTGCGGCAGTACATTTGGGTATTTAGGTTACAAAGGCATTGAAATATATTAACTTAATTCTTTTGGATTAATAATATGTTGTACATGTACATGATATGTAAATATTTAGTTTAGTATTTGATCAACATTTTAACATTAGGTACTGCATTTACTTAAGGCTGCATTTGGCCCTTGAAAAAGCTTGTGAAAGAAAATGTATATCAGTTGTACCTGTTTGACTTTCATTAAACATGAAAAAAAAATCACTATTAAAAATTAAAAAATCAGAAGCTAAAACAATCTATGACCATAATAAAATCCAAACCATTTGAGATCCAATTACGTACAAAACCTAAATTTG
Source organism: Epargyreus clarus clarus (assembly GCA_014595695.2). NCBI lineage: Eukaryota > Metazoa > Arthropoda > Insecta > Lepidoptera > Hesperiidae > Epargyreus > Epargyreus clarus. Next base: position 1,054,022 of record JACTTY020000059.1, on the reverse strand, counting down.
ATTTGAAACTGAATCATTGTCTCCAAGACTCAGGTTCGCGTGCCGGCCAGGCATTGCCTCCGCCATGCATAAATCATGGTCACCAACTCGGTCCTTTTAGAGAATGAAACTTTTGTTCGCATATTTAAGACTCATTGAACTCACTGGATTCCCAACTTGGTGTAGGTGCCCATAATTAAAACCAGAAAGTAGGTCATTTGATAAAACCTATCCTGGTATATGTTTTAATATTATTTGCTTTATACAAACCGTGTACAGAATATGTAGCAAAGTTGTTAAGCAAAATATGTGATGAATAAAAATTGCCCTATTTTCAGGATTAAACATTAACTTTGTATTGAAAATCAACATAGATTTTTAACGGTTGGTTTGCCTTAGGCTGTAGTCTCGACTCAAGCAAAGTTTAGAACACTTGGTAGATTGACTACATCCATCACAGTAATAAACACTGATACAACAGTAAAGGAAAACATCGAAGAGAAACCTGTACGTCTATGAGGTATTAAAAAAGAGAAGTCCTCAAAGGTGGTAAAATCTACAACACTTAGCAAGCGCGTTGAACCTAAACCTAATGACCTAAACCAGTCTCATTCTTGAAAGGAACCCCGTGCCCCGCAATATGACAATAATATGCTGACGACGATGATCCACAATAAAAGCCTATTCATTCGTCTGATTGTCTTCAAGGTTATAACTAAAACTACTCCACTTCCACATTCCACTGTAAGAAACAACAAGACTCAATTTCTTTCCCGAGCACCAACTGAACTATAACCGGATAATAAAGTAATACGGTTACTCCTATGGTATTAAGCCTCTTTATGTCCTCCCATATGATGGAGATCGTTACATGGTCCGTAAACCACAACGACACTGCGGTATCCACATCTGGGTCACAAGTAGACAAAGATTCAACCGAACAATGGAAATATACAATAATACGTAGCCTACTTCCGGTAATTAAAAACTAACCCTTATATCAATAATTAATAAACTAATTTAAGTAATGGATAGGTGCTTCATTTTTATGTGGTAGATTTAGTAAAAGTATACAATTAGAGGTAAGTTGTCTAACAATATGCTATCGCCAAATACAGAGTTTTTTTTTATAAAATTGAAATAGCAAACTTGGTCATCCGTAACTAACTCCATATGGAACGGGGGTTTTACCTGAAGCCGATCATACTAACTAACTAATTTGATCATCTTTGTTTGGTAACCATCTTCAAATACACTGGAAAGTTTATGACATGTGTATGATTACTTGTAAGGAAGTTATTGGAAGTTTAATATTATGTAGGTTACCGTTCCAATCAGAACACAGTACCACATATACTGGTGCTATAACCAATAACACAGGGATGTATAATAGCAGCATTTTAAAAGTGTACGTTTTAATCGTACAACAAAGTCATTCAAAAACCTACATTAACGATAAAACATTTCAGTATGCATGAGAATACCTTAGGGTATTCCCTTGTCCCTGTCCTGTCCTTGTCCCTGTAGTTCCGGGATCAGAATAGGGCTACGGTATCCTCTGCCTGTCGTAAGAGGCGACTAAAAGGGGGCTTTCGGGGTTGCGGACGGCAAGAGTGGGAGCTCTAACCGCCTGGCTAGCGACCCCGGGAAGAACGATGGTATGTGTGACCTCATACCGTCGTACGCTCCACACGGAGTGGCGAGCTTCATAAGCATCTGGACGGAGCCAGACGGGGCCATGCGCCAAGAGGACTCCGGTTGCGTTTCTTTGGAGATCCCGGAGTCCTCTACGCAGCGCTGAGGATGGTCACCGGGGGGGTTTTAGTGCGGTAAAAGTCCCACATAACCCGTCGTTGCTCCCACGGCGTCGGGTACCTTTTGAAGGTTTCCCCCTCGTCAACAAAAAAAAAAAAAAAGGGGTAAACACCGACTGCCATATTTCACGGCAATGATTTAATACAATCTTATTATCGAACGTTATAGAAATCATATTAACGCCTTTTTGCAATAACCGTATACATAATAATAATAAATATTATAACCGTGAAAGCGTAGGCACATATTGCGGTACTTGTTATTCAATCAAAAACAGTCGTACGGATTTGTATGAAATTTCGGTACATAAATAGTTTATGACCTGAATAAAGAGAGGATTATCTCGCTAGTCAGTAATCATAATTTAATTATTCTCTCTGTCCTCAGCTTTTGAAGTCCATGGGGGAACAAAGTCGCGTGAATTCGCTAGTAAAAAAGATAGAGCCTTGTAACAGACGGACATACGAACTGACAGCGGACACTCAGTAACAGGGTCCCATTTCTACCCTTCGAATACTGAACCCTAAAAAGTAAAAAGCTCGAGAAAAGCGATTTTACCAGAATTTAATTCACCCTTGAAAACTTAACAAAGATCAATCTTCGCATCGTAACGTCGCCGTTTGTCTCGTGCGCAAATACTTTTAGCTGGGTAAGTAAGTAATCCGTCTTACGTTGTGCTGAGACATCCCAAAGCGGTAACTTTACAATTCACGACTACGACACTGTAGGGCAATGTCTAATGTAATGAGTTCATATATAGATTTTGAATGAAATAATGTCTTTGAGTTTATCAAAATTACTCGAAACACGTACGTTTTAATTTCAGTAAACCAAAAAAAATCCTCCAAGTGTACCTTATGGTTAACACTGTTGTCCATAGACATATGTAGCCAACACCAAGTAAGATTTGATTCTGATCTCAGGCCAGCCACAGACGTGTTGCCAAGTTGGAACCACAACGTAGCCTCTTTAATAGTCATTTTCGGTACTAACTGTAGAACCGTGATGGGGTCTACTACTTCCAAAACAAGAGACAGAAAACATTCAATTTATAATACTAGTACGAAAAAAACAATTAATTAAGGTCGTCGTCGTCAAGAATGAACACCTTAAGTAATTCCGCTACATCCCACATAAGGTGACGTGTTTGGATAATTGGAGGCGCTTGCCAAAAAGAACTCAATTTATTTCGGCTCATCAACCTTAATTTGTGATCTTAATGTGGTCGGAGCTTTATTTTATGGACATTTAGAAGCCAAATGGGTTAATGAGGTAACATGACCGACTGTTTGTATGGCCTTGCGTAATATCGGCTTGCTCGTCAACTTTTGTACGATAAATAATTTTATTTATAGTGGTCTTCGTAATTGACATGTAGAGGGTTCTGAGTTCAATTCCCGTTCAGTACATATCTAAATTATTGATTATTAATTTATTTTTATGAGGTTTACTGTGGTATAATCGGAACGGATTTTTTCAAAATGTACACGTATTAAAAATTGATACATAAAAGCTTCATTATTATAGTTTTCAAAATGAATTACAGTCACTATTGCTAACTCTTACTTAATTATTTATTAATCTTTACTTATTCTTGCTACATATTTTACCCATCACAATAATGTTTTTAAACTTCAAGGTATACCCTTCATAACCCTTAACATAATGGTGGATTCCACAACAATATAGCCTCAAATAATTTATTCATAGTCGTTAAACTGTCCAGAAACTCTTTACATAAACAAATATGAACATAATCAAGGGGTTGATACCCACACGAGCCCCATGTGCGCTAATAAAGTGCATCCAGTCTAATCACCCCTACGACGCCTTTGGGACGAATGGAGTGCTCGATGCTAACTAATCCCTCTAATTCCGAAATGGACAAGTAACACTAGTTAAGGCTTATGTGTTTAGAGATTATGAATATGTATGTTATCTATTGTGTTACGTTTTGTTCGTTGTATCCATAGATTCAGTGACTTAAGAATAATATTTATTAGGGTATAGTTTATTCGTAAAGAAAATGTTGTGAATATGCGATGTGCGTTATAAGTATTCAGAATTTCAAAAATAAATATTTAGGTTTTTCCAAAATAGAAGTTCATCATAATCGTGGTAAAATCGTCTATAGTTGAATTACCACCACACCTACTTCTCTAAAACAGCAGTATTAAGACTAGCTGAATACTTGTTGCCTTATCACACTTCGTTTTATCATATATGTTTTGTTCCTACCTTCGTTGTGTATCAACTCCTGGTATCCTTAATTTGTCAGTACATTCAGTACAGTATATACATAGATAGCCTGAAAATTGCCACTAAAGGTCACCAATCCAACTACGACCGCGCGCGATGTTGCTTAACTTTACAGAAGCAAACAGCGTCAACGCCTGTTGCAGCATTACTGTCTGAATACTAAGTTCAAGTGCAACAAGGAAATAACTTACAGAGCTGTTTGATAAGATAAGATACTGTTTCCGTATTGAACCTATCGTATTCCATTGACGTTTTATCCAACCATTTAAAATCTAACATCGTTCTACCGACGCGATCGGAATACTAATTTCCAAAGTTGTGGTAATACATTAATGATTCCAGCGCTTACCGAACGGTGATTAGTGGTGACTAAGATAGTGTGTCATTTGTGTTGCAAAAGAAGAAAGAAAAATAATTGTAATTGGAAGGGGCAATAATGAGGGGAAAATGGTCACCCAAGTGATCAAAATTGCTCCTCCCAGGGCAGAGCCCGATAGAAGGGCATCGCGTTAGGAGGACTTCGGTTGTGTTTCGTTGGAGATCCTGGAGTTCCCCACCAAACGCTGAGGACGGCCACCGGGGGGGGGTTTTAGTGCGATAAAAATCCCACATAATCCGGCGTCACTCCCATGGCGTCGGGTACCTCTTGAAGGTTTCCCCCTCGTCAACAAAAAAAAAAGGTGATCAAAGTGGAATAGGAAGTGGAAGTGGAATAGAACAGTGGAGTTCAAAGGGTTTAAAAGGTCATACTTTTCCGAGACATTCCAGCTAAATCCTCGGTAACAACGCATCAGTGGGCGACGTCAGGTTGAAAACTTATCGTATCTGGGGTTGATTACAGATATCCATGGGCGGCAGTAGCCACTTACCATCAGATGGACTACATGCTCGTCTGCTAGTCCTATATTATATAAAAAAAACTTGCTCCTGGGAATATACACGCAACAATGGAACGGATCGCTGTACTCAAGCGTGCAAACGCGCTAACTACTGCTCTCAGACATTCTAAATCCTCGAGATAATAATGACTGTACATCCCTTTGCATTTTAAGCGACTGCCCCTTGGGGTCGTTGACACCGTGTTGACACTATTCATTACGTATCAAGAAGGGATGTCATGGATATGAAATTTCTTATACGGTTACGAATATAGAAAAATATTATATCGGTTCAGATACGTTAAATTAAAATTTATCTATTACGGATGGATTTCCAAGGAATTATAAATTTGTTTTTAAATTTGATGAAAAATTTTAATTTAACTTAAGTCTACCTGATAGTAAATGGTCATTGCCAGACATGGACATCTGTTACCAGCTTCATACAAGGGTTCCACCTGAAGCCGATCAGAGATGCTTTGCCACTCCTGAATACAAATATGGTCGCCTGATAACTTAGCCGGCATCGATACTCTTCCACCGAAACGTAGATCTACTTCACGGTAGAAATTGGTGTGGCAGTGGTACCACCCCGAACCATTTTCTGTTCTACAACCTTTGAAATACTACCTTCTGGTATAAAAAATCCCATATCTCCTCCCTATTTATAAGGGTAGATTTCTCAATCGATCTGAAGCCTATAACAGGCGCCCACTGCAACATCGCTAGGCATCCCACGACATTTAACCGAAACCCACTAAACGCTAAACCGTGGCATTTAGCGCTAAAACCGAATCATCCGGCATTTGCGGGCCGACGGCGAAATGCCACTTGTTCACCTTTATTACTCTTTGAACGCTTTCAACAGTTGCTGCCCTAACTTAGAATGTACAAAATATGTCGATAGAGCTTACAAATTTAATTATCTTAAAAATATTTTTAAAAATTTGACACACTTTTCTATCAAATTCAGTCTTTATTTCTTACAACAAAGAGTATCATCGACTATGTCAGCTTTGAGACCAGTGAGAGGAGTTAAAATAGGGAATTAAATAGAAAATAATTTATTAATTTATTTCAATTTATTATGTTTTAACAAAACTATAGATATGTATATATATAACATTCTAAACTAAACTATATATATTATACACCTAAATAAAAAACTTTATAAAAATACTGACTATAATTAAATATAATAGGCTTCATCCAAATTGTTGTCCTTCGGAAGAGTTCCCAAAACACTGGCGACATTACCCCGCTGAATAGCTAAGCTAATTCTCTGTCCGAGGTAAGCGCCAGCCCTTTGGTCATTGGTGCACTCGATCAATCGCTTGGAAAGATGTTTATAGAAAGATCGAGCGTCAGAACCCCACGGTCCCAAGCTAATAGAAATAAGCTTATTTTTTTATATGTTTTTAATTATTTTTCAAGAATTGTATGATTCAAAAACTCTTTTCATAAATCAGAACTATAATAATAAAAATAATATGGGTACCTAGTAGACTAGACCTTTGTAAAGTCAACACGTTTCTACAGTGCTTATCAGTGCGACTGAATTCAGTATCTAGTAAGATGAATAGTTATCCCAAATCTTCACTTTTAATTATGTTTTTATTCTTAGGCAGCTCTCTCATAGTTATTATTTCGATTGGAAGTGGAAGTGGCCTAAACTATCCTTCCACGTAGGGAGCGGTCTACATTTCTCTAAACCAATTGTCCTAAATAAACCTTACGCAATAGCAATTAATTAATTTGAAATTCATTGCTCGTTAAAGCACCTTCCGCTTGACCGATTGCGATCTTTGTGCCAAGTAGCGCCAAAATAAAGATCAGCAATTAACAAAGCCAATTAAAATAATGTCAAATTGACAATGGATAAAATTATATAGATAAACCCAAGATCTTACCCATTTTTAATGTAGCTTATAATTAGGATATGACGGTGACCCGTCTGCCTAATACGGTTATAACTTTACTACGGTATCCTAACATATTACCTACACCGAACATTAAACATATTATGTTTCGTGTAGGTAAGATGCCTCCTGCGTAAGGTTACAGTGATTATGTACTTAGTATTTATGTAGTACACTGAAAGAAACATAGTAAAGTTGGTCCCAATATCAATTGCAAATACGAACTGATATAAACATCTTCTCATTCTTTTGCTTTATTATAAGGATTAAGTATACGTTGATGGCGGAAAAATTGATTGCAAAAAAATATATGATTGATGTGATTAGGTACTTACCATAAGGTAAACTGCGAGCTCGCTTGTTACTTATTTTTTGTAAAAAGCCCATCAAAAACAAAAATAAGAACAACCATCTAAAACTCATTACAATGTCACTGAACTTAAACTTGATGAAAATAAAACAAAATAACCGCCACTTCATACTTACACTCATCCAAATTGGCGTAATGTTATGGCGCGTTGCCAATAGACGCTCTTAGCGCTGTGGCCAACAAACTCTTTCTAACGCATAATTGTCCGTTAAACGATAAATAGCTTGAAGCTGCTGTAAACGCTTTAAAGGCATAACGATGCTTATAAACGCCTGTCATCGCTTACAGCAATTCAAATGTTTCATTCGCTCAATGGTCTCTTAAACGATTAAGTGCTCGAAGGCGCTATAACCGTAGCAAGAATATTGTAGCATACATTGAAATAAAGTGAATTGAAGAAAGTACTTACTGTAATTGAATTGATTGTTACGTTGTATTAAAATTTTAAACAAGCTTTTGTTTTGGATTTGTCGCATGATTAGTCGTTACTTATAACCGGAGTGACAAAATTTTAAAACAATTTAAATCAAAATTCCGCTAATGGAGTTGGTCCGTATTTTTTTATTTTTTGCCAACTCCTTAGATAAATCTTTTTCGAACGTATGTCTTATTCTTGGCTTGATTTTAACTTAATACCTAATATGAGGTGTCGTTTGGTTTAGTAAAAATTGTCGAGTGACAGACTACATACTTCGTTTTCGGTTGTTTTTATAATAGAAGTTAGTTTACAGTGTAGTAGATTTTTCCGCTAGAAGAGCTACTTTTAAATAATTCAGAATATATCAAATATAATACGTAATGAGGAAACTGCAATAATTATAGCACGTGATATTTTTTTATAAATCATTGTTTACTTGACTAAGACAACACTAATCGGTGAGGTTTGCATTGCAAATCTATTGTATGGGATAACACGAGCAAATAGAATATAGGTAATGACATAACACGCATGGCACTTATGATTTTGATGACGATGATTTAACACGTATGAGACAGGTCATGTATATTCATTGATACATATCAATTACAATATTTACAATAGATAAACATAATTACGCATGTAATATGGTTACACGCACAACATTACACGTGAAGCACATACAGAATTACGTATCTGGCCTCAAAAGCGATCGATCTTGGAACACTCTTACCGGTAGATCAATAGAGCAACTCTTATAGCAGGAGGTAATTAAAAGTATTCCAAGATACACTCAGAAAACTCTCATATCTGCTCATGAAAGTCCTTTTAAAATAGGTTCTGTCGTGACGGATAGAAACTCGGACAAACAAACAAGCAAAATTTAAATAACCCTTTGATAGCCGGGTAAAAAGATTGCTTTAATTAACGACCGGTTGAAATGCGTCGAAAAAAATGCAATATCACAGGCAGACACATCCATTCCATTAATATTTGTAGTTATAGAGAGTTTTCGGCTGTCATGTACATTGAATCATACAAATTGAAATAACCGGACGGCGTAATGTAGGGGGTTGCCCGGGGCTACCCCTGCGAGTAGTCCCGACATGTCCGTTCAACGCTGTGGGCTATGTACTACGAAGTACGAACAGGTAGTCAAATATTCATTTACTGTGTATGTGTTAAGAATTTTATGTACGACATGTCTGGGTTTGAAATAACTTAAGATACACATTGATATTTAAAGGAAAGTGATAATCTGAAGGTTTTCTTTTGGTAATTTTTAAGTGTTTTTTTTGCCTTTTCCATTTTATTAAGTAGGAAATATTAAAATTGAATTAAATATTTTGTTTATAAAAATAAGTAAAGTTTGGAGTATGGTAACTTGGAGTATGGTTTTTTGACAATACAAATTTGTAGATAAATAATAAAAAGTAATTAATTTATATTTTATATATAGCACTGTAAGTTATAATTTTATAGGCTCGGCTCAATCATACTCGTTTATTAACAATGAAAATAGAAATTAAAACATATTATATTTAAAAACATAAAATGAAATCACAGTCGTATCACACCACAAAGCGTCTCGTAAAGTATTTACAGCAAATACTCACAATGCGAGCAGAAATTGATTCAAGCAAAATGCAAGGTATAACATCGCTTACCCCTCGGGCTCACCCCATTGTACCCAATCATACCTCCCTTCAGGTTGTAACGCTGCGGGCGATGCAGGTAACCAATTTGGAGGGTGGCAGAATTAGGGTATTGTTATTGAATGCGAGAGCTTTTGATTTTAATTAGTGTTCATCTTTGATGTTTACAGGTACTACTTCTATTGTGTTAAGGGTTGCAAAGCTGCCAGCTTTTTATGGCATAAAATAATGCTCTTAAGGATTCTTCCAAATATGTAGTTAGCTATTCAATATATTTTTATTGAAATTTAAGTAGCAAACGTAATGGTTGACAGACCTTGCCTAAATATTTTTGTAAGTTAGTACCAAACCATCATATGTGTTGCTACTCCTTAGAACTAGTATGGTCAATGGTCATCTCATGTGTAAGTCAGCATAATCATCCTCCTCCCGAAATCCATGAATGCTTCACACTACAAGACGGGCGTGGTGATTGTATCATATCAGCTCTGCCACCTTTTAAATTTTGAGAACCTAAACTAAACTTTACTAAGCTTTTCTTGCTAACGCATAAAAGGTAATTGTTTCCATAGAACATAAGAAACAAATGCTACATTATAAATGTTACCATAAATTCGAAATAACAATCACAAACACATCTCATAAAGCTACAATGCCACAAAAGCCAGAATTTCTGTTATTAACTTTGGTTAGACAAAAGAATTCCTATTACACTAAAGCAAGTACTAAGTAGAATACCAGCGAACTAACTGAAAATATAACATTCGTCCTTACCTCGAGGGCAACCATAATAACAGCGCCGCAAAATTTAAGGGAGTTTAATTAAATACCTTTGTACGGTACATAGGAGAAAATACACAGACGCGACATCGTGTGTTGTAGGCTTTATTATATCTAGCGGACGTGTTGCATTGCGAGCGAATATGCGAATATTTTTAATAAACATGAATCTTATTACACACCAGCCTTGGCTTCACTTGCTCTTAAAAGTATAAATACTGAAGATATTTAAATGTATTTTTCTTTGCGTGAAACGCTAATTATATTTCTAAAATAAAAGTAAAATAGGCTACTTCTTACAACATCAGCTACTGCAAGTGAGAATCCAATCAAAATCGGTCCAACCGTTTCGGAAATTAGGAGGAACAAACACACGAACAGGCATTTTTTTCTCTCGGTTGTTTTTTTTATTTTAAGTATTCTATATCCTACCTACCTACTTTCATATGCATTTAGTCAGCTATTTTGATATTACAAACAGACATCACAATTTTATATGCTTGTGTAGACATTTTACAAATAGGTACGTATATTTAAAACTATCTTTATACCTATATCATCACAATTTCGATAAGTCATACTGATGAAAGCATGATGAAAAATATCAGACGGAGTCTTTTTTGATATTTATATAAATTTATCTTTTTCCGTCTACCTCTGTACTCGTTTCTAGGCGGCTATGTTACAAGTGCCTCTCTTTGCTAAGATACCTCGTTAAATTACTTATTTACGTCTGGAGCAGACAACAAAAACAAGGCGTATTAAACAGGTATTACGGTAATGCCCTCTTCAGACAGATTAAGTGTGTTGTGAACAAATGAAGTGGATTAGTGCTCTTATTATTTCGAATGCGCATTGTAGGCGTTTTAGAAACTGCTAGGGACATATAATCCAATACATTGTCTTAAGAGCGGTTAAGTGTGTATAAAATATTATCCAAAATAACAAAACGACAATTATAATAATATGTTACTAATACCTAGTCCTCATAATTAGTACAAAAGGAAAAACAATTATTTTTTTTATCGAAAGTAGGTTCCGTAATTAATAATTGTTTCAACAATTTTGTTTGAAACAAGCGTTCAGTCTACCTGTGGTAAGCGACTACTGCCGCCTATTAATATCTTTAATCATATAAGATTAGATTCGTATTTTAAATTTAGAAAATCTCTATCTTGCATAAAGTTTCGGACAAACTTACTCTATTTTTTTAAGTTTCAGTTTTTAATGAATTTACATAGGTCATTTACCACTATAGCTCATCGTTATCACTCAAAGGTTATCACAGGTTCATCTTTATTTTGAGCAAATCGACTCAACGTCTAGGAATCCATGTCGACTTGTGAACTGTTTCTAATTGAAGTACCAATTTTAAGGTCAAACCAACAAAGCCGGGTGATATCACCTCTGGGGGACTATTCTGCACGTCATTCAACAAACTTTCAGATCTATTTAAAGGTACTCGATACTACAATTAGCTGTTAAATTACTAATATATGTAGTTATTTTTTATTAGCTATTGGCTTTCGCATGAAATCCAGGATTTAAATTACAGGCACATAGGTATCTTTCATTTTTTAAGTTACGTGTATTAGAAATGTATAATCAATTGACTGTGAACGAGTACATAAGAAAACTTAAAACGAGAAAGTAACCTGAACGTTTTGTAAGAAAAAAAAGTTTTGAATCGTGTGTATAGTTTACAAATCCGTACTTGGTCAAGGTGCTACACTATGGTGTACACCTTCTTACTCTTAGAGTACACACGTATTGGTAGAGTAATGAATTGATGATGCTGTTAATTCTTAGTGAAGCACGTCCGAAACGATACGCATCAGAATAGAAAATATCCGAAGTTTCATATGAAACTACGTGCGTACGGAGTAGACCCCGAAACAAAACGTGAAACGGCTCTTATTTTCACGCTACCATTAATCTTTATGAAACAGATGACATTTTTTTCTCATTTCGCCAAGTTTATAAGTTGTCAGGCTTAATTTATCATGTTCCGTTTATTATGAAGTTCACTTCGCCATCGTTTACGTACACCTTTTTTCACTTTATTTATACAAAAAACAGTAAAAATATTACTCAATTTGATCAATTGGACGTTTGGTTCCTAGCAAACAATATATATAACAAGTTTTTGTTTATTTGCACTTCCACTTTCAACAACATTGGATACTAAGAACAAAATACAGTTAAAGCGGTAATAGCTTAGTGGTTCAGAAACTCGGCCTCTCATCTGAGATTCAAATTCCAGGAACGTTTGTATTTTGTAAGTTATGTGCATGTTAAAAATTAATTAGCACTTGCTTAAACGGTGAACGAAATCTTGAGGAAATCCACACGTTTGAAAGTTCGCAACAAGTTCAAGAGTGAAGTCTACTAATTCGCACTTGGCCAGCGTGGACTATTACCTAAGTGGGTAACTCACTTTGAGAGGAAACCAGTGCCGCATAGGGAGAGTAATGTGTACTCTTCCCAAAAATATCTGTTCGATGAAAGATCAAAATCAAATACATTTTACATAACAAACTCCGTGCTTCCTTTATTGCTGCAAAATTGAAAAAACCCATAGTACATACAAAGCTCGTCATAATAACATGCAACAAGCCGGGCACCTCACGCACAGTTATTGTATTTAGATAATGCCGGGGTCATTGACACGCAATGGCTGCCGTTAATCGTCACGCTCATAAATCACGTACTAGATAAGCCGCTTTAACATACAAGTGTACGATCGCGGTTCCACTTGCATCTTAAGATGTGTTATTGCAACAGGTTTATGAAAGATGCATGATAAAATATACCTTTTAATAAGATATGTAAATATACCTTCGTGCGAAGTTCCGCTGTTCAGTTGCTTTTAGAATGATTTTGAAGAAAGAGATAAAAATAATTTATTTTGCGACTATATGTTTTGGGGTCGTGTAAAGTTAGTGCTAAATTAATTTAGTACTCGGTTGAAGTGTCGGTTTCGGAAAATTGCAGCCCAAAAAAGGGGTTTTCCGATGTTCAGAAACCGACCGAACCACAGACCGACACGTCAATCTTAATTATATATACAGACAGATTGAACGTTGTGATAAAAAAACGTAGGCTGTGAGAGCTTCCTTATCAATATTACAGTCATTTCGATATGAGCCGCATGTGGTACGAATGTACGACAGAATGCCTCGTATAAGTATCTCTCAGTTATCACACTATACCACCTCAGAACACAGTACTGCTTAACTACTGACCTCTATAATCTGTATAAAGGTAGTTGTATCCTTGGTTGTAAGACTTAGCTTCCACTTTAGACGTCAATGGCTCCACCGCCACACTTATTCCAGTCTTATAACAGGAGTGTTATAACAGCAGCATTATGTTCTGGTTTTAAGGGTGTGATAAGAGAGAGACGCAATCTTATATAGGACTCCAATTCTATGTGAAATTGGTTAGAAATGTACCTAATCGGCAGTAAGTTATCACTTAACATGAGAGGGAGTACATGCTGGTTTCTATTTAGCATAATGTGTTTGAAATTCATAAACTACTTAACTCAAGAAAATGGAAAAATCACATCGCTCTTCTATTTTCTTGAGCAATGGGGCCATTGAACAGTGTCGGTTTTATTTTCAAGTACGACAATCTGTAGGCCGTTAATTGTTACTTAAAGTTATTGGCAATTGACCTAACATGATCTTAAAACAACCAGTTCAGTCATCAGCGAAAACAGAGTGAAGTGGCATACATTCCACTTAACATCAAGTGGTTTCGCCTATTCACATATGTTATGGACGACCAGTCATGATACGTACAAAGCTTCCATTAGAGAAATGTTGTCACAAGCATGCTGCCATCGTTTCTTAAAAGTCCTTGACATAGAGCTGCTTGAATTGTCAAGACCTCCTGTAAAATGGGTCCAACGACACGGCAACCCGTTATCCTACGTTGCCATAGTCCACGCCGTCATGATAATGGACTTGCATATTCCTACCTATGGTCGGCCACAGATGCGCCGCTACCCCTGAGGACTGAGCTGGAACGCCTCGGAAATGTATATCTCCCTAACCACATAAACCTGTTGATAGCTGCTGCTGGTCATCTTTTATATTAAATACCTTACTTGCCTCCAATGACATTTTAGCAAAGGAAGATCTTCAGCCTAGGCATACGTGTTCATACCATGGGCGCGGTCGTGCTCCGACAGTTCAGTTCGGAACTTGTGTATGTACAAGGTATTGAAAAAATTTCAATGGCGTGATTTAGAAACGTATAGTGCCATCTCTTGGCGAATTGTGGGAAATCGCTTAAACATCTACGGTAAGAGTGTTGCTGTTTGCAGTTTAATCTTACACCCTCTGAGTGCACCGGTTTTGGACCTATCTTCTTTATGTCATGAGTCGACCTGGTATATACCTTGTACTCAGCCATTAACTAAGACTAGGAGTAAATTTAATCCATCATAAACATCGTTTGTATCGTTTAGACATAATAAATCAAAGCCAGTAACTCTATACTAACACTGTCATAAACTCATTATTAACCGAACTATTTCCGGATTTACCTACACATTATTCATATTTGAACAAAAGCGATCCCTCTTGTTTTCATAACCACTGCCCATTACTACTGTTTTTACTTCCAGAGTGCCCTTTTAAATCGTATGCGTGCCATTAAACCATACGTACCATTGTCCGACATCAAAGATTATATCAGCTGTCTGTAACACAAAGGGGTACCGTATGCCTATGGTGCGTATGAGTTTCGTTTTGAGAGGGAAAACTCCGTAAAAATTATTATTCAATACTTACTTACTCCGGTGGCTCGTCGACCCGAAGTGAGTCTTGGCCTCCGATACGAGAAGTCGCCATTTCTCCCGATCCTGTGCAATTTCTAGCCAGTTATCTTGTCCTAGCTCCCTGAGGTCCCTGACTGCTTCGTCTTTCCAGCGGTATTTAGGCCGTCCGACTGGTCTGCGCCCGTCAGGGATACCCAGGTATGCGCGCTTCGCTCGATCTTCTCCCATTCTCTCTAAGTGCGTGCTTGATTTGGTTTCTCCTATGATATTAGTATTACGGACGACAACGGCCTAAGAATTTAAATGTAAATGTTGATTAATGTAACTTGTGTATGTAATTAAGACTATGTAAATAAGACATTTTATTGCAATAGATATAAGTCCTACGTAATAAGAATAGATATGTAAGAGTAGGATAGCAATAGAGTGTAAGCATAGAATTGTAAGAGTAAGACAGGCTATGTTAGAAAGGGACGGCAATAGGACGCGGTTGCTGACTGAGCCTGCGCCTGTTGCGGTACCCAAAATAAGTACTTAAGCTCGCCTTTTTGTATGGAAAAGTGTGTACGCCTCGGAATAAAAACAAGAAGAAAAGAACTGAAGATTCAAGTTGGAGTTTTATTTGAAAACCCATAATCTACATTGGTCCTTCGAGAAGCCGGATTTAAAGAAGACTCAAGATGAATACGCCGATCGCAATGAACACAAGGGGTCGTGTTCGCTCCGAATCGGGGTACAGCGAGTCAGAAGCAGCCCCGGGCGCTAAGGGTGCGCCAGGGCCATCGCTACACCGAATTTATGAAGATTCTCCGCAGTCGCCGTCGACGGTCGCAGGAAATTCCCAAGAAAAAAGGATGGAGCACTCTCCGCCAGAAGGGGCGAGAGAGACAGCACCAGCGACGTCAACGCGGACGTCCGTCATGGGGCCACCTGCACGACCAGCTAGCACGCCACCAAGGCGTGAAACTTCATCGCCGGTGCGGAGACCTACATCGCCGGTGCGGAGACCTACGTCGCCGGCACACACCGCTCGCAGTAACACTTCAAAGCGAAGCATCGACGCACGTATGAAGATGGCACAATACGAAGCGGAGAAAGAACTCGCGGCTATAGAAGAGAAGCGGCTACTTATGAAAGAAAAGCTAATCAAATCGAGATTAGCCGCCGAAATGACTGCAATCGAAGCCGAATCTGAATATGCGGCGAGCTCATGCAACGAAAGGGTACAAGACTGGGTGGATAGAAGCATGGAACAACCAACGGCGACGAAATACAGGGAAGAACCGGAAGAGGTTCGCCCTCCCGTTAGTAAGCAACGGGGGGAGAACGCGAAATTCCAAGGCATTCAACGGCTAGCCGACACCTTAGAAAAACTAGTCGCCTCAAGACCGTTGCCTCGCCAAACAGCGGAACTACCTATATTCACGGGAGCCGTCGCCGAGTGGCTACCGTATAAGGCCGCCATGGAAGATTCTACAAGACTCTTTAAGTTCTCTCCAACGGAAAATCTCCTTCGACTGCGAAACAGCCTGCGAGGGGAAGCGAGAGAAACCGTGCTGTCACAGCTATTCACCGCATCTAACCCAGATATCATCATGCGCACATTAGAGATGAAATATGGAAGACCGGAATTCATAATAGATCGGGCCATGGAAGAGCTCAAAAAGATCCCGAAATTAGGGAGCGCGAGCACCGATCTGTATGAGTTCGCGGTGAAGATTCAAAATATTGTCTATACGATAAAAAGTATAGATAGAAGAGGCTACCTACGAAACCCGCTACTCGTTCGAGACGTAATGGACAAACTGAGTCCTCATCTCATAAGCAAATGGGCGGAGTACGCAGCCAATAACGAAGCACGCATCATGGAAGATAATGAAATGATAGTACTCTCCGAGTTTTTAATGGCCGAAGCGGACCTTATGATAAGGTACACCCACACAACGAAGCGAAGCGTTCCGGTACCCGTCAGAAGAGAAGTAGCACCAAAGCGGGTTGCTACCAAGGGCGTATACACTGCGGGGGAAAGTCAACCGGAAGAAAGAAAATGCTTCATGTGTCCAACTGGGGGACACTACACTACTGAGTGCGATAAACTCAAAGCACTCGACGTCAACGAGCGATGGAAGTGGGCAAAGGACAACAAGATGTGCTTCAAATGCATGAAAAGGAAGCACAGCAGGTTCACATGCAAAGCCAAGGCCTGCGGAGTCCACGGATGTACCTACCAACATCACGCGCTACTACATAAAGAAAAAGTAACGGAGTCTACGACTACAGTGAGCACTCCGGACGACGGCAGGGAAGACGAAGCAGCCGCGCTAGTAATGAGCGTCACGACAAGGAGGTCGCCTATTACATCAGTACTGCTCAAAACCTGCGAGGTGAAACTCAGCGGTCCACGGGGGGAGGTAAATACGTACGCCCTCCTAGACGAAGGGTCTACTGTGACGCTAATAGACGAAGAATTAGCGAAGCAACTCACTAACGGCGGACCGAATCGACCTCTGAACATAAGGGGTATTAACGATCAGAGAAGGATCGACAGCGAAGCGGTCAAGGTTCGTGTCAAAGGGGTACACGAACAAGAAGCCTACTTAGTGACAGCCCGCACAGTAAAAGGACTACAGCTACATCACCAACGCGTACCGCACAACTTAGAACGGTACAAGCACCTGCGAGTTGTACAAGATAGCATCAGTAAGGGAGAAGCTCGACCTCGCATATTGATAGGTGCCGACAACTGGCATCTAATAATATCGCGACAGCTGCGCGCCGGCAAGAGAAATGAACCCGCCGCGTCGAGAACGAAGTTGGGATGGGTACTGCACGGGTCGGTACCCAGGAAATCGATTTATCAAGACCAGGCGGCCGTACTTCACATCTGCGCGAGCGACGTCCAACTACAGAAGCTCGTCGAGTCACATTTCGACGTGGACTCGCTTGGCGTATCGACTAAAGAAAAAATTAATAAGCATGAGAAGAGAGCCAACGACATTTTCGAAGCGACCGCCACAAGAAAGGACGGCCACTTCGAAGTGGGTCTGCCCTGGAAGATAGATAACCCCACGTTCCCAGATAGCTACGAGTCTGCCCTTAAGAGACTACACACGCTCGAGAAGAGGATGACTAAGGAGCCGGCGTTTAAAAAGGAATACGCGGCTCAGATCGCTAACCTTATACAAAAGGGTTACGCGGTGCAATGCGACGGCAGCGAAAGGGATAGCAACGTAAAATGGTTCCTGCCGCACTTCGCCGTCACCAATCACAACAAGCCGGGAAAAGTTAGAATGGTCTTCGACGCGGCGGCTAAGGTGAAGGGAGTCTGTCTCAATGACTTCCTACTAGAAGGACCAGACCTACTAGCTTCACTCACAAGAATATTGTTCGGGTTCAGAGAAAAGAGAATCGCCGTCACAGCGGACATCGAAGAAATGTTCCTTAGGGTTAAAATCAGACCCGAGGACCAACCGGCACAGATGTTTTTATGGAGGGACAAGCCTACGGACCCTCCGAGAAGATTTAAAATGGTCTCCATGATATTCGGAGCCAGCAGTTCGCCATACCTCGCTCACAGCGTAAGAAACCGCAACGCCGTCGACTATGAAAGTAAATACCCAGAGGCGGCCACGGCGGTCAAGGAGCGACACTACATGGACGATTACCTAGACAGTTTCCCATCTGAAGAGGAGGCTATTAAAATGGTGAACGAAGTTACCTACATCCATCAACAAGCGGACTTCAACTTAAGAAGATGGAACTCAAATAGCAAGAGAGTTTTAGCTAGCATACCCGAAGATAAGAAGTCTGAAAGCGCGAATGTAAAGTTAGCAGCACACCAGAAGGAAAAGACATTGGGGCTGCGCTGGGACCCGAGCTCCGACACCCTCACCTTCAACACTGACATCAAGAGGGTTCCCGATGAGGTCAGACTGCGGTTGAGAGCACCGACTAAACGCGAAACCCTAAGCGCGGTTATGTCGGTGTACGACCCACTGGGGCTTATCAGTCAATATACGATCGTCGGCAAGATGATATTACAACGCTTGTGGCTCAAGAAGGTTGATTGGGACCAGGAATTGCCATCTGAAGACGCTAACCTATTCGACGAGTGGATAAGGCGACTCCCAGATGTCTCAGCACTAGCAATACCGCGGTGCTATAGCTACAACGTAACGCCGGAAACTCACATCGAGTTACACGTGTTTGTCGACGCAAGCGAGCAAGCCTACGCTACGGTGGCCTACTGGAGGATCGCACACGGCGATCACATAGAAACAATACAAGTAATGGCCAAGGCGAAGGTGGCTCCACTGAAGTTACTAACCATTCCGAGACTGGAGCTCCAAGCTGCGTTAATCGGGGCACGAATGGCTAACACTATAGTCAGGGAGCACAGCTGTTGGAAACCCAAACGAGTCATATACTGGAGTGACTCCCGCACCGTCCTTCAGTGGATAAGAAACGAGACGAAAAAATACACGCCGTTCGTCTCACATCGCCTAGCTGAGATCGCCGAGCTCACACATACAGAGGATTGGCGATGGGTGCCTACAACACTCAACGTAGCCGACGATGCGACCAGGCTTCAAACCGACGGGATCGACAGCCGGGACCGGTGGTTCACGGGACCGCAATTCCTACGAGCCACAGAAGAGCACTGGCCTACGGAGAACGGGGAAGGTGAAGAGACCGGGGAGACGTGTTACACCGTCTCAGAAGAGGACTCGGACCGCAACGACTCATTACCCGACATTAGAAGGTTCTCCAGTTACCTGAAGCTTATAAGGGCGACGGCACTTACTCAGCTATTCGTCGAGAAGCTTCGATCTAGAGACAAGACTCTACACTTAGAAGTGTCACACTTAGAAGCGGCCGAACGACGGTGGTTTCAACGCGCGCAGCGGGACTCCTTCAGCGAAGACTTAGCGCGGTTAAGTCACAACCAGCCGCTACAACGACACAGCAAATTTAAAAGGCTCGACGCAGTATTGAACGACGGGCTAATAACCGCAAGAGGCCGTATAGGTGCGCTCTATTCTACAACGCACTCTAATGAGCCGGTAATACTCGACGGGCAGCATCCCTTTACTCACCTGCTTGTCGAGCATTATCATCGCCGGGCGGGACACGCGAATAACGAACGAGTCGTCAACGAGCTCCGTCAACGATTCATCATACTGCGCTTGAGGCCTACAGTCAAGAAAGTAGCACGAGCGTGTCAATACTGTCGCGTGTACAAGGCGACTCCGACGACACCACCGAAAGGAGACCTACCTAAAGTGAGGTTGGACTCGGGGCACCGCGCCTTCACCTATTGTGGCGTGGACTATTTCGGGCCCCTAACGGTGACTATCGGACGAAGACACGAAAAGAGGTGGTGTGCACTATTTACCTGTCTCACCACAAGGGCCATTCATTTAGAGATCGTCCAGTCGCTCTCTACGGACTCAGCTGTTATGGCGCTGCGAAGGATGGCCGCCAGAAGGGGTTGGCCGCGCGTCATATACTCCGACAACGCCACTAACTTTAGAGGGGCCGACGTCGAACTGAGAAATACATACGGAGCATGGATCGCAGCACTACGGGACTACGGTCTGCAGTACAACACCGACTGGCGTTTCATACCGCCGGGGGCGCCACACATGGGAGGAGCCTGGGAGCGCTTAGTGCGTTCAGTAAAAACCGCACTAAGCACCACGCTCAAAGAAAAGTCGCCAAAAGAAGAGGTACTGCAGACGTTAATCACCGAGGCCGAGTACAGCGTGAACGCGCGACCGCTCACGCACGTCTCCGTGGACCCCGAGGACGAGGAAGCACTAACGCCGAATCACTTCCTCATCGGCTCATCGACGGGGCTACCGCGGACGGGGCCATGCACCGAGGCGGACCGCAGCACGTGGAGAAGGGCGCAGGCACTGGCGGACCAGTTCTGGCAGCGATGGCTGCGAGAGTACCTGCCTACGCTCATTCCGCGGGGGCCGTCCAACGCACAGGCGTCACAACTGCGGGAAGGCGATCTCGTAATTGTGGTCGACTACGCCTTACCCCGCAATACCTGGCCGAGAGGAGTCGTCGAACGAGTTCACCCGGGACCTGATGGCATCGTCCGGTCTGCAGACGTCCGCACAAAGGGAGGTGTGTTCCAGAGGCCAGCGACGAAGCTTGCCGTCCTTCAGATGGAGGAGGCTTCGAAGAATCTACGCCGGGGGGAGAATATTACGGACGACAACGGCCTAAGAATTTAAATGTAAATGTTGATTAATGTAACTTGTGTATGTAATTAAGACTATGTAAATAAGACATTTTATTGCAATAGATATAAGTCCTACGTAATAAGAATAGATATGTAAGAGTAGGATAGCAATAGAGTGTAAGCATAGAATTGTAAGAGTAAGACAGGCTATGTTAGAAAGGGACGGCAATAGGACGCGGTTGCTGACTGAGCCTGCGCCTGTTGCGGTACCCAAAATAAGTACTTAAGCTCGCCTTTTTGTATGGAAAAGTGTGTACGCCTCGGAATAAAAACAAGAAGAAAAGAACTGAAGATTCAAGTTGGAGTTTTATTTGAAAACCCATAATCTACAATTAGGCTCGGAGTTTTCTGTTACGAAACTGATTATTCAACACTAAAATAATAAAATAATGGGCTCAAAGTATCTGTTTCAATTATACTTCTAATACCCTTAATTTGTGATGAGCATGCGTATGAAGATTAAGGTTAGAAGTACTTATAGATTTTCTTAAGCCACGTGGTCCCGCGCGCATGTCTACATACCTGAACATAAGCATCAAAAATAAAGATGAAATTAATCAATTATTATATCTTTCCCTTAAATGTAATATCAAAAGTAAAATTTACAAAGTCGATATTATTGTCGATATCCCGTTTTAAGTGACATAATAATGGTCACGTTACTTACACCGCATATGGATATTAGAGCATTCGATTCACCACAAGCGAGTAACAGAATAATACTTTAGCGATGGATCAAAGAAAAAGTAGATGCTGCAAATAATGTATTATTAACATTAGTTAGAAATTTGGTAATGGGCAATTTCAGCTGAATAATAGATGATCAAAATTATAAAAAGAAAACTTTTACAAAGGGTGAAGGCGTCCTCATATTTTTCGGCAAAGCAGTACTCAATGGAAGCAGTATGAATAGAAATAACATTAATACATTAAAAAGTTCAAAAACTTTATCAAGCACTAAAATCGTTTATCGCTTAACATCTTGTGGTGGAGTTACGTAGTTTGCAAAACTATGGCACATGTCACGGTTGTGTAGGATAATGTAATTAGATAGAGATTATGTGGAACAAGTTGAGCGAAATATGTGTGGTGTATGACGAACATGTAGAAAATCTAAAGTTAGGATAACTACTTCGCAACAACCCGTGAACAACATGTATGACGACATACAAATATATATAAGTACGGTATGTACCGCTCTCTCTTTCACGTAGGACAGAAGAACATGCTAACAATAAAAGTAGAGGGAAGTGGTGACATTTACACTCATAAAAAGTAAGTAAAAGTAAAAATAAGTAATGATTTTCAAAATTTAAAGTTCACAGCTGTCTTAGGTTATAGGTCTACCTGTCCCTGTAGTTCCGGGACTAGAATAGGGCTACGGTATCTCCTGCCTATAAAAGGCGACTAAAAGGGGCTTCCGGGGTTGCGGGCAAGTTTCCCCCTCGTAAAAAAAAAATAAGGTTATAGGTTTACCACCATAGCCACATTCATAAATGTTCATGTTCCATTTATGGTAACCATTTAAGGATCTATATATTTGTTCCATGAGGGTTCTTTGGTAGGTATAAATGCTCACTGCCCGTTCAACTCATTATTTCTCAATGCGTACCTACTTTACTTTGTTACTTTCACAGATCAAAGATTTCAAACACTTCATCTTTATCACATTATTTTAATATTAAACCTCAAAGTTGTTGTTAAAATAGTTGACCCATTTAATAGCGACGTATTATTTTAGTATCCATCCAAATGACGTCATTGATATTATCAATTTTAATAATGTTTGTTTGTAGTGTTGCCAAAATATTAATATGATTTTAATCCACATTGGATCAATGGCATATATATTTTAGAGTAAATAAAGTTTTCATCCTTCAACAAGTGAATATTAAAGCCCTCGTGTGCATTACAAAAATATTTACTGAGACCATTTGCATCGTACATATTTTGGTATGTATAGTATATTGGCAAAATGGTTAACCATGCAGACGATCAGGAAAAAATCCTGACATACCAGATTATCGTGAAAAGCATAATATTATTATTTTCGTCTTTGCTCATGTTTAGAAACTCCCAAAAAATAAAAATATGTGTATGAATTTATCCGCCGTGCTTTACCCACATCTAATTGTACGTAACAATGTGAACAGAAACAGTGAAAGTACATGAAAGGAAAAGGCTATTTGAATAGCCCATTCAATCCACAAACTTTCGACATTGCTGTTCACAATTTTAGCGGCTGCAAAATTCAAAACGCCATAATCCGTGCGATACGTTCAAAACAAAGAATCATATACACAAACAAAGGTTTCATCTAAAAAGTGGGTCGCGTCGGGGAACATGGCATGTGTAAAAAGCGTACAAATCATATCAAACAACACATCGCGCCTCTACTGAACGTTAATTAAATTTACACAACAACAAGGCGCTTCTCGCGACTATGTGTGCAATTGTGCATTTCTCGGTATTTAATAATTACATCGACACTCGTAAAATCCATTTAACGAAAAGAAAAAGCGCTGCGGTGTTCCACTTTAAAGGGTGAGACATAGGTACTTATCCGAGACTTTCCAACTTAGTCTTCAGTGTTAGCAAAGCATCTATTGCTAACCTCAGGCAGGAATCTAATCTTATCTGAGATTGGATACAGATGTCCATGGAGGGCAGTAGCCTCTTACCATCAGGTGGACTGCAGTCTCAATTAAAAAATATTACATATTATATATTGAAACGTTTTAGCCGCTAAACAGTTATTATAATTATCTACGGATTTTCCTATTTTTAATTAAGTTATCAATAAAAAACCTCGTATATAGCAGCATTACAATATTTACTTAAATTAATTAACATGGACTTGAGATTAAATTACGCATGCTTATCTTTTAAATAATAATTTCATTTTATAACACGCAATTTACACAAAGTTTGTTTGTTTATGTTATTATTTTATTAATGTTTACTGTTTTATCTGCAAGATCCATAAAATAATTAGCGAATACAGTTACCCGCAAAAGTTAAGCCTAGTAGGCACGTCGTCAACTCATGTTTGTTATAAAATACTATGATATTTAAACTATTATAATCACATGACTTTAACTACGAAGAATAGATCCTAGGGACCATCGCATACTCGTATATCATCTACATTTATGTAACAATGTATTGTGTATATTTATCTATATGCGATGGTCCCTGGGATCTATTCCACACCATTTACAAGCACATATTTTTACATAATCTACAAACAAGCATGCTGTCGTTCATGGACTTTTGTAATGAACTCCAAATATACCGGAAATCATCACCTTAGGTGCGTTAATATTCCTTAACTAAAGATCTTACCAGACTCGTCATGCAGCGTAACAATATTGATACGAGTACATTGTAAAGTGATTTTTTGTTAAATACAGACAAGTTATTTTTTATATTATGAGTAGAGAACGGTTTGTGCGTTAGAACAATAGCCGGTAGAATTACTCTCCCACGCTGCTGATGAAAACGAACCGATTGTCAGTGAAAACTGCGGAATCTGGAATTTTATTCAAAATATAAATTAGCTTAAACCAGTATTGGCATTGACAATATGAAAAATATGTGATAGTAAGATTTTTTAATTTCAAACTGCATTAGCCCGAAAGAACATATGTAGCTGATGATGAATATGATGAGCCATTATTTTAGTGTAACATTTCACGAATACAAGGAACTTCGTCGCTTAAGTCGCTTGTGAAACGTGTTCTGAATTCTTAGCCTAACTGAGGTAGGCCAAAGATCTGTTTTAAGCGTAAAGATTTATTCCTTAAGCCTACGGGAGCTAATACACCAGCCTGTCAACAGCGACCATTGGTGATGATCTTCGACAACAATTACTGCTCGTGTGTTAACTCCTTAAGTTGGAACGTTTTAAGTAAGTGTTTTCATATCACAACTATTTTCATAATATAAATACATTTAAATCTTTAAAAGATAGTCCGAGTAATATCTCAATTGGAGTAGTTATCTAGAACAAACATTTGTCCCGCTGTTTATCTTCCCGCAGAACTTTATTTACACTGCAGATATTACTGTGCAAATACAATACTCGAACAAATCTTTGTAAAATAAAATTCACATGAACTAGAACGGTTTGCTAAAGAACATTTAAATTTTATTTCTGTTATCTTGTTATGGATCAACGATATATGATATAAGATAAAATATTGTCCAAGTTTGTCTCTTTTCGTTCATATGACAGAATTCAAACACATGAAAGTTGGTAGAGTCCTGACGTTCGGTTGCGATGGCACCATCATACCTTTTTTTTTTAGTTGACGAGGGGGAAACCTTCAAAGGTACCCGAGGTTTGGTGGAGAACTCCGGGATCTCCAACGGAACACAAAAGCTGGTTTTTCCTGAACCACCACGTACATCCCTGCTCCTAAATAATGCATACAGCATGTGTATAAAAATTTATAATAGACTGCCTGATACTTTTAAAAATGTACCGGAAAAATTGTTTAAGTTAAAACTTAAAAAAATCTTATTAGAACATAACTTTTATGACATTCGTGAATTTATGACATTTAATATAAATTAGTTAACGTTTAATATAGTAATAATATATAATGTAATGTTAAATCTTTGTTGAATTAATTGTATTTAATTATATTGAAATTGAATTGTAATATTTGCATGCTATTAAATTAATATAGCTGAATATGATACAAATGTATATATTGTAAGACCTGTAATGACTAATATTCATGGCAAATAAATGATTAAATGATTAGTCGCCTCTTACGACAGGCAGGGGATACCGTAGCCCTATTCTGGTCCCGGTACTACAGGGACATACCTATGGCGATCATACCTATGGGCCCTTTATTGGGACACGATACCGGCACGGCTACGTTAACGGTTAACGTAAAATTATGCAGAATTGTACTACACGGCGTCACGCTGGCCAGCAGTCGGTGCCGCAGTCATACCGTGTCGTATTCTCGCAATGAAAAAGCGCCGTATACATGCTGAGCTGCTGTGTTCTGGCTAGAAGGTTTTGGTGTAAAAGCATTATTTGAAATACATATTATGATTGATTTCGACTAGTTTTATATAAAGTCAAGAAACACTGTCTCTGGACGGTCGTGACTATTGAGTATTATTTGGCATAATCATTTACTACGTCTATTTAATAAAAAACTCGATAAAACCTCGGCGCAAAAATTCATTATAGATACCAACTACCTATATTCTTTAATCAATTTTCTAATCAATATAACTTTACAGTGCTTGTAAACTTCATACCTCGAAGTGTACTAAACTACGTGACATGTAGCATTCTTTGAAGTGCACTAAATTTGCACTACGTGACTTTACATGGACGCTGCAGCTCATGGCCAGGATGGGTACTCGAACTAATATAGTAGAAGCCTTAACTCAAACACTAACTTACGAGAAGGTATAGTAGGTGCTTATAGCTGAGTTTCAGGTGCTCATAGTTAGTCAATCTCTTTAGTCTAGATCGTGGAATATATTAACCTGTAAATACCTATACGGTACCAAACGATGTCCCTATATATTTAACCACGCACGTCACAAACACGTGTAGCTAAGAACTGGGTCAGATCATATTAGCACGTGCTGCTAAGTCCGAACTAAGTGGTGACGCTATAGGTGGTGCGTTGATCCACAAAAACTTTAATAAAATTAAACATTAAGGACCGCGTCATCACTTCTAGGTCGCTTATGCCGTCATAACAATAAAATATATATGAGGATTAAGTTTAACATTACATTATGTACCTACAGTCCTCAGTTATTCTAGTTAAATCGATGCCCCTCATAAAATTAAAATCAACGTGCAGCAACGACGACCATGCCATCTATGCAGAAAGATTATACGCGACACAAATAACAAAGCCTCATTTCCTTGGTACGAATCCAACTGTGTATATATTTACACTAAGGGAGGTAACATACAAGCAACAAGTACAATCCGCGCTGACAACCGTCGCCGACTCTCAGTAGCAGTCGCTAACAATAGGCGGTGACAGTCGAAAGTAGTTGCTTATTATCGCTTGTATGATACCCTTACATACACACAAAATGGTGGCAGGTAAACGACTATCTGGAGTATTACCGAATGCGCTCATCAAATATTCAACCACTGCCTACTGACTGCAGGGGTTAATTATAATCCCATTAATAAGATATCACGTTGGTTTCCGTACGATAATAGAGCCGTGTTTCAGCGGTAATTGTATTGTTGGTGACTGACGCCCACCTGTATTGATTTTGAATAATGGAAATATAGAGTGTACGTAGCTCTAATGTTTGTATACATCGTAATTGGCAATACATACACGAAGTTAGAAAACATCAGGTTCAATCAAGATTATAATAAGCAAGCGCTAGGGGCTACATTCATACGCGCTTCTAAGTTTCCGAGGGCTTGCTTAGAAGCAAAACGATTTTTATACTTATAGTCCTGTACTCTCTACGTATAAGATATCAATGATACAGACACAAATACGTATATAAGCACCTAGACCAGTACCCTTACCATGAATTTTACGTTTTGACAAATATGACTGTTTTGGTATTTGTTTACGTATTTGTCCATACTAATAACAAACAAATACCAAAACAAATACCAAAACAATCATATTTGTCAAAACGTAAAAACTCATGGCAAGGGTACATTACAGACATTTAAGTTCATCATTTAGCTGTCAGCCTGGCCTCGAAATAAATACAAAACCTGCATGCATATAGGTCAGCGACTACTTTTTCATAAAAAAAAAAACATATACGGTCGAATTGAGTAGCCTCCTCCTTTCTTGAAGTCGGTTAAAAAATAAAAACAGTTAACACTAAATAAAACAATTAATATATATATATATATATATATATATATATATATATATATATATTAAGAGTATTAATTAGCTATTTAGTAGGTCTTTCTTCTATGTATTTCAACTTAACTTTTTATTTAAAGAAATTATCTAAACTACATCGGACGAAACTTGTTTACACAAATGTTATGAACTTATGACTATGTATAGCTAATACTACATACCTTATATATTATAGCGACATTTACTACATTGCTGTCAGTTCATCAAGTGAACAATGTCTCTCTATTTGGTAATAGCACAATCAAATGCTAATGGACCGAAACAGAGGATTAATTAATTGAGAACATTTAATTAATGTGTGCGCATGTGTAATGTTTAAGATATACATGGTTTTGAAATTGCTTCTGAGTTTAATCAATGGTGTTTTTTGTATACAGGGTGAATTTTTCAACTGGACGTCGATAGCCAAATCCAAACTATAATTAATAGAGAAAATTGCCTAAAGACGCCACGGGGTTGGTTTTGACAAAAGTGTATAGTGTATATGTATTCTACACAAGAAACACACTAGACCCTATACCCGACATTGTGGCGGCACGAGGCGTATTAAATCCCACCGCCCGAAGGAGACTAAAATCCTTTTTTGGCGCAAAATAAGATAAAATGGACGGCTTTTTGAAATATCTTCCTGTATTCTGATTTTGGCTCAGATTTTTCAACCGGTTTTTCTTCATCTTCCTCCATGATCAACTTTTTTCGGCAACGTTTCGACATGATAATTTTCAACACAAAGACAGCGGTCCTACTTCGTCGCGTGCGCAGCCTCGACTGCGTTGCACAACACTAACCACGTGAAGCTAGCGTGGGGTGCGGTACGAGGTGCGTGGGGAAACGAGGCGTTCGCAACCTCGTTCCGCACTGTGTTAGCATTATTATTTGTTCAGTGCGGCACGAGGTCTAACAAACCCGCCATTAGGTTGGTGTACCATAGAACTAGGAATCAGTAGCACATCACAAACATATAGTTATCACTCTCCTACACTGAACCAGATGGAAGTTATGCCTCTCGCACCACAGAGAAGTTAAAGTTTTTTCTTACCGCTATAACGACCAGACATGGACGAGGTGTTTTAAGCCGCGTTCCGCAGCTAACGTGTTAATACACACATATGTTGAATAAATAAGAAGTGCGCGCCTGGGATTCAAACCCCAGACCCTCGATTGAGAGGGTGAAAAGAGAACCCCATATTGGTGAAGATAAAAACGAAAACTAAGGCTACAAAAATTAAAGTGAGCTTTAATTTGTGTACTCTTAATTGTCAAATGATTTTATCACTAACACCCCGTATCGAGTTACAAGAGAAACTGTCCTCGAATTATTATACTTAATTATGGTTAAAGCTTTCATCTGATTAACCGTAATTTGACAGATTTGGGTGCTTCCCTTGATTTATAGTCCTTTATATACAAATGTTAAGAAATGAGCTGCCATAAACTACGTAATTTATGTGACAGATAAAAATTGTCTCTTAAGGTTTCTTATAAGAGATAATGAGTGAATCTTTTAATTTATTTTGTAATAGAAAAGGAAAGGTGCTGTAAACATTATGGTTAATGGTCATTGCTGCCTTTGTTTATCTGTAATCGATCCCAAAATGGAATGTAGCCCGGGGTAAACCACGTTACACTTCTGAGGACTTAGTAGGAACGCTTTAGGTGGCGATCGCGTCCGAACATGGAGACTTCGGGGCAGAAATAAACCAGACCCTGATCTATTCGCCCAGTAGTGTCAAGAAGGGACTTTGATTTGCAAGCGATCAGAGTGGGAGCTCTCGTTATTGACTTTTGTGACTTCGACAATGCGAGTCTGTTATGGTCACAAATTGTCGTTTTGCAATGCAAGGCGTCACTTACTCTGAGGAGCAAGGGAAGTACCGGTGCGTTTTCGGAATGCAAAACTTCTTTATATGCGTAGTGAAGCCATCGAGGACTTTAGTCAGTGATAAGCTCCCATACATTTGTCCCGGTATCTTTAAATATTTCCACCAGATATCAAAAAGGAACGCCTCTTGTAGGTAAGTATGTGTCTTTCAAACCATAAGAAAGTACAGTACTTTGCCATATTTCATACTTCCTTATTTCATAAACTACTTATTACATAAAAATATAGCGGTAGGGGCTATCATACAGACATCCATGTCCTAGTATGCGATGACCACTTGCTCCTAGTGGATTGCATGCTCGTTATTACACGTAATAAATAAATAAAATAAACATTCCACTCGATGGCCTCGATCACAAACATAACGGTTTAGTACCTATACAGCGATGTAAAAACATTTTCTATAATGGTAAACTGCAGTTGGTATGTAAGCTTATCGTACATTCACAATGTTATCAGTGCACTTATACAGAGAATTCTTTAAACAAAGTCTAAAGTTTTGCAACTGGTAACTATAAGGTTAATATTGTTATTGAATTTCTAAGGAGATTTAGTAACTTCCGTTTTTCTCTTCTTTATAAAGAGTACATAGGAACATATTTGTAAATTGCAAAATAATAATGCCTTCTTAAAAAAAACTCTCTTTTGTTATACTCTTTGTTATGCGTTTTTTGAAAAATAAGGGAGGATATATTCTTATTTATTTTTTAAATTGTAATAAATTGGATCAAAACCGATTCAGCAGCAAATAGTACAGACAGTGATAATAGTAATCCAAAAAAGATTTAACTTCAGAAAAGGCAACCAAACTTATAACTTTCTATCATTATCATTATTTCTAAAAAAAGTTAAAAATCTTAATCTATACGCTAAATATGATTTAATTAAGAGACTTACACATAAAAATTAACGAAGAATTTACATGCTCTGCCGGCGTCTAATTTCCATGAAATACAACAAAAACAATATGTTTCAAGGCAACAGCCAACAGTACTAGGCGTTTCTAGGCAAGCGTGTCTTACGGATCATTACATAGCCGATCATTTAGCGCTAATCTACATAATTTATACGGAGTTTTGCTGCCAGTGAGTGACGTATGCAATTATATGCTTCGTGAAAGCAACGCGCGAATACGGCCAAGTTCAATGTCACGGATAGCTATTGACCTTCATACTAACACAAGGTGTTTTTAGGGTTCCGTATCCAAAGAGTAAAAATGGAGCCCTTATATTACTAAGACTTCACTGTCTGTCAGTCCGTCAAAGGGCTCTATCTCTTGAACCTAATAGATAGACTCTTGTAATTATTACAGAGTATGTGTAATAGTGGCAGCTATAACAAAAAATGCCGTGTGGTGCCGGCTGCGAATAGCACCACTCCCTCTCTTCCCGTGGATGTCGTAAGAGTCGACTAAGGGACAAAAACCAGGAGATGGGCAGCAGCGTCTCTCTGTGAATTTACCACCATACTGCGGTCACCAACACGCACAGCCAAGCGCGGTGACTATGGCAACAACCCCCTAATGGCAGCTGCAACAAAACCCCGGCCCCCAGTCCCCGGCAGCCCCGCTATTCCTGGCTACGGTAGCGGTCACGGTTACGGCGGGGCAGGGGGTGCTAAGAATCTCCGGCAGAGATCGGGCTACCATAAACGACGACTGCTGCACCTGGCAACATATAACACCAGGACTCTGAGGAACGATGAGAAGATATATGAGCTGGAAGAAGAGATAGGCAAGTTAAACTGGAGTATTATAGGGTTGTCTGAAGTCCGAAGACAGGGGGAGGACTCGACGATCCTAAAATCCGGTAACTTGCTCTATCACCGAGAGGGCGAACATCTGTCCCAAGGTGGTGTCGGGTTTATCGTCAACAAATCCCTCGTCAACAACATAGTGGAGATCAAGAGTGTGTCGCCAAGGGTAGCATACCTTATACTCAGAGTATCTAAAAGATACTCGCTGAAGGTCATACAGGTATATGCGCCGACATCGACACACTCCGACGACGAGGTTGAGGTTATGTATGAGGACATATCAAAAGCCATACATACCTCAAAATCGTACTTCACGGTTGTGATGGGGGACTTCAATGCAAAACTAGGTGTCCAATATGGCGATGAGTCGAAGGTGGGGCCTTTTGGATTTGGTCATCGGAACCATCGAGGCCACTTGCTGGCTAACTTTTTGGAAAAGGAAGGATTCTATATGATGAACTCCTTTTTCAAGAAGAAGCCCCAGAGGAAGTGGACCTGGATAAGTCCCGATGGTACTACCAAAAACGAGATTGACTTCATATTGGCGGACAAACGGCATATATTTAACGATGTCTCTGTGATCAATAGGCTTAAAACCGGAAGCGATCACCGGATGGTTAGAGGCACGTTAAATATCCAAGTCAAGCTGGAACGGTCCCGCCTTATGAAGTCGATACTTCGTCCAACACCTTGCCAGGTCCAGGGCTCTGAAGACTTTCGACTCGAGCTCGATAATCGTCTGCGATGCCTAGAACGTTGCGTAGATGTTGACGATATTAACACCAAGTTGGTAGAAACTGTCCGTGAGGTGGGGTCGAAGTATTACCAGACCGCCTCCAAAAGAACAACTCAAAGGCTCTCAGCCCATACACTCGGACTTATGGCAGAGCGGCGGGCAATGTGTGTGCAGTCTCCGGCTTCACTGTCTAAGTACAGGCGGCTCAACGCACAGATCTTTAATAGAATGCGACACGACTTGCGCCTCTCTAATGCTATTCGCATTAAAGAGTGCATTGAGCGAAATAAAGGCTCCAAAGTCTTCGCAAGGGATCTGCGGGTTGGGCAAAGCTTGCTGACGCAGCTGAGGACGGATGCCGGCACCACAGTTGCCACGAGGCCTGAAGTTCTGAGAGAAATTGAGAAGTTCTACGGACAGTTATATACCACTTCGCGTGCGCCTCTACGACCTGTCTTTGACAAGCGAGCCACGCTAACCCGGCACTATACCGAAGATATCCCGGACGTCAGCCTTTACGAGATAAGAATGGCCCTCAAACAGCTCAAAAACAACCGAGCCCCTGGCGAAGACGGAATAACAACGGAACTGCTAAAAGCAGGTGGCAAACCGATTTTAATAGCACTCCAACAGCTATTCGATTCCGTCATTAGCCAGGGTATAGCACCGGAGGCGTGGAGCAAAAGCGTGGTGGTACTGTTCTTCAAAAAAGGCGATACGTCTTTGTTGAAGAACTACAGGCCCATTGCGCTTTTGAGCCATGTCTACAAAGTGTTCTCGAGGGTCATCTACAATCGAATAGCTCGCAGGCTTGACGACTTCCAGCCTCCCGAACAAGCCGGCTTTCGAAAAGGCTTTAGCACCATGGACCACATACACACGCTGCGGCAGGTGGTACAGAAGTCCGAGGAGTACAACCTGCCGTTGTGCGTGGCTTATGTGGACTATGAGAAAGCCTTCGATTCTATCGAGACGTGGGCGGTATTGGAGTCACTCCAGAGGTGCCAGATCGACTATCGATACATCGAAGTGTTGAAGTGTATGTATAAGGCAGCCTCAATGACGATCCGATTACACGACAGAAGTACGAACCCCATCCAAGTGCAGCGAGGTGTGAGACAGGGTGACGTATTGTCTCCAAAACTGTTTACCGCTGCACTGGAGGACGTGTTCAAACTGATGGAGTGGAAAGGATTCGGCATCAACATCGATGGCGAATACATCACTCACCTTCGATTCGCAGACGATATCGTCATCATGGCGGAGTCGCTGGAGGACCTCAATACCATGCTCAATGACCTCTGTGACGCCTCTCAACGGGTAGGTCTTAAGATGAACATGGACAAGACGAAGATCATGTCTAACGTCCATGTCACACCCATGCCGGTCGTTGTAGATGGCGTCACACTCGAAGTTGTTGACGAATACGTTTACCTGGGACAGATAATCCAGATGGGTAAGTCCAACTTCGAGAAAGAGGTCACTCGTAGAATCCGACTCGGTTGGGCAGCGTTCGGGAAATTGCGTGACATCTTCTCATCCAAGATACCTCAGAGCCTGAAGTCGAAGATATTCGAGCAGTGTGTGTTGCCAGTGATGACGTACGGTGCCGAGACGTGGTCTTTCACTGTGAGCCTTATACGAAGACTCAAAGTCGCTCAGCGAGCTATGGAGAGAGCTATGCTCGGTATTTCCCTACGCGACAGAATTCGTAACGAGGAAATCCGTAGGCGAACGAAAGTTACCGACATAGCTCTCAAAATAAGCAAGCTGAAGTGGCAATGGGCTGGCCACATAGTTCGCAGGACCGATAACCGGTGGGGTCGGAAGGTCCTCGAATGGAGACCACGTCTCGGCAAAAGGAGTACAGGACGCCCCCCGACCAGGTGGACTGACGACCTGAAGCGGACGGCGGGAAACCGCTGGATGCAGACGGCCCAAGACCGGTCGGAGTGGCGCAGACTAGGGGAGGCCTATGTCCAGCAGTGGACC
Organism: Epargyreus clarus clarus; assembly: GCA_014595695.2. Lineage (NCBI taxonomy): Eukaryota > Metazoa > Arthropoda > Insecta > Lepidoptera > Hesperiidae > Epargyreus > Epargyreus clarus. The sequence continues at coordinate 1,019,637 of JACTTY020000059.1, read as the reverse complement.
AGTAAAGGCTGATGGATGGATGGATGGATAACAAAAAATACTAAAAATAAAAAAGGTTGAAAATAGATAGGGGTCGCCATATAAGAAAGTGCTATTTTAAGACGTCTTTCGCTGAACAGTAACAGGAACACAGCTCAAATTTTCACAATGCATTTACTTCTATGGCTATGAGAACAAATACTAAAAATAACAAATATATTAATAAATGATGGTACGGAACCCTTCGTATGCGAGTTCTACTTACACTTAGCCAAATTTTTTTGGCGGTACTGAGTCCACTGTTATTCTCTATTTGCCTTTTTAATATCTTGTACCGTTATTCCTGAACAGTATCTACATGAAACTATTTCAATTTTATCGATGTCGAAAAAGTGTGGCGTTCTTAGATTAGTCTAAACCACAAACTATAATGATAGCACACAAATAATTTCGGCAAGAGATTGGTTTTAAAATAGATTTATGTATAAAAAGCTTACTTGCCATAGGGATATTAGTTTGCAAATAAAATAAACAGAAATAATACATGTAATGTTATTTATTACTTAATACCACTTATATTGTTCACTTGAAATTACACGCCGTGACGAATAAATTAATTTGATACTTTAATAACATAAAAGAAAGTGTTATACGGGTATATTATTTATCTGTATAAATTCTTCTGTAAATTGATGCGTCCAATATAAATAATATAATGGACGAATTATATTAGAGGACACAAACAATGAAGTACAAAAAATGGGTTGTAAACATTGTCCTTAGTTACAGTTGTTAGAATAGAACACTTTTGTCAGTATCGGAAAATGTGCGAAGTTTCTGATGGAATTGAAGTAAGTTGGAAGCAAACATTGAATTTCCAATACCTTGAAAGAGTCTTCTCCGAATGAAAAGATTTAAGTCCACATTAGAAAGTGCATTGGTAGTCTTTAGATTCCTTAATACCATTAAGAAAATGGTTTAATCACTTTCGTTTCTTAAGGAAATGTGGAGGCAACCAAGAAAAGATAAAATTATAATAACAAGTGACACAAAAATAAAACCCAGAGGATAAATACGAGAGTACATATTCTGACTTATACTACGAAAAAACCTACAGTTGAAAACAGCAAATAGCATAAAATAAAAAATGATTGCCATTTCAAACCGACCATATCTTCCAGCGTACATCAAATTTATAGGAAACATTAAAAAAGAAAGTTCGCCGCCATTGCCTAACGGGGCCGTGCAAATGAATTCGTCACGATCATCATGCAAAAGATAGTTTTAGTCACGAGATCCAATGTTTCTTACGTGTGTTTTGGTTTCTTTCTTCAAAGACAGTGATTGAATGGCATCAGTACCTATTATAATGAGGTAAGATAGTTAATGTTTTCGGCCTCAATCTTAAAATTCAGAAATACAAAAAACAAACGTACTTTAAACCATAGCATGCCATTTTCATTAGTAGCCTTTTTTCTGGTGCAAATCCTTACTAATATTATTAATCCGAAAGTATCCCTGTCTGTCTGTCTGTCTGTCTGTCTGTCTGTCTGTCTGGTTGTCTCTTCTTCACGCCCAAACCACTGAACCGATTCTAATGAAATTTTGTACAAAGATAGTCTGAGACCCGAGAAAGGACATAGGATAGTTTTTATCCCGGAAATCCCACGGGAACTAGGGATGGCAATCTAAGATCGATTAATCGGAGAATCAATCTTTTGAACCCAAAACATCGATTACTTTAATCGATATTAGTAAGGATTGAATCGTAAACTATGCATTTGAGCAAAGTTGAAGGTACGAATTTTCAGTTTTATGTATGTTAGTATGTTATATTATTTTCTTTTAAACGCGGGCGAAGCCGCGGGCAAAAACTAGTGACAATATATTTCATTCAGTGAACGGCAAAGAACGTATGAGTATACTCAACTATGAACCATTGAGAATCAACAAAATACGCATAACAAACCCACATCAATTCCTAAACACCCAACAATACCCAATAACAAACGCAACATAAACCCAATAATGAATCCTAATGACGAGGATAAGGATCGAGTTTTACGCGTTTTTGCGACACACGTGGGAAGGACCGGCCTCCGCGTAATCAAGTTTATTAAACAATTGAACCTCATCGAAATCAGTACCATCTTTACGATGAAGACTATAAGCATCATATTGGAGTACCAAACGTTTTATCAACAGCAGAATTTAAATCTGTTTGTAACACAGATTGTGGTTACGGATGAGTGTTACTCCCACGTGGCTTGATGTAAAATATTTGTTTAGTGATATGACATGGTAACTCCGTAACCGACGGATGTACGCAAGGGTAAATAAATTGAGAGCTCAGCTTCGACAAACATGAAGTGAAAATAGCATTGCAGTTCACATCGCAACAGATGCTAAGCTGAGTACTGTTGCGCTGCCAATAAATCTGATCAAATTGAAATATGTCGAAGTTTATAAAACGGGTCATACGATTTATTGCAATCTGGAACTATAGGCTACATATGCTGAATAATGGTCCGAAAAAGTTAGTTAGTTGAATGTAGCTATGAAAGAAAATATATTTGAGACCAATTTAAAAATTATAGCATTTTTAATTTTACAATACGAGTAAGTTCAAATACAACATGATTGTTTTCTCGTAATTATTTTCCGTTTTTCCTATTTGTGAGAGCTTGTTTACATTGAACAACATGAAAGTAAACATATTTCGTAATGAAATTTTGGTTCGACATGCGATGGTTTTGTACAATTTGTCGAATTATATCTAAATTGGACATGCAAATATTCGATTTATGACAGCAGGCAGGAACAAGACTCTGCATTGTAATCCCCAATCGCCGAAATATTATTTGGATCGTTGTTTTGATTCGAAATGTTCATTTGTTTGGGAAAATATTCGCAAGTCTTTAAAACAGAAACTGAAAAATTAAAAGGTGGTTCGACTCCGGAGGCACAACCGCCACACATGTTTCTTCCTAATAACAGCAGTCTTAAACTACAATTAAACGCTGTTCCGTTTTGAAGAAAGTGGTAAAAAAGACATTTATCGAAAGGTTTAAACTTAGTCTTCACGGGTAGTATTTTGTCGATTTCAGATAGAAAATCAATCTTATCTAGGATTGATTTCAGATGTCGATAGGCGGCAGTAGCCACTTACCATCCAGGTGGCCTGCATGCTAAATTTCTACTTCAGTATAATAAAAAACTGTACAGTTAATATCAAAATACCGGTACGAAAGATAGACATCAAAACAAAACCACAAATATCAGATCAAATATTAGATCAAAACACGATTTGACATTGAACCGGCGAAGTTACGTACGCGGTCCGTAACCTCAAATAAAGCTTTATCGTTGTTCCACATATGGTAATCGTGTAAAGGTTCCCGTACACAATGGCGATGTGTGTTTTTCGTTTATTTTTTTATGAGTACAAATCAATAGTGTTATTAGATCGTTAAATATGATGTTAAGTGCAACTTTAGATAACTTTTTTATATAGGAGTAGCAGACGAGCATGCAGTTCACCTGATGGTAAGTGACTACTGCCGCCCATGGACATCTGTAATCAACCCTAGATAGGATTAGATATTCCTGCCTGTGGTCGACTACAGATGCGCCGCAGGACTAAGCTGGAACGCCTCGGAAAAGAATGTCTCCCTTACCACACTCAGAACACAGCAGGGCTTACTGCTGTTATTAGGCAGAAATAGGTGTGGTGGTCGTGCTGCAGGAGTCGAACCACAAAGGGTTCTACCACCTACAAACTGTTTATAGAATGTCAAAATATACTTCAGGATTGGAGTCGTAAACTAAAGGATTATTAGGCTTAACATAAGCTATAGCTACTGTGGAGGGTAATGTTTTTCGAGCGTATGTCTCATTCTTTGGAACGGCCAAAATTATGGGAGACACATACGTTACCAGGAAGGTGGACTGACGACCTGAAGCGGACGGCGGGTAACCGCTGGTTGCAGACGGCCCAAGACCGGTCGAAGTGGCGGAGGCTAGGGGAGGCCTATGTCCAGCAGTGGACTAGTAAGGGCTGATGGATGGATGGATGGACATACGTTACGTAAAATCTCTTTCAAGTTAATTATTTCTAAGCAGTTGTTTTTTTTATAATAATTACTACTTAGCCGATAATATTACAGCCCTATGAAAAACGAGCACGAGATAATAAGGGAATGTTAACCGCAGCGCAGACAACCTAGATAGTTTAGCTAGCGTAATGGAATGTATGTAATTTTAATAAACATTGCTATGTTCTCGTTTGTAGGGTGTGGTTAGGACGAGACACTTACACGAGCCATTCCGACTTAGTTCCCAGGAATAGTGAAGCATCTGTGGTCTAGGTAACTTCAATTCTAAGTGAGTTCAATTCTATTCCTATTGATTACACAGATGTCTATGGGCGTCAATTACCATTAGGCCGACTACACGCCTATTTACCACTAAAGACGCATATTCCTCATAAAAACATCCTACATGTTGCAGTGTACGAGCAGCCTTATTCCTCGAGAGCCGAATAAGGCACGTCGTGGGCGAAGATCAACACGTGTGTTCTATGACTGAACAATGTTTATCCATCGATCCCAATGAGTCGCAATGATCGTAAAATCTAGACTTTATGTTGATTAAGTCTTAAGTTTTACGATGAATGCCGTAAAAAGTAATACATTTCGTTGGGACGACGAAGTCAGTACAGTCAATTTGGATATTACTAGCTTATCTATGCTTGCGACATTGTCTGCATGAGAAACATATTTCACTGTACTGAGTAAAAAATGATGTTTGTTTATTTTATTCACTGAGTAAAATATTAAGAACAAAACTCTATTGTACGTAGTTTTAAGGGTACAACTGTCAAGGCTGTAATAATTCTGTAAATAATGACACTAGTAGTTTTCTATTACTTATTTATCGGTGGTGTCATATTAGTCTATTTAATTTCTTCGTTTACGTCTAGGCAATAACCATTTAACACGAATTAACATAAAAATGTACTTTTGTTACAACTTCTTAACAAACTTAACTATATCATAACGTTTGTGTGATTCTCGATACATACAGATAAATAAGATATTTATAATATCCCAGTAGATAAAGGATAAATAGAAGGCGGAGAGAATAGTAATAATAAATAAATAAAAACAGCCAATATTTCCGCTACTAGATCCCTGATACGAGTATGAAAACAAAGCCCCGAAGAGAATATAAACATTTTGAAAACAAACACGTCAACAACTCGATAAAATTTCACCGAACCGTCCGGTTCAAAGTGAAATTTATTTGGCGCAGCCTTTTATTTGCGGTTTGTAAACGTTACGAATATTTCAAAGGTTCGCATACGTTTTGAATAAAACCAGCAATTTTTATGAAATAAGTTTACATTTACATCATACACTAATGTGAATAAAATATCGGGTTCATAAAGAAACCTTAAACCTCTGGACTATGGTACTTATCGCCATGATTCCGACAAGCCTAATCAAGACTTGGATATGTTGTTTAGCTAAAGCATTACTGTGGTCAGCATTTGGTTCCCTCAATAGACCAGTTAAATAATTTAAAATTTCAGCTCAATCGGTTAAGTGGAATGAATAATTTAACTCCAAAATTTGACCTGTATAATGTTACACTAACATACCAAAGTAGTAAAAAAGACATAAAACTTAATTCAAAAAATCCCTCGAATCCACTAAATTCCAATTAACATTTTAGATCTTAATGCTTTAGAAGAATTTTTGTACCTACTCAATAACAACACAAGCTTTTTTGCTTAAACTATCTTTAATCGTACTCAAGAATACTCTAGAAAATTCTTTAATCTCTTTCCAAACAAAAAAAAACTAAATCAAAATCGATCAACCCTTCAGGAGCAACGATGCAACAGACAGACATGTTAAGCTTGTAACATCCCTTTTATCGTGAAGGGTTAAAAGCCGTTGCGAATGGTGGCAATATTTGCATTATTCCAGTGTACCAGGTAACGTGGCTTTACAAATAACCTCACGCCCACGGCCATTGAATTATTGATTGCGACGTGAATAGAAATCTGAGTTTTAACCGCGTGGACGGCTACTGTTAATTCAATTTGCGCACCGGCCTCTTTGCAGCTCATATCTGATTTAAAAATTTTATATCGAAATAACTAGAGTTCTTGTTAAATTCCCATTACTTTACATTGTAAATAAATGACAAGTTTAACATTAAGATACCTCAAAAAATGTATTTTGAGCATAAGTATCCCAAAATTTGATTAAATCTGTTTCCCACAAATTGACACCTATATTTCTCACGACATTCGTAATGCTCCTGAGTTTAAGATTAGCATCCGTAAATTATATGAACGGACTTAATTAATTATAATTAATCTGTCCAATGTTTGGCCGAAACATTGATTGATTGACATTTGACCATTTATGCCTACCAGAAAATGTCAAATTTCAATCATTGGTACGCCAAATTAAATATTAATCAAGGACTTAATTATTTATTAATAACGGGCCTACGTTTATCTCCAGAGTAGAAAACTACACGTTTTACCTAATTAATAGCATAATTGAAGTTTTCTTCTTTTTAAAATCATATAAATGGTGTACAATCCCCGTGAAAAGCAATAATTCAAAATGAAAATCATTTCAGTTACCATTACTAATCTTGATAAACCGTTTAATGTAAATAGCGCGCTCATATCGTCAGTCAACGAACTTCACTACTCCCTTTATTGGTACAACAAAGTTAAAAACCGCTATTTACTTTCTTAACGTATTATACATTCAGCGCTGTAACCACATTATTCACACATAACCGTTAAGTAATAGCTGAGCGTCCCTCAACCGTGGCTCTGCATTCCTTTAATCTTAACCAACTGCTTATATCTTTTCTTATCTTATATTTCGAAGTATTGGTTTAAATTCTTATTAACGTGCCTGAACGTGAAATGTGCTTTGATTTATGCTTATCTTTGGGTATAGCCTGAAATTAAGGTAACTTCGAATATTGGTTAATCAGTTTAAGTATCGTAAAGATCTTTGAAACATTTTTATGAGTACATATACAGAATTACTAATTAGAAATTCTTGATATAAGGTAATTAAATGTTAGAAACATACAATTTTATGTTATTTTCAGTTTATCATTAACTAATGCAGAAATTAGAAGATTTGAAACAATATACCTACTAATAATAACCCGCATCGCACAGCATCGGTCATGCAGATATTTCAATTATTAATTTAGATTTATATACTGGGTCAAGGTCAACTATTTAATTATCATACAATACACTGAATATTTACGACACATGGAACCTTATGGCTAAAATTTTATTTATTTAATACAGCATAAGATTTTTAAGAACGTCTGTATGTCTAGTTACATATAGAAATAATAAAAATCAACATGACCATATCTAAAACAATCATATTGGCTGCAAGTGATCAATATTCAACACTGGATAACCCCGACCACACAACCGTTAGGTAATAGCTGAGCGTCCGCCGACCGTGGCCTTACGCCGCTTACGAGACACCTATGCGGTTAGCTGCTATCGATGAACTGGTTGCGACTGATAATAATAACTTATTTTACTAAGCCCGCCTGGGATGCTATGGATGCCAAGGATGCCGGAGATCAAACCCTGGAACGTGAGCAGATCAGGTCATTAGTAATGGACCGCTGTGTCACGCAGGTCGTCATCTTAGATCACTTCATGCAAAGGTTTATTTAAGACTCAATCGCTGTACAACAATTGTATCATAGCGTGAAAGGCTACATAAGATAGATAAATAAATTTCAATTATTGACTTAACACACGCAGATAACGAATATTCAAATTGCAAGTAAGTATATAAGCTCAGCTTAGGCAGTCAGCTTATTATTTGTAAATAGTAGAATATAAAAAATAGACTAAATGAGTAACTAAAAATACAATCACAAAATTACCAAAAGTAAAACTAGTGATATACACTTTCAAGTTGTGATTAAATCGTATAAGATTGATCCTCTCCCATACACAAAAATGCATTTAATTAACACTAATCAACGGTGTTAAGTGGCCTATAAATAAATCTTCCCTCGGGAAGTGTTCATGTGCGGTTTCCTGTGGGATTATCTAATTGTGGTATTTCTATACTAACGCTGGTTTAAGCATTTCCTGTGATTCACGAACATGACACATTATCATACACCAAGTTTAAAATGGAGCATCTCAGAAGAAATGTTACTCATTATTTTTGCGAATATTATATTAACAATGACGTCAGTCCTGAACTTGAGCCGTTATCAAAATATAGAACTAGAATTCGAGTAATGGAATTTTTATGTAAGTCATCCTTAGGATTGAACTTTTTAAGACCCAAATCATAATATAATAAATTACTTACGACAATTATAGGTCTGTAATAATATAAAAGGAGGACTGTATACCCAGATAGATGTAATATATTAAACTTAGACACGAGACACGTGCTCCCACAAAAAATTGCAAGATCAACTGTGTAAGTGACTTTGAGCGCCAAGTTATTTATGTAAATTCCAAATCTGAATTTTGTATATCGAATAACCAACTTAACAACACACTATTGATTTTTTTCCAAGTGTTTATTTGTCCACAAAAATGCATGCTTCTAGGATTCTGAACTGTCTTTGTACTGAACGTAATTGTATACGTACGTACGTGGTAGAACCTTTTGTGGTTCGACTCCGGCGGCACAATCGCCACAACTATTTCTGCCTCATAACAGCAGCGTGTATATAAGTGTTCTGTTTTGAAGGGTAAGGGTAAGAGAGACCTACTATTCCGAGACGTTCCAGCTTAGTACTCAGGGGTAGTGGCGCATCTCTCGCCGGCCTCAACTATATCTAATCCTACCTGGGCTTGATTACATAAGTCCATGCGCGGCAGAAGCCAGTTTCCATCAGGTGGACATGCAGTCCGCTCGTTTGCTACTTCTATATTATAAAAAAAAAATACGTAACTTATGTATCATACTCAAATCGTCAGATTTGGTCTTTATATTTTCTTCGACAACTATCATTTCGTTGTCGTAGATACTTTGCGTAGATATCAATAATATGTCACTCCATTTGTCAAGTAACTCACAGCTGTTATTAGACGTTCAATTCGTCTCAGCTTTCATGGTGTCAGAGTTCCGTGAGTTTAATACCATTGTCTGACGTTTAATTAGTTAGGGCGTCAAATAGCAGGGTTGAAGGTGTTTGGAGATTAATGACGTTTTGGAATGTTGCAAATTAAATCAATGGATTTGAATGTCGGTGCTGAGTTTAGTGGGGGTCAAGTTTAGTTCCATACGAGCAGTCGGGATTCGAATTATTAAGTGTATACCTATTAGTACATATAAAAATATCAAGGGTCAAAGCGGTGCAACCCTTTGCGATTCGACTCAGAAGGCACCACCGTCACACCTATTTCTGCCTAGTAGTAGTGTTAAGTGCTGTTTTCCACTTTAAAGATGAAGTGAAGTGATGTACAGATGAGTGAAGTATCTACTAATGACTAGTGGACTACGGTCTAAGCGCTTCTCATTTTGAATAACCAGCAATGGAATAATGACGTGTGTAAGATAAACTACGGAACCATACGGTTTCTACGGAAACCATAGAAACACAAATATCCATTCACTCGTATAACACAAATGTTTTCCGTTTACGAAACTCTCACGAAGATCGTAAAATTTTACTTAATCGTTATTGTTATTGGAATCACTTTCATATTGTAGTCGGCTTTGAGACTTTCCTTCGCAATCCGTCCCGTATTGTTATTTTATTACAGACATAAACGGTTTAATTGTTATTAAACGTAGAGATAGCATTAACATTTATACGCATAGGGAAATAAAATTGGATTCCCGAATCCGTTTTTACCACGGGTTTTTGCTTTTCAACTCCACTGGCGTAAAATCCGAATTTAATTTTATGTCGATGTTGATTAAACTATTTTTCTTAAAAACATATGTGAATATAAGGGATTTGTTATTTTCAGGTGAAACGTGACCATGTTTTTAAAAACATATGGGACAATATGTCGTCCCACAACCGGGTGGATCAAAGACTTTAGACTAATGATATATTACATACTTTGATTCTCCAATCTTCTTAGGAACAGTGTAGCGAAATAATCTACAGGCTTCTCCAAGTTGTGATCATAAACGTGTTCTCAGCAGTGGGGTATATAAATATTGACCTCACATGAACCAACTAAGTATATGAATATGAACTGCTATTATTTTAAATATTACACTGAGGACTTTCTAAAAATGTGTGTTTATTGCTTATACACTGATTATTTTTGCACTCAAACTAGTTGCCAAATTTCCAAGCAAAAATACTACAAAATGACCGCAATAAAGTTTTCATATGAAGGTTACATTATTTATCTTTTTGTAAAGTCCATTATTCACGAGCTGAGCCCCACGATTTCAATCGCGTGTAAAAGTGTAAATACTCGGGAGATTTCATTGGACTTTTTTTTGCGCGAAACATTTTTCAAGAATCCTAATGCTAAGTTACTCCTTATAACATCACCTAACTAACAGTGAAAGTCCTGTGAAAATCAGATAAGCCGTTTCGAAATACACCTCAGAAGACAGAAACTGAATATTTTTTGTTATAAGTAGCCCTTATTTTGTCATTACAAACAGACACTGCATTTTGTTCTTCGCATAGGTATAAATATTATGTTTATATTTTATGCTCGTTACTCGTGGGCTGTAGAGACCAAACGTCTGTTTCTTTATAAAAACTAGTCCTGCCCTTTTCGGTAGGTATCGACATGTGTTTGATTTTTAATAACATTTAATCTTGTTTGACATTGAGAAAATGTCAATGGAAATTTATTAATAACTGGACCTGTTGGACCCAAATTTAAATTATCGTTTTTGGCACTAACCCAACATTTTATTGTTAGTATGAGTCATATTCTTCCACAAAAACAAGTATTTGTTAAGGACATGATTGTTGTCACCTATGGGATACTAAACAACGTAATCATCAATTTATTCAATTTTTGCCGACTGTCAAAGATCAGAATTTGGCTATTTGTAGTATTGTAAAATTTCAGTCCTTGGTGGCCAAACATTGGACAGACCTTTTATTAATAACGGGCTTTAATCCTTGCACATAGCAGTGAATCTGTAACGAAATCAGTAGCCATCTCAAGTAACTTCGACCCTATTTGGTAACATTCAAATATCTATGAACGGTAGAGACTTCACCGTTAGACAGCATATTCCTTTGCCACATTTATTTCATTAAAACATTGCATTTAACGTTACCACCTCCAACACAAAACACACAAAATTTGCAATCGGTTACAGTTAAAACGGCGGCAATATTATCATTTCGTCCAATTAACTCGGTTTGCGGCCAGTTATCATACGTTTGTTCCGATACGCTCGTACCTGATGCTTGCGGCTTCGGGGTCCATTTCATTTATGCATCCGTAATTGGTTAGGGCCTGTTTGTTTTGTTTTGTTTTGTTTTTATTATAATTTTATATTTCGTTGAAATCGGGCCTTTTCCTGTAAACAATGCGAGTATGCTTATCGAGGTTTAAAAACTTTTTATCCTTTTCTTTTTGTGTGATGTTTTATGCCGCCGCTCCAAAAGAATGATGTTTTAGCTGGTATATGTATCTATGTAAAATTGCATGTCTATTTTTTATCTAATCTTACAAATCTTAAACTTGTAGCCAAACTTTGCTTAGTGTCCTCCTTACCGAAAAAAAAGCGGAATCACTATTAAATTCACTACAGGTCACCCATCCTATTCTCGAGCACATCCAACGTTGTTTAACTTTATGAACCAGTTACGAGCACACAAACCGCGGGGCTACGCGCGCTTGTTAAAAGTTATAACTATACACTTTTACCGCTTGACATTTATGGAATCGAGAGTAACAAATTATTTCTATACCGATCAATATTATGTGATATAAGGCAGAAATTATGCAACTCTGGTGAATAATGTTTACGAATTGGTTATTGGAAGCACGCGAGTGGCGACGATGCACGCTCGCATGAATTATGTAAGGATTGCGCTTTGTTAATTTACAATTAAGAGTGTTGGCATTTCAGATGAATCGGCGATTGTAGCGATTCGTCCTCACTAACACTTGTAGTATAAACGTTTAAGTGTTTTACCGTTCTATCTACATGACACTCGTTGAGTCTATGTACCCACATTGATGTAGAGTCCCTTCTGTATTTTTACACGTTAAAGAAGTGCAAGAGCTTCTTCATTATTCAGGCTTTAACCGCAAAAGGAGTGGAATATTGGTAGGTAATATTCCTTTTGAATCGAACACTTAAAGTCCCTGCTTTTTGAGTTGTAGGTCGTGCCAAGAATAAGACATGCAAACGCGCAAAAAATCGTGAACCGATAACATCGTCTATCAGAAAACTAGTATCTAGGACCAATACTACTCTACCATTATCACTTATACTAAAACTGTGTACATATTTATGACAGGAACACGTCTACCGACTCCTACCAGTAATAATACGTGATTAATCTACATTCCTTCTTATCGCTAACTAGGCATCTGCACTCAATATCTCCTTACGCAGCCATTTATAATCGAGAGGCACAAACGATACTTGCCGATAACGCTCAGGTCAATGATTGTGGATCGGGTGCTCTTGTCGCTGCTTACAAATGTCCTGACCTACTTCTATAGAAAAACGATAATTGTATGTGCTCATACACTCGTTCGCCATTCGAGATGCATAAAAGTACTTGGGAACATTTGTGTGGTTTTCGGTACATTTCTTTAGAAGTGGCGTTTATTCAGTTTCTTCGGCTTAAAAATTAAACAGCTTATTCACGGGCTGATTTAAAATAATTTTTGTTTTCATTTTTTATTTAGAATGGGTTACATATATACCTGATTAATTATATTAAATTTACACATATATTTCTGCCTAATAACAGCAGTGTTAAGCGCTCCTGTGTTTTGGTTTGAAGGGTGTGGTAAGGAAGTCATACTTATCCGATGCGATCTAACTTAGTCCTCAAGGGTGGCGGCGCATCTGTGGTCGACCTCAGATAGGACACTTATCTTATTTGTAACTCCATGAGCGACATTAGCCTTATCATCAGCTGGACTGCATGCTCGTCTGCTACTCCTGTAATATCTTATAAAGAATTATATACCAATGCAGAAAAAATCAAAGCTAGAAGTTATCGGGACTTTTGATCCTTCTAAGCTTTTATTTTATTTTAATTTACATGGTGTATTATATGCTTACCTTGAAGTCATAGTCATATACATAAACAATGCAGATTATCTTAGTTCAGATAAAATGTGAACCTACATAATACAACTGAAAATAAACACAACGCCTTATAAATCTCCAAGAAATATTACATCCATAAACTTAAGATATTTTATATTCATACAAATTATAGTTACAACTAAAACAAATTGTAACGCGAAATGATTAATTAGGAGAGATCTTTCTTGGTCGTTACACGAACAATAATATTTATAACTGGTAATTACAATTAATACTTATTGCTTACGTGTCTCATTTTATTGTGATCACCCACGCAATATTTACTGGAATCTTCGTTTAGCATTCTGTGAACGGTTTTCAAGAGATCATCGGGCTAATTCGTATGTGGTCAAATAATAAGGTTCGGCCATAAAACGTATAAAACCACACGATCACTGATCAGCCTTCTCAGGACTCTTGCAAGAGAAAGTGATATGGATTATTTAAAACATGTTTGATTTATTTTGTGTTTTATTTTTTAATTTATTTTTATATTTTGTACTTAATATGTCTATAAATGATTGTGAGTTTCGTGAAAACAACTGGCTGGCATTACAAGTGGTCTGAAAAATCTGTTGTTCGTTCGTTTGAAATTACATATTTCATTGCAATCGTGTCAGTTAAAAAAGAAATTATATATTACAATTTTTTATTCATAAATTATTAAGCTATCCTTGGACGATGACTTCAGGAAAATCCTTAAAAAAATCACTTCATGTATTGAGAATGTAGTGTGTTTTTGTCGGAGGTTTATTAAGAACATAGAGTTTATGTTAACACATAACAGTAATGTAAAGGAAAAAAATACGTGTGGCACTCGGAGACTGCCGCGGTAAAGCTATTGCATAGCATTTTTTATCAACTTATGCAAATTGCAAGCGTGATATTTCAAAAAGTCATTAACCCGTCAACTGGCGTGTGCGCCCCGGGGCGCACAGATTGCTACTAAAAAGTATCATAGCTGTGCCGGTCGGAGTGGGGGGTGTTAGGTTTTTTTCGTTACGGAATTTCTGTCTCCACGCTCAAGGCCCGCGATAGAAGCTATGCAATAGCTTAAAAGATAGAAGAACATTAAGCGCCATCGATAGAAGACGACCTTTGAGTATACAATTTGTTTGGCACTGATCATTTTGGCATTACGCCATAAATATTCTTATTGCTTTTCCTCAAGAACTTAAACAAATTATATTCCAAGCTTAGGCCGTACAATGACTGAACATAGAATACCAATAGAATCGAATTCCTGGTTTTAGGTATCTTAAAGGATATTTTGCCGTAGTCATCGCGCTTGGCTAGGATTGAAGACTGCAGTATAAAAGCTATTTCGTAAAAGGACACTACCCATCTGCTGGATATATCTTTATACCCACCAGCAGATATATAAGTTATCCTAGAAATTTTATTTGAAGAAAGGAAATAATCCTACGCAGGGCTGACACTATTAATACGGCACAATATGACTTCCGTAAGATTTATTAAATTTTGTAAAACAGTTTTTAGATTGATTGTAACTGCAGCCGAGATATCGATACTCGTGTTGACTCCTCAGTGTGCTGCTGTATGCATAAGGAATGGTATACGAGGGGTTCTTATTCAATCCTCATAGGAAACAACGATGAATGTTTCATTATGAAACATACATGAATAAAAACGGAGGACAGCACGACGAAAGCAAACGCAACTTTGTCAACGTAGAGATAGTCACGCGGTCTAGTCTAAGAGCCGACCTCAAGTGACCATAAATTAAGTAACCATTTTTTCTACCATATTGAAGTCCCAAACGATATGTAATCCATTTGATGATAAGTCAACCCGGATAAGATTACATTCCAACCTGAAGCCAACCGAAGATAGGTTGCTGCCCCTAAAGACTAAGTTAAGGCCTCAGATAAGTATATCTCCCTTATCATATCTTTCAGACCTTCAAAGCGGCACACAGCATCTCTTAACATTGCGGTTGTTAGGCAGAAATAGTCATGGCGGTGATGCCTCCGGTCTTCTCTTCACCGTCGTCTCTACCACCTTCAAAATTATTACATAATTTTCACCATTATTTTTATATACTATCTCCCTCTTTTTCCGAGTAAACATATTTCCCTCCAATCATTATAATTTTACTAACAAACTCCTAAAAATAGTAATATCTAACCACGAGGTTTAATCCTTGTTTTATTTTTAATTGTATTTTAGTTGTTCCACGAAATTAGCAAAAACTATGTTCAAAGTAAAAAAAATCCAAATATAGTATATCAAAGTGAGTACCCATAAAGCACACACAATAATTTAAAAGTTTACATAAATATGCTGTAGTTTGCAAAAAATATGAATCACCTCATTATTATTGTAGCCAGCTCCGGGACTAAAATAAAATTCGCTAGTGGCCGCGCGTGGAATATTATAAACCACGCGAATGTTTGTCAAAGCTCGCTCGCCATAAATTCGTGTCATGTTTTTTGACAAAAGCTACGCTAGCCTTTGCACAACTGACATGATGCATCTCGCTGACAGAGCAAATTCCATCGCTCACCGGTGCCCAGGTTTTAAGCGAGCTTTATATAAATTTCAGTGAAATATATTATTACAATTGGAATGTTGCTACGAGTACTTTTGGAACTGGATTGAAACACGGAATCTAAATCGGGGGTACAAGGTTCAAATCCCAGGAAGGCCTCTGCTTCTTCTAAGTTATGTTCGTATTACAAATTAATTATAACTTATTTATCTATTTACCTGTTTGTCTGTCGCTGTATCATTTCCCCGAAACAGGGAATTTTAGTATTAATATCTTTTATGTAAATTATCCTTTATCCTGTATTTTCAATGCTTGGCAACTTGTACGTATACCTTAGACAAATAACTGTAAAATAAACGAACAAATGCTCGTTATCTGTTTGCCACATTTTAAATTTCTGCTAATATTTAAATTTCTAAGTTTAATTTCTACTAAAACAATGACGATGTTTTAAGAAAATGTCATAATAGACAGAATATAATAATCTTCAAGACGATTAAATGCTTATTGTTACGGTAACGTTAGCATAAAATAACAGCCCAGAAAAGCCAATTCGAAATCTGAGATGTTTAATTTTATAATAACATTTTAACGGTAGAGCGATCAGTTAAATGGTATTTGCTTAACGTTCCAGAACATCCCAAGCCTTTAAAACACCCATTTAAAGTTTACAAGATTTTCCGATTCGTAGAGACCAAATATAGGTGTTAGTGAAATCCGCAATGATTGGCACATCTGTTGGTTTTACAATCACAGTTTAAACATTTGAATCGCCGCTTAACATTGAGTTATCGTTCAAAGTTTTGCCATTACTGAAATTGATTGAATAAGATTTCAAAATTCTCGTCATTTCTAGATTACCTCTTTGCTTTAAAATTTAGTTTCACAGCTGGAGGTCTGCAAAATCTAAAATGGTCATCTAAAGCATTGAAAAATTTAATGAAATACGTTCAAAGTTTCAACGATTAACAGTCTAATATTTCAGAATTTTGCAAATTTTAAGTAAAAACTACCAGGTAAAATAGACTCCGAATAAAAAAAAGTTGGGAGCCACTGACCTACAAAAGTCACCAAAACGTGATGAGTTCTATTCATTCATTAGACTTCTTAAGTAATTACTCATCTTTCTTTAAGTTCCTAATAATACTTCACGGCTGACATCATCGGAACAATAGTATCCTTAATCCGTACACTGGTAGACCGCTGGTAAAAATAACCATCTCAATGCCACAATAGTGTGGGTGTTTATGAGTGTATAGCACCCACAACGGCATCAACTTTTGGTCAAGTGTTGGAAATCTTTAAACTTGAAGCGTTTCAAATCTTTAAACTTTAAAGTTTTTAATACCGATTTCAAATTATTTACATCTCTTTAAATTACACGAAGTTTCTCTAAAGAAATAAAAGTATCGTAACTCGTAAGTTTTCAAACTATCGTAACCTTCAGAATATAGCAATTCAAGTGTAATAAATATAGATGCCTCTGCCGTTGAAGTTTCAGTAGGAAATCAAGCAAGTTGGACGTTGCACCAATAACTTCGAGGTCCAACTCCTACGTAGATTATGAATATGTAGTGCAGTAGTTAGTTTGCAGATTAGGGAATTAATAAACAAATGGATATTTGACTTACGGCAAAGTTTGTACAATAATATTGTCCGAATGATTATACACAAAAGGTGGTATTAAAATGTGTGTCTTCAAGACTCCTGTAAGTGAATTATTGTCATCAATTCATTATTGTTCCACTACTAGGCAAGGATATGATCTCATTATTAATTGAATTATAAGATCAGAGCAACACAACGCATTTCAAAATGAACAAGAACGCGTAATAAACATCCAAAAACGGCAAGAACGACATTTTCGATTTCACCCAAACATCTAGGCTATATATTCCGAGAAGATTTTCCCCGACATCGGCAGTCGACTCGTAATTATGTCGCACATAGTCGTAATACACAACCGGAAAAGTTATCCGGAAAATATCAATACGATCGTTTCCAATTATGTTTTAAAATAATAAATATTGAAATAGGTCATTAATTCACAACACGTAGTTCAACTGGCTATGTAAACTGGCAATCGTTTCGGAAAATTATGGGAGAACATACGTTGGTTGTTTCTGACGTTTTTTGTTGATAATTTTTCAAAGTTGTATTTTTGCAATCTGTTACTGTGATATGAACCAATAATTATAATTTCCCGAACACGTTATTATGCCAAACTAAGTAATTAATTCACTTTGTAAAGAACTAAGCGGTTAACTTACTTTTGTCGAAAAGCTAGAGGAAAATATTTTCAAGTGATCGTAGTTGTATCAGTATGTGCCCTGTCGTGACGTTTCCAACAGACGCCGGGACGCTCCAGCATCCCGTCGATTCAATTTATCAGCCGGACTTCACACGGTGCGGGAATGTCGAGCATCCGTGTACTTTTTGGACATTTTGCTATGTGTGGTCGGTGGTTCTATTCTGTAACATCTCGAAAGCTAAAAAGGCGATGAAATAACTTGTATACACTATGGCATACTTTGAAGTTGGTAAATCGATATAGTTCGACACAGAAGGCACCACTGCCACACCTCATAATAGCAGTGTTCAGCGCTGATGTCTTCCGGTATAAATAAAGGATGTGGTAATGAAGACATACCAAGGTGTTCCAACTTGGTTTTCAGAAATACCAAGGCATCTCCGAACTCGGGTATGACACAAATCTGTCTTATTCTAAAATTGATTTCAGATGCCCATGGGTGGCAAGAATATCAACCTCCTGTTATTTACAACTCGAAAGCGCTTTGTAGTACTTTCGACTGAAATAAGTCGAACTGATGCGAGTGAGGAATTCTGACATTACGCGTATATACACGGCATTCTATAAGAGATTAGTGTCTCAGACGTCTAGTTTCATTGTTTTCGAAACAAGAATTCGCTTGTCTCAATTTCGATCAGAGCAATCGAGATTGCGATGTATCAAGATTGAGATTCGTGTTGGTATTTTATAGAATAGTACGGAGACGAAGCAAAATCGAAAAATTCGTGTTACACCTACACCTTTGAGTGTAGCGGATATTTCATTAAATATATTGAAAGATTGTGCACACTTGTTGTTACATCGATTTTGTAATTCAATTTAATTTTCTTTTTAAATGAGATATATACTGGAGTGTATTATCGTAAAATGTTCTATGAGGTCTTATTTCAGACTTTATTGAGCCGTTTTCAACGTCTAAAATAAATTAGGAACTCATTTATTTTAATTTTCAACAGTGTTTGAAATTTGCATTATGAATATAGATTTTCGTTATTGAATGAATATAGAATTATCCGGAAACATTAGGCTTTTTAACTTTACGGTCCCAATTTGACTCCAAATTATTTGATATATGACATCGATCATAGGTCGTACACACAATTATACACACAAGTGAACAGAACCCTTACCATAAGTTTTAAGTTTTGACAAATACGAGTATAACTGTTTTGGTATTAGTTTACGTATCCCCATACAAATTCCGAGTTCTGACACAATCCGCTAGGGGCGCTGATTGGAAGTTGTATGAGCAAATACGTAAACAAATACCAAAACAGTCATATTTGTCAAAACGTAAAAACTCATGGTAGGGGTACTGATCGAAGCTTATTACGTCACGAGTAAATTACCGTATATAATCACACGTTCGCATTTGCCTATGGATTTCGGTACAAATTGGACGATAATCGGTCGCTCAACCAAGTTAATTGGTTGAAACGTTCAGCGTGGCGGAAGTAAACACCGGCTTTAATAACTACGGGTTAAACAAAGAGATATTACACAATACTGCAGTGCCCACTCAGCCGGGATATTACCCACTGTTTTTATTACGGCTAGTAAACTGTTGCTGCAGGTTTGGCCCGCCACGTGAAATTCTTTATGGCGATTTTTTCCTTCACTTTTATAGCGCGTCATCTAAAATGGATAAATGGCCAAAGCACGGCTTCCGGCGTCGTTTATGACAACATTCTGTTTGCTTTTTCTCGTGGCTTTATTTTAGTTAACTTGATCCACGGTCTGTGTAAACCTGTCGTTTATTAAAGTACTTTTCATACATTTTTTTCACTGGAGTATAAAGTTATATTTTCATTTACACCTTGACTTAGAGCACAATTTCATATTTTGAATTCTTAACAATACATTTTGTTTACCTTATTAAACCCTAAATTTGTCTGTAATTTATTGTATATTATGTGTCTCTTTTCAAACCAAGTCAGTGTGAAATACTTTATCCTCATAATTAATATTATAATTATTATGCCCGATGCATATAGTCGCAACCCAATTCACGAAATAATAAACCAATTTTCATGTTTTTGTGTTTGAAACATATAACCGACACAGAGCTCCGCTGATAAGGGAGTTGTATAAAAATGAAAGTAATGAAGTGAAGACTTAAATGAGAATACTTTGAAAGTTTTCTTTGCGTATATTTTTTTTTATCTTAGAATTAGGTATTTACACAACTTGAGCAATAACAAGATAATAAAATATAATATCAATAATATTAAATATTATGTGTAATATTTTGTCTTTAATTTAATATTTTTCCCTTTGAAGTTCAACGGCGAAAACACTAACGCCGATTTCTGTGTAAAGCTGCTGGTTTGAAGGTTGTGATAAGGAAGAGACACATACCTATAAAAGGCGCTTCAACTTAGTCCTCAGGGGTAGCAAAATATCTGTTCCCAACTTCAAGCAGGACTCTAATCATATCTAGATTTGATGTTGATACTGGTGTTAATGTCTATGAACAGCAGTGGCCACTTACCACCAGGGAAACTGCATATTCTTCTCTCCCATCTTTTACAAATAATAAAACAACTGATACTAACATTGCACAACATGCTAACATATATGTTATCGATTGTAACTTTAATCATCTGATGGACCATCACACGATACGCGATGTTATAATAAACTTCAGTGCACTTCAATTTAATGCACTGTGCGTTTTGAAGTTCGGCGAGCCAATATGCTGGAGAAATAATTAATGTTTGCCGCTTACAACTAACGTGTAAAGGAGGTAACACATACAACGCTAAACTCATTTTTTCATGTTAAACTCGAAGATATTATTTCGTGAAAATAAAGACAAGGTTGAGGACATTATTCCTATTTTATTCACGTGCATTATGAAAGTTGAAGTAAACATATGAGTTCTGGAAATAACTAGGTATTATTTTGAAATTATAAAAAGCTTAGTTTGCCCACTAAAAAAAAAAATACAAACTTAATAAATTTTAAAATTAGAAATACCTAAATTAGATAAGTGTGCCTTTGTTTTATTTTTATAAGCGTGTATCACAGACCTACAGGTCTGTGGGCTGCATCTGACAATGAAATGAAATGACACGTGCTTATTCGCTTAAGATGTAACCATCATTAACGGTTACATTGAACTGAACCGGGCACGTGTTATCGGTGCGCAATACCATTATCGGATCGGATAATGTGAACACTCTCTTAGCCGGAGTGCATTGCTTTGCTAGTTGAGTATATAAAATAATATGTAGTTTTAGTGTACTTCAATTTAACGTTCAGTGCGTTTTGGGGATTTGGCCGCGGGCCAATATACTAATTAATGTTAGCGACGTCAATACAATAATTCGCCGGAATTTAGATTTCATCCCAATTATTTCGATAATCAACACAACTTACACTAGCAATGGTTTAATCAAAATGTTTTGGTAGAGTAATTTAAAATTAGTAATTAACATTATGTGACATTTTTACTTTTAGAAAAAAAATAACCTGCTGCTGAAAAAATATATAACGTCGCGTCTATAATTTAAACGAATACGACACGACTCACTCGTATGTTAAGTCAAGCCGTTTGGCATGCAGGGCTTGCCAAAGAAGAAGATACATACACTTGAAAAACATTACCTTCCACAATATGGTAAAAATATCACAAGGCATGATCAAATTTTTACGAAAATAGTTACAGATTCAATTTCCGATTCTATTGACATACAAACAGCAGTTGTATCAAAATAAATAAATAGAAATATTATTAATTAATCTGTAAATGATTTTCATAATCAATTAGTTACGAGCGAAATGTACTCGTGCAAAGGTGTCAAATAGGTACATATATCTTCTGAGACATTTATCCCAACTTCTGAGTAATGACAAATAGCAAACATAATACCGAGAAATGATTTGCTAAGCCATAATAATTCTACATATTATGATCTATTCAACATTTTGCTTTCAATATTTTCTCGAGTTCAAAGGAGATACGTCATAATTGGGTGTTTTTGTGCCATATATTATCCCAGTCAGTGAAAATCTCAACCATCTACTTATTATGATTAAAAGATCCCTTTAAAGATAGAACACGAATACATCTTTAGGTATTTCCTTTCAGTATTGAACCTTAAGACCCTTTTTGTCTATAATTGAAAATCTGGGAAACTACTGAGCCGACTTTACTGATAAAATAGGCTACTTTTTATCCCAATACTGAAGGTAATGTTTTTCAAGCGTATCTATGTACGTTAGTCTTATTCTTTGGCACGCTCTCCTTGTGAACATACTTGTATAAGGTTTCATCTAAATTGTGGGAGTGACACAGGATATAATATAAGCAGTCGGGATTTTGTTTTTACAATAATTACTACAAGTTACTCTAAAATACCTGGGATCGAATGCAAATATTGAAAACGGTTCGTTATAAATAATTTCTTATTTATAAAATGTTGTCATCTCTTTTCTTGCGTTCCCGGAAGATGATACAAGGACAGGACCTCTTATTCCCTTAACTTTAAAGCGTGCAAATGGGCCCATTAAAGAAAATTCGATATAATTTTACGAAAGACGTTCAATTAAGGATAAAATGCTTCTCAAAAGAAATTTAACGTTTAAATTTGCTGACATAAGATCCGCATAATGGTGGTCACGTCACAATTGAACCATAAGTGGTTTACAATAGAGTCAGTTACAATGTGATATGCACACGACTAATGGCATATTGCAACCTACACACGAGCTTACATTTATGTAGAGTCGAGCAATAATCTTTAGTCACAGGATTTTTTCATATTGTGAACTCTATCGTTTTTACCACCTTAACCTCCACGCTGAGATGGTATAGATTTGGAAGCTTTGTTGTATGTCACATGTTTACTGTTGCATGTTGCGCTTTTTAATGTAAAGGGTGGATTAATCATGAAGAACATTATCCATATGTTTTCATTATTAATGTGTAGCACTTATTTTTTTAATATTCTCAGTTATTTTCCTAGTTAATGTAAAAAATCGTTTATGAAATATTTTCATACTTTTATAAAGTTTTTAACCATTAATCAAGTTATTCTTCTGCTAGATTTTATTGAACAAACAATAAGTATAACTAATAAAATATAGAATTATCGATACGTTAATGACATGCCTTGAGGCGTGTTGAGTATAGATAATTAGACGGTCGGTCACAGGTGTAATTATCAACTAGCAGCTATTAAACCACATGACCTTCGGTAGTCACTAACCTACTCGTACATCTCTAGAAATCTCTTTTCACCTTAAGAATTATAGTTTAATCAATGAGAAAAAACTATTGATGGATAAATAGGAAGGTATGTATAGGTATGTAAATAATATCAGGTACAATCGTAGATAAGTATAAATATCAATCCTGTCAGCCGTTTAATGTCTGTCATAGTGTAATTTACGCGGAATAATGTCGACATGCGCAGTTAAAACACGAAATCGAAGAAAAAGTGCTAACAAATGTCGTTTCATTCGTAAACGATCTAAAAACTACATTTTTTTAATATTTTTCAAACACGAAAAGAATTGAAAGTGACCATTGTCAAAAAGTTACATTTTCTTGTTAGGAGCGAGTAATCTTTACTAATAATATGGGTTTATCATAACTATTTGCCTTGCCTATTGTCTGCTTTACAATAGAAACGGAGCGCTGCTAAGTTCTAGTTCGAAGGGTAGGCAGATTCACATTCCCAAAAGGATCCATCTTAGTCTTCAGGAGTAACAATGAATCTGTAGTGGATTTGAGGCAACTCTCATGATCTATATGAAATAGATCAAAGATATATATTGTCCATAGTGACAGTGACTACTTATGAGGTGGGTTGCAGGCTCATTCGCTACCACCATAACACGAAAAAATGCAAACCAATAATATTATAGTTACAATTGTGTAACTATAATATTATTGGTTTGGTTGGTTGACTAATTGTAGTCAGCTTAAATGAACAACTTCAACATTGTCAAACAGAGTTTTTGTGAAAAACGTTATGTCTATTGAAATTATACATCAATGTTCCAGTTTCTATAAGCCACCTTTGTTTAACAATGCTTATAGGAACAAAGCATTTTACGGCTGTTTTAGTTACGCTCAGGAACTTTGTATGGATTTTTTGTGATAGGCGGATTGGTCGTGATTTAAAACTTTGTCATGGGTGTTGTAATGAAATGCTGTTGTATTTTATCGTATATCATACTATCGTTTTAGAATCACGATGTCAAAGTTAGAAGGTTTTGTAAATGCATTAGTTCTCTATAACACACACATTTAAAAGCTATATGATATCTACCAATCGGCAGTTTGCTGGCTTAGTGGACAGCATTCTCATTTTTTGTACGAAAAATAGCAAATTAATATACAGCCTACCTGATGATACGTGGACAACTCCATAAAGATTTTTACCTGAAATTGTTAACAAATGGGTTGTTACTCCCGAGGACTAAAATGGTACGCCTTCAAATAATGAATTGCCATACCACCTACAATCTACATCATAGTAATGTAATACTGCTGCTATCAGATAGAAATAGGTATTGCAGCCGTATCTCAAAACGAAAGAGGATAATATACGACCTAAGATTAGTAATATTCTTAGTAACATCTCGATGATATTTATATTAATTAAATATCTCTATTCAACACTATTTACACCACATACACACCCACACACTCATATACCTACCACACGACATATTCATACATACATATCACATTATAGTCTAAAAGAGATATAATTTAATTGACATGAACCATTTTTCTTTTATTATCAGTTAAGGAAAAATGCATTTACTGTTACATTTCACAGTCTACTTACAGATGGTAATTAGGTCTAAGTGATTACGCTTACATGAATAGCGAATTAGCCAAGAGATATGATCTTACTAATATGGCGTAAATAAACACAAAAAGTGGTAAAGTTACAGAAGACAAAAAAAATCTAAGTCGTCATTTTATTGCAATTCTTATCAGTCTTTTTTATAGATTTTCATAAAATTGTTCTAAAGTTCATAAGAGGGCTCTGTGCACCTGAATAAAGTCGCGTAGATTCCTGAATAAAGTCTATTGCGGCAGTCGGGAGGTAGGTCAATATATTCCTTGCCATTTAATACCAGAGCTAAGACCACTACCGCTGGTCGAAAGCCAGCTTTTATTTAAGTAATTTTCACTTTCCAACTTGTTTTCGCCGAAAATATAGACATCCATCATCCATCCATCAGCCTTTAAAAGTACACTGCTGGAAATAGGCCTCCCCTAATCTGCGCCACTCCGACCGGTCTTGAGCCGTATGAATCCAGCGGTTACCCGCCGTCCGCTTCAAATCATCAGTCCACCTGGTCGAGGGGGGCGTCCTGTACTTCTTTTAACCGAGGCGTGGTCTCCATTCGAGGACCTTCCTACCCCATTGATTATCTGTCCTACGAACTGTGTGGCCAGCACCTCGCCACCTACCTGTGGACATTTGTAATCAACGCCGGATATTATTACTTTATGTTGCAATCCCTGAGGACTAAGTAAAAACGTCTCGGCTAAGTCTCCATTAGGAAACTCTTAAAACCCGAACACAAACGTTTAATACTATCGTTAATAGGTAGAAATAGATGTTGCGGTGATGCCTCTTATGTCTAACAAAGGGTTCTACCGCCCTATACACAATATAGAGTTTGAACACTTGTACAATGAAGTGGACACCTGTATGACGATTGTTTGCCCTTGCTATTGTAGAATGACCCACGCAACCTCGAATTATATTAAATTACCAGAGAGCGATGGTAATTGTCCATTTAAGCATAATCTCGTATCAGAGCTCTGGCGATACTGCGGAAATGGCTTTGACTTTGCAAAAAATTCAAGGTTGCCTACGTTGAAAAAATGCTGCCAATCTCAGGTTTTATTATTTCCGATTTCAACGCTCTTGTAGGACACAAAATTTACTTTTTCTACTTTAACAAACTAGGATGCAGTTCACCCGATGGTGAGTGGCTGGAGCCGCTCACGGACATTTGTAATTAGCCCCAGATCTATCTGAGATTGGCGTTGCTACCCCTGAGGACTATGTTGAAACGCCGGGAATAAGTATTTGTCCTACTAACTACTACTACATCCTTTAAACCGGAACACGGCAGCGCGGAACACCGCTGTTATAACGCAAAGGAAGAACCTTCAAAGTAGCATACGTCCAACAGAAAAATCTCAGTAAAGCATTGCAACTTAATGATTGTATCTATACCACTCTGAGTAGAAAGAATATGGTGTTCGCGCACCACGAATCATAAAATTTAGATCCTAACAATACTTTAAAATCGTAGAACTTTTCAATAACATGTAAACTCAAATTCATATCACTTGGCACTCAAAACGCTGATATGTTACGACGAGAGATTTAATTTCATTTTTATCGCTCTGTGTGTTTTGATGTGTTTTTAATGAGCACTCAAATACGCTTGTTGCTTCGTGCCAACGATATGTAGCCACCTGCGGTATCACATGATCATACGTAAACAGTACTGAGACTGGTCCGTTATGTCCACCTGTGAGGTTGTAGAAAAATAGAATGAAAAATGTACTGTCTGTATGTGCAAAGGAATAAAGGATTTTTGTTAAACTCCTGTAAAGGTAATTGAATCAATATTGAAAACTGCTATATAACCTCTTGGAGGGTAAAACTAGGTACGGGTTAGTGACAAATACGTGTCGATTGTTGTCTAATTGTCTATAAGGCATTCCACAAGTTTTACCAGCTTTTCGTTGGCGGGCCTGGGTTCCAATCCTAAACATGAATTTCATATTAGAAATAAATTATCACGTGCTTTTACTGTGTCGGAACACGTCGAACGTCTGTGAGGAACTACTAATCTCCACTTAGCCACCATAATTGACTATGACCCAAAACCTTCTAACTTTGACATCGTGATTCTAAAACGATAGTATGATATACGATAAAATACAACAGCATTTCATTACAACACCCATGACAAAGTTTTAAATCACGACCAATCCGCCTATCACAAAAAATCCATACAAAGTTCCCGAGCGTAACTAAAACAGCCGTAAAATGCTTTGTTCCTATAAGCATTGTTAAACAAAGGTGGCTTATAGAAACTGGAACATTGATGTATAATTTCAATAGACATAACGTTTTTCACAAAAACTCTGTTTGACAATGTTGAAGTTGTTCATTTAAGCTGACTACAATTAGTCAACCAACCAAACCAATAATATTATAGTTACAATTGTGTAACTATAATATTATTGGTTTGGTTGGTTGACTAACTTACAATTGTGTAACTATAATATTATTGGTTTGGTTGGTTGACTAATTGTAGTCAGCTTAAATGAACAACTTCAACATTGTCAAACAGAGTTTTTGTGAAAAACGTTATGTCCATTGAAATTATACATCAATGTTCCAGTTTCTATAAGCCACCTTTGTTTAACAATGCTTATAGGAACAAAGCATTTTACGGCTGTTTTAGTTACGCTCGGGAACTTTGTATGGATTTTTTGTGATAGGCGGATTGGTCGTGATTTAAAACTTTGTCATGGGTGTTGTAATGAAATGCTGTTGTATTTTATCGTATATCATACTATCGTTTTAGAATCACGATGTCAAAGTTAGAAGGTTTTGGGTCATAGTCAATTATGGTGGCTAAGTGGAGATTAGTAGTTCCTCACAGACGTTCGACGTGTTCCGACACAGTAAAAGCACGTGATAATTTATTTCTAATATGAAATTCATGTTTAGGATTGGAACCCAGGCCCGCCAACGAAAAGCTGGTAAAACTTGTGGAATGCCTTATAGACAATTAGACAACAATCGACACGTATTTGTCACTAACCCGTACCTAGTTTTACCCTCCAAGAGGTTATATAGCAGTTTTCAATATTGATTCAATTACCTTTACAGGAGTTTAACAAAAATCCTTTATTCCTTTGCACATACAGACAGTACATTTTTCATTCTATTTTTCTACAACCTCACAGGTGGGACATAACGGACCAGTCTCAGTACTGTTTACGTATGATCATGTGATACCGCAGGTGGCTACATATCGTTGGCACGAAGCAACAAGCGTATTTGAGTGCTCATTAAAAACACATCAAAACACACAGAGCGATAAAAATGAAATTAAATCTCTCGTCGTAACATATCAGCGTTTTGAGTGCCAAGTGATATGAATTTGAGTTTACATGTTATTGAAAAGTTCTACGATTTTAAAGTATTGTTAGGATCTAAATTTTATGATTCGTGGTGCGCGAACACCATATTCTTTCTACTCAGAGTGGTATAGATACAATCATTAAGTTGCAATGCTTTACTGAGATTTTCTGTTGGACGTATGCTACTTTGAAGGTTCTTCCTTTGCGTTATAACAGCGGTGTTCCGCGCTGCCGTGTTCCGGTTTAAAGGATGTAGTAGTAGTTAGTAGGACAAATACTTATTCCCGGCGTTTCAACATAGTCCTCAGGGGTAGCAACGCCAATCTCAGATAGATCTGGGGCTAATTACAAATGTCCGTGAGCGGCTCCAGCCACTCACCATCGGGTGAACTGCATCCTAGTTTGTTAAAGTAGAAAAAGTAAATTTTGTGTCCTACAAGAGCGTTGAAATCGGAAATAATAAAACCTGAGATTGGCAGCATTTTTTCAACGTAGGCAACCTTGAATTTTTTGCAAAGTCAAAGCCATTTCCGCAGTATCGCCAGAGCTCTGATACGAGATTATGCTTAAATGGACAATTACCATCGCTCTCTGGTAATTTAATATAATTCGAGGTTGCGTGGGTCATTCTACAATAGCAAGGGCAAACAATCGTCATACAGGTGTCCACTTCATTGTACAAGTGTTCAACTCTATATTGTGTATAGGGCGGTAGAACCCTTTGTTAGACATAAGAGGCATCACCGCAACATCTATTTCTACCTATTAACGATAGTATTAAACGTTTGTGTTCGGGTTTTAAGAGTTTCCTAATGGAGACTTAGCCGAGACGTTTTTACTTAGTCCTCAGGGATTGCAACATAAAGTAATAATATCCGGCGTTGATTACAAATGTCCACAGGTAGGTGGCGAGGTGCTGGCCACACAGTTCGTAGGACAGATAATCAATGGGGTAGGAAGGTCCTCGAATGGAGACCACGCCTCGGTTAAAAGAAGTACAGGACGCCCCCCTCGACCAGGTGGACTGATGATTTGAAGCGGACGGCGGGTAACCGCTGGATTCATACGGCTCAAGACCGGTCGGAGTGGCGCAGATTAGGGGAGGCCTATTTCCAGCAGTGTACTTTTAAAGGCTGATGGATGGATGATGGATGTCTACAGGTCGGCTACCTGTGGACATCCATCATCATCATCATCATCCATAGGCACTTACTACCAGATCCATCTTGCTATAGTCCACTACATGCTCGGCTGTTACCAAATATTATTAAAAACATAATGGCGTAAAACCGCGGTTATCTAATCGTTCCGACACAGAGAATCTCGGGTTCGATCCCGTTGCTCACAACGTCGAAACTATGAATTCTGTTTGAGTATTCATCTTTGTAAGTTTATGACACCCACGTCACGAGAATCCTAGTGATGGGCCTATTAAATGTAGAAAGCGTCCCGCCTTTTAAATCGCCATACAACATATTTTATTGCGGTTTCACTTGTAGGTATGCTTTGTTTCACCGTGTTGCTTATTTTAGATAGATTTGCAATGACTAAAATATTCAAATAGTATTTATCTATCCAGTAACTAACTTAAAAATATATTTTCGGCGAAAACAAGTTGGAAAGTGAAAATTACTTAATAAAAGCTGCTTTCGACCAGCGGTAGTGGTCTTAGCTCTGGTATTAAATGGCAAGGAATATATTGACCCTACCTCCCGACTGCCGCAATAGACTTTATTCAGGAATCTACGCGACTTTATTCAGGTGCCACAGAGCCCTCTTATGAACTTTAGAACAATTTTATGAAAATCTATAAAAAAGACTGATAAGAATTGCAATAAAATGACGACTTAGATTTTTTTTTGTCTTCTGTAACTTTACCACTTTTTGTGTTTATTTACGCCATATTAGTAAGATCATATCTCTTGGCTAATTCGCTATTCATGTAAGCGTAATCACTTAGACCTAATTACCATCTGTAAGTAGACTGTGAAATGTAACAGTAAATGCATTTTTCCTTAACTGATATAAAAGAAAAATGGTTCATGTCAATTAAATTATATCTCTTTTAGACTATAATGTGATATGTATGTATGAATATGTCGTGTGGGTAGGTATATGAGTGTGTGGGTGTGTATGTGGTGTAATAGTGTTGAATAGAGATATTTAATTAATATAAATATCATCGAGATGTTACTAAGAATATTACTAATCTTAGGTCGTATATTATCCTCTTTCGTTTGAGATACGGCTGCAATACCTATTTCTATCTGATAGCAGCAGTATTACATTACTATGATGTAGATTGTAGGTGGTATGGCAATCATTATTTTGAAGGCGTACCATTTTAGTCCTCGGGAAGTAACAACCCATTTGTTACCAATTTCAGGTAAAAATCTTTATGGAGTTGTCCACGTAACATCAGGTAGGCTGTATATTAATTTGCTATTTTTCGTACAAAAAATGAGAATGCTGTCCACTAAGCCAGCAAACTGCCGATTGGTAGATATCATATAGCTTTTAAATGTGTGTGTTATAGAGAACTAATGCATTTAGGTCTCCCCGATGTTTACTTTCACCGTTAAGCAAGTGATAAATCATGTCTAATATACAGTAGGTGTGTGTACTTAATATATTTAAAACTCATTAAAAAGCAATATAAGTTTCATTCGTTATCTCACGTACCGCAAGCTTGTAATAAAATCTTGTTATGAGGAAGTCATTTGTTTTGATGTTGTTAATGCTCTATTTAATTGCGAATAGAGCACATATAGTATTAATATCTAGAATAAATAGTCGTGTAACAATTTAAGAACAATCACAAATAGGTTATCCAGCATGACATGTTGATCAAAACAAGTCTACGTTTCGGATAAACCGGTGCACGAGAGACGTAAACATCGCGTAAGAAAGTTACAAGTGTATAATAACAAACCTTCGATAGCCACGACGTGGTCACGGATCTGTTGGGCCAACAGCGGGTCAGGTACCAGCTCCACAAGGTCGTAGAGAGCGTATATCGACGGATGCACGCTCTCGAACCTCTGTATCTCCTGTCGTATCGATAGAGACGTGTTCAGGGCACGCCTGGCTGTGTTGCGGTTGCACATCGTGCTCCTGAAGCCCAGCATCGGAACACCTTCCAATTAGCACACCACAACACTATTTCCACACCGGACGATGCATTCCCATCTCAATACGTGAGAGATCCGCACATCGCGGTGTGCCAAAACTTTTCAAAACACACTAGATACTCTCGCTGACGTGTTTGAAATAACAATAATATTTCCAAAAACACTTGTCACAGTGATTGTATTGGTCAGATTGTGTATGTAAATAAAGTAAACAACCAATCAACGCGTGTGTCACTGACAGAAACCCGAACAGACCACCCCGGCGGCGGCCATTACCGAACTGTGGCGTTCCGCCGCGTGAGGAGAGCATTTGGTGTGAACTGTCAAATTCGGTTGTCGTACACACAGCGCCATCTAGTAGCACTTACGCACTACTGCTAAGTGAAAGTTATACGATTTAGTTCTCGTTATTACCGCCAGGGGAATGTAAATTATGGTAACGTATTTAAGTAACTTAATTTCATCTTTATGTCTGGAAATAATTTATATTAACTTACTTACAAACATATGTTTTACCTTTATGTTTCTTATGTTTCTTTTTTTTATAGTAAGGACTAACTATCCACGTGGTGCAATAAAGGCACGAAAAAAGGCAAAATAACAGCTAAACAACATATTTGACACAACTTAACAAAAGTATCATACAGAGAAAGCATCTCCCAAGGATTGGGTCAATCTGCTCATGTGCACGCTATCTACGTCATTGTTATAGAAAAACAAACATTAAATTATGCTTTTCTTAACTTTAATCACACATACAAATCCGCTACTTCCATACAAATACAAATTTTGGAAACCTCACTTATCTATAAAGATGATAGAACCCTCTGTGGTACGACTCCGGCGGCACCACCGCCACACCTATTTTTACCTTATCACACCGGTGTTAAGCGATGCTCTGTTCTAGTTTGCCCAGCTTAACCCTCAGGGATAGTGACGCATCTGTGGCTGAACTCAGATAGACATCTTACCTGGGGTTGATTGCAGATGTCAATGCGCGGTAGTAGCGACTTATCATCAGGTAGACTGCATGCACGTCTGCTACTCTTATTTTATATTTAAAAAATAATATATAATGTTACTTACATAATTATTAATTTAATTTTATATCTTTAAAGCACACATGCTTACAAATTCCCAACAGAATATAACTGAAACCTGGCAGATCTTTGTACTCTACATAAAACAAAAGGCTTACACAATTTTAATTCGCCAGCTGTACCTATCCACTTCAATCAGACTTTGTAACAAAGTTACGTAAAGCTACTTAAAGTTGTCTCTTTGTGGAGAGTAAATATTAAATTATACCGGCTGTGGAGACGGCAGATAATTGAGGTTATGATGAACAGATTCCACGTTTAATCTAATGAGTTCGTTGATGTAAATTGTTGTTTTGTTTTCCATTTATACAGCTACGACTCCGTATTGTCCATAGATAAGTATAGATACCTCAGCCTTGTAATTGAAGGAAGCCCATTAAATCCTTAAACGGCTGACAAACGTGTCAGCCATAATGGCTGTCATAGTGTAATTACGCGGAACAAAGCCGACATGTGCAGTTATGGTGCAAAAACAAAAAACTAAGAAAAAGTGCGGGAGAATATAGTATATTCGTCTAAAAAATTTACATTTTTTAAATATTTTTCAAACACGAAATAGATGACAGTGACAATTCAATTTTTAAAACTGGATACATTTCGTGTTAAAGTGAGTAGGTAATTTTACTAATCTATGATGTACGCTAACTACATCCTGTTATAGAAAAGCAATAAATAAATGATGCTTTCCTTACACTTTAATCTCACATAGAAATCCGTAGCTCTACAAATACAAAACCTCGCTTATCTATATCTAAATTACCATAATATGTGTACAAAACTATTATATTCCAAATTTCTGTCCGTCCTTAATTTTCGTCTCTTCTTTTAAATCATAAAACAGTTATTGTGGAGTACGCAACAAAGATAGACATATGCCCATCGCAGACTTATTCGTAGATGATTTTCAAGGTGTACAATACTGTAGAACATTATTTTAATTTATCTTGTAGGATTCAGCGCGTTTGCAATGTAAGCCAAAAAATGTTATTGATTTACGAAATCTATAAAATTATCACTGGTTTCTAAATGTTATGCTTGTATTATTCATACAAACCTTCATGTTGAATCACTCTATCTATTAAAAAAACTGCATCAAAATCCCTTGCGTTTTAGTTTTAAAGATTTAAGCATACATAGGGATATAGGGACAGAGACTTTGTTTTATACTATGTAGTGATGAAGTAGATATGTCCATGGACAGCCATGACACTTACCCTTATGTGGTCCTTTGCTACTCCTTAATATAAAAAATACTTTAAAGTGATAAAGGCTTTATTCTTCCTACAAAATTGTCAAAAAAAAATATAATTATCTACAAATCGTACTCACAAATTTATAGATGTTGCGTGTATTATAATCATAACTATAATCGTTGTAGGAAGTCGAAAATAAAAACAATGAACTATTATATCAATAAATGTAACTCGCTGAAAAGTTTTATTTCAAGGTCCAGTTACCGCTGTTGAAACAAGATTGACACTCAATATTACAAAGCATTCTTTGTACACATTAATGGAGCCTGTTCACTGGACTGAAACATGAGTATAATATAGTAGCTAAAAAATATAATGATTTGTTTCATAACATGTTTCTAACAATCAATGGTTGGAACTGCTTGATTTTAGTTCATTGTAAAGTGTAATCATATCCGTTAAAAACTACGAAGTACAAGAGGTTCCGTGTACCCTTATCGATGTAACATTAGGTTTCAATGCTGCGAAGAAGAGAAGAAGAAGTTAAGAACGTAGGTACGAGTACGTACCTATATTTTAAAATAAGAAGGGATACCTGAGAGAAGTCTCATTACTGTTAACCGTTAAAGTTAGAAAGATAAATTGTTATAGTCACCTTTATCTTTATGAAATACAAAATCCAAACGAGCACCCTGACCGCCTAATCGTTCGTGCGATCACGGTGACCATCTCATTCTCCACTGTACCCTTACCATGAGTTTTACGTTTTGACACAATAGACTGTTTTGGGTATTTGTTTACGTATTTGCCATACAAATTCCAATCAGCGCCCCTAGCAGATTGTTCAGAAACAATAGTGTCAGTAACGTAACATTAAATGTCTAAATTGCAATATGGCGCTTATGTTTTGTCTCTCTTTTTTGCGAACATGTGAGGCAGACAAACAGACTTGAGCACTTACTTATTGTTACTTTTACACAGTCTACTAAGCAAACGGAACGAATAATGGATTTAGTAAACGAACGTAAAATTATGGCTGTTTTGAAAACTCTGGTAAAGGTACTGATCGTCTATCGTTTGTGCGTCTGCTACTGCCCTCGAAAGTCGATATTGTAAAAGTTAAACTTGAACTCCGAGTTATTATTTATACAATTGAAACCTCCAGTTAAGCATCGTACTGCGTGCATTGCTCCACTTGAGCATAAGTTGATTAATGACTTGACAGAAACTGCTTATTACATCGTTCAGACTGAAAAGCAACACGCTTATCACTGCTAC
The DNA here is from genome assembly GCA_014595695.2 of Epargyreus clarus clarus. Lineage (NCBI taxonomy): Eukaryota > Metazoa > Arthropoda > Insecta > Lepidoptera > Hesperiidae > Epargyreus > Epargyreus clarus. The sequence continues at coordinate 984,670 of JACTTY020000059.1, read as the reverse complement.
TATAAGAAGCCGAAAATTTGTTTGGTGTGGGTAAGGGGGTATCTCCCCAGTCGTTTCTCGTTTCTAGGTTTACTTAATCAATGGTTCAATAGAACAAGGTTCTATCACCATTGATTAAGTAAACCTTAAATCTTATATTTTTAGAAATGAGAAAGCCTCATAAATGATTTACGAAAGCGAGCTGAATTCGAGATTGAAATTTGAATGTTTCCGTGTTTCATTTCCTCGTAAAAGTGTAAGACGAGGGTGGATGGCTGTTACGGAGAGATTGGCGCTCAATAATGCAGGTTCCGTATGAAACATTGAGGGTTGCGCCCTGAACTGTGACAAAAACAACAATCTGGATGTGTAGATAAGACAAAAATTCTCCAAATTTTTATTTAACAGTTGATACCAATCTCTTGATCGAACTTTCACTGATTTACTTAATGCGATGTGCGATCGTAAATTAATACTACTACTTATAAAAACACGTTCATGAAATGTATAGTACGTAAAGAGACATAAATCTTAATGTTTGTAACGTAGATGATCACTAAGCAAAGGTTTTTAAACAAATATCCTTTAAGTGGGCTAAGTAGGGCGTTTCAAAAGGTGTTTTCGTTATACAGAAATAACACACGCTCTTCCATTAAAGTATGTCGCACAAATTAATTTAGTAAGAATAAAAAGTAAAGCTGTCACAGACATTTCAGACGGAATATTTTTTAATAAATCCCAGGTAGAGTTGAAGTCCTACTTGCGTAGTAACTATTTATTAATCTGTGGTCCTACCTGACGACGATAACCAATAAATGCGTTACTACACCTGGAGTAGTAGACGACCAAGCAGTCCACCTGATGGTAACTGGCTACTGCCGCCCATGGACATCTGTAATCAACCCTAGATAGGATAGATATTTCTACCTGAAGTCGGCCACAGATGCGCCGCCACCCCTAAGAACTAAGCTGAAAGGCCTTGGAAAAGTATGTCTCTCTTACCTTTTAACCAGAACACAGCAGCGTTTAACACTGTTGTTATAAGCAAGAAATAGGTGTGGCGGTGGCGCCGCCGGAGTCGAACCACAAAGGGCTCTACCACCTTGAGGTGCCGGTATCAAACCACAAATGATTCGTACCTCGTACAATCTCCTAGAGAACGAATAGGATGACTAAAGTCTTACCTTTACATCGAAGGTCACACAGGTCCATATAGCCGTAGGTATTATCCTTAAACAGTTACGTGATCAGTAAGGTTCGTTTCCACAATGAATGCTAAGTAGGGACACTACAATGAAAATAATTAGTATCCAATTCCACCAGCGCACAATGATGCAAGCGACACATTGGTGGCCACCGGTACACCATTGTGATGAGTATAATTGACACAGATTACCTTATTTGAACGTAATGGGTATAGTTATGTAAATACAGGTCGATTGGTTGCTGTTTAGGTACAGAAAATATAGGTTAAATCTAGTTGTTGGTTATCCTGAATTTTTCCACATAGCTCGGTCAGTTTAGACATAAAAATAGTGATCAAATAGTAAAAATTCCGGGATAGCTGAATATCCGTAGAGACCTTGGTTTTACCATTAAAAGTAAAGTGTCAAAAGTCCCAATCGATCTGATGTGTGCGTCGGTACTTATTCGTGGTCAAACATCAAAATTTTAGGTTTTTTGGACTTTTCTGGAAAACAGTAAGTTTTATCGAAAAGTACCTCAGACCAAAGTTATTGCTCTTAAAATTCTCTTTAAAATGGTACTTAAATTTTTTTTCTCTAAAACCTATCATTATTCAGATATTGCGTTTGTAAGAACGTTTTACACGATATGCACATATTTCCACAGTACCTGTGAAATAGCATACTCAGCGCGTTTTTTACCCGACTGCCAAGGAAGGGTTATGTTTTTCGCGCGTATCTTGTATGTTTGTCTTTCTTTATTTGATCCGATCTAACAAACGGCTGGATGAATTTCAACAGTTAAGGTGTCATTATATTTATCGCAATGACCCGAGTGTCCTTAGATAGGTGTTACTAAAAAAAAATCAAAATGGCGGATTTCTGGCGCGAAATAGTAACACATTTAAAAAAAAAAGTTAACCGAACCTATCGAGTAGGGTATCAAATGAAAGGAAATTAAACGGATATTATAAAAACATATTTGTATATATATAAAACAGCAAGGTGACTGACTGACTGACTAACTAAATGACTTTTTCATTTTTCAAAAATCAACGTACAGCCTAAACCAAGGTCTTTACAGTTCTGAAATTTTGCACAAAGGTTCTCTGTATAGCGTGAATAAGTACTAAGAAAGGCCTTTTGGAAATTCTACCCTTAAGAGGGTAAAATAGGGGAAAAAAGTTTTTTTGAAATCCTTTAATTTTGAAGCAACTACTATAAAATTTTGTATTTGGCTTTCTGAATAGGAACAAGGACGTACTTATTTATCCCCTTCCGAAAAATCAACCCCGTAGAGGGTAAAATAAGGGTTAAAAGTTCATTTGAACAATCATAAATTTTGAAGCTAACACTATGAAATGTTGTATCAGGCTTGTTGGATAAAATAATGAAATAATGACCGAAACTTTGAATTACTGAAGTTATATATTTTATAAACCGTAAATGACGGATTTTTTCGCGAAATACTAACACGTTTTAAAAAAGTAACCAAACCTATCGAGTAGGGTGTCAAATAAAGGAATTTAAGAGGAGATTACACATACATTAAATAATATATCTTATATATAAAATTCTCGTGTTAGTTACCGTACTCCTCCAAAACGGCTTCATCGATTTTCACCAAATTTTATATACACATTCAGTAGGTCTGAGAATCGGCCACTATCTATTTTTTTACCCCAAGTGATAAGAGTTGTTCACCTTTAACATTTTTTTATTCATATAGCAATACAACGTTTGCCGGGTCAGCCAGTACATATATACTCGTATATACACATCGAGATGACTGTCTGACTAAATGAGTGAGTTGCTGTGCTGACTAAATGAGAGATCAACGCAAAGGGAAACCGCTGAACTTAAGCGTGCTGGACTTTTATAAATAGGTTCCTTATATAGCGTAAATGAACACTACGAGGATAAAATAGGATAATATTGTTTGAACATCTTTTGTTTTTGAAGCAGACGCCTACTATGAAACTTTGTATTTGGCTTTCTGGATAAAAATAATGAAATGCCTATTTCACTGCTTTTGGAAATTCTATTTCAGCCTTTTCGGTGCAGTCGGGTTTTTGATTTTTTAAATTAATTACTTGTTTAACGTGGTTTTCCTGGGAGGACTATTCAACGAACCTTTATGATGTTTTTTCCAGGGACAATACTTATTTAATAGTATGAAGATTATTAATATTGAGTTCAACTGTCGTTCTTATTTTTTTTGTTATTTTAATATATTTTTCTCAGTTTATTCTCAATATTTCTCAATTTCTCAAGACGTTTAAAGAAATTTCTTCTTATAAAGACAGTTGTCACTTACATGAGAACATAGTAAGGTAATACAATCATTTCGTCGTCGCGCTTTATCAAAAGATTATATACACCTGACGTATTCGTTAAATTATAGTCGTTAAAAATGTTAATTAAAAATGCACTACAGTATTAGGTATTGGTATAGATTCCTCTTGAATACGTCAAATGAATTCACATTTTTATAGATGAGGGTATTTTATTATAAATACGTTTACAACATAGTCCTCAGGGGTAGCTACGTATCTGTTCCCGTACCTTGGGTAGATCTCTAATCCTATTTATCATTGATTATAGATAATGATGGTAAGTTATTGTTAATGATAATATATGCAAAAGGCGTTTCTGGAAAAATCTCTGAAATTTGTACGTCGAAAAAATAATTCGTCCTGTTTAAGGAGTTTTTGTTCCTTGCCCATAGGCAATATACTAAGGATGAGGGATTCCGGCCCTTCTTCCCCCTCTCTCCCTCTAATATACGTGTGAATATACGTTCATGGTGCATATAGCGCTTACCATTATTATCATAACTTTCGGGTTTTTCCCTAAAATAATGTTGTTATTAGTGCAGTTCTTACGAAAATTTATAATCACATTTAAATTACGTGTGCTATTATCTACCCATTAAAGTTACAATTTACAAAAATATCGCTAATAATAAACTCAGCTATAAACTCTTATCAAGATTGTATATAATGACCTAATTATTGAATTCACCATTGTTAAGTAACAGCTATTAATCTTATTTTCAAACAATAGTCTTCGTATTTTCTATCTAGAGAACAATTATCGTGACTTCATAGTTTCCCGTCATCAGAAATAATGTGCACGGTAGTGTTAGCGCCAAGTTAACGTATTTAGACACCCACATCATTTATCTAATCAAATGTATGCATTAAATGCGTAAATAATGAAATTACGCTAAATAATTTTCAGCGTTTGTATAATATTTTTTCAATTGAAATAATAATTTATTTTTTCTTATATTTAAGAAATTTCAAAGTGCTATTAAATAATATGTAAATTCTTGTATTTGTTACTCCTTGTACTACGTTTTGGAAAGTTGTGAGGCAACATTACGAAAACGTAAACATGTATGACTATTTTGAAGTTTAAGAGATTGATTCCAAATTATTTATGTGCTGGAACGATTATTTAACGGGTAGATTTACCCGCATATTATGGAAACTCCAATCCCGCTTATGCGACATAAGTCACAATTGGGTATCAATTTCTTCTAAGCAAAAAGTTTACGTAATTATAATTCCGGTGCAAGCTTGGTCAAGCAGGTTATTTAGGTAATGATTTAATGATGTATTTTGCTTATATTTTAGTTTATACTCATCTCCAGCTAAATCCAATGCCCAACCAAATGAAATGCAATCAGCTTTGTTGTTGTAAATTCTGGCAAAATCTGGTAATCCTAAAGGATGTTGTACAGTATATGGCTGATGTAGGTACCTGTTAAGATGTTAAAAAATGTTGAACAAACGACACAGCGGATTCTAGTCGAAATAAAGACAATTTAGTTTCGACTTAGGTTACTAGTACAGCGCACTTTTAGCGCATTCCACATCAAAACCAATCATTCCATTTAGGTACCAGAAACTCTGGAATAAAAGACGATGTAGAAGGAGTATGTACCTTTTACGACTTAATTAATAAAATATCATAAAGGTACCCGTTTCGTTGACAGCATTACATTTGTGACTCGTTTTCTACCAGTTTTAAAAATAATTATTTTATTAAATAGAAGTAGCATATGCAATAAAATTGGTGCCAAGTGATGAGGTAAGCGAGCTTCTTGTATTTATTTTAATGAGCACCTGCAATAAAGCCCACACAGGAAAGAAGCTGTGGCGTAACAATAGAGTGGCAAGACTGACAAAATGCCACGGGGCCCCGTGCTGACGGGGCCCCCAAACCTGAGAGGCTGCGAACAAAAAAGTGACCATGAAAATCGGTGAAATTTGTAGGTATAAATAAGCAAAAAATAAATTCTCTTGAAGTGTTTATAGGTATGTGCATAAATAAGAGGTTGCCAGGACAAAACAATTACTAAAGTACGTATTCGTGAGCAAAAAATGTCTATAAGATTTTGTAAAATTTAATTACAATGTGAGGAGTTTTCTTAGGGTCCCATGCCAAAAATTTGCCTTGGGTCTCAAGCGGTACATCCTTCCGGAAGGTGGGCATCCCTCAGATTCAGGTTGGAATGCCTTATCTATCTCTGTTTGAACACACCATTGAAACATAGACACAGTAACGGAAAAAATTGTACCAATATTAACGGGTATGGTAACAATAACAATTATGTTTATCAATTTCACAGATACTGGATAATCGACTGAAACAGAATCGAAAAGGATGCTAAAGCGGCGTCCAAAACCGGCAGCACAAAACCGCGGCGTCTGTAAAAACTTTAAAGTCCACGCCGCGAGCTGTACAAAAAACGACAAAGCTAATTCGTCAAGACCGCGAAATTCGGTCCCAACTATTAATCAATCCAATTCAAGTGGACCCAGCTTTCCTATGACTCCGCGGTTCGTACAATATGACTTTGGTGCGATGCGAGGCGATTACTCCAGTCAGTCGACAACCAACTACCGTGGTGTGAGGACGTGTCGCGTGTTACAACGATTCATGACGTTTTAATTGGCGAACGCGATGTCCAAAGTCAAGGTAATTTTGACGCCGGTTTGTTTTTGGATGTGTGTAAGGTATAGAATAGATGTTTGTTGTTTGTGTTTTAAGCTGACATCGCCTGATGGTAAATGGTAAGTGGTTATCCTAAGATGATTATTTGAAACTATCGTTGAATTAGGGTAAACTTTAAAATGAGACTGGATGTAGGTGAGATACTGTACTTTTGAAGACTGGTGTTTTGATTAATTAAGTCTTGTGTCCGGGGTATAACTCCAGTTAAAGTAAATACAGTAATCAGACGAACAAGTATGTAATAATCTGTTATTAAGACCTGCACAGTTTAAATACAGACCACATGTGATATGCAAGTAAACAATAAAAAGATAGGTAGTTATAAGATACCACCTTCTCCATAATTACTAGCACATGGGGCCCCAACCTAGGGCTTAAGATTCAATGGGGCCTCAAGGTGTTAAACTTTTTTATAACAAAAAAAACTCTTCACATATAATCTGGGCCTAAATTCGACAATTACTACCTTAAGTGCCTTCTAATTAAACTACGTAATAAAATGTATAAGAAACCTATCAACAACAATATCAAATAAAGTTTAATACAATACATAAAATATCATTCATATTCCTGCCACATTTTGCTACAAAGTCGTATAGAATAATAACATAATTATCTAACTTATTTAAGTCGTTTATATTTTTACATGCAAATCATAAAAACATATAAATAGTTATAATCGGTCTCCGTAAAAAACGTGTTCCTCCTTGTCACATTAATGTCGTTTGTTTTAAGTTTTGCATACCTGCATGTTTATTATGTTTGAAAGAGATTGTGTTATCGTATACAAATAATTACAGGTAGCACAGTAAGACACGATAAAGCATTTCTGACTTTAACACGCCAATTTAGAATTAAGAAATCATTTCCTTGTCTGTCAAGCTCAAAACATTTAATTTGCATAATCCCGTAAATAGTAGAAGTGATTTTAATCGTAGTATTTTTGTCGCACCTCCGTCCTATACTGTTGTGTTCTAGTTTAGTCTGTGAATGGCACGCATGTTACACAATGCAGCGAGTATATCGCCCATCGCCCATCGCACATCCCACGCTATCGGCAATGGGCTACAGTAACGTCGACACAGCAGAACGTGCCTCGCGGCCTGTTTCCCACGAAGATGATCCTGGTGTCTTTCTAGATTTAAGAATTATGTTATCCAATTGCGGTTCCCACCTCGAACGTAATTGTACATGTACTTAGTTAATAATTTTTAATATAGTGAAAGTAATTGCAGCATTTTTGACTTTAATTTCAATCTCTGCCTTCCCGTCTGCAGCTTATGTAACTGGCGCAGTCGGTAGGATGTCCATAAGTTAGGGTCATAGCTAGGCCAAAAATTAGGACATCCTAAACCTACGAAGCTTCAGACCAAGAGAGTATCCAAACCTCGATACAGCAGCAGAGATATCAAAATGCGCATGTGAGTAACTTTAGAATCGTACTATTGTGGCTCTCCTTTCACTTTACCTATAGTAATTTTCCTTTTTTTTGTGTGTATTTTATGTGAAAAAAAAAAAAAAAAAAATTAAACTAATATTAATGTTAAGTAAATAATGTGGTACAGTGTTAAATAATTTTGTCAAATTTTTCATCCAAAGCAATCGTCCCCTAGGTTAGATAAAATTAAGAGAAATCAAACATTAGACTCTGGACGAAATTTAAATAATTTAAATACGGAAAATTCTAGTTCTAATATGGATAATCTAGATAACATTTACAAGGCCTTGAGGCTATTGCCAGAAGTTGATGGAAACTGTCATGTCCTAACAAGATTTATTAAATTATGCGACGAATTAGTGAAAACTTATATGAAGTACCACCCCTGGGACAAGAATTAGGTAATTTAGCGCTTCTGAACGGTATTCTCAACAAGGTCACGGGACCTGCAGCCCGGTTAATAAATTCTAACGGCATCCCGGGACAGCTGGGATTGCATTCGCTCTTCACTAATAAACAATTTTGCTTGATCACCGCGATGAGACCTCGCTTTATAATGATTTGGCTCTTTTGACTCAAGGGTCAGGGTCACCTCAAGAATTTATGATAAGTGCCAAAATTTATTTTCCACAATTATGACCTATATTAGTTTGCACGAAGATGTAGCAACTACAATCGCGTCTAAGAGATCTTTGTACAAAAAACTTACCCTTCAATCCTTTGTTCGTGGACTAAAAGACCCGTTAGGATTTCGTATACGGTGCATGCGACCATCAACTATTGAGCAGGCATTAGAATTCGTTCAGGAAGAATTAAATACCATGTACTTGCAACAAAGAAATGATAAAATTCCTGACAAAAAATTAACTCTTTCAATCAAGGTCAATCATTTAAAGTTCCTTTTGCACATCATGCGAACACAGTTGCGATGCCACTACCTAGATATAGCTTACCCAGTACAAGTCGTCCACTGACACCACACCAACCACACTACCCACACAACCCTCTGTGGAGGCCTCACTATGCAGGTCCTAGCCGCACACAGCAAATTTTCAGCGCACCTTCACCAAATTACAGATTTAATAATGTGTTAAGATTGCCGCAACAAATTATGTTCAAAGTTCTTCTGCCAATAATAAAGTGCACCCAATGAGTGGAGTAAGCCATTACATTTCAAAGCCACTACCACCAACTCTAAGAGGTCATGATTGGTCGAAACAGGGTAATCCACCACCCTCTAATTATTTTAAAAGCAGGGAAATAAATTTTAATGAATTTTACGGAGAACCATTATCAGGACCTTACGATAATACAGAACCATTTGACTACTACGGATATTCCGATTATAATTATGCTTGCAATGTAAGTGGCGAATATGATAATTCATTCTGTACTGAGGTGCCGGAGTATGGTGAGGTAGAGGTAGAGGAGCATCAAGATGACACTAATTCTGGTTCTTCTCATGGTAAAAATTTTCAAAGGACCCGAAGTCAAAACCCTTAGGATAGAAATTAACCTTCAGACTCAGCGTATGTTGCCATATATTGTAATTTCAGATCCCCGCTAAAACTACTTATTGATACTGGGCTAATCAATCCGTTATAAGCCCTCAGGCAGTTAAAACATTTATTCACACATTTCATGTAATTATGAACCATTCGAGATAACAAATTATCATGGTACAAGCCAGCACAATTATTCTATTACAGTGCCGACGTTTCAGAGTTTCGAGAAGAAGGTAATATGCGTCTTTTCATTTATAACTTCCACGATTATTTTGATGGACTTCTAGGTTATGACTTATTAAAAGAATGGGAATCTAATATTAATTAAAAAATAAAACTTTAATAACTCGTAATGCGACCAATCCAATTCACTTATATAACTCTAAAAATTGTAATTTATTTGAGGAATAATACCAGCTAATTCAACAAAATTGTTAAAGGTTCCAATTAATTTTAAAAATGGTGATGCGTTAATACCAGAGCAAATAATTTCAAATTGTATAATTCGAGAGTGTTTAACTGACATTAGTAACAATCGCGGTTATATTGAAGTATTTAATCCCACTAATAATGATATAGTTTTCTCAATGGATCGCCCAGTTTATGCCGAACTATTTAATTTAGAATGCAAGCATACTCAACCACTTGAAATCTCAAGGTCACGCATTGATGAAGTTCTTTCTCGGTTAAGGACTGATCATTTAAAACCCTGAAGAAACGCACAAATTTAGAAAAGTTATGTTCTCAATACGCTGACATTTTTTATATAGATGGTGAGCCGCTCACTTTTAGCAATAAAACTAAACATAAAATTCGCACTACAGATGAGGTTCCAGTTTATACAAAAGCTATAGATACCCATTCATACATCGGCAAGAGGTTAAAGATCAGATAACTAAAATGTTACAGCAAATATTATTCGGCCCTCAGAGTCTGCATGGAACTCCCCCATCTGGGTAGTTCCCAAAAAACAGGACGCATCAGGTAACCAAAGTGGCGGTTAGTAGTCGATTTTAGGAACTAAATCAAAAGACCATCGATGATAAATATCCTATTCCTAACATCACAGACGTCCTTGACAAAACTCGGTAAGTGTCACTATTTTTCAACTTAGATCTTGCGAGTGGATTTTACCAAATTGAAATGGACCCAGAACATATACCGAAGACCGCATTTAGTATAGAACACGGCCATTTTGAGTTTTTGCGTATGCCGATGGGGCTTAAGAACGCTCCATCAACTTTCCAAAGAGTGATGGATGATGTACTTAAGGACCTTCAAAATCGAATCTGTTTAGTGTATCTTGACGATATCGTCGTCTTTAGTGTTTCCCTTCAGGAACATATTGTCAATTTAGGAAAAGTATTTGAAAGGCTACGCGATTCAAATCTGAAAATTCAACTTACTAAATCAGAGTTTATGAAATTAGAAACTGTTTATTTAGGACACATTATCAGCAAGGATGGTATCAAACCGAATCCTGAAAAAATCACAGCCATCAGAATTTCCAATTCCAAGACATCCACTGAAATAAAACGCTTTCTGGGTTTAGTAGGATATTATCGCAAATTTATTCCTAATTTCGCACGTATTACAAAACCTATGACGCAATGCTTGAAGAAGGGAGCTAAAATTAAATGTGACGATCCAAATTATATTAACTGTTCGAAACTTGTTAAAACATTATTAATGAATGATCCTATACTGCAATATCCCGATTTTACCAAAGAATTTATTTTAACTACTGATGCATCAATCTAGCAATTGGTGGCAATATTATCACAAGGACCCCTTGGGTTGATAAACCAATTGCATACGCGTCACGAACTTTGAATACGAGCGAAATTAATTACAGCACTATAGAGAAAGAGCTGTTTGGCCCATTGTATGGGCCACTAAATACTTTCGTCCTTACTTATTTGGTCGCACCTTCAAAATTGTCACTGATCATAGACCCCTGCAATGGGTAATGAACATAAAAGAGCCGAGTTCTCGCTTAACTCGATGGAGATTGAAGCTCAGTGAATATAATTTTACAGTAGTTTATAAACCAGGAAAATCCAATACTAATGCCGATGCTCTTTCAAGGATCCAGATTACAGCGACGACATAAATTCTCTTGCAGTGAATCCATCTATAAGGCGCCCATCTCGTTCTTCTACTCTTACAGCTAACTCTAGTTCTACTCTTACAGCTGACTCTAGTTCTACTATTACAGCTAGCCGTAGTTCTACTTTAACAGCTAGTTCCTGTCGTACAGCACATACTAGTCACGAAAACCCAATTTTAGAGATTCCAATAAGTGATATTCCACTTAATCGTTTTAGTAATCAGATTTGTTTTGTGATAGTTAATGCCCGTAAGAAAAACCCGACCATTACTAAACCTTTTGCAACTCACACGAAAACTATAATTCATTTATCAGAAACTTCTCTTGAGGCTGATGTAATTAATGCTATAAAAGATTTTGTGAATCCAAGATTAGAACAGGTTTATTTGTTCAACCACCACTAGCTATGTACAAAATTATTCCCATCATTCAAAGGCAATTTAAAAGTTCTGCCATGAATTTAGTGTTTACAAAGTCTGAAGTAGAAAATGTCACAGAATATTTACAGCAACAGGTATTAATAAAGAATTATCATTTTGGTAAAACTAACCACCGTGGAATAATGAAACGTATTTGGCTCTATCTCGAAGATATTATTGGCCTAAAATGAAAGATCAAATTGCAAAGTATATTCATGAATGTAGCATCTGCGGCCAAGCCAATATGATCGTAATCCCATTAAACAAAAATTTCATGTTGTACCACCGCCTACCAAGCCTTTCGAAATTCTTCATGTCGATCTTTTTACAGTACAAAACGAAAAATATTTGACTGCCGTTGATGCGTTCTCCAAATATGCTCAAGCATATTTATTAAGAGATGGAACAGCATTAAGTGTAGTTCAAGCTCTACTTCAGTTTTTCACTCATCATGGCGTGCCTTTGACTATAGTAACAGATCAGGGACCAGAATTTTGTAATCAAGTATTTCTTGAATTTATTAGAGTCCATAAAACACAGCATCATAAGATCCTTGCACATGCGCCCAATGAGAACGGCATAGTCGAACGTTTTCATTCGACTATACTAGAACATTTGAGAATATTAAAACTGGAACATCCAAATGATAATGTTAAAACTCTCATGCCTTATGCCATTTTAGGTTACAATAGCTCTATTCATAGTTTTACCCAATGCCGTCCATTAGAATTAATTACAGGCCATTTCGATCCTCGAGATCCTATAGACACCGACTTGACTCAACATTTAACACAACAATACATACAAGATCACAAGAGTCGCATGAAACTAGTATTTGAATTAATTAATAAATCCTCCCTGAACGAACGAACGCAACTAATTGAGAATAGAAATAGAAATCGCGAACCTGAACAAGAATTTTCTACTGGTCAGCAAATCTTTATACGTAATCCAACGGCCGGCCGGCAGAAATTAGCACCACGTTTTAATGCGGACAATGTATTAGCAGATTTGCCCATTCATATATATACCAAACGAAATCGGGGTCCTGTTGCCAAGCCACGTTTGAAAAGACTTCCTAAAAATCGCGTATTGTTTACAGGATACCAGTGCTAGTCTTCCCACTACTTCAACTGATTCAGGACAAGATCTAATGATTGACTCATTACAGGATGGGCCAGGGTTACTCCCATTCAAACTAGGACCAGCTAAAGTAATATCCCATTTTCATTCCTTTTTACAAAATATCGACCTTACAGATGTTCAAACACAAATAAAATCATTTCAGGTAAAGTTGCTAGATCTTAAAAATCAAATAGATATAACACTTTATCTTTTTATGATCCACCTATATCATTTTGAATTTAAAAATACAAAAAATATCCAATAAATTAGAAAGCTTTGAACCGACACGAAATAAGAGAGGTCTCATTGATGGATTGGGTTCTATAATCAAAAGTATTTCTGGAAATCTGGATTATACCGACGCATTAAAATACAATCAGGCTATTAAAAATTACAGGATAATGAAAGGAAATAGAATTAGAGTTTAATAATCATATGAGTTTGTCGAGGAATGGATTGTCTCGACATTCAAATTTACTTGATAGTGTAGTTGAAAATCAAAAAAGAATTATTGAAGCTATAGATAGGATAGTTAATAAAAAAGATACAGACGTAGGAAAATATTCCCGTCTAGTACAGTACTTATTAATGTTAAGTGATAGTATAGAAAGCCTTTATGAAGAAATTAATCAATTAGAAATTAATCTTGCATTTATACGTGCATCAAGCACTCCCCATTCCATTATAAGTTTAGATTCTCTGAGGGAAATGTTAGATAGATTAAGGACGATATATGCAAAGGATGAAATTCTTGATATTGATCTAAGAGAGTATTACGATACGATAAAATTAGGGTACTTTTACGTGAATAATAAATAGTAGTAGTTTTCAAAATTCCTCTAGTTTTGCCTATAACCTACGATTTTTACAAGTTATCCATAATTCCGAATAAAAACCATGCAGCCCTTATACCTGTCCATCCATACGTAGCCATTCATAGCACCGATTCTTGTACATAGAGACAGAATGTCCGAAGACCAATTCATGGTATCTCTGTGAAAACAAGCACAATCATATCTCTCCTCATGATCCAGACTGCGTAAATCAGCTAATTATCAATCAGGAACTTCATCCAACTTGCCACCTCACACCAGTAATCTTAACCAGAGAAGCACTTGAACAACTCGACGATAGACATTATACTATAAGTTTTCCCGTACCAACCAAAGTCAAGATATCTTGTGGGCAAGAACAATATAAGACCCTGAATGGAAGTTTTCTAGCAGTAATACCTTACAAGTGCTATCTTTCTGCACCTGGATTTACCATTACGAATAGCCATGACCGTGTAAAAGGAAGAGTCTTGAAGATTACTGAGCTACCACTTCTACAGAACAACCATAATGATGAAAATGACTCCGGTCAAGCTCAATTCCATCAACCTTGAGAATCTTCACGACGTCAATACGAAGATAGCACTCCAATCGCCGATGAAACTTGAGCCAATGCCTGATCTTACCATCTATCACACTACAATACCCATCTATACAATTGTAGTTGTTGCTGCTCTCCTTGGAGCTATAATCCTTAGTCGAAGGATTGTCAAGAGAAGAAGCTGCAAGCTAATAAGCCTAATGCAAAGAACCTCGATATCGAAGAAGTTCATGCAAGGGTCGCCGACCAAGAAGAACTTGACCCAAAACTCATAAGAGTTAACCATGCAGCTATTTCAGCAACTATGTCGTCTAAAGTTCGCCAATAGTTGCTTGTCTTCAGGAGGGAGATGTTACACAATGCAGCGAGTATATCGCCCATCGCCCATCGCACATCCCACGCTATCGGCAATGGGCTACAGTAACGTCGACACAGCAGAACGTGCCTCGCGGCCTGTTTCCCACGAAGATGATCCTGGTGTCTTTCTAGATTTAAGAATTATGTTATCCAATTGCGGTTCCCACCTCGAACGTAATTGTACATGTACTTAGTTAATAATTTTTAATATAGTGAAAGTAATTGCAGCATTTTTGACTTTAATTTCAATCTCTGCATTCCCCGTCTGCAGCTTATGTAACTCGCATCACACAAATCATTACAAAAAAGTTGTTTGGATACATTTTAGCGTTATTATCCTTTATATCGTCCTTGAAATGACATTTGTATTTATTATATAAGGCCACCGCCTATATCCTCGAATCTATAAGTTTTAAATAAGTGTTTATCAAAGCAATTGTTACCCTACATATCTATGCCCTCCATAAGAAAAGGTTAGCAAAAAATACTCTTTCTAGATCCAAAACAGATCAAAAATCCAGTGGAGTGAGGTAGGCGACAGATGCACAGTTTGCATTCTTCAAATGTAATGTATTTATATTGTTTATGTAGGATTTGGTAAGTTTGAACAATACATTTTCATGTTAGTGCATTGCTATTGTAGTACATGTTTTAACACTGTTTTATCGGTTATCTTTATAACCCATTAAAATACGTATAAAACGTCGGGTTATATTAGGGCATACATAATACATTGTTTACGTAAACTAATACAGCAGCTCATCACTACATGTTCCGGTTTTGTATGTAAAAAAATATAAGATTAAAATGACCTCCATTTCTGGAGATTTAAAACGCGTTTTAATAGCTTGATTGAATTAACATAAAATTTCTATAAAAATAAGATTATTGGTGTTAGATAATAAATATGTAATTTAGATGATAATGATAATATTTATTAAAATAAAACTAATTAGAAGATGTAGCACATATTGTTAATTAAATATTTTTGGGTAAAATGATCTAGCCTAGGGGGGTATCGATATTGCAATATTAATTGAATTTCTGATCATCCTTATATTATTTTTATATTCATCTTGATTCCGTAACATTATATACCCTGTGCTCACTTATGGGACTTTATAGTTTTTATCTAAGAAATTGCAAACAAGTGCAGTTTCTTGTCTACAAAATATAGGGGCACTTGACATAACAGCGTCATCTGGCACTTAGCGAGTTTCTTTATGAATTTGCGACTTGAGAGCACACCTGCTTCCCGTCTCCTAAAGATGAGCTGGAATATAAGCTACAAGGAAGTTAAATATTTAATCAAAGTATGTTTGTTACTGAATTTTCTCGTACTTCATACCAAGTTTCGTTATGAAAGATAGTGTATAATAGACTGCAGAACGTGCATAAGATATTCATACTTACTATACTCGAAAGGCCTTTGAAGATGGTAGAACGCTTCGTGGTTTGACTGCGAACCACCGCCACT
Source organism: Epargyreus clarus clarus (assembly GCA_014595695.2). NCBI lineage: Eukaryota > Metazoa > Arthropoda > Insecta > Lepidoptera > Hesperiidae > Epargyreus > Epargyreus clarus. The sequence continues at coordinate 968,677 of JACTTY020000059.1, read as the reverse complement.
CCTAATATATTTCTCCCTAATAATTGCTGTGTTAAGCTCTGATGTGTTCCGGTTTGTGGTAAAGGAGACATGCCTTTTTGAGGCGTTCCAACTTAGTCCTCAACGGGAGCAACGCATTTGTGGTCGACATCAGGTAGGACTTATTTAGGATTTCTAGTCCTATGAGAGGCTCATTTCCTACTTTTATATTATAAAAAAGCCTTTCGTTTGGGGTATAATGCAGAAATTGGATGTTATCAGATGCTGTTTTGGCGTTGATAAGACTTATATGGGCGGCAGTGTACATTTTCTTGTAAATAGGTACTAAAGTTCTTTTGCACATCGTAAATAGTAAATTTATTACATGAAATCATCCTGTATTTGTTGGCTGCACAAATGTAATTATACACATGTTTAAATGATTGCATGGTTATGTATGATGCATGCATTGTCATTCATACCAAACAAACGGTATTCTCGGGTTGTGTATAAATAAACTAATGTTTGTAAGTGTGTATAAACATGTTACTGTATAAACAAATTGAGATATTAAATACAGGAACAATAGATGAGAACAATAAGTACGATTTTGTATCAGAGGACGCAGCGGTCATTATACCAGTTTGAGATTCAGAAAGTTCCGGCTTCAATCCCCATCAACATAAATTCTAAGTTTAGATGTTTGCACAGAATATGTCATAACCATGACACAGGGAATTTTAGTATGAGACTATGAACGTAGACGTTACATTTACATACTTCAATTATATAATTAAAATCCAAATTTCTTCGAGGGCTTTTTGACAAATTTCTATTCACGTCCCAAAACTTCAATGAATATATAAATATATATGATAAATCAGCCATTACAATAAGAGCGAAAAATACTGTTTGGAAAAAAATCTATAAGTAGCTAACTCATCGAAATTTACATTTTTTTCTCTTTTGTGGGGGCCCTTTCTTACGGAGGCACCAGAATAGTAGCACCGCCTGCCCTTTACCAAATTCGGCCCTGATGCTCAGAACAACTTATTTTATTTTGTAATCATTTTAGAGCACTAAGATATTAAAACCTACTTCAAGATTAATATCAGATTGTCTAATATTTTAGTGGGCTCTCATTTATTAAAAAGTTTTTAACTGAATAATGCCATATCTTCTAAAGACGGATATCCATAATTATGGTATCGTTAGATTTATCTTCATAGCCAAAGTATTCTTAGAAAGAAGTCATCGAATTAAACTAATATGGCAGAGACGGTATACCATTGCTTTGTCAAAAAACTCGTAAAGCGCATTTAAATGAAGCCTCGTATCATTTTTCGTGATAAATTATCTTACCTTCCTTCATAATAATATAAACGCATCTCATATGAACCGTAAATAAAATTATTCAATATCAATTTCCCAGCGGACCCAAGTTAAATCGTCAACAAGTTTAATGCACAGAATAAATGGGCTTTTGGAGTTTGTTTGAAACTTGTTATCTGTTGTTATATGATGTTAGTTTGGTGTTTGATTATTGTATTGTTTTGATCAACGTTTGGTTCCTATCTATGGAGGCAGTCGTGCATCTCTATATTTTCTTTCGGTCTGGATTTTCTTTCGGGAGGGGTTCAAAGTTAAAGTTTAGTAGCAAGAAGGTGAATCCTATTTTTTTAGCTAAAATATTCCTTTAAAATAATAAACTCTCAAAAAGCTATTGCTCAGTTTAAATAATTATATAACTCCCTTACAAGGATTTTGTGTGAGTTGAGCTCGCTGTGGACGTCCAAAAAGACAGTATTTTGTAAATATAACACAAAAACTCTTGTAAATGTAAAGATTCCTTGTGTATTAAATGTAACGAATCCTGTGAGTGACTCGAGTACTTGGACTATAGAGAAATAATTTACTTTCTTACTTGGACTTTGGAAAAGTGCAAAATTTCTCATTTAAATTGTCCAAAAAATGTTAAATTAATTTGAATACGATTAAAGGCGAATCTCTGTAAATACACTTGTACGTTCTTCTACAAGTCAATTTCCAGTTTTGTCTTCTGAACTACAGACACTAGTAGCCAACACGTATTGATTACAGCGTGTCTTCACTCAAATTCGAAGCACTAATTTGCTCAATTTAAAACTCGTTGTAACCGCTCTCCGCCACGCTGCTCAACGAATTAACTGCCAGATAAAATATCGGACATTATAATTGTTTAAAATTTTTGTAATTCTTGTCGTGGGTCCGTGGTTACTACAGAATACCCAAAAGTAGAATTAATATTTTTTTCGAGTTTTTCCGTAACGTAATAACTAATATAAAACTTCATTCCTATTTTCACATTTTTAGGGAGTCAGTTTCTATTATAAAAAATTGCACGAATTGCGGTTATTTATATTTTGTGGTCTTTACCGTTACTATAGGGAATTCCTGTAAAAAAAATCAGACGTAGAAATTTTGTTTTTGCTTATAAATTATCTGCGCGTCGCCTATTGTAAAATGCTCATAATAATTCAAGGGCTTACTTGTGAAAACATCTCACCAAAGATTCATAATTTCATCAGTGAATTAAATCGGATGAATGAAAATTTTACTTTTTTTTACCTTTGTCTTCTCTGGGGTTCTTGCTTTTATTTAGTCTGTGTCAAATTTATAAATGAACTTTTGCCACCTTTCACAACCTTTTCATTAAACACTTTAGTTATTCGTTGGTCCTTTGTCCTATTCAGTCCGCTTCAGAGTAGATTTAATTTAAGCTTCGGTGCTAAGTACTTTCTACACTTAAACTCATTTCATTAAACAAGCCCTACTAAAACTAGTTTTATTGCCATTATCATTGTCTGTCTGTGGCAATGCTTGTCTGTTGTATAACTCGATCAATATCAATTGGTCTTTAACTCTGTCATAATTATAAACCTATAAATGTCGTGGTTAACATTACATATAAGTTTGTCGGCTTTTAACTTACTTTAAGTAAAAGCTGTAATTGTTTCTATTATACGAGTTATTGTTTTAATTTTATAAGTGTGTCCAAAATATATAATTGAAGATTACATACGGTTGAGTAATATTTAATTTTTATTTTAACTTACTATTATTACTACATGTTTCTGTTTTCAAGACGATGCCAAAAATCCCTTATAATGTGTCTTCAACTAATATAACACGATACACGGAAAATTGTAATTAAATTCTTATTAGTTCCTTGCTTGTCTCATTGACGCGAAAATCTAATTGAAGATGGAACATGGTTTAAAATGTATACAGGGTAATGTAGAACCTCCCCTGAAGTCGTTTGAAAAGTTGCTGTTATAGTCGTCAACAGACTTACTTAATAATTACCCTCGTTGAGAATTGTCTTAAGGATAAGATATTAGATTTCTTTTTTCTATCTCATCCAATGAAATAAACAATGATCGATCGAATCAATTAATCGAAGTAATTAAAGTGGGACGATGTTTGCAGACAAAGTTTCTTAGGAAGTTTTTGTTATTTGAGACGAAAGGTAATGAGATAAACTTTGTCGTATCCGTTTACAGTAGGAGATAGATATATGAAGCATGAAATCATATATAAACTTTGTACTCCTTAATGTTGGAGTGGCGCAGATTAGGGGAGACGTATTTCTAATGGATGGATAATTATTGATTGATGTTATTAGATAAAAGTAGCAAGATAGAGTTCACTAATATTATCAACAGTAGAGATATTATTAGCCCTGAAATTTTCAATAAGATTTTTACTTTGCAAATAACGGTATCTATTTTGTAGCAAAATCAATCGACGCGATTTGCATTGTATGAGATCATGCTCAATAATACTATGCAAAATACTAGAATTTGGATTCTTAATATTAATTGGTCCGAGTTATTACTCTGTACCTATATATTTTGTAAATAAGTCCTTTTTTAGTTTATAGTTTATTTTATTACATAAAATTTCCAGTGTTAGAATTCTAAAAAAAAAAAAATTTAAGTCACGATTTTCATAGCATATCTTTGACAACCTTCAACGACAACTCTGTACCAGTATTGTAGTAATCTATACTCATGAAGTTTAATTCAATGCCGTATAATAAAATATACAACTAGGTTTAAAGGCATTCGATTTACTTCATTTAATAGATATTTTGTAATTTAAAATTATTTTATGTTACTATTGCTTGTTTATAAGTCACAAGCCGTACACGTACAAGATATTGCAATACTGGCAAGGTCTCAAACTGTTGTAAAAAGTAAATAAGTAACATAAATATGGAACAAAATTTTAAACAAAATAATTTATTTACAGAAGATTTTCTACAGAATAATTTCTAGAAAAAAGCAGTGAGAGTCTAGTGATTAAGAAACGCGGGCTCTTAATCAAGGGGTCTGAGGTTCAAATTCCAGGCACGGTCCTGTGATTTTTCAAAGTTATGTGCGTGTTATAAATTAATTATCACTTGCTTAAACGGTGAAAGAAAACATCGTGAGGAAAAACTGCATACCTGAGAAATCTTAAAAAAACGTTTTCAAAGGTATGTGAAGTCTACCAATTCTAACTTGGCTAGCGCGATGTCTATGGTCTAATCCTTCTCATTCTGAGAGGTGACCCATGCCCAGTTGTGGGAGAGTAATGGGTTGTTGTTGGTATTTTTTTTAAAGTACTAATTATTCATAATGTGTTCTTTATGGGGAAGAAAAAGCTAAATAAATGGCTATATAACTTACTAGTTATTAATCGCCCGCGTTTAAAAGAAAATAATATAACATACTATGTAACATACATAAAACTGTAAATTCGTACCTTCAACTTTGCTAAAGATCATCACTTGATCAAATGCATAGTTTACGATTCAGTCCTTACTAATATCGATTAAAATAATCGATGTTTTGGGTCCAAAAGATCGATTCTCCGATTAATCGATCTTAGATCGCCATCCCTAGTTCCCGTGAGATTTCCGGGATAAAAACTATCCTATGTCCTTTCTCGGGTCTTAGACTATCTTTGTACAAAATTTCATTAAAATCGGTTCAGTGGTTTAGCCGTGAAGAAGAGACAACCAGACAGACAGACAGACATAATTACTTTCGGATTTATAATATTAGTAAGGATGTAAGGATTAGGATTATTCGAATAGACTGACTTAGGCAATGCTCGCAGGAACTTGGTTACAAGCAGACGTGGCGTGGGTTGCTGGGCGATTTAGAGTTAATAATATAATGAGTTCCAACTATAAATCTGACGACATATTCGTAGATGTGTAAATGTAATGTAAGTTATGTTCTACTTTGGTTTTCTTAATAAATTTAAACCTTTGTTAAAAACGCAGTCTAGATCTTTTGTTTAATCCGAAAAATGGAAAAAGTTGCGAAGTTCGACCAGTTATCTAACTGGTCGATATGACGTGATATATTTATTTCTAAAGACTAGTATTTCGGTGGATGTCAGCAGACTTACATATAAGGCGACAATTTTAGTTGTATGAAGTGATAACGCATCTTTTAATGGCTTCAGGAAGAACACCTTTTTTCTATAATTATATTTCCTCCGATTCCTAGATGGCCCCGGGCAACAGTGAGCACCGACCATCAGATGGACCATATGCTAAATTATCACTATTATTTTATAAAAAAACAATCACTTTACTTCAACCCGTAAAAGTTATATGGATAAGATCAATACGTTACCTATTTTCTCGGTACCATCCATATCCCTACTTGTATTTCGTTACGTTTACGCACCCAATTTAAAGGGACGCGGTGTCAATTGAATAAGACGGGGGATCGATGTGTAATATGGGCCACTTTAAAAGGGTCGGGAATTAGGATCACTATGATGGACGTTTCAAAAAGTACGAGAGGCTTTTTATGGTACAAATGACAGTGAATGTTACCAATGGGAGGTACGAGTAATATTCACTGTGACAGTAACGAAAAAACAGAACTTTAAATAGTATTTGACATCTGTCCAAAGAAAGCGAAAATATTAAAAACCATTAATAGTGCTGCCTCACCCACTGTAAACGTTGTTTTCCATCTGTCCAACACTAACAATACTTGTAAGGCCTTGTAAGTACATAGCCATCAAGTCCAACAATACAATTTTATAAATATCTGTAAAGAATATATATAGTTTTATCCATCTGTTTTAATATTTATTTCAAGTTCTGTTAATTAACCGCCTTCATAAAAAATCTGTTTTTGCTTTTGTTTTCATCGTTGTAGAGTTCTTACATGTATTTTCTCAAGAGGAAAGTAAATCATGTCGAAAAGTAAATCAAAATAAGAAACCCAAGTCAATGTGAACCATTCTCCTTCAAGCTTATCTTTCGTGACTGTAAATGGTTACCCGGGAAGGGACGCTATCAATTCAAATACACCCGGCATCGCTGTATGATAGGGCCCGCATTTAAAAAGGGAACGGTTTTGCAACCAGAACAGATAGATACAGTAATATGCTCCTACCTTCAAGAAGTTTAAGTCGGATTCGGTTGTTTTGTAAGGTTTTAGATATTCATAGATCCTTAGATGGGTTAAGCTACTTATTTATATTTTTATCAATATTATGAGAAGCAAGCCGTGCTTACGAGACGTTATATATTTTTATTTACGTGATTTGCGTAAGTAAACATTGGACTTATCACCAGCGATGGCCGACGGTCGTTCTACCGATGACAAACCGAGATGTTTAGCGGCGACCGGCAACCCTTTAGTTTGAGTTTTTCCGTTTGCTCAAAAACAGTCACCGTTTATGTTTTCGAACATACAGCGCCCCGTGGACCGTACCGGAACTAAAATTTTGAATTATGAGTTTAAAAAAACTGAATAGTCACCTGTAACGACATTTACTCAGTGCTATCAATGCATTTGTTTTCATTTTAAATTTAATTTAGCATTGTTCTGTTTTAGAAACAGTACCCCTAGTACGAGTTTCTATGTTTGCTCGAAAATTGTCACCATTTACGTTTTGGCTCGTACAAAATTTTAATTCCGATACCGTCCACGAGGGCGCTGTATGAGCGAAAACGTGAAGGGTGGTATATAATTTCTGGTAATACATTTGTTAAATAATCTTATGTAAACACGTCTACGATAGATCTATGCAAGATTTTGGCTCCGACAATTAATCAGAAGCTACAATCTCAACTGATCTTGTTCGATACGAGCTGTGCCCCACGGCTTCACCCGCGTTAAAAAATGTAAATACTCTGAAGATTTTACGGGTTTTAATTTTTTCGGCCTAAATTACTTCTTATGACATCAGATACACACTGCCAGTGTAAAACCCGTCATCCACCTAACCGTTTCGTTCATTAGCCGGAACAGACATGCAAAAATTTTAATAATTTGTTTTTTTTTTATTGCAAAGTCCGTATATACTTTAATTTTAATTATTTTTATATAGACATTGACTTCTTGCATAAACCTACAGGCTTAAATTTATAGCCGAATCAAATTCACAGCATTTCCTCCCCTAATTCCGAGCTGATTGCCCCACAAACGCTCGAATTTCCTTCTGAAAGCCTCTTTCCGTAGCAAACACTCATTATGTGAAGTAATCTAATTGTAAATTTCCCTCCACCATTTCCTGGAACTGTAAACAGCAATCAGGTCGGAGACGTGGAGGTTTGCATTAGGGCCAATTAAACAAACACGCGATCTCTGTTAATCTTACTAGGGCGGGCTTAAAATGCCGCTGGCCTACTTTAAATGGATTATTATAAATCATGACTTTAAACTTACTTGAGATAACAATGATTTGTGTAGCAGATTTTTAATTTTATGTGTGAACAATAATTTTATTGAACATTAATTAATAAATTAAATTTAATAAAGTTTACGCCATATTTAGTATTGCTGAGAAATGTAGATTTTGTGTTTCTAATTTTTAATATACTTTTAAAAAGAATGTCAGTGCTCACTATTGTAATTTAGTTATCATTAGATATGGTGTCTACACCATTTTTCGTCATTTTCATGTAGTAATTTATGTTAAAGGTATTTTGATGTGAAACATCTATAGCCGCACGTAAAACCAATTTCTGGCGTGGCGACGCATGCCGTTGCCACGCTATACGATGGTATATATATACAGTCTATATGCAGTAGTGTGTACGGTGTGGCGACGCGTCGCCATGCGCAATCGAATTCAATAAATAGTCATCGTTATCTGGAAAAAAATCGTAATATTTTATTTTATCATTATGACATATTTAGTTCCTATCACAATATGTTCTTTTCTGCATATTACTTTTACAAAATAATGTCGATGTTTCACATCTGCCAGGCGTCCCGTGACGGCTCACATTTTTTTCTTATCTATTTATATCTTATTTCTCTGTTTCTCTCTCTCCTTCTCTCATTCTTTCTTTTTTATGTTCACCTTTCTTCCCTTTTTTATCATTTTATTTTATTTCCTAATTATAACTTTATTTGCTATTAGATTTAACAACAACATAAATTTTAACAATAAACAATTTAACACTATTTAAAATAAAATAAAACTAATACAATTAACACTAAAATTTATAAATAAAATAAATGAGCCAAATCGCTGCCCCGTGGAAGTGTACCCAAGATACTAGCAGCATTACCTCGCTGAATTGACAAACTAATTTGTTGGCCGAGGTAAGCTCCAGCTCTTGGGTCACCGGAGGCCTCAATCAGGCGCGAAGATAATTCTTTATAGAAATGCTTCGCTTCTGGTCCCCACGGTCCCATCGTCTCGACTGCGAAAGGCACAAACATGTAACTCTGTGAGATGTTAGCATATTTGCGCCGCTTCACAGCCTCAGCAGATTCAGCCGCCGCTCCAGCACGCATCGAGGTCGCCTGTATATGAGATGGAGCCATGGTATCAACACATGTGGCATCCCATACCAAGGACCTCCCCTGTTTCCTAATTATTGTTTTTATTATAGTTGTACTGCCGTTTAATTTTTCTGCACATACCTAAGGTTGACTAGGACGAAATGCTATTTATCATTAAGTCCGCCTTTTGCACCACATTGTTTTTGACATGGTCAATAAAGAGTAAATAAATAAATAAATAAAAATATAAAAAGTTGTCAATTTTCATAACCGTGGTATCTGCATACGCTGCGGATTCCTGTTATTAACGATGCAAAATTATATGTTGCTTATTCATGATCAAAGACCTGCTGTCACCCAGATTCATAATAATACTACATACACTAATACTAAATTAATGTTGATGAATATCTGCCGCGAGATACACGAAACCATTTTTTTTTAACCAATAAATATTATTTACACGCGGGCAGAGGCACACGAAAAGAAAATTAAATTTCAAGAAAACGAAGCATATTATCGTAACTTTTGACGTGTCATGAATGTCATTAGTTAAGGGTTGATATATTAAATTCAGAGGGGAAAAATCGGCGAATTAAGCACGGGTAATTTTGAATACAACAAGGGCAATTACTATCACGAATGTGTCAAGTTTACTAAGTTATTGGGTAATGTTATTTACGTTATTAGATTGAATAAGGTTAATGGGACAAAAGCTATTCTGTGTAGTAGACTGTATGCCGTATTATAAATCAAAGTCTCAGATTTTCAGTTCTACTACACTTATGAAGAAAATACTCAAATTCTGAAGAAAAATTCACAATTATTCTGTTCCTTGCTTAGCTGGGGGATTAAAAACTTATATAGGTAGTAACCAGAACTATAACAAGTATAGGTAGTAACCGCTAAGCCCAGCAACCCTGTATGAGGTTCCACAGGATCCTTAGAAAAAAATTACACTTTCTTTTAGGATACAAATTCTACCACCAGTTTTCAATTAGTAGTCTATTTGGTTAGTTAATCTATGAGTTGGACAAGTTTTCTCAGTTCCCCAGAGTAAATGCAGTGTGCGATGTTGACAGATGTTCAGACAATATTTGCATATCTATCAAACGGATTGGCGTAAGAAAGTGTACATAAGCCTTATTGTTTAGCCATATCTATGAATCTTGTCTGTGTCGTTATAAAACAGTCTTTACATGGTTATAGCTGAATGTGTGATAAGTATATTATCGTGATTTACATTTTTATTTATTCCACGTGGATACTAAAAAAAAGAAAAAGAAACACACAATAACAATTCCTTATCTTTGTACTCGTATATCGGTGATTTTCGATTTACTTGTATTTGTATAATTAGTTCAATACAATAAGTTTTATATATCACTGAAGCGATAAACGAACATATTTCCCTCTGAAGTGTTATTACTTCGCGTAACCGAAATACCTCAAATATATGTAGAGATTCTTAAGTCAATCATCAGTGCATCACTACTCGTACTTCTAAAGACGTCTAATTTCTGGCTAAAAACTACAGTTTTTTATAATACAAATAATAATTATCGCGCAACAAAATTAAAACAAGGTGAGGTAAATCTTCATGCTACACAAATAAGTCAAGTAAATGCGCACTCACTTATCTTCGATTCTAATATAATGTGCGTTACAAAACAATGATTACATTTACCGTATTTACAATGCAGCGTTACGTTGGCATTACGTTAATTGCAAGTGTTTAATTGTTACGATACATATAATTTACGATATATTTCCGTTAAAACGCTTTAAACCTGTTTGATACCTTTTAATTATTTTGAAGAAATTACTTTTAAATTTGTTTTTTGGTGGCGCCACTGAGACACGTTTAAGAATGAAATTATCATTGCAGCATTTTAGTCGTCTTTGGTCCTACGCCGTGAGAATATCCATGATCTGTCAACAAATTAATGTATAAAAATGTCATTTTATTGGATTTTTCATGCTGTCGGATAATTATATAATTTAACATACTTAGCTCCGGTTACAATTGATTGTTTTGTATTGTTGTGTGTTCTGTTATGAAGCGTGTGTTAAAGAGATACTTATCCTCAGAGGTATAGTAAATTGTTTTTTTTTAATATAGGTAATAATTGTACAGTGCACCTAAATACATACGCCCGAAAAACATTACCTTCCACAGTCGAGAGTTTTTTAAGCTATTGCATAGCATTTATCGCGGGCTTTGAGCGCGGCGACCGAATCGAGAAATTCCGTAACGAAAATTAATAACACCTTTGTTGGATATCAAGTCTCCAGGCAACCGAGTTGTTGACTGTCAATAGAAAAATATGGATATAATTGAATAAAGTATTATTTTACATTCCTTATTATTTTATTTGATAACCTTAATTCGTCAACTTGAACACAGATGGCAGTAATACACATTTTTTTATAATCCGTGCGGAAATCTTAAAATTGCGTGAAGTATATTTTATAGAGCTATGAAAACGTTCAGAAGGAATTCCAGAAATACAATATATTCTTCCATAGTCATCAACATTTACATTAATACATCTTTATCCACTATTATTTTATCATATCTCCATTCAGCCATCCAGCTGACATTTCATGACTCGAAGCAAGACTGAACATTCTAAAACATAAAATAGAAAAGTATTTAATAAGTGTCGTAAAGTACCTATTAACAACCAGCAATATAAATGGATCAATGCGATGTGACTGTAACATTCGGCCAAATGTTATGTCTTCTGAGCGTTTTCATAGCATAAAAAATGCTATGCAATAGGTTTACCGCGGCAGTCTCAGAGTGCCACACGTATTTTTTTTTACTTTTGAATGCAAATTATATACGTAAGTTAAGATCGATATTGAGTAGTTATTTATCTATTAGTGTTTAACGGAACTAATTCCTACGCGTATAGTTAGACAATTCCTGGTTTCTAAACAACCTTCAGGTTGTTTCAACATGTTCATATTAAACAACCTTCAGGTTGTTTCAACATTTCAATATGACACGTACCGGCTCTTATGAAAGAATCCGACCGCGCTGTTTTCTCCTACAATTGCTTTTTACGCGCCGTTGTTAGTACGGTCTACAGAAAAAAGATTAAGTATCTGTTTTTAGGCTTTTGGTATTTATATAATAAGTGAGGTTATTTTTTATTATGTGACTAGGATTACTACAGTCTATTAACATAGGTAATCTGTAATGAAATTGTTGATGAAAACAATATATCAGACGACAAAAAAATTTTTAACAAAAAATACAACCGACTTCTATGTCACTACAAAGTAAAAAATAATTGAAATAAATGTTAGTTTAGTACATATTTCTGAAGTCGGCGCTCATATTAGACACGCTGTTTACATCGTTATCCAACTAAATATATTGAGCGCCGACTTCACAAATATGTACTAAACCAACATCTATTTCAATTATTTTTTACTTTGTAGTGACATAGAAGTCGGTTGTATTTTTTGTTAAAAAAATTTTTTCACCCATTTTAGTGATGACATACTAACATTTATATTAATACAATATAAAATTGCAAAAACGTGATCATGAATGAAGGTAAGGTCTGAATTTACATTGATTGGAACCGCCCGCTCGCAGGGCGCTGCCGCGCCCTATGTAAATACATATGTTTTTGTGTTAGAAATATCTTCAATTTTATTTTTTGTATAGATATTTTTGCTGACCGTATCAAATGCTCTATTACAACATGAAAATTGGCTTAACATGGTAATATCTGGTAACGAAAACACGATAACTAATGCGTTTGGAGATAAAATAACGTATAAACTATAGCTTTTGGAAGTTTGTTGGATTATCTACCCACATAATTGGATTAGCGTGTTTCAACATAGTTTCATAACGATTTACAGCTTATCTGTGGTATAGTTCAATATAAATAAAGGTTTAAGTAAAACTTACTTTAAACTGTTAGATTAACCCATAAATGCTACGATTCTATGTATACAAAGTCTATGTATTAACCATATTTTTTCATAATATTGAAGTTGCTAACGAGCATGCAGTCCACCTGATGGAAGTCCACATCAACTGTATTCGGCTGCACGTATTTCTTGACTTAATGGTCAAAAAGAATTCGAGGTGACAAACTATCAAACTGGTTATCTAAATCATTTATCCACATTTTTTAAGATATCTGCAACAACTCAGTTATAATTTAATATTAATAAATTGGCATATAACAAATTGCACTTAGTTGTGAAAGTGGAGCAAGGTCTTTGTCCGTTTGTTTTTCTTCACGACTTTTCTTTATTGGAGGATAATGGGGGAAGACAGTTCGACATATTTTATACTAAGACTGTGGAGCGGGATCTGTTTTTAATTGGGATTCGCTGCTGATTTAATTACTAATAATAATAAGGTGGTTAAAGCTCCATAATATGTAATTCGGTTTGAGGTTCAAATCTCAGGTAAATACCATTATTTGTGGCAATTAATAAGGTTACTCGTTTTAATAGTAAAGGGAAACTTTTGACGAATGTTTAGAATCCTTATTGAGGACTAATCGATCAGTAATTTGTCAGTAATGTTTACCACATTACTACCACTTTATATTAACTGCAAGAACTAATTCAATTACTGTTTTACGCACATAGTAAAGTGTTAAAATGGCGCGGCGCTAATATACTATTTTTTTTAGTACGTTTGACCAAAAAGCTGGCGGCTATTTTGCACAAAGTCTTGCCGTGCAGCAAGGAAAAGCTGCCAGCGTTTTGGGAACCATGCCTCACACGGCAATTTTAGATGGCTTATTTTATTTATAGTTTTCTTGTATATTTTGTAAATGAGTCCCCTTTTATAGTTTATGGTATAGTATATTTTATTACTTAAAATTTCATATATTTAGTAACTATAATTGTAAATAAGTACGTTTGCTTCCGTTTTTAACTAATTGTAAGGTAATATTGACGGACCGGTCTCAATCAGCATACAATAAGATAGCGACGCATTTTAACATAATCATGTAACTTATTAAATCGCTTAGACTTATCCACGCCTTATAACAGAAAAATTACGGTTTTCTCTAATGTGAGGTATTACAACCTAGTCCTCGGGAAGTCAACGAATTTGAAACCTATTTCAGATAGGTACCTTCCTCAATTTAGGATCGAGTGCAGATGTCCTTGGGCGGTAGTAACCACTTAGCAGGATTACAGGCACATTTGCTGCTTCGAATAGACTAGGACCTTCTGCCGTTACTACTTGGGCGTTTGTTGTTTGAGCGGTCGAGAGACATACAAGGGCTAATTTATAGCTGCTGAGCCCAACTATTAACCACTCCTTAACCGCTAGGTCTACCAGTTGCTCAAACGATAGTAACCAATAGATTGCGACTGACAGACATGTTGTCATGTAAGCTTTTAAATAGTTGCTGGACAGTTTGACAACAGCTTTAACAGTCGCGTTAACTACGACTTAACCGTTGCTCAAGCCATAGTAGAGAATGGACGGTCAGCATCAACATTTTTTTATTATAACGTGGTTTGGAACGTCCTTGGATCAGGTGGACTCTTACATCAAGTGGACTGCACTGACATTTGCCACTTAATTTTCATAAAAAGGCACTTTTACCGAAGCTTAATTAAAAGTAAAATTGGAGCGAGGTCTTTGATGTGTAGGTGGGTGACAATTTAAAATATGGTCAATATTGATGATATGTAAAATATGGGCGTTGGACAATATGGAAGTGGGATGCGTTTAAATTGTGCATATTATTATTTTATGTATTAAACTTTAAAAGGAATTAATCATTTTTTAATAAGTTTTTAATACGAGTTACCCACTAGCCTTTTAGAACAAAATAATGCGTAGGCTTTTTGTACATTCATTTAGTAGAATACAATTTAAAAAATGCATTTTAACAGCGTTGAAACATTTAAATTAGTCTTAGAAGCACTGGTATCTTTGCAAAGAGATATTTTAGCTTTAGGGAGGATTCGTCCCCATTCTCCCCATCTTCGACACAGACAGAGAGCGCGACCCGTCCCTTTGAAATCACTCTATTGTTTTATTTTATTCTAAGATTATTCTAATTATTTACTACAACTACATTCTTTGAATCTCAGTGGTCATCTGCCGCAAAGAATCCAAAGTTCAGTTCTAAGCCAACAAATCAAAATGATAGATGTAGTATTGCTTTTCCTGTCTCAGTTTTGCCTTGGTGTATTTATGACATCCAAGGCACATGGTTTCTGTTTTATTTCGAGCAAAAGATGTACATGGCCATTGTGTGCACTGCATTCTCGGTTGCCATTTCTAATACATAAGAAGTCTGTAAAAATAACACAGATAACTTCACTTCTTATTTGCCCGCATAACCTTACAAACTTAAATCTTTCTTATCATAAATTTCCATCATTTTTATCAAAGCGCTCGTTCAGTCGTGAAATCGCGAATCCTTTATTTTTCAGACAAAGAGTAAGTTATCCGTAACAAACTTGACTTTGCATTTTATACTAACTTTCCCGACTGAGACCATTGTCTTTTATAAAATAAAGATGGAAGACAGCGTCTTTGATATGTTTTCAATTTTTCCTTAGAAAATATGAGGATGAGGAATTTTTGACGAAGGGTAACCTGTGTTTGTGGTTACAAGTTTCCTTTGCTTCAGACTTTCCAATTGAGATTTTATGGGTTGACAAAAATTACTACGCCCTTTTACAAGTTACAAGAAATTCACATTTCTATTACCTACGTAAAATATTGTATGTTGAATTAAGCAAGCATAAAGTAAGCGACCTTAGGCTTATACGAACTGAAAAAAGTTTAAAGTTTAAATTTTTAGATCGATCTACAACTTTCGCAAATATTTGTTGCGAAAACTTCGTTTTGTGGATAGATAGATAGTATTTTTTAACTATTTTAACTTTTTATAATACACTTTCATATGATCCAATTTTCGTTCCACAACATCCTAACGTGAATTAAAGATTGAAGAATGAAGTTTCTCTTGGCTATAATCTTTCAAAATATTTTCTTGAAGTTAAGTCTCGAAAATTCCTTATCTGATATTCCGCTCTACTATTGTTAGTTATATAAAATAGAAGTGAGAGAAAGATCTTTGTCTTTTGTTTGTTGAACGTTTTCCTCCATTTGAGGACAATGGGGAGAAACGATCAGCTCCGGGGGACGCGCGGCTAATTGGTTTTCGCACCTGTTTTTGTAGGATTAGGAGGATGGAGCAAATTGTTTAATCTTTTTAACGCTTTTGTCTTTTGTTTTATAAACGGATAATTTACTGGGATACGGTAATACGTTTATTCGTGTAAGGACTTACGAAGTCTTTTTAAGCCACTTGTGCCTGAGTTGGGCGTGTGTAACGTAAAATAACGGAGGCGTTTAGGCAAGGTTATGCTTAACATAAAATTTTATGTTACAAAAGTTTACGTCACAGATCCATAATTAAATTTTAGTCTATAATGTAGACCTTATCCAGGTGTTGTGAACAATCGTGACCAGAAAGTGGACATGATACATAGACGGTCGGGGATCTGTCTACCTTTAACAGTTCAATAAATAAAGCGTAAAACTCCAAAAAATAACAATTTCTTTTATGATGACCCCCTTTAATTTTCAAGTTTTTTATTTTTATTTTAAGTATTTTTTGTTATAGCGGTCACCGTTATACATACTCTCTAAAAAGTGTCTGTTTCTTACAGTTCAAGAGATAGAGCCCTGAGTCAGACGGACAGACAGCTTAGTAATAGGGTTCAGTTTTTACCCATTTGGGTACGGAACCCTAAAAAAGGTTGTGGAAGGTATTGCGTTGCACTCGTAATCGTGCTTCGTGACCTATTTAATCACCGCTAAGTAGGCGTAAAAACATTTTCGAATTGCGTTTTCTGAAAGCAAAAACACTTCTACGTTTCTGGGTTAAGTAGCTCACACACAAGCCTTTGATGGAAAAATGTTATTTTTTCTTTGCACTGCGATTTCTATAAAAGTGCTCATAGTTTCTGTTCCATTAGTAGTGCATGCGGTACTTGAGTAATGTGTGACGGAGTTGTGTGGTCGGAATGCAGTCGTACTACAGCAGTAGTATAGCAATGCGTTATCCCTGTAGTTCCGGGACAAGAATAGGGCTACGGTATCCCCTGCATGTTGTAAGAGGCGACTAAAAGGGGGCTTCTGGGGTCGTGGGTGGCAAGAGTGGGAGCTCGAACCTCCCGACCAACGGCCCCGGGAAGGACAGCGGTAAGTGTAGTCGCATACCGTCGAACGCACCAGACGGTGCTGTGAGCGATAAGCTCACCTGGGCGGCGCCCGACGGGGCAATGCGCTAAGAGGACTCCGGTTGCGTTCCTTTGGAGATCCCGGAGTCCTCTACGCAGCGCTGAGGACGGCCACCGGGGGGGTTTTATTGCGGTAAGGGTCCCACATAACCCTGTGTCGCTCCCACGGCATCGGGTACCTTTAAAAGGTTTCCCCCTCGTGAACAAAAAAAAAGGAAGTATAGCAATGCGTATTGCCTAACAATAGTAGGGTGAAGCTAATTTAACTTTTTCAGGACGAAAGGATGCATATCTTTCAAACAAGGTTTTTGGTCAAAATAATAATAATAAGTTTTGATCATATTTTAATGAAGTAACATGCTTTATTTAATACAACACTTTTTTCTCGCAATTTTCCTGTTTCCTGTGGAATAAAATAACGTGATATTTGCCAAGACTTCCCTCTTCCCAAAGTAAGATTAGATGTGATTTGGCTTTACCCTCCCTAAATGCTTCACGTAGTTAATGGACGCTTACTCGATGATATTAAAATTCAAGGACACTGCATGTCAGTTACCTATTAGCTGACTGACCTAGTATTTGAGTGATGTTAACTGGTTACTTATCGCTGTCATTGCCCCCGCCGAGTAGGTCAAGGATCCATGACTAAAACACATGAAAGTTACGCACTAGTCCTTTGTTATTTTGTAGGCTTCTACGGAACCCTATTTGTACCCTTTTTTACCCTTGTACGTCCAAAGGGTAAAAACGGAACCCTACTACTAAGCCTCCGCTAGCTGTCCGTCTGTCTGTCTGTCACAGGGTTCTATCTCTTAAACCCTAATACATAAACACTTAATTTTTTTACAAATTATGTACTTATAACTATAACGGTAGCCGCTATAACAACAAATACTGAAAATAAAAATAGTCTGAAAATAAATAGGGATATAAGAAACTGCTAGTGTTCGACGTTTTCCGCTTTATCTATTGAACGGTAATAGGTAGACAATTTAAATTTTCAAAATGCATTTACTTCAATACCTGTTATAATAACAAATACTAAAAATAAAAAAAAAATCTTGCGCGAGTTCGACTCACACTTGGCCAATAATTTTTTCCTAGTAAAGATAATACCGATGACCTACCTAGACTAGATCATTTGCTAACTTCCCCCATAGGGCAAGGAGAAGATACAAGGTTCTTGCATATATTCTGTAGATCTAAGCTACATTAAATGATGTTTACAAACGGCTTAATTTCCCCATAACTATGTCGTGATGATAACGATTACGCTCCGGGCGCATTACCGCGCTAATGACGATGATTGTCGTAAATATTGTAATAATACACATACGCTTTACACCCATGGTTATGTAATGTGACTTGTAAATGCAAATAATTATAGTTTAAAAACTAAAAACCACGCTAAAATCCCACAAGGAAAAACGTTAATCCTGATTCCTGACGATCCTGATGAGGAGAATGGGATAAAATTATTAAAATTGTGTATTGTCATCCGTTCTTGATAATTGTTCAAAATTTTAAATTAATCGAACCATTCAAAGTGGGTAAAAATCGAGTTCAAAGATCCCGTTACATATATGTATACATAGATACAACCCAAGCTAATAAAGGCGTGGTAAGTTCACCATGACACAATACATACCTACATACTGTAATATACATTTGAAGGCGGTAGAACCCTCCGTAGTTAGACTATGGCGGCACCATCGCCTTACCTATTTCTGCCTAATAACAGCAGTACTGCTGTGTTCTAGTTTGAAGGGTATATGGTAAAGGAGATAATAATATACTTATTACTTATTCACAGCGGCGCATTTGTGGACGACCTCAGGTAGGAATCTAACCTTATCTGGGGTTGATTACAAATGTTCATGGACGGCAGTAGTCGCTTACTATCAGGTGGAGTACATGCTCGTTTTACGCCCATTATATAAATATTTAGTTTGTGAAACTTTTGCAAAAAAGTAATGGTACTGTAGTAGCCTATCTCAGTTGGGACTTCGATTCTTGTTGCAGTTGATTATACATGTTCGTGATCGCTCACTATCAGGTGGATTGCATGCTCGTCTGTTGCTTCAATTCTATTACCCGAGGGCCACGAGCCGCATCGTTTAAAGTAAATTCGCTCTGCGCTGCAAGGGTCAGCATTGAACTTTAAAAACAAATCTACGTGTCTAATCTTTAGCCCATGATATCGCGGTGCAAATAGTGACAAAACTTTCTTAATTTAATATAAAGTTTGAAGCTAATATACATAAGTCTCTAGCGGAGCGTTTCGCGGATCAAAAGTTACCTAATATCAAAAACATTAGCGTTATAAAGGTCCACTGGATGAATCATTCATGTAACTCGTACATCCCGATCTAGGTCCTAGTCGCTGTTGGTCTTAAAAATCCATTGCGCTAGTAGTTATTTGAGGGCGGTAGAACCCTTAGTGGTTCAACTCCGGCGGCACCACATCCACACCTATTTCTACCTAATAACAGCAGTGTTAGGCGCTGCTGTGTTCCGTTTTGAAAGGTTTGGTAAGGGAGGCAGACTTTTCCGAGGCGTTCCAGTTTAGTCCTTAGGGGTAGCGGCGCATCTGTGGCTGACCTCAGGTAGGAATATCTAATCCTATCTGGGGTTGATTACAGATGTCCATGGGCGGCAGTAGCTAGTTACCATCAGGTGGACTGCATGCTCGTCTGCTACTCCTATATTATAAAAAAAGTTAGACTTAGTTTTATATTTTGGTTGCCGCATACCCCATCTAATAATACTGAATTACCTAATAAAAATTGCAATTTTATGAACTTTATTTGTTCATTTGCGCCGTATCAAGAACTATAGTATATATGATAAAAATACAAAAACTGGTTTGAAAAATATATCGTCTGCGGACTTGTGTGTAGTGTAATAAATGGAAATCCTACAGAAAACGAACTTGTTTAGATTTTATGTTTTCCTTATTGCAGTTGCAATAATACTACACACATAGGTTGTGTAAAGAATAAGGAAACCAATATATTAACGTGGACTTAATTTTTTTTAATGCTTCTTGGACTGTACAATAATTTACATTTGCATACAGACTGCGCCATCTGTCTTATAGAGCAGTAATTACAGTTTAAGCAACTTGTAAACAGATGTCGCTATGTTACTATGAAAAGAAATTGTTTTGTTTCAAATATTGCAACTCTAATATTGTCAATTTTTTAAATTTATTAAGCGCGTTATAAGTAAAGTTTAAGATTTAAAACACGTGATATTAATATTTTTCATAATGGTTTATGCTTTAGCCTATATTTTGTAACGTTTTAGTATAAAGTTGTTTGGTATTAGACCAAGTGAATTCGCGTATGTCTGATAGATGGCAGTATTACATGAAATGATATGAAATGTTAAACATTTTGTTATAATTATAAATATATGTCATTTACATAATCATTTAGGTGTAATTTAAGCATCTAAACTAAATATATTTGGACGGTGGACCTATACTCTCTTATCATATGGTAGAGACCTGTAATAGAGACCATAGACTTCGTTTTATTTGCTATCTTATATCTTGACAGGTAGAGACAATGCTGTTATTTTTAATATCTACGGCAGGCTCTAGCGACTTATTTAAGGAAAAACAAGAATTTCATTCAGGGGGGCTGGTTCTCAGGACATTTGACTAGAGTGGTGCAACCAGAGTGGGGTATTCTCATGGACTCTCCCATAGTCAGCAATAGAACCTGAAAAGAGTTGCAACAAAGCAGTTAGTATAAATATCATTGGATGACCCCACGGCAAGCCCCACTCCAAGGAAGTGATAACCTACTGGTTGAAATTCGGCCCCTCGGTCCAAGGTCCGAGTTTGAATCCCAGACCTCTGATTTTATGTTTAGTTATGCGCGTATTAAAAATTGATTATCTGTAACTTGCTCTAACGATGTAGGTACCTGAAGGATCTTTAGAAAAGTCCACCAACGTTCGCGCAGCGCAGTGGAATTGTCTAATCATTCTCATTTAGAGACGAGTCCCGGACCCAGCAGTGGGACAGTAATGGTTTCATGATGAACGACCCCACATTTTTGGACATGTACAATTACTTTTTAAGTATAATCGTGTGATAAAATATCGTATAGCCTATTTGTGTATATTATATACATATAAGACCCTATCAATACGAAATAAGATCCCATACCAGCGTGCATTGACCCCGGCCGGCCAGTCACCCCAAGTGTATGTTAGACTCAAGTTCATTAAACCGAATTCGCTAATGATTTAAAAACGCCAATAAGTGAATGTAATGCAATGTTTATTAGCTTTTTTAAACAAGTTCTTGCGCGCGGTTTTGCTTATGTGCATCCTACTAGGGATTTTAGTAGAGACGAATAAATTTGTTAGTATTTGCAGTATTTTTAAGTGGGTACTTAGTTAGATAATAATGTTAATTTATTATATATAAGTAAATAATATTATTAAAACTTTCTACCCTTATGACTTTCTCTTCACTTAGATAGCTGTATCGAGGTTGTTATGTATATACAGAGTTTAATATTTTAAGGAACCGTACCCAAGAGGCAAAAACAGAACCCTATTACGGAGCCTCCGTTGTCTGTCCTGTACAAGGCTCTATCTCTTGAAATATCCATGTAACAGTAAGACAGTTGAATTGTACAGAGTATCTCGGGAATCGAACCCGGAACCGTCATATCGTTGTAGTGACAGTCTTCATCATAGAAACAACGTATTTTGTTTCTTATAGAAGACATAGGGGGGGTTGCACCGAAAGCATGGTTAAAGTTAAATATAACAGTAACTTTGACGGTAGCGCTGGAATGTAGAAATTATGTGTTGCATCAATTGATTTGTCTTTAACGTCATTTGTGTCGCTGTCGCCGCAATTTTTTGTCGAATTTGACAGATAGGGAAGTTGACAAATCCAGTAACTTTAACCGATCGAATTCGAGCGGTTAAAGTTGAGTATTAGTTATGACGTAATTTCAACCTTAACTAAAATGGTGCAACTAATTATTTTTTTAACCAAGGATTTGACAGTTGGTAAGGCTTCTGTAAATGTTAATGTTACATGATGCAACCCACCCTTAACGTTAATCGTTGATTATGAGCAACAAAAGAAGCACTACTTAAGGTTTGTTTATAACTTGATCGTAATATTGTATGCAGCTCCGCATAATGACCTCAATAGGGCATGCGTGAGATGCACAGATATGCGATATTAGTATGCAATAAGGCCGTGTATTCCACTAGATACATTTCTAGATAAAACCACTTGGATAATGGTCGTAAACCATGTATAATTTTGAGTTATACAACACACTCGCTTTCATTTTTGAATAACGATAATTGAAAGCACCGTTATATTAGTGAATAGTGTTGTGCCCTAGTTATTCGTAACGTTATATGTAGGTATACGGAATACTTTCGAACAAAACTCGAGGCATTTTCATCAACATTCACGGATATCCGCAAGGATGGTGCAACCCTTCATGGTTCGACTCCGAAGCCACGACCGACAAAAGTAATTTTGCTTAAATCTTATTTTTTAACCGACTTCAAAAAAGGAGGAGGTTACTCAATTCGACCGTATATATGCTTTTTTATGTTTGTAATAGTGTTAATCGTTGCTTTTTCTGCTTTGAAGGGGAGGCATGATTATATCCATAGTTCTCAGTCATAATAACGCATCTGCGTCCTACCTCAGGCATGACTTTAGCCCTCTAAGCGTTTAATTTTAAATGACCCAGGGCGGCAGAAACAGTTTACCATCAGATGGATTGCAAACTCGTTAGCAACTTCTCTAATATAAAAAATCATTTTCAACGGGTTTGACAAATCAACGAGAGCTAATGGTATACTCAAGTACAGCTTAAGAAATTGATTAGTCAGAGTTTCGAGGACCTTTATTTTTTATTTTAGCAACGATATCAAAAGGAGCAAGTATTGTTTATGAGCGGTGGTGATCATTTACCATCAGGTGGGTTGATACTCCCTTGCCCCTTCAATTATACAAGATATTTATGAATAATTCAGTAGGTACTATGATCTGCTGCGAGTTTTTTTTGTTTTCTAGCTGAAGAATGCAGAGTTCGGCGCCGATAACCGGTTTTCGTATAAACGGGTCTCACCTGCTGCTTACCTGGGCTGCTTAGTGCTTACTACATAAACTAGAATTCCTTTATAATCTGCATCAATATACTTCTAGATGTAAATTTAATATTGTATTTATTACTAAACCAGCTTTTACCTGCGGCTTTGCTCTATCCTTCGAGACGATGCTTTATTCCGGGGTAAAAGGTACCCTATGTTCTTTTCTGAACTCTTGACATTTGACATAAACACTCTATAGCCCCATATTTTTTTTTGTCCTTGAAATAGAGACAGTAAACAAGCACGCAGTCTATCAAATTTTAAATTGTTACTATCGCTTTTAGACTTCGGTAAATAACTCCGGTTTGAAGATCTGAAGCGCTTATGGCTCCTTTCATATGACAGAAACAGACGATTGTGCCTCCGGTAATGGAAGAATTAAATTTATAAGACAGTTTTGAATTTGGGTAATCAGCAAACCAAGTAACAATGGAATTTGTCCCAATGTTTATTCATTATACTACAGCATCAAATCCTATTGAATATGTAACTGACAATTTATAAGTGCACTCGTAGGTCTAGGAAAAATAAATGATATCTTGGATTTGGGAGGTAAACGTGAATTGTAATGTACTAAACATAAGATTGACTTTATGTTGATAATGTTACATAAAATGGTTATTTAGGGAAATGACCAATCATTAAATGTTTAAAGACTGTAATTGACTTCTGGTAAGCCGTGGGACTTACTTGACATTATTGTAACATACGTGCTCTAAATTAGAGTGCGTTGTGTTAAAATTTTAGTTAAAATAAATTATATTGCTTTTAGTAAGAAATAAGTAAAATTGCTATTTTTTCTATTTTCCGCAAAGGGAGATGTAAAGACTAATAAAAATATCACAAGAACATACTTGTCTGTGAAAAATATAGTAAAATTGGTTCCTAAGAACATTTGTGAACTAAGAATTACTTAAAAGCTGTGAGCATGAAAGTATCAAAATATTAAAATAAATGACACCAATGGCTGCGCCATTTTGGCAAACTTTAAACAACAGCAGCTGCTCCATTAACGGCCGTTATTAATAATCAATCTATCTAATGATCCTATTACACTTCGTAACCTAATGTTTAGGAGGCATAAATTGAATAGATTGATTATTAACGGGCTTAAGTGACTGCTTGATTAACTTAACTTCTACTTGTCTCGATACAAAGCTTTAAACTACGTTTTAAACTAATAAACATTACTATGTACTGTATATCCGCACACACATATTTTTAAAGCTTCCTGACAAATATTCAAAAGTATGTCCACACATACCTACTTGACCACGTTGCTTCTAAATCGCTCTCTAATTCGCCGCGCGGTGTACACCTAACTTCCTATCTGCGCCGTTAGTTAGCTTTAGTTACCTTACCTTCTCGTGTTTGACCTGACGCGTTTACCAGCAAATAAACATTCAATACAAATAATTCTCTAGGATATTCAAATAGTGACCGTTGAAGGGTTAAGTAACTTGAATTATGATTGTGATCAGAATATTAACTGCATTTCAGTGTTAAATGTGTACGGTGACATAAATTTTATGAAACTTTAGTGTTATGTAGTATTTGTGTTTATTATTTTATTTTTTGAGAAAGTATGTCATCGCGGCTCTAATACAGTCGCGAAGAAAAGTGTACTTAATAAATAAAAGTTTTAAAGGTAAGAAGATTTTACTTATAAAACTGATCATTTTGAATTAGAAGTTGTAAGTAAAAACATCATAATTTCTATTGGTTATAAAAACTTATTCTTCATAAAAGAACAGATGCATTTCCCATTCCTAGAGATTAAGCCTTTTATCTTGCTACATCCTTTAAAACACTCATTCATATGTGAATAAAGTGTGAATCCCGAATAAATTACAATTACAATAAATTACAATTACAATTTTACTTAATGAAAGCTAGACAGGAATTACGTATTTCAATCGATGAAGGTAATTACTATTATTATTTATATGTATCAACATAATTATGTAATTTTCGGCATATTCATCAAATCCATTGAAACGTATGACGTAATTAGCGTATTTTAGACGTAAATATCATGGGAGATTTAAGCAAAGACAATACAGTAATAATTAATTAATTAGTTAAGTTTTTCATTACAGTTTAGTGAATGGTACTTAATTTTTATTTGCATTTAAATTACGAATTCGTCAATAATAGTAGACATTTTAATTGTTACTATAGAATTCCATATTAGTTCCTCTGAAAATTAACGAAACTATATTAGAAACTCGTACCTTTTAACAATTTTAGAAAGGATCTGTTTACTCTTTAAGCCAAAAACGCCACAAGCTTCTATGAAGCTGAAAAGTTAAATCGAATTATAACTAAGCGTTTTACTAGCTTAAATAGTTTTAAACAATGGACTATTTCATAAATTCTTTAAAAATGTCTGTTATAAGAGGCAATAAGTGCTAACTTCAGTCAAACCACAAAGATTATAATCTCCCTTATCACTTGTTAAACAATAGGTTACACATTAAAAAGATAGTTAGACGTTAAAATACCTCAAAAAGAATACGTTAATGTGCACTAATGACTTAAAACGGATTACAGGACTCGTTTCCAGCTAAAGATTAGTAAAAGGGATATACGCATTAGCGTATTAGCCGTTTCTCGGTAGTCGTGGAGCGGTGGACACCCAATACCGTTGTCTACCTGCAGCCGATGACTCAACAATCACGCCCACGTACACACGGACACTCGGCTACAAAAGTTCTGAATAATTTATATAAATCGCAAATAGCGCAAAGTTCTGTGTGTAAAGAAACTTGTGTTGTAACATGAAACCATTTTTTTTCGCGGGGGAAACCTTCAAAAGGTTCCCGACGACGTGGGAGTGACGCCGGGTTATGTGGGTTTTTTTACCGCACTAACCCCCGGTGGCCGTCCTTAGCACTTGGTGGAGAACTCCGCGATCTCCGATGGAACACAACCGGAGTCCTTCGAGCGCGATGCCGGGGCATCGGGCTCTGCGCTGGGGGGAGCACTTTACGCTCCTCCCGCACACCTGGTGTTTACGACGGCATGCGATCACACTGTCCGTCCTTCTCGGGATTGCTTGCCGGACGGTTTGAGCTCCCACTCTTGCCGCCGGCAACCCCGGAAGTCCCCTTTTAGTCACCTCTTACGACAGGCAGGGGATACCGTAGCCCTATTCTAGTCCCGGAACTACAGGGACATGTGACATGAAACCTATAAAATATAAACTAACTAGACGTAGGGTAAATGGAATGAGCTACCACTAGTGCTTTTCAATGGTTCTCCCTACCACTGCAATTTCTTGAACACAATCAAAGTAAGTGGGTCAAAATATCGGTAATTAAACAATTAAACCCGCGTATCCTGAGTACCCGTAAAATATTAAAATTACACGTAAGTAAATCTTTTTTAAGAAATAAAAAATATACACAATTGCATTAAAATATATTATAACATTTTTAGAAAGCGAATTAAAAAATGGATCGTATTTTAGATACGGATGTTTTGAACGGAACATCTATTATTATCTTTCTTTTTTCTTATAAAAAATAACACTGTAAGATAAAGTAATGTGTATTAGGCATTGTCTTTTAACGTATTACATAGGTATTGTACTAAGAACAATTGATACTTTACTGTTCATATGGTAACTTAACAACATATTTATTATCTAAGTCATCACAAGCTATTTATGTAATGATGCATATATTATTGAAATAACAGGTCATTTAGTTGAATATTTATTATGCTTTGGGGAAATCCCATAAATGTGCGGTTTTCTAGCCATTTTCCTTGACTTTGTATTACCGTAAATTTGCAATGCTTATGCTATAAATATTTACAAAAAGTTTTTACTTTTTCTAATCAAAACGTGTTCTTCAAAAGTTTGAATGTTAATATAATTTAAAACTTTTAAGCTTATTTAGCTGGTTTTGAAAAGGACTTGTATATACAATATGTTATAGAATAAAAAAAATAGTTGATTAAAAACTTAACTTAATCATAATTTATAATTAAAATGTGATACTTAAAAATAAATTCATTGTGAACGGCCTTAACATAAAATTCAAAATTTTTAACACTTATGTAAGCGACGGTAACTTAAAGCATGCGGTGACAGTCGATCCCGCAAGTCAATACCGGCTTGAATGTAAATTAAGTAAGGGTGGTACGTCCAACATTTGAACCAATATTGGATCCAATGTTAGAACAATGACCTGCAAAATGATAGGCGGTTTTGGTTTCACTTTTGTGATTGAGTGTTTTTTATTTTGCTTATTTGAAATTGTTGATTCATCGTTTACCATTGTTTGCAAATTAATTCTGTTTTGTCGATTATTTAAATGTAACATTTAGATCAACAAATTACATAGTTGACTAAAACGATTTTACGACGTTTACAAATAAATATTTCATTATTTGATGTGTAATTTGACAAAACACTTGTGTAATTTGATGCAAACTTTCTTTAGTTTGAAATATAATGAAGAGTTTTTGTTAACGTGTTGCGGTTAATTTTAATTTATTCTGATGAATAAAAAGTATAGGCAAAAATCGACCACTGCACTATTAACGACTGAGGTAATTATACAATTGTTATAAAATTATAAAGATTTTTTACACATACACTGTTTACTATTTTTATATTTTTCGCAGAATTGACGTAAAAAGTAAAAGATTTCTTTTTATTGTTGATCAATGAAAATAAGAAATGAAATCGAATCTACTGGTCAAATCAGTGGAAGAAGTAAACACTCGTCTTAGACATTTGACCTAGAAAATACTTGTACAACATGTCTATGATAAGAGATAACATAAATTTGAGGAGATGTCGACATGTATTCAATGTATTTCGTCAATAATGTTCCTTTATTTGTAGTTCTCTTTTATCTATATTTTATGAATTCTAAAAAAACTATAACTGTAGTATAAATGGAATGTATAATTACAAAAAAAATATTCATATTTATTTGTGTTATATGAAAATTATGTGCATGATATGCAATAGGTAATTCAATTTTAAAATATAATTTCATATTTTCGGTATAATTTTTTTTTTCATTGATAAGTCCTTTAAAGTTAAAGTGTCGCCTAGGACTTATGCATTTTTTTATTTTTAATAAACATAATTATGAGCATAGAAAATGGCACTTCGATATTAGAAGCTATAAGTTGTAGAAAAACAATTTACAAAGAGCTTGTCTGTTAATTCAATGAAATAGGCCATTGTTATCTTGCCATCATAAAAAGTACATTAATCTGAAAACTACCTACTAAATATTTCCATTAACGCTAGAGTGCAATTTAATGGCATTCTTTGACTGTTTATTGTGCAATTAAATAAAGTAGTAAAAGCTATGAGCTCTATAAGTTCCTGTGAGCTCTACTGTCTATGGTATAGGTGTTGTATAATCTGTGCAAATTTCATACATAGAATTGAATGGCCCACCGTACCTTGAAGTCAACGTGAGTGGCTCGTAAGCTCAGTCATCAGCCGGCCGATCGCGGCGGCGACTGCTCTTTCCATATTCGAAATTTAAAGTACGAATATTTCGTACCAACAAACTCTCGCGTCTCGATCGAATTTTAAACTTTATTTTTTAAATTCACATTTTATTGCGCACCAGATTTATATTGACAGGTACGTTTCTTTTTTATTATTTTGTGATAATTTATTTTAGTTATATTTTTGTTATTTAAATTAGCCAGCCGGCCTATTTATTTTGTTTTTATTTAGAAATCGATACTCATTCATTCAAAAAATCTTTTTTACTTATATCTCATCTTAATTTCGTTTGAGGTCGACTACTATAATTGGTTTCAGTGCATTGTTGCTTTGATTTTATAACTTCTCAATTGTTGTCAATATTGCACGCTCCAATGTTATGTATTTACCTTTTAAACCAAAAATATTTTATGATATAGTAGTTCATAAAAGTGCAAATAAAATAATAAAATACGATGTAAGATTTTGATTCGTTTTAAACTTAATTCTTGATATTATTACAATATTAACAATTAGTTTTCATACGAAACTTCGACAAGTTACTGGTATATTGTAACTATTTTATATCTGTACATGTAGTTAAATGAAATCACTATTAAAATGTTTGTAATTTCGATAAGTACGCGCCTCTTATTAATAAATATTGCAATCGGCGATTTTCCAAGGTTTTTTCTATTATAATTGCAGAATTTTTATTAATATACATATAATAATTTTATATAGCAGAGTCTGCCTGCATATCAAAATATATAAATATATAAGCTTGATAAAAAATGGCTTACAAAATCTTACGTCATGTGCGTAAAGCAGCGATGTTTTCGCGGAAATCTGATTAGTCACTCGTTAAGAAATTTAACTGGTTAATCCGTATCTTTTTTAGAAGTCAGCGATAGATTGGTATATAAATATATGTAACAGACACGGGTCATATAAGTGCAAAGACATATTTTTCCCCAAAAGACCTTTTTAAAATGTGAATTCGAAATGCATATTGTAGTAGAATTTTTAGGTATTAAGGATAAGCTTAATATTATCTTATTATTGCTAATATATTTTAATTTTCTAATTTAAGTAATGTTCGTTCAGTCGTTCAGTTTATAATATCAGGTAATTTTTGAACAGTGAACACAGTGTTTGAAGGTGGTAGAACCCTTTGTGGTTCGACTCCGGCGGCACCACCGCCACACCTATTTCTACCTAATAACAGCAGTGTTAGGCGCTGCTGTGTTCCGTCTTGAAGGGTGTGGTAAGGGACAGAGACTTTTCCGAGGCGTTCCAGCTTAGTCCTCAGGGGTAGCGGCGCATCTGTGGCCGACCTCAGGTAGGGATATCTAATCCTATCTGAGGTTGCTTACAGATGTCCATGGGCGTCAGTAGCCACTTACCATCAGGTGGACTGCATGCTCGTCTGCTACTCCTATAATATAAAAAAATACAATAACGCCATCGTTCTGTTCTTGAGCTTACATACGTACATGGTACATGGTACCCTAAAAATTTGTCTTTCGTTATTTCCGTACTTACGTACATGGTACCCTAAAAATTTGTCTTTCGTTATTTCACTTTAAATGTCCTATCTTGTCAATAACTTTGTCTCTTATAATGATAAAGTTACGTAATATAAACATACAGTGTAAGATTATATTGCTTATTAAAATAAAAATATGTTTGTTGTGAACAAGAAAGATAAAATATTTAGATCAGTTATAAAAATACTTAGAAAAATTAAAATGCTTAAATCGGCGACGTCGCCCGACGCAACGCAGAAAGTGACGTGCAGTGCGTCGCGTATACCGGCGTTTGCTTGAGAAATGGTTTGATTACATTTATTAATACTTAAAAATTAAATTATGATCTGTTAGGTTCCGCTTTGTTTAAAAAATCCTACTAGCACCTAATTCAAATTAATAAGTATAAATTTTCGAATATTAATTAATAATGACTTTAATGCAGCGGTGACTCTGCACTACCTAGCGTAGAGGATTCGACTACAGCGAAGTAGACCACAAAATGATAAGCTTTCTAAATAGCCTTGGGTTCATTTGCCTATAATTAATAAAAGGAATCTTAGCGTGTATAGAAAAAGTTTCAATATTAAGAAGAACCTACTAGTAGCATAAATGCCCTACCAGGCTAACATAACCACTATGTTACAAAAAACGACAAAACACAGCAAAATCATTTTTCTTATATTTTATGGTATAGAATGTATGAATCAAACAACAAAATAATAAATAGTCCTTTACCTCTATTGTCTACTTTAATATTCTTGTAGCCTTGTAGTTCTTGTAGCTGTAATCTGTTTTGACATCTGGCCTTTATTTATCAAAATCTCTATTTAGCTCATAACCATGGCATTAACCTCCCAATATGGTGAACGTTACTTATCCTTATTATCACTGACCTTATTTACGTTTACGAATAGTATTCTATATACGCATCCCTCAAGGTACACTACTGGGTCCGCTATTTGTATGCTTTATTTTTCCTCAATGGTGAATGTACAAGCAGAAAGCTCTGTAAGTTCTTCCATATTATTTTAGTTTAAGGTATTTCATATTTATTTGTGATAGTTAATTACCTTTCTTAAATATAAACCAACGCTTACATACATATATGTATTATAAAAATCATATCTTAAAGGCCATTATATAAATTATTATTGCTCTAATTTTGCGCGAAGATTTTGATTTTTTGAATACATTTCATATTTTGGTTGTAATATGGAGAATTTACTATTTTTTTCTGATATTTTCGGTTTACATTTTTTGATTTTCTTTTTGGCCGTAAACCTGTTCATATTGTAAATTAATCCGTGAAATTTGTGCAATATAGAGTTTTATAATAAATTTACCACACTTCCACCTCAGATTGCAGCATAAGCATGAACTATCGTCTTGATAAAACAATAAAACTGTGTGAATATGACCTAAATCAGTCAAGTCGTTCAGAAGTTACCCGATGACGAACAGACGCACCAACAATTATAATCACATAAACATTACATAGTGCAGCGATATGATCATAATCTTGTAAACACTGGTTTATCAATAGTAACATAATATGTTATAGCTGTTTACTGATTCATAATCAATTATAATAAAGGTATGCAGCCATATTAATTCCACATGGCATTTTATCGAGAATAATGATGCAGTTACTATGTTGCCTTACGCCCACATATCGTATGTGTATCATGCAAGTGTTTTTATAAACTAAAATCTGGATTTTTCTTCAGTACTCATTTTAGTCTTGAAATAGCAATGCTATTTGCAAAAGTTGATTTCAAAAATATACATTGTTTTTTTTTCCCGTTCCCGTATTCTTGCACTTGTAAAAATGTACTCGAAATTTCGAATTTGATATTGAAAATTTTAAGAATTAAAATCATAACTTCAGCAAACCTTTTGAACTGTTGGAAAGTATCCATAAATTATTTTTAGAGTTATCTTAAGTATTAGAGATCATCACAAATTGGGAAATTGTTTCATAAGTACATAAAAATTTAATTAGTAAGCGCAGAATATTCGCAAAAAAAAGGTAGTTTTGTCATAATAAATATATCTTAGTATTTTAGTATATTCGATAGCAACAGAGGCATGGAAGAATGTGGATTCTATTTATACAAGCAGTCGTCTTACCGTCTTGGATGATTCAGATCTGATCTTGCGTCTATGTAGGAACCGGTCCAGTGATGTAAGGATGCTGACCTTTGGGCTAAGATCATTGCCCACTAAAATAATTTAATGGAGTTTCATGAAGCCTAAGCCAGCGAATGTAGTTGAATTCCTAAGTTGTGTACTATAGTTTAAAAGAACTTAAAGTCTTGATGTTTTAAAAATGTTGAAATAATTCAAAAGCTTTTTTTTATGGCTTTGTAAAAAACTTGAAATTGATATGGTTTTCCGCTTTATTTGATATTTATAGGGATGAGGTAGATTAGAACAAGTTTTTACTTTTCGATTCTTTTTTGTATGATGTCTCTACACAATAGGTGGTTTTCTATCGGAAAACGTGCCTAAAATTTCACCGCCCGTTCAATTCCTGGCTTAAGATACTTAACTTTGTAGATTCTCTGATCTACACAAGTCTTATGAACTCCTTTAGTTCCCCGAAGTTTAAATTACCATAAGTATTTCGAATAATAAATCCATTATTAATGTACGTCGTGAGGAATTAATTAAAATCGTAGGTGTAACAGACGGGCCCTTACCCGGCGTGACGAATGTGAGTAACACGCTTAACGTCTCTAATTGCCATAAAGAACAATTATTAGCACAATACTCCCAGAGATTTCAGATCACACAATATAATTCTATTGTTCTAACTAGGGATGTGTCTTTGACTGCACATAGCTAAATATGTTAAAATTAAAAACTGAACAGATAAAAAAATGAACTGTCTAATGTCTGTCTTTGATATAAAAGTAATATTCTTAACTCCTGGCGTAAGGCGTAATACTTGACACAAAAATTAAAAAAAAATGTCTTCATATTTATGCATGTTCGGTTTAAAAAAACTTTAAATAATGTATGGCCCCATGATTAGAAAAAAATTAATAAAATACAAGTACTAATGTACAGTACAAGGGCACTTAAATTCAAACCTAATTTAACCTAGCTGTCTCTGGGAATGTTCAATTTATTGCAGATATCCTCGAGCTGCAATGATCACCTCTTGGCAATTTAGTATTATCATAAAGATCACTAACTTTTGATAATAGTCCTGCCTAACCTGATCCGTCGCGACATAAAACATAAACCCATAGCTATTCTAAGTACGACTAAACAAACAGTAACCCTAACAAACCTATGTAAAACCGACGATGTGCGTCCAGCCGAAACGACAACACCAAGGTCTCTGTCAACTCGAAACGAATTTCCTTTATCTCCTTTGACACTGATTAGATCCCGAAGAACTCTTTGAAATTCAATGTGAAGAAAATCTGAAAAGCTTTTGTCGTGTGTTATGGTTTCATTTGAAACATTTGTTTTATTGTCACAATAATGAATGGGTACAAAATTTCAATAGGTTTTGAGTTATACCTAATTATGAATAACAATGAGACTTATAGTATGTCTAGATTTTCTACGGTTAACATAATACGGCATATAATTACAATAATTGTAAATCAAATCCGACCAAATGAGGAGAAGCATGTGATTTTCCAAAGTTAGGTTATTGTACTGTACTGTTGTTGCTATATTACGAAATATTTGGCACTAGCCTACCGGCGAATAAAAACTAATAGAGTTATTAGATATCGTGTCTAAGGTTATAGATATCCATGGGCCGCCGCAGCCACTAACTATCAAACCAATTTGGAGTCCACTCCATGCTACTGCAATATTATAAAAAGGATCATGAGCACCCTACAATGGTAAAAGTAAGCAAACTGCCCTTAGGAACATTAATAGGTTAGTGATGAAAACAAATCCAACTCCAAAAAAGTACCTCTTTGGAATTAAAAAATAAAACAAGAAAAAGATATCCTAAGCCGATTCCTTTTACCTAGACCTTCTATCCTATGTATCGTCCTATAAATGCAATATTCAAATTACATCCCGAGAATAGCGAAGACTAGTCGAGTTTGCGTATCGGAATTTCGAGTCGTTGTCCGTTCGGGTTTGCGGTTTTTTTCTTTATTGCTAAGATAAGAAGCGGTTTTTGCGATATAAACGTTAATTGAAAAGCTTGAATAATTTTATAAGGGTATTTGAACCCGTATAAAATAATTCGAGCTACACGGTTTACTTCTTTAAAAATGGGATTTTTCTACCATTCTTAAAACATGTAAGATTTAAGATTTTTTTTATTTAAGTAGCAAGCGATACTACAGAGTACAGATCACTTAGAGGTAAATGGGCACTTCAGCCCAGGTAATAAATGTATTGAACTCTAAATAACTAGTTAATTTAATTTGCTTCTTGTTTTCCATGTTCTATTCTGATGAATCCAGTATACAAGATCGATATCGATGGCTCAGCATTGCAATATAAAAACTGTTGCGGTTATCATTCTGTCCTTCATTTCGCCGGAACACAAGATGATTTTGAAGAGGAAGTTAATGACTAATTAATTTATTATTAAGTATAGTCGGAGACAATGTGGAAGACATTGAAAATTGTTAAAAAAGATTACCTGCAAGTATTTTTTTTTAAATATTTGTTTTGGTTAAAGTTCGTATATGTGAAAGAAGATTAATCAGTATTGACAAGTCGTCGTCATTAATGACAGTGATTATTCAATATTTATAAGTCTGCTTTGTTATTTGTAATTATTTATTTTTGAAACACAATTTAAAGTGAAGTTCTTCTAACGGTCTAGGCAGGTGTGGATACTCTTACAGATACCAATCGAGAGCAACAAACTTTGAGGGACGCTACTATATCACTAGCAGATAGCAATAGTTTCCAAAGATTGATTTTTGTATATATTACCGAATGATATTAATATAGTAAACATCATTGATTATAACCGAACTGTTTATTTTATTAAATCACTAGTTTTTGTGCGCGCCCGCGTTTAATAGAAAATAAAATAACATACTAACATACATAAAACTGAAAATTCGTACCTTCAACTTTGCTAAAGATCACACTTGATCAAATGCATAGTTTACGATTTAATCGATATTCGATTAATATAATCGATGTTTTGGGTCCAAAAGATCGATTCTCCGATTAATCGATCTTAGATCGCCATCCCTAGTTCCCGTGGAATTTTCGGGATAAAAACTATCCTATGTCCTTTCTCGGGTCTCAGACTATCTTTGTACAAAATTTCATTAATATCGGTTCAGTGGTTTGGGCGTGAAGAAGAGACAACCAGACAGACAGACAGACAGACAGAGTTACTTTCGGATTTATAATATTAGTAAGGAGTAAGGATAAGGATGTAGACCAGAATCCTGAAACCGACTACAGGGCAGGGCTGATGATTTAGCCGATGAGCTAGCCGACCTTTTATATATTTGATCTCGTTGTATATGAGTTACCTTTTCATGGCGGTTCTGTTGTTCTACCACATTATGAAATCTCTTACTCTTATGTATTGTTTCAGACGATGTTGAAAATCGGGGGCGGAGCCGCGTTGATCGCGGCTATCGTGGCCGTCTTCGTGGTGGCCACCCAGGGCCGCGACCCGGACCTGGAGGCCTTAGAGAGCGAGGGTCGGGAGTACATCCTCCATCTGGACAAGATGGCCGGGACCAGGAAGAACAGAGCTAGTCTCGCTGAGTGGGCGTACACGTCTAATATCACGAAGGAGAATGAGGACAAAAGGGTTTGTTTTATTTTCTTTTGTATTATAATAGTATAGAAGATGAACTTACAATTCATATGATTGTTGTCCATGGATATCAGTAATGAATTATATATAGAAAAAAGAAACAACAAAGAGTAAGATATACAGGACCGACTCGAGATATCACGGGCTGGTTAATTATTATTCATATACATATATGCAATTAACACTTATTGAAGAATAAATTACAAGTCCATCTAATACACTGTAATTATTGTTATTATCGATTATCCTATAATTTCTTCAATTTATACTAAGATTATAAAAGTTTATTTATTTAAGCGAACTCTTTTACTATTTCATTTGTAATAATAATTGTTGTTTACGATTTCCAGATACAAACTCAATTGGAGCTGTCCGTGGAGGAGAAGCAGGCGTGGGAGGAGACGAAGATGTACAGGTGGCAGGACTTCCAGGACTATACCCTGAGGCGGATGTTCAAAAAGTACAGCCAGTTGGGTGTGTCGGCGTTACCTGATGATAAATATAAGCTGCTGATGCAGTCGGTGTCAGGCATGGAGTCAAACTATGCGACGGCAAAAATCTGCTCGTTTAAGAATTCGAGTAAATGTGACTTGGCCTTGGAACCAGGTAAGCGGATTTTGGGAAATAAATATTGGGTCTGTCGTTGTTTTGAGGTAATTTTAAATAAGTAAATGTATTCTTGGTATATGACGTAGAATAAAATGCTAAATATACTTCTATACGTTACGCTGATATATGATATGCTACCCGTGACCCTTAGTTGTTGATAGATTAGATTAGATTAGATATAGAAATATATAAGAACTTTTCGTGGTTCGTCTCCGACGCCACTAACATCATGCCTATTTATAAGAGTAGCTTCCGTATTTAGCTTTAGTTAATGTATGCTATTAATAAACTTTTCAACAATTACAGATATTACGGAGATATTTACCAAGAGTCAAGATCCTGAGGAGTTAAGGCATGCATGGGTAGAGTGGCACAAGGTGGCTGGAGCACGGGCCAGACAAAACTTCACGCAATATGTTCAGCTTAATAATGAGGCAGCTAAACTTAATAGTAAGTTATATTATTTTTTACTTCAAAACTTCATATAAATATTATATTATAGTATACGGTGCTTATGATACTAGGTATCGTGAAGTTATTAGTCGTCTTTGTATTCATATATTTTTTACATTTTACAAAAAACCATCGAATGGAATTAAAATTCGATATATTATATTAGTAAATAATATTTTACATTTTATGGTATCTCATTGTTATATTAAATTTCTATATTATTTTAGTACATGAGTAATTTATCGCTGTATGTTACATCATGTGGTCATTTACACAGTTTACGTGTGGAATATTCAAAACCATCTAATTGCTGTAGCATCATTCTTATTCTAATAATACTTCTCGGAAACAATCTCAACATTGTTTTGTTAATATGTTATCGCATTAAGTTCATACTAGCATAGTTTCATATATGGAAAATAACTTTTAAGGTCTTATTTTTGCCTTGTATTTGATTATTTTTAGGAGTTTCACAAGGGCCATTTATGGGACTGTTTTTGTTTGTTATTAACAAATGTAAGTTTTGTTTAGATTTCAAAAATGTGGCGGAATGGTGGCAGTCAGAGTACGAGGTTCCTGATTTCGAACAGCAGCTTGCGAAACTCTGGGAAGATGTGAAACCACTGTACCAGCAACTGCATGCGTATGTAAGGAAGCGCTTGCGCGATAAGTACGGTGACGACATTGTATCTCCTCGAGGACCCATCCCAGCGCATTTATTAGGTTAGTATATGGAGTTAATTATTTTTATTCTTTATCGCATAGTTCATGTTACGTGGCTAGGAAGAAGATTCGAAAAGGCAACACTATTCGAGTTAGTGTTACGCGAATGTACGTGAAAAGGCAAAACTGCTCTTTTCGTTAAGAACAACTACGACTAAATCTAAATTTTAAAAGTAATTAGAGGTTCTGTATGTGTGTAGGTATACATTAAATAAATGTGCTAGTTGCAGATCCTGAATATAAAATAAGATAACATCATAAAATTATTTTTTATTCAATCTTCCAGGTAACATGTGGGCTCAAACTTGGAGCAATATTGAATCATTCACCCGTCCATACCCAGATAAGAAGGAAATAGACATCACGCAAGCGATGCAGGAACAAAACTACACGGCACTGAAGATGTTCCAGATGTCAGATGAGTTCTTCAAGTCGTTGAATTTGACAGCGATGCCAGAGAAATTCTGGAAAAACTCGATTATCGAAAAGCCGACAGATAGAGAAATCGTTTGCCATGCGTCTGCTTGGGATTTCTATGATGGAGAGGACTTCAGGTAAATTGGTGATGTCCATAGAGTAAATAATAGCATTATCTTAATGACAAAAAGGGATTGTAACTAGTTTGCTGCGCTTTCAATTGTATTCCGCAGAAACTGTGTTCTAATTTATATAATTCAATGTGCTTGTGTGTTGCCCATTGCTGTGATTACAATTCGGTTACAAGTTAATTTACTTTAATTATTTGGTTTAGTCTTGAAACTCTTGGAAATAAAGTTGGCTTAATTTTAATTACTTTAGTAGGTATCAACATAATAGGTACTTACCTCTTATATTAATCAAATGCAAAACGTGAAACTAATATCTGCATAATATGTACTGATAATTGTTCAGATTAGTATAACTATTGTTTTTGTCGCAGTCATAAATGATTGTCACAATTAGTATACTTTTACAACCAGATAACGGATATGTATATTGTAATTGACCTGTTGATAACCTTTGAGCCTGTGTTTTTATATTACGCTTTTCTATTGTAGATAAAATGGTATCGGTGAACATTTAAAAGTTAAAACTAATTCTTTCTTGTTCCCTTTATTTTTAAGAAAGAATTATTTAATATTTTGTTGTAATGTTATAGCGTAGGAAATTAATTGGTGGTGGTGTAATAAAAATTAATTTAGTAATTTTTCCAAATTTATCTTTTACATGTCTGACTTAATTTTGAAGGATCAAACAGTGCACGACTGTTGATTATGAATATTTTCAAACGACACACCACGAAATGGGGCATATACAGTACTTCTTACAGTATAAACATCAGCCGGTTGTTTTTCGGGACGGAGCGAATCCAGGTAAATAAGTTTGTTTTTTGGGTACAGGATCAAAATGTGTACTTCGGTGAATAAGGAACATTTTCGAGTAGTTCATCATGAGATGGGCCACGTGCAATATTACTTGCAGTATAGACATCTTCCTGTAGTTTTTCGCGCTGGCGCCAATCCAGGTGAACTATGTTATGACTAACCATATATTGGATAACAATACGTTCAGCTTTGCTAATAAAAACAATAATAAAGTGGTAGACAGAGTATTCCGAATGTATATCAAATTATAAACTTCCATAGTAATTACCTATCTTGGGAAGATTGGAAAAAAACATTCAAAATTCAGAAAACAAAAAAATAATTTTCTTAAAAAGTCTTTTTTTCTTTGAATTTAGAGCTATGCATAGTCCGTTCTCTATCTACCGTTTTTTACTCTGTAGTAACAATAAATGTCTCATGCGTGACTTAACAAAAGCATTTTATAGTCATTTATGAGCCATCTCTTATATAACATCTTTTGTTTTCACAAAATCTATTTTGCCGCCTATGTTAACCTTGTTCGAATCATTAAGATCATGTATTTTTTAAAAAAGGTGAGAGTATTCATATATTATGCATTTATCCTTAATTAAGGTTAGACTTCGAGTTATCTAGGTTTACCCATCTACTTATTTTGTTTCATGTTTTTGTGTGTTTGTGTGCTTCAGTTTTGTTTAGTATACTAATAATGATATTAATTAAATCGGAATGAAATCATTATCCTCACTTCATAAGTCAAAATTACAATAGCCTTGCACAAAGGCAAAACATAGCTATATCCTTTTTTGTAAATATTGATTTTATAGACATGAACATTTTAAAATAGATTGGCTGTCTCTCCTCTGGATTATATACCCTAAACGTTTGCAACGTTATTTATGCGTAGAGAGGGAGTACCACTATAAGTCTGATATCAAACTCATAATAATATTATGATACATACTGCCTATATTATATTGTAAATATATAACGGATAGACAGAGTGGTGTTGTATGGTATTCTAAATATGACCATCTAATTTCCAGGTTTCCACGAAGCTGTTGGCGATACGATAGCGCTATCCGTCTCTTCTCCCAAACATTTGCGTCGCGTCAAGCTTATCAGCGGAGATGCTGAAGATGAACAGACTGAAATAAACCAGCTATACAAAATGGTAACGTATCTTTTCATAGCTTAAAAAATCACTGAACATCATATCATTTGTAACAAAAGATATGATATCATTAGTACAGAGCTCTGTTTTTGATTTTTTTTAAAGAAGTTATCCGTCATAACCTTCCGGACAAAAAGTGTATTGACGATTTTTGTTTCTCCATTACTAATGTACTAGTAACTTGTATCTTCAACCACGATTATAGAGTTTCTAAACTTCGTTGACATATATAAAGCTCCGAACCAAGACTACTGAAGCATTACAAAAATCCGCTTATATCATTTGTTAAAGTGATAATCCCAGGAAAAATATGGCACTTTTATGCATCATCAATAATTGCAGCTTCCTTGGATTGGTAGCAGTAGTAGTGGTAGTAGTCTAAACAGTAATTTTGCAATTTGCATCAAACCACTTTTACGGTTTAAGACATTTATTTATAATTCGAATACAATTCATTTAACATCAAAAATACAAATTAAAACTTATGTACGTACGGTACAGGCTGTATTATATTTTTTTCTATACTAATATTATAAAGAGGAAAACTTTGTTTGTTTGTTTGATTGTAATGAATAGGCTCAAAAACTACTGGACCGATTTTAAAATTTCTTTCACCATTCGAAAGCTATATTATCCACGAGTAACATAGATAAATAGATTTTTATGCGGTACAAAGTTTGCCGGGTCAGCTAGTTAATCATATTCTTAATAACTTACTCTTGCGATTCCCAGGGCATAGACAAAATCGTGTTCCTCCCGTTCGCGTACACGCTGGACCTGTTCCGCTACGGCGTGTTCCGCGGCAGCACGCCGCCGGACGACTACAACTGCCACTACTGGCGCCTGCGCGAGGCGCTGCAGGGCGTCGAGCCGCCCGTCAACCGCACCGAGGACGACTTCGACGCCGCTGCTAAGTACCACGTGTCTGCTGACGTGGAGTATGCAAGGTGAGTAACATATAGAGGTGATTAGTTATGTTGGAGAAGGTTAAAATGAGGGTTGTCGTGATGACGATGCCGCTGCTAAGTACCATGTGTCTGCTGATGTGGAGTATGCTAGGTGAATAAGGTGTAGAGGTGGTTAGTTATGTTGGAGAAACTAAAAGTGAGGGTTGTCATGATGACGATGCCGCTGCTAAGTACCATGTTACTGCTGATGTGGAGTATGCTAGGTGAGTAAAGTGTAGAGGTGATTAATTGTGTTGGAGAAGATAAAGCTAAAGGTCGTCTTGACGATTTATGATATTAGATAAGTTCTGATAAGAGATATGACATATGATAATATGATTTTTGATACAAGGGTTGTGGGTTCGATCCTTGCAGATGATTTGATCTTGCTCATAATGATGATCGCAGAAATATCACTTAACAGGAAATTTACATTATTTGTTTTCTTAATAGGACATTTTCTTTCTTTATATATTTGTCTTTGTGTGAGTCGTGACGAGTATTGACATGGTATTCTAGTGTGAGATTGTGAGGATGTAGTGCATAATTTTTAATTTATTGGGTTAAATTTAATGCACTTAATTTCGTATCCCTATTTAACAATAACAATTGTTAACATTATTGTATTTAAAAAAAATGTATTGATTGGGTATAAAAATATAATTAAATCACTACTCTTACTTACTACTAAGATATCGTAAAATTATTTTAATCCTAAAAAATATGGTGCATTTAACGATAATAAATGTTTCACGGCTTCTTGTTATTTACAGTGAATCCCACCTGTTTTAATATTCCAGATACTACGTGTCCTTCATAATCCAGTTCCAATTCCACCGCACTTTGTGCCAGCTCGCCGGCGAGTATATTCCAGAGGATCTCACCAAGAAACTGGTGGACTGCGACATCTACCAGAGTGTAGCCGCTGGCAACGCTTTATCGTAAGTCACAAAAATTAAAATATTTTTTTATTCCAAGTAGACCCATACATAAATCTTTCTTAACGTCGATAATGTACCTTCGTTATGAAGAAGAAAGGGGAAAAAACACATCTATAATACACATACTGTTTTAAAAATTTATACAAAGTCAATTTACGTTAATTTCGTTTGTTCAGACAAAACGTTTAGTGTATATTTAAGTGTTGGAGAACTTCTTTCGTTATTTTTCAATTTGGTGCTGATAGAATGTTTCGTATTTCAACTTTGTATTGTTCGAACCGATTTCTGTCTTCCAACAGGAGTGTAATGCTGCTGTTGTTGTTTGATTGGTGTGGTATGGCAGATCTTAAATATCCGTGGTTTGGTTTAGGCACCATTTCTATTCTATTCTTTTTCTTAACGAATTCCCGGAGTGCTACGACGGGGCTCCTTAAAATAGGTGATATCTCCTTTAAAGTCAGCAATGTATGTATTAGCGATTGTATGTTCTTCTAGTGTAGCAAATTTCCATAGACAACGGTGGCTAATTTCTGACAGTCATTTTAACAGCTTATCGCTTTGATTATAAAAAGCACGTAAATCAGTCGTGTCACGCAAGTCACCTTAAGTTAATTATGTTAAGTTAATTTAAAGGTGGTAGAACTTTCAATGGTTCGACTCCGGCGGCACCACCGCCACACATATTTCAGTGTTAAATACTGCTGTGTTGTGGTTTGAAGGGTGTGGTGGGAGACATACTTTTCCGAGGCGTTCCAGTTTAGTCCTTAGGGGTAGCGGCGTATTTGTGGCCGACAGATAGGAATATCTAATCC
Source organism: Epargyreus clarus clarus (assembly GCA_014595695.2). Lineage (NCBI taxonomy): Eukaryota > Metazoa > Arthropoda > Insecta > Lepidoptera > Hesperiidae > Epargyreus > Epargyreus clarus. Next base: position 925,732 of record JACTTY020000059.1, on the reverse strand, counting down.
TATCTGGGGTTAATTACAGATGTCCTTGGGCGGCAGTAGCCACTTACAATCAGGTGGACTGCATGCTCTGTTACGATACGTTATAGGTATAATAAAAACCCTGACAAATTCCAGGAATATGCTCAAGATGGGTTCCTCGAAGCCGTGGCCAGAAGCGATGGAAGTGCTGACAGGGCAGCGCGGTATGCGGGCGGACGGTCTGCTGGAGTACTTCCGACCATTACACGAGTGGTTACAGGCGGAGAATCAGCGCACTGGAGAACATGTTGGCTGGGAAGCAAGCAAGATTCGTAAGTACTGCTTGTTAACACCCGTTATTGATAATTGATCTATCCACTGTTTTGCCTACAGTTGACGATTGACCATAACTTCATACTAGACTATGTCCTCGACTCCTGTGACTCGATTTGTACGCAGACGTAGATTATTCAGGGAGTACCACTAAAGATGTGCGAGATAGCTAAGCTATGTGTGTCTCCAATGCATTAATAAGATTGCTTGATTTTGCAGCCAGAACTATTTAATTTGTATTTTGATACTCTTCCTTTATTGCGATCATATTTCGTTATTGCGATATACCATATTTTGAGACGCATGATGCGTATCTCTGATGGCGTTATGGTGTTATGATGAATACGTTCCATAAGATAATTTTATTTTGTCTGACATAAAAGTGTACCATGCTTTGTATCTGTAGAGTTAAATAAACCTTCAATAGTACTATTTAAAACATACTTTCGCATTTAAATAATATTGCAAAATCCAAAACTTCCCTATAGGTTATTTTAAAATATTTTGTATGATTTATTCGCAGAGTATTGCACGGCGGAGCAGCTGGCGGCGCTGGAGGCGCGCGAGACGTGACGTACTTACACGCTAGGATAATTATGTTAGGCCACCAGTATTCCTAATAAACGTTTTTAAGACTTTGTGCGCATTTTATTTACTACGATATGCCCCGCGATTTCACCGGCACTTGAAAGTGTACATTTTTTGAAGAATTCAGGATTTTAATTTTTTTTGCGCGGAACCCTAATTCCTAAAAATAGCACTTCCAATAAGTTACTTTATTACATCAGGCATCCTTACAATATTCTATTTATTTAAATCCTATCAAAGTCGATGTCACTTCAGAGATTAGCCAAATTGTGGACTTTTTATGTACCCTCTATACTTTCACACACATTTATTACTATTAACAAATATTATTTTGACATTACATATAGACCCTTAAATTTAATGTAGGTACATATTACACGTATAGTAGGCCCGCGCTAAACTGCTAGTCCGCTCTGAATATAGAAACGAGTCGCCTCACAATAGCAAATTGTAGAAATTTGCGGGACGAAGACAGGGCATGAAAATGAATATATAGACGGAATTTTAAAAATCCCAAATTACGTGAAGTGTACCAATTCGTACTTAGCTTTCTCTTTCTCATAGGAGATCACTGATTAGTGCCCAACAGTGAGACAGTAAAGGTTGATGAAGATGTAAATGATGATATAATTTGGACCAGGAAACCTACTACTGCTATACGCTTACATATTTTTAATCGAAATTAATTATAGGCGTAGGTTCTTAAATTGGGTTGCATTTCTAATATGTTCACAACAAAGACTTGTGTTTGCGCGATTATGAAAAGGTAGATACTCGTATAAATACATAATATTGTATAGGGCAACAATATTTTGTGTGTCGTTCCTAATACGCTTTATGATTGTAGATGTAAATGAGCCCTTAGCCCTTAGTTCATAGCAATAGGTCACAAGGTAAAACTAGGTAAGTGATTAATATTAATGTTAATTATAAACACCTTTTAACTAAAATCATTAATAACATGATGCACTTTAAGGAAAATTAATACAAAGTATGTCAAAGGCACATGCAAATTAAGGCTTAAAATGACTTGATATTCGTATAAGTTTCATTTAATTTTGATTTTCAAAATATTTGTCTTAACAAATAATTAATTAAGAAATTTTAATAAAGTATTATTATCCTGAGAAATAGATAGGAAAATATATAAATAGAAATCGGCGTGGTGTTGGCTCATTCGAACTAATCTAAGAACATTCTGAAGACACCACATATTTTAAATCTCATAAGCCGTTTTCGATGTAAAGCTAAAATGTAAATTCTAAGGTATTTAATTACGTTCGAAGGAGATATGAATCCAAACAAGTAAAATGTAATAAGTTATGTAACAAAAGCATGTAAGGATATTAATATAGGTAAGGATATTATATAGGTAGGTAACTAGTAAAAATAGAAGCTTGTGCTGTCAATACCAAAAAGATTACATAGTCTAGTACAAGATAAGATCTAAAAGGACTTAAAGATAATTTTATTCAATTTTGCATATTATTCTTTCGCGACCATTAGTTGCCCAATTTAAATACCTCGGTAACAAATTGTGTTTTTAAGGATGGGAAACGAGAATTATAATTTTGATAATTCAGTCATATCATTTGATAATTTAGAAGTCAAAAACCACTAGATCAATTCTTCTTACTACATCCTTCAAACACACAGCAGCGCTTAATATTATTTTTATTAGACAGTATAGTGTGGCGGTGGTGCCGCCACAGAATTTAATTAATGGTAGCTACGGCAAAGGCTGTTATGTTTGTATATTATATGTATATATTATGTGTATTTATTTGTATATGTTTATATGTCTATGATCTATCTATCTATCTTATCTATCTATTTTGTGCACACTATATTTGCTATCATATAAACTTTCCGACCATAGGGGATGCTGGAGAAAATTTCAAGTTGAAATAAGTTGTCCTCTGTACTATATTACTTTTTAATGCCTTTTTTATTATGTCTCTGTGTACACAAATTTGTAAATAAAATAAAAGCAAGAAAATTTATTTGTCGAATGAGAACGCCAGAATCAAGCAAAGAATTCTAGAATATAATCCAATGTATAAAAATAGTAACAGTAAAAGAAACAAAGGAAATTAATAATATCAAAACAAAAGAAATGTAACTAATTTATGCATATCAAGGCATAAGTAGGTAAGAAACTAGTCGGTGGAGTGGATGTTATCAATGACGTTATATTATATCAAACTTCATCTCATTTGAAGTAGTCAGGCGTTGCCGACGATAGGATAAAGACCGTACAGGTGAGTGCTAGTCATTTTATAGAATGTATCGCCTATGATAGAAATTAGATGAAAATTCAATAAATGGCGCTATTTATTTATTTGTATATTTTTCAAGCGCTGTCCGATATGTATGTTTGTATGTCCGTGATTGTCAAACAGCCAGGCTCAAAATGCATCACTTACATGTCTGTTTGGCCATTGTTTGTTATTTTAATTGTTTGCACAGCATTTGTAGGGGAACATTTTGTTTATAATTCACTTTATTTTTACATTCTTCTAATAATAAAAACACACACACACGCATACATAAAGTATAACAGGTGGCTGAGGCATAACACGGCGTTTTCCGTCACGGTAAAATTTTATTGCTGATCCAATAGATGTTTTACGATTTGTAATAAATGACGCGTAGCACACTAATTGGAGCAGTGTTTGGAACTCTGCCTTTTAATCGGTGAGCCCCAGGTTCAAATCCCAGACACGCCCCTCCGACGACACGCGTCTAAGTAATTAGTTATTGAAGGGATAAGTAGATAAGATGGGATAAGAAACCTACCTAAATTCTTTAAAAATGTGTAAAGTTTACTAATTTGCATTAAAATTATTAACATTCGAAATATGATAGAATGAGATATCTCATTGTCATACTAAAATTCTGCTATCTGCACTTAAGATTTCATCAAGTTAAAAGCAATTAGCTGTTTTTAAATGATTAATTTTTTTGTGTACACTTATTTTTACCTTCTGAAGTACAAATGACATCCATTGATGAGTTAATGCAAAACAACACCAGTCAAATAAATGGTAGTTAATTTAGTTAAATTATCACCGAATGATTTGTAGCAAAAAATAAGATGATTGTCGAGAAGACGGTGTTAAAAACAAATTAGTTTAAAGTAAGTAGTAAGTAGACAGTAAATTAAATCCATTGTAAAAGTTAAAAGTTGTCTATTTTTACGTTGTCAAACGTACGTCATAAATGTTTTATTGAATTTAATGCAACAATTGTATTTAAAATGTATTTCTTCAATTAAATAAAGCAATTTGACGATGATAAAAAGTTTTCGACTGATCAACCCTATTTCTACCACCTATTTCTATCACTATCAGGTCTATTTCTAACGTAAAGTAAAAGAATAGGGCTACGGTATCCCCTGCCTGTTGTGAGAGGCGACTAAAAGGAGGTTTCCGCGATTGCGGGCGGCAAGAGTGAGAGCTCGAAGCGTCCAGCAAGCGACTCCGGGAAGGATGATGGTATGGTGGTATGGTGGTCTCGAAGTTCCCCACATAACTCGGCGTCGCTCCCACGGCGTCAGGTACCTTTTGAAGGTTTCCATCTCGTGAACAAAAGGCGCGGTTGCTGGCTGATCATCTTAGTCCCCAGGAGTTGTAACGCATGTGTGATTAGCTCAGAGGTAGAACCCCTGTTTTATGGTATTGATTATAGATATTTATAGGTGATAGTGACCATATATCACCAGGTGGATTACTAGCTCGTTCCCTACTTCAACCGTATAAAAAATCTCATAAAAAATAGTTTACCATTACATAACACAAGCCGGCAATTGTCTTCGCTTGTAAAATGAGACAAAGGCCTAAAATCGTCCAAATCCGTGACAGACAGACCAACATACTAATTCATTTGCATGTAAATAAACAATTTGCATATGTAGCTGAGGATACCAGTTTGTGTTTTTCTTTTACCGGTGGTTTACATATTTTGGATTTATTTTCTAATAATACGAAAATGCCGTGTGGATATTGTTCAAGGACTACGAAGCGAGTATTATTTGTAAGTCCATTACCTTATTTTTACGGTTTATCATGTTTTGCGCAGTACCCCGAGGTATTTTTAGAATATGTAGCACTCTAGGCAAAAATTGTTCTCCCTATGAATTATTGTTAGACAAACAGGCAGACAAAAAATAAAAAAATATTTATATATGTACCACCTTTACAAAAACAAACTGAAAGAACTTATAAGATTTTTATAACAAGCTTTCGTACCTTTTAAACCTTCTTGCAATGTGAATTTTCACAAATTTTTGCTTAGGGATACAGGGAGGTAGGGGCAGGAATCTAAAGCTGCTAAAATCATAATTTTGATACTAATGCTTTTTCGCCAACCTATTTTTAAGGTGAGCGAATTCTTTGACAGTTTTTGGAAATCTTCTTGCACGGAATCCCTGAATCCCTAAAAGTAAAGTTCATCTACGTTACCTATATAAGGAATTCCTATGCAAATTTTGCAATTCAAAATCAACCGGTTTATGCTGAGCCTTTTTCATCCGTTAATGTTTGAGTTTTATTTAGAAGTTCTTTCTCAAACATAAATAAAATAAGATAGTAGGTAAAATAAGAGTCACGATATGTTATCATTAGATATTTAAAGAGTTACCCAATACTTGTAATATTGGGAAACATTCTCTGATATCACTGATCTGTCAGTCAAGATGATAGTATAATCGGTACTTATTGAAATGATATCTCCCAATTTGAGGATTTGGGTTATGTTTGTGTGATAGAATCGAAATTCTCGAAAACGATTGTTATAATTTCATAAATTTATGTAAGCTTGATGTAAGCTTATGGCGCCTGTGTGTTATCATACTAGCTAACGTGCATGCAGCTTACCTGGCCCTATGCTTACACTTGCCCATGGACATCTATAATCGATCCCAAATAAAATCAAAGTTTCTGTTGATATCAATAACAGACGTATCCATCGTAAGGGCTATGTGCAATTGTGTATAAGTGCTATTGTCCTAAAACCATAACTAAGCCATAGGGCTTAGACTATAGCTAGAGTATAGACTCTAGCGGCTTAAGGTGGGGGCGGAAGGGGCAGTCCGCCCCGGGCCATATATCCTGGGGGCCTCAAAACACAGTTGCTAAAATAGGTCGTCAGAGCCAAACAATCTATGAAATATGTATCATTCAGCAAAAAAAGGTTACCGAATCACAGGCGAATAATTCTATGACGCATTTGTCATTTTGTAAAATCAAATACATATATATTTTTACACTTTTGGGGGCCTCCATTCAACTTTCCGCCTGAGCCACCGACGACCTTAGTCCGCCACTGACCCTATAGTGCAATTTTAAGACAAATAGGTGTGACAAACTGTGAAGGTGGCGCCGCCACACTCTAATCAGAAAATTGTATTTTTTGCTTATCTGCTATCTGTAAGGAATCTGATAGCAAATCTTCTATTACCTGATTAAGATTAAAATAAATTCTTTACTAAATACTTTGCTAAATAGGTAAACAACATTTGTCTGTCCATTCAACCAAATCGATGACTGACATTATTTATATTTTTTGTCACAGTACCTTGACATGGATTTTTAGTATCACTGCCCACAGGTACAAGTAGTACATAGTACTTACTTATATATTGAAGGTACAGGGAAAAATGACTTCTATACTTGATGTAGAAGATTCAGTTTGTAGCTAGTACCTTTTGTCGTACATCCTTTAGAATAAGTACACTCTCATCTTTTGTTTGGTATTTATGTCGCGATTCAGAATCATATCTTTATTATATCAGGAGCCATCCACAGCGCGGTACGTAATGTACTTTATATTTTTTACACAAATATTCAAATGAAAATAAAAAATATCTTAGATATCGTATGTATTATTGTTAAGCAACGCTAATATTTTTTATTGAAAGGTTTAGTTTTTTTAACTAGTGAGTCTATATATTATTTCTCGATTGCGGAGGGTAATGTTCCGAGCCAATGGCTTAACAGAATTTCACAGATGAGGATTCCTATAAACTGTGAGAGTGATATAAGGCCATATTTTCAAGAACTCGGCTTTTATAATACTTATCTTTTAATATACACAGAGCTATTTAAGAGATATATAGATGTTGATAAATATTGGTGATGTGTAAAGTAAACTTAAATAAATAATTGTATATTAGTGGACTTTTCGCATAGCGATTGAATTAAAATTTTATAAAATAGTCAAGATAATATAATGTATTGCTAGGTTTTAGTAAATATAGTAAATAATGGTTATTTATAGGACAATTTAATTTTCCAGATGATTCTAAAAATCCTGGGCGAGTTAGCCCTCGTTGGGGCGATAGCCTCGGTCTTCATAGTGGCTGCTCAGGGCCGGGCAGCGGAGAGAGCGGCGGAGGAGGCCACGGGGAGGAACTACATGAAGACCCTGAACGAAGAGATGGCCAAGCTTAAGAACAAGAAGACGATCGCTGCCTGGGACTATCAGAGTAACATCACGACGTATAATGAAGAGAAACAGGTGATTAATAAAAACATGTTTCAATTCACTATTGCTTAATAAGAAATGACACTATCTCGTAACGATATCGAAGTTTTCACATAAATGCATGCTCCAATTTGAGATTAGGCAAATATAGGTATATGATTATATTCGAATATGTATTGTTAAAGTATATGCTATATATATTCACTATACCTAAGTATAATATTAGATCCAGTACATCCCTATATGTTTCATTCATATCTTACGGGATCTAGATTTATTGAACCAGAGGATAACAAATACAAAAAAATTAAATTGAAGAGGGTAAAACGAAAAGAATAACTTATACTAGATAAAAAATATGTCTTAACATTCTATATTAAGGCAGGTTTGCACAAAAAGGAAAACAACGGTTTTATTTGTACTGCCAAATTATAGCCAAATATTTGTAATATTTATTCCATGTGTCTGAACCTTATTTATTTTTAAGAAGTAAACAATTTATACGTGAAAAAATATGGAATAGGTTATCTACCCAGTTATAAAATATCTTTCATTTTTTCTGTTCTTTTATATTATTTTTTAACAATTCCCAGATGCAAATTTCTCTCGAAGCTGCTGAAGAAGAAAAGGAATACTGGAAGGAAACAATGACGTACCTCTGGCATGAGTTTGAGGACGAGGACCTCAAAAGGATGTTCAAGAAATACTCGATTTTGGGTACTTCTGCCCTTCCGGAGGACCTCAATCAGAGGTTGATTCAGGCGATAAACAATATGCAATCCACCTACGCTAAAGCTACCATTTGTGATTATAAGGACAGGACGAAATGTGATTTGCATGTCGAACCAGGTAGATATAGTATTATTTTGTTGTAGATATCTATCGAACATGTATTATTGTTAAACGAGTTCTCTGTGTTCATTTTGCTTTCATTCGTATGGTGTATGATAATTCGGTAAAGCTTACTAATATCTCTTTTGATTATGATGCAAATATGAAAATACTTCTCCAGAACTAATGATAAGTTGATGACATCATTGTTATTGCAAGTATTTGCAATAAATTAGCAACTTTCAAAATGTCTCAACGTTTACGATAGAAAGAAAACAAGAATGAAATAAACCATTTTTTTTTAAATTCTTATAACATAGGCCAACACACACAACACACGTCATATAAATAACTAAGGTGGTCTAATATATCTTCTATTTAATTTCAGAGGTAACAGACATATTCACGACAAGCGAAGATCCGGAGGAGTTGAAATACACTTGGCTAGAGTGGCACAAGGCAGCCGGCGCGGCTTCCAAGGGCAACTTCACTGAATATGTTCAGATGGATAATGAAGCTGCGAAACTTAACGGTTGGTATCTGAAACTTATGACTTACAAATTCATGTTATTTGTGTCTTGACATTGGAGTTTTGCCGATTTTTACCTCAATATTGATCTTGATGAATATATGTAGGTACATTGTATATGAATGAAAGTAAATGTATTGATATAGACAAATCTTAATGTTAATATCTGGTCCTTGTATCAAACATCGTGTCATAAGATTGTGAGATTTTTTATAGGGATCTTATTATGGAACTATCCTCCAAATCCTTTTGAATAATTGAACAGTTTTTTTAACATATTTATAGCTTTCGATAATATTGTGCTACTTACAAACAAATACAAACTACTAAATACTTACAAATTGTTAAAATTTCATTTTCTTCATGTTTGATTTTAGTTTTGTGCCTCGTGGGGCGTTGGTCCCAAATAAACCTTTTGTTTTCTTTGACATGTAAATGCTTCTTGTGTTTCAGGCTACGACAGCGTAGCGGAGTGGTGGTTGAGCGAATATGAGGAGGCGGACAGTGAGAGTCAGTTCACAGCCCTCTGGGCACAGGTGAAGCCCTTGTACCAGCAGATACACGCGTACGTGAGGAGGCACTTACGATTAAAGTATGGCGAGGATGTTGTATCGGCTAAAGGACCCATTCCAGCGCATTTGTTAGGTAAGCACTATTGACAAATAATATGGAGGGTAGTTGAACTATTTGTGGTATGAGTATCACTTTTATCATAGCCGTTTAGCGGTAAGGTATGTGTTTTTATTTGGACTTGGTAAGAATTTGTTAACAATTTCAGGTTGGATTTCTGGCCTAAGCAAAATTAGGCAGTGGCTCCTAAAAATCCAGGGACACTGACATGGAATGCAGATCGCATTACTCAATATTTAGAAAGAGAATTTAATTCCTTTTTCACGATAGGAAGAGTAACTTCAGAAGAAAAAATAACGAGACATTTTCTTCATAACATTTGTTTTTGTTATTTTAGGAAACATTTGGGCTCAAACTTGGGGCAATGTAGAAAAATTCACCCGGACTTACCCTGATAAACCCGAAGTCGACGTTACTGCTGCACTTATTAAACAGGTATTTTTATATCCACAATTTTTATATCTGACTAATCAATCTATATAAAGTAATAATTTGTTATTGCAATTATTTTATTGAAATTATATAAATTTATCAATTTTCCTAAAATCATAAGCGATATTTGTGAGTACCTGTTTGTTATGATAGTTCTAAATTAAACGGAGCAAACCTTTTAATTAATTTCAGAATTACACAGCTCTTAAGATGTTCCAAGTCGCTGAAGATTTCTTTAAGTCATTGAACTTGAGTGGTATGCCAGAACTGTTCTGGGAGAGGTCAATAATTGAGAAACCAAATGATGGACGGGATATGATTTGTCACGCGTCAGCATGGGATTTCTTTGATGGTGAAGATTTCAGGTAGAATATTATATAACTTGATAAAATGTGGATTGGGTAAAGGGTGGATTATTTTTGCATAATAATATAGATACACAAAACATAATAGAGTATGTATAGTATACTTATTGCCTCGCCGATACTTTATCCTGTCATAAAGTAAAAAGTAGTATTGCGATTGAGTACTTCTTTAAAGTCCTTAAAGTAACAAAATATCCCAACAAATATCACGAGGCCGATTACACATTTGCTAAGTACTCATTAACATTACGAAAAATATATCTCCTATTTATTCAAGTACATCCTAGACACGACCTTCAAAAGAGTAACACAATTTTAACTTCCAGAATCAAACAATGTACGACGATCACGAAAGCATTCTTCACAACCACGCATCACGAGATGGGGCACATTCAGTATTATTTACAGTATAAAGACCAGCCTGTTGTGTACAGGGAGGGAGCAAATCCAGGTACGACTGTTATCTTAAGTTCAATACAAATTCTTTTGATGCTTTATATAATGTTTTCAGATAATATTTTCTTTTCATCTTTATAAATGTGGAAATTGTGTGTGAACAAAAAAGAAAGAAGGCCTCATTCCTTTGAAGATATCTTTTTCAAATACATGGGTAAAGATATTTTTGCTTAACATTATTTTATTATTGACTTTATAGGTTTCCATGAAGCTGTTGGTGACGTAATATCTCTTTCCGTGTCCACTCCAAAACATTTGCGAGTAATGGGTCTTCTTGAGGACGGCCCAGATGACTTGGAATCTAACATTAATCAGCTTTATAAAATGGTAATTAATTCTTATGAAAGTTTTGATAGTAAAATATAAATTAATCATCAATTTTATGGATATACTCGTAAGTGTAGAAATCGCATCTCAAATTAAAACAAAAACAATGTGTATTTACAATTATATGCTTTTCTCTTTTAGGGTTTGGAAAAGATAGTTTTTCTACCATTTGCCTTCTTGTTGGATGTATACCGTTATGGAGTATTCCGAGGCACGACCACACCCGAAGATTACAACTGTCACTTCTGGCAACTGAGAGAGTCGTTACAAGGCGTTGAGCCTCCAGCGCCACGCTCTGAGGCCGACTTTGATCCTGCTGCTAAATATCATATCTCTGCTGATGTTGAATATATGAGGTAAGACATGCTCCATATGGTAAAAGACTGAAAAGAAAAAAATGTCTGTAAATATGTAAATGTCTTGAAACTTGCTGGCTTTAAAAGAAAGTTCCTGTTTTAAATATTTTTTTATTTATGAACGAATAATTTATACGAAAACTTGAACGAAAGTTCATCCTTTTTTACAAAAGGTGCAAGAAATAACATAGATACCGTTTATCTGTATTTTCCTTAATTTGGTAAATTTAAAGTATTTTGTCAAACCCTCTGCATACTTTCACTTAGATTCGGTGTAAGACATATCATCTTCGGTTTTTATGTTCTAGATACTACATTTCGTACATCATCCAGTTCCAATTCCAACGGTCTCTGTGTCTGCTTGCTGGCGAGTACACCGCAGGTGATCCGAATGCCCTGCTGTCCAACTGTGATATTTACGGCAAGACTGCCGCCGGAAATGCTTTAGGGTAAGTAACCATCATGTTACATTACCGAGACTTAAGAGCGCGTCGGTATAATAAAAGTCTTTTATTATATTCATTTGGAATAGGATTTATCCAATTAAAGTCGTGGACGTTGCTAGTAATGTTTGAAAAAAGGCATTGAATAATTTATGCAGTATTATTGTTGCAAGTGAAAATTCCGCAACGCCGCTAAAAATAGCTGAAAATTGCATTTTTTGTGATTAATTAGTTTTTTTTAAGGAGAACTTACATACATATTTTTATCTGTAAACCACCATATCACAGTGTTGGTTTATTACGAGTGCAATAGCGTTCATAATGTGGAAATTTTGAAATTTATACTTGCAACACAACGAACACATCACTGATATAAAAAAATACTTCCTCCATTTTCAGCAAAATGCTCCAAATGGGGTCATCGAAGCCCTGGCCAGATGCGATGGAGGTGCTTACTGGGCAACGGAAAATGGACGCGAGCGGCGTGCTGGAGTACTTCCAACCTCTCCATGACTGGCTGAAGGCAGAAAACGAGAGGAATGGAGAGTACATCGGATGGGAACCTAGTACCGTTCGTAAGTGTTATTTTCCTACTTTTTTAGATAATAAGTAAGTGTTTATTGATGCATCATAAAATATAAAACATTGGCAGTCGATTGACTTTTAAGATGTTTTTAAGTTATTCAAGTGATTAAATTGGTGTAATCAAACGTAGTTGTTAACATTTCAATGTATATATTTTGTGAAATCAAAATATATACATTGAAATTTTAAAGTTTAATGAAAGTCTACAAAAACGACAACATTGGTGGCAACAGTGGCAGTCGTTTTTCTCATTAAACTTTAAATATCTGATAAACCTATTACCTTATATAAATTTAATATTATAAGATTGTGCTGTGCTGTGTGAAAATTCTCGTGTCACAATGTTAGTTACCGTGCACTTCCGAAACGGCTTTACCGATTTTCACCAAATTTCAATATGCATATTCAGTAGGTCTGAGAATCGGCTACTTTCTATTTTTTATACCCTAAGTGATAAGGGCTGTTCACCCTTAACATTTTTATTTATATGGCAACACAACGTTTGCCGGGTCAGCTAGAAATATTATGTAAAACGTCATTAATATAAATGTGATAAATTCCTGTAAATAAAGACTGATCAAAAATATTTTTTTCAGAGTACTGCACGGCAGAACAAAGAGAAGAAATGGAGACCTCCGAATTTAGGAAGAGACTGAACAAATATGTTGGACGTTAAATAAAATTGATCGTTACTAATGATATTGTTGATGATATATTTTGTTTTATTTCTAAATTTCTAAAGAATAACTCATTTTATTTAAGTTAAGTTTGTAGACGAGAATTATTTAAGTACGCACGTATAAAAAAGGATAAAGTAAATACGAATACTATCAAATAAAGTAAGTAATTTAGTTCAATTGTGCAATCTAAAAACATAAAAAATCGTTATGTTGCAAATATTCACAATCGTAAGGTGGCCATATAGCCAGATTAGGTTAATATCAATGTATATATAGGTACTTCGTTTTAATTCTGACATATGAAATAAATGTAGGTAAAGGCAAGTTGATTAGATCACGATTTAATTAATATTCAAGTAAGTAATAAAATTTCTTTCATAATCAGTTTCCTATTACTTACGTCACCTAAAATTAATAAAAGTAACTAAAGTAAGGATGTCGTTAGCATGAAAAATTGTAATTGATTTTGGCAATAATTTCGAATTAACTGCTTTGTTTTATTATAAACGTGAACTTCAAATGAAATCACTTCGTTTTAATTACAGTTCAATAAGGAAGTCAAATCAACACTTGCACGATTACATAGGAAAATATTATTACGATATAGAATAACATTTTACCGGGATAAAAAGTAAAGTATATAAGTGAAGTATAATGTATCTTGATCATAATCTGACGGTAAGTGGCTACTACCGCTCATGGACATGTGTAATCAATCAACAAGATAAGATTAGATTCTTATCTGAGATCGGCCACAGATGCGTAGACTTGGGGACTAAGTTGGAACACTTCTAATTGTCTCCTTTATTCCTCCGAACACCCTTCAAGGCAGAACATAGCTGCACATAACACTGCTGTTATTCGATAGAAATCGGTGTGTCGGTTGTGCCTCTTAAGTCGATCAATAAAGGGTTCCACCACCTTTGGTAGTATTGTGTTAGTAGTACCTAGGTATTATGTCATCAACGCAATCGACTGTTAACTCTATTTTCCGATAGGTCACGCTAAGCCCTACATTGTCACAATGGACCACATCACCGTTCTAGAAACCATTGAATGGAGGGAAATCCGCACATTTTGAGTCGACCTTCACCCACTACAAATAAAATTTAATGTCATGCTTGGGAAAATGATAAAGACCATTGTGGATTTGTGAACCATACGCACATACGTCACGTTATTGTGACTTGCGAAATGTGAGATGGAAACGTAGAAAATAGAAGCATTCAATGTATAAAAATATTTCTAATTCTGACTAAATAACAAAGAGAAAATAATTTAAGAAAGTTAAATGTAACAAAATTAAAATATTAACTAATTATTAATTATTGTCGTATTAAGATACCATAAACTTTTCGAAATAAGTTTTAAAAAAAGTTTGTCTACCCTACGTTATGTTCAAAAGGGAATATAGGTACACGTTATATCCTCTTTGAGCAAATAGTTTTGAGTGATTGCTTATTGCTAAGGTTCTTTGTTATTCTGAGGTTTTATACTTTATAATTTGATGTTTTACTTCATAATTAAACAAGCTTATGACTTTTGAAATGTGCAAGGTTACATCAAAAAACAATAATTATATTATGATATATCTATATGTCTGATTGTAGGTACGTGTTTCAAAAACCTTATAAAATTGGAAAATCATTACATTGAATTGAAACCACAGCTTTTTGTTGCTCATTATCATAAATTAACAAACAATACCACTTTTTCATACTCTGTAAACGTAAAATCAGCTTATAATTTTTGAAGTCCAGTAATAATGAGTAATTTGAGCAAGTTCCGTTTATATAATGTCTTTGTTATTTGTTTCCCACGAAAATAACGATTTTAATTTTTTTTATATAAATTGGTTTCGTCGCTATGCTGGTTTCAATAACCTTTACTAGCGTAGCGAAAAAATTCTAAGTCTATGCATTTACCGTCCCACAGTTGGGGTCTTCTCCATTTAATAAGATACGGCCTATAGACTGGCCAGCGAAGTTCATTAGATTATATACATTTTGGATAAGATTCATCACACGGGCAATGAAACGAAATGTATTGATGCATTCAGTATGATATGATTACCCTCAGAGTACTTATTTTTGCATGGACCTCGTTAAACCCTGCCAGAGGTTCGGAGGATGTACTATGTGTAGTTTTAAATCATATGCTATGCATTGGTCGCTCTACTCCGCAAATCCGCGTCGAAGCTTGATAGTGTATCCTTAAGTTCTCTTCTAACTTTGATCTACTCGCGTCTAATTCATACATAAAAAGGATAAAGTCTCAATATACTACCGTGTCTATATACTTCATTATTTTAGATTATAATGTAGCGTAAAATGCGCTTTACAGTTAAGGCATAAATTATTCTTTTTTTACTTTTTTTTTATAATGTAAGAGTAGCAGACGAGCATGCAGTCCACCTGATGGTAAGTGGCTACTGCCGCCCATAGACATCTGTAATCAACCCCAGATAGGATTAGATATTCCTACCTGAGGTCGGCCACAGATGCGCCGCTACCCCTGAGGACTAAGCTGGAACGCTTTGGAAAAGTCTGTCTCCCTTGCCACACTCTTCAAACCGGAACACAGCAGCGCCTAGCACCACTGTTATTAGGTAGAAATAGGTGTGGCGGTGGTGCCGCCGGAGTCGAACCACAAAGGGTTCTACCTCGTTCAGACCTTCTACCTTACTACCTTAGTACCAAAGATCGAAATTTCCAACTTTTGCTCATTAGTAATTAATTAGTTAAATTACCTCTGGTAGGCAAAACATTGGATAGATTGATTATTAATAACGAGCGTTAAGTTATACCTATTTATCTAAAATCATCAGATAGTCGAACTAACCTTGTCCATTACACGACCACTGCGCGCGCACTCGTGCGCATAATGGAACTGCCATTTTATTGTTATGTCAGTGCAGGTCAATCATAATGTTGTTGTTGGTAAAAAGCAAACAGGCATAGGTGATCTAATGACTGCAGGCTATGAAGATGTAGAAACAGCTTATATATATAAAGTTTATAAAGACCCCTATACCTAAGTAAATAGTTGGACGTCTATTACTAAACATAGGCCAACCCGATTTAGAAAACGAGTGTGTAGTATACTTGAAGGCAAGAAGCAACTACGCTCATAGACTTCTATAATCAACCCCAGATAGCATTAGAGTTGAATTCAAGTTCTGTCACAGATGCTTTGCTACCCCTGCGGACTAACTTGGATGGCTTCGTATGTCTTTCCCTTACCACAGCCTTTCAAACAGAACACAGTAGTTTATTTCATTTTTGTTGTTGTATATACGATCGGTTTTCCAAAATCGAAGCTTCTATAAGCCATTGAGTATAATAGGATATTTTATAAGTTTTAACTGTGCTAAGTTTACACGTCAATACAAAATTCTGTTAAAACACATAATAATATATGAAACAGGCTTTAAAAATACTTATAATAAAATAGTTAAATATAATAAGCTTCATCCAAATTGGTGTCTCTTGGAAGAGTCCCCAAAACGCTGGCGACATTATCTCGCTGAATAGCAAAGCTAATTCTTTGCCCGAGGTAAGCGCCAACTTATAGCCTATATATAATATAACACATCAAATAATGTTAAGATACAGATCAAATAGTTAGGAGGTTGCAATAACCGTGAAAATTACATCAAAACCGCCTTATAAGTCGTAAGTGTCAAGTTATTTAACTTGAAGGTTAAATTGTGTAATTGAGTTGCTCCTTGAATTATATTTAACCTATGGTGTTTAAAGCATGTAATATGTATGCAGCAGTGCACATCACATAATATAACGTAAAGTATGGTGTTATCCGTACATCACTAGTTCCCACGGCAGAACTAGCACAATAGGAAAATTGCGTATCGCTTGTCAAGACGGTGCGTGGAATTGTAAAGAGTTGTTAGGTAGAAACTGTTAGCCGTGGCTTCTCAATTGGGTACCGAGGTTGAAATATTAGGCACGCATATCTGATTTTTCAAAGTTATGTCGGTATTGGAAATTAATTATAACTTGTTTTGTCGATAACGGAAAATGTCATGAGGAAACCTACACACCTGAAAAGTCTTTATAAGGAAAACTTGTCAAACTTTTGTGAATGCTACCAATTCGCATTTTGGCCTGCGTAGACTATTGTCTAAATCTCTCTCACTTTGGAACAGTGGCCAGAACTTATAGATAAACATAGAAACATAAAACAATGTTCGCAAAAGTGATTTATGTCTATCAATCCGTAGTGGGGCGTACTTTAGCCAAAATAAAAATTAATAGAATGAAATTTCACACTTCGCAGCAGAGGTAGATACACACTCACGGTATGGCGACAAAAACATTTAGCGAAGGTATTAATATAATTTAGTGCGTTGTAACCACTCTATATATGTATAGGATTTTCCACTTATTTAACGTGCACTCGCATGATGCATGGCTCTGTAAACAATCGCCTACTGCGTTTTTGCTTCTCCATCTTCCTCACACCTACTTATCTGATGACTTGGTGCGGTACGTGAACCTGATTGAGAAATATCGAATAGTTAGGATTCTTGGCGCTCTACATTTAATGTTTTGCTTTTTATAATGACTTTCGAAGATATTATGTAATGTTATTTAGTCCAATTGTGTACCTTGCAAGCCCTATAGGATCATGGGAATAGTGTATAACTACCACAGTTTGATGTCAATTAAATGTTTATAAGCATATCATAATCATAAATGAAGTACAATTGACAAACATATCATTAAAGTTCAGTCATCAAAGAATTCTACTAAAAAGTCTGTTTGTGAATGTTTATATCTTCTCTATACCAAACAGAACCTTATGGTTAATCATATTAATTATTTTAGTAAAATCTTGTATTAATGGTTCGAAACTATAGACATCACGCTTACTTTTCTAAATAAACAATTTTCAAAATTCGAAGACTAAGAGAAGGAGCAAAGAAAGCGACAACGGACAGAAAGCGGTGATAACGGCGTGAAATAGAGCATAACACGTATCTATTATGAACTGGAGGGTCTCCGCGATTTAGTTTTATGGTGCTGCACTATTGTGTAAAGTATATGTACGTAAAATATATACGTATTTACTAATTTTAGCGGTGGATTAGATATAAAAGTTTCTGCATTTAATTTTAAAAAAGTTTTTTTGCTTGTGTAGACTTGTTATTTTAATTATAGAGGCTGAAGGCAGCTTATAAATTTCACAAATAAAGCTTATTATTTCTTAATTATTTTATTGATGACGTAATAAACTAATTATTTAGGTAATTTATAGGTATAAGAAGAACACCCTATTTTTGTTTACAATGTTAAGCGCTGCTGTTTTGTCGTTTGAAGGGTGTCATAAGGGAGACATACTTTTCCGAGTCACTCCAACTTAGGTCTCAGGGGTAACGGCGCATCTGTGGACGACCTCAAGTAGTTATGTAATCTTATCTAGGCTTGATTACAGATATCCATGTGGCGGCAGTAGCCAATGTTACATTAAAAAAAGACTCTCTAAAGCGCCACTCCCAATTTCGTGACAACACATCGTCAGAAATACGTAACATTTTGAGCGTATTTTCCATTTCCAAATACTCCTTACTAACTAATTGTCAAATGGTGTAAGTTTGACCATTCGAAGTGGAAGTTACGTAACACTTAAGTGCTTTCCTAAACGAATATCCTTAACCCGCATATCGTAACCGAGGAAATCTTTGCTGTAACTTTTTGACTTAGATAAAATAAGGTCATAGTTATTGTATTGAAGTTAAATTGAAATTATTACAAAAAACAATTTATTCTATTTATTTTTTGTTTATTAATTGTGTTGTCCTAATGAGTTGCGAATGCTCTCAATTGCTCTCTCTGTAGAGTTAAATAAACTTCCGTATTAGTGTTAGTCAAGAGTTACTGCAATAAATTGGTTATTGCTTGGCGAAATTTGAAGTATCAGTAGTCCTAGCTCGGGCAGAAAACTAGGTAAATTTACTATTTCTGTCTCACGATTCCTTTAATCCTTAAACAGAATACGTGCGTTATTTTGGTTTATACCTAAGTGTTTTGTGTCTTTTGGCTATACAGCCTT
The DNA here is from genome assembly GCA_014595695.2 of Epargyreus clarus clarus. Lineage (NCBI taxonomy): Eukaryota > Metazoa > Arthropoda > Insecta > Lepidoptera > Hesperiidae > Epargyreus > Epargyreus clarus. Next base: position 906,661 of record JACTTY020000059.1, on the reverse strand, counting down.
TATAACTTCACTAATAGCGAGCCTGAATAGGGCTCAGTTGAAATAATCTCGAATTAAGAATATTTTTGGTACCAGTTAACACCGTTGTTATAAGAAATAACTATGGAGTTAGTTTTATTTTTCTCTCTCATTGACAATACTACAAATCTATTCACACGATGCTTTTATTTCTTTAATATAATATTAAGATACTTCTTGTAAGTATATAGCATTTCAAACAGACTTATCCGTTACTAGTTAATTAGTTGCAACCCTTCATTACTTCACGGTAATTACTTGCAAGGATTCTTGATACTAATCTCTGATTCATCACACCGAGAAACGCATAATTTATGTTTAATTCTATCTGTAATATTATTCCTTCGGCTTTTAATTGTTTTGTGTAGATTTAAAAATTTGAATGTTATTTAATAAAATACTTATAATGAGATACGTATAATTTCTCGAATTTTGTGATTGGGACTAGCTTCAGATTTAAAGCTAAGTAATAATTTCATTGCTTAATGCTTTTCTTAGACTCCCGAAATACTCTGTAGTTATAGATTATTCTATTCTATTGCGACTATTTACTAGGATTTTGGAAACCTAAGAATTCATTACTAGTCATATTATAGTCCTGCATAAGTACTTATATATTGAAATACATTTAATATATATATATATATATATATTCAAATCATTGCACCTAAAGTCTTGTTTAATTTTATTGTGTTGCTGCAATAATTTAGTTTTAATTAAGTTGACGCTTTAGAAATCGATCCGCAAGTTTAAATACCATTTATTTACTGTGTAAAACTAATGAAGCGTACTTCGGTACTTCAGAATTCACGCACTCACTGTACATCGTACTTGTGCTAAAATCCTTCATCACATCTACAAGGCCCTTATTCTAGCCTCAAACTTTGAGACAACGAAGCCGATTCACACGAGTCGAACAGAGGTTCAGACAGTTGGTATCGCGAGCGCAACCGAGCACCACGCACCACTGGTTGCCATTGACAACGTGATAAACCGGTCAACCATGGCCTGTGTTCAAGAGAGAAGACTCGTTAAGCTCTGGCTTACGCTACTCCTCCCCTTCCTGTGTTCAGCGGAACCCCAGCTGGATTTGCCACCCCTACCCCAAATCTCCACTCAACGCAACCCTTACAGCAACTTTGGATTTTCCTCCAGTACCCCATCATCAATCAATTCCCCGGGGAATCAGTTTGATATTAACAACCGTAACTTCCAATTCAGTACTGCCAGGCCAAACCAATTGTCCAGTACACCTGGAGTGTATCCTGTGTCGACCACACCCTTCAGTAACCGGCTGAGTCCAGACATAAGTAACAATGGATACCCAAGCCTGGATTACGGGAACGGACGGTCTCCTAGTTCGACGTTACGGCCGTACGATGACAGGAATCGGGACGACAGGATCGATATCAACAATGATCCTAACTTCAGGAGGAACGATCCTAATTTCGTCAGAACTGACCCCAGCTTCGCCGGAGCGCAGGGGATAAACGGGGATTTAAACAACCACATCGACGATAGGTTTAGACAAGTGAATCTGCAACAAGTCCGGGAGTTCCTCATCAGGGCCGACGAGCAGGCGTCGAAAGAGTGCACCAACAACGTCGCAGCCCAGTGGAATTTCGAAACGGACGTCAATGATGCAACGCAGCATGCCGCCGTGAGTATCAATGCGTTTCCATTGTTTCCCAGGAAGTCAGATAAATGTAACGCTTTTTGCTTTATTGGTAGCGTTCATTGTTGATAATCCGTGACTATAGGCTTAAAATTTTCCGATATGGTAATAATGTTCGACCCAATAATGAATAGGTGAAACTGAAAGACAAATTATTTAGCCCAAAAACATGTTGTTGTTCAACGAGGAAATATATGCCCAGCGATGAGATGATAATATAAAGTCGTAGCAACGGTATTAAATTTTTCATAAACAGTTTTCCTGTTACTTACTTAAAAATTTTGCATCATATTTTGTATCATATTTTTAACATACATCTTGTATTCGTAACTTAAAGAGATGACGAAACCTGGCATAACTAAATTACAAGGATATTAAATATGTACAAAAATTATATTATGTTCTATATACAAAATATCTTTCTAAGATTAGTAAGTTTGTAAGCCGCGCTGTAGCTTCGATATGTACAATTGTTAGATTGATTTCCGTTAATTTCGTAGTTGCAATACAAATTTAAATCTGTTGAAATCTACACGAAAAAGTACTCTGTTTCAAAATGTGTGGTAAAGAAGACTTACTATTCCGAGGTATTCCAGCTTAGTCCTCAGAAATAACAGCGCATCTGTGGCCGACTTCAGGTAGGAATCTTATCTGGAGTTGATCACAGATGTCCATGGGAGGCAGTAGCCACTTAATATAACGTGGACTGCATTATCGAATGCTAGTCCTATATTATACTAATAAAAGAATGCAAATCATGCCGACTTTTGATTCTATAAACATTTTCTGACTTTTTGATCTCAGACTGAAACATAAATAATTCATATTAAGGCGCTACCCTAATAGCCATTGCCTTATGCGGTTTCCTTAATTATCCCGATATATGAAAAGCTCAATTTATTATGACACGTCAACTGTAATCATTATTGTAATAACTGGTAGTACTCAGATGGTTATCAAATAAACAATGTACTCGTAGGTATGAATGCTTAACTACGGAAAATAAACATGGTGGCTTGAGAAAATGGCGTTTTTGTTCTTTTGTATGCGTTATTGTGGTTTTTGTGACGAACACTTCATTTTGGAAATTAAAGTTTTATGAGACTCCATTATAAATATTGTGTCGAATTAAGTTTTATGTGGTTTATATGAGCGTAAGACACGCATATCTGTTCACGCGATGTTAAAGGAAGTATGTTTGAAAATTTTAACTCGTAAGCAATGGCGGAAGAAATCTATTAATAATATTTTAGTGAGAAGGATGTGATTGTACAGGTAGTGGTAGTTTAGTAATTGAAATTTCGCCTTCCGATCGAGAGGTCCGAGTTTCAAATCCCGAGCACGCACCTCTGATTTTTCAAAAATGTGCGTATTAGAAATTATTTTTTACTTGTTATGACGGCGAGGAAGCCTAAAGGTCTTTAAAAAAGTGATCAACGCGATAGACTATGGCCTTATCCTTCTCATTTTGAGAGAAAAATCGTGCCCACCACTTGGACAGCAATGGGTTGGCGATCATAGGTAAAAGCTGACGTTAAAATAGGCCAATTAGTCCCAATTTAGAATAAATTTCCTTAAATTAGCTTCTTTAATATAGGTTTTTTGCAGACACGCAATTAAACATAAAAGAGAGAATCCGAGTTTCGAATCCCATAGAAACTTGTACTCGTGTCAGTAGAGATCGCGCATTGTTGTTCATTCCCACAATATACCCGGAAACTTTCTTATATGATTAATTTGTTGCAATACCTTACTACTTATTTTTCTTGTATATTACGCACTTATTGAAGTACAATATGATACAGCATTAGATCCTTAAATCGCAGGATTTCTGCGAACAGTATTATATGCCGTAAAATGTCTCTTTAACAAACAAAATTCTGTCCACTGCCCGTTATTTATAATAAATCTATGCAGACATGTCACATATGGATCTTTGGTAAGTAAAAGTTGGATAGATTGGTTATTAATAATCGACGAATGTTATCGGGATGTAGATGTTTATAAATTTAGATTTCGGATTTTCTCAAATGCCTCTGCCATAAGTAATATTAAGCGCTGCTGCGTTCTGGTTTAAATATTAAGGTAAATCTGAGGTACAATAATATAAGACATATCTATTTGATCATCAGGGACGAGTATGGTAAGGCTGAAAGTTTACACATGTGTAGGCGTATTATCAGTCCTCAGGGAATATATGGCCAGTATCGTAACGAGGCTGTTTGTATCGCAAACAGCTTTTCAAACAATTCGATAACGAACAAAAAAATACGATACCAATGCCATTTATATACAGACGACCTTGTTGGAGAACTCCGGGATCTCCGACGGAAAGTACCCGGCAAGCGCAATGCCCCAATCGGGCTCTGCCCTGGGAGAACAGTTTTCGCTCCTCCCACACCATTTGTACCCTTACCATGAGTTTTTACGTTTTGACAAATATGATTGTTTTAGTATACAAATTCCAACCAGCGCCCCTAGCGGATTGTGTCAAAACTTGGAATTTGTATGGGCCAATAATAATAATATAATAATAGTAATATTTTTTTTATTCACGGAATACATGGCAGCACACACATGACAAAAAAAAAAACAAGAATCAAAACAAAACATTAAAAAAGTTCTTACAATATTAGAAACATATGTTAATATATATGGAGGGTACCGCGCTGCGACATAATAAACCGTAAAATGGACTACCCTCAGCCCATGCCATGGTAGTGTAACCAAGGCGCTGATTTTCAGGGTACACCGAAATAAAGGGACAAACATGGACAATACGTAAACAAATACCAAAACAGTCATATTGGTCAAAACGTTAAAGCTCATGGTAAGGGTACTGGTGTTTACGACGGTATGCGACCACACGGACCGCCTTCCTTCCCGGGGACAATTACTGGACGGTTCGAGCTCCCATTCTTGCCGTCCGCAACCCCGGAAGACAATCAGACGACCTACCAATTGATTACCTAAATTTATTCAAAAAGACAACATTTGTTTGAGTTTACCAATGATTGGCACAAATATAACGTCTATTATATACTCGTAATTAATGATCATTAAGCACAAACAAACATTGACAAATGGCGTTATGTTATATATGTACCTTAATTGTCATGTAGTTTCGTTCACGTGGACATTGTAATAGACCGCATAATGGATATAATGTACCAATGTTGAGGTCATTTGAATAAAAACAAGTGCTTATTCATAACTACGACGATCTTATTGTTGTTTCCCACGGTCTAATAAATATTGGAAACGTGACGTATGCAGATTATTATTTTAAAATTTTCGGCACACAAAGGGTCACGACGTTATTTAGTTCCTGCTAAGTATTTTTTGTGATCCTTGGTCATATGTTTAAGTAGTTAAGACCATTATTATATTATTGACGTACAGACTGCAATGTCTACTTATGTTTTTTTTATAATATAGGCAGACGAGCATGCAATCCGCCTTTAGTAAGTGGCTACTGCCGCCCATGGACATCTGTAATCAGCCCCAGATAGGATTAGATTCCTGCTTAAGGTTTGCCACAGATGCGAAGTTACCCTTGAGGCCTAACTGAAATGCCTCTGAAAAGTATGTCTGAAATCATCATTCATATTAGAATACAGCAGCGCTTAACACTGCTGTTATTAGGCAGTAATAAGTGAGGCGTTGGTGCCGCCGGAGTCGAACCACATAGGGCATGCATGTAGGACACTGCATGCCTTTCAATGATATGAACTGTAGTTTTCCTGTTGCGAAATTACAATTAAAACAACAATATATTCCATAGTACTCATAGTTCACAAGGGCACACAAAATGGCTGACCAATATGGTGATCAACAAAATGGCGGCCCAATATTGTTTGACATCGGAAGTGACGTCGACCTCGACTATTGTCATCCATAGAATATTTAGCTGGGTTATAACTTATGACCTATAAGGCCTGGAGCCATTAGACAATAAGACCGATTAACCCAAGGATGTTTATTGTTTGTCTACTCGTAACCCATTAATGTGTAACGTCCCGCGTGGCATCGTAGACAGCATGCTTATGTTTGTTCCGGGTTTCATCCTTGTAAAAATTGACATCAAAACATTTCGATTTCGAGATTTTTTTTATATATCTGTTTTTGTATGACACAAGGAATCTTAAAGGAGGTTTACAGACCAACTATTTTATTAAGATAGTAGGGAGTTAACGGACACATACTCGTAACAGTGGGTATGTTTAGGGGAGGCTTTATTATTGTATGTTACGAGTAGATGTAATTACGAGTACCTACGTGGTTTCTATTTCAACAAGGATGCGAAAACCTGAGTTAACCAAAAAGCTTAATAACAAATGCAGACGGATGGACAATATGGACGGATAAGGCAAATACAAATGATTAAAAAATATGTGAAATATATGTAATATGCACAATAATCCACACATTAAATCTAATAATATTGGATTATATTTATCCTCCCGCAAAACCTTAGATATTCAGAATTATGTATAACAATACAATGCAACACAAAAGAAAACTGAGGGCTTTCTTTCCATGAGGTTAAATAAATGAAACCAGGCCACGAATCCAGGTCAAGTTAGACATTATATTGCAAACCTTCTTTTATTAGTCAGTTGTTTTGCTAATAGTGATAGAACTAAAAGTAATTTTAAGGTAGTACCTATTTTACATTATTTTCATTGTTTTAGGTTATGGTTGGGAAGAGTGCAATCCACATCATAGATTTGTGCTTAAAAAATGAGTAATATATGGTGTGTTATTATTTCAAACGACAATGGAACGCCTTATAACATTTGACTTCACTACACCCTTTAATGATGGCATATCTTCTGCTATTCAAGAAATAGGTGTGGACTACAATTTCATTATGGTATAATGTGCCCTAAGGGAGCTAATACTTGAACGGCAGTTCATATTATCGACCGACAGCGACTGTCGTCGACTATCATAGGCTGTCGCCGACTGTCGCCGCCTGTCGTCAATGCCAGCGACGACATGAATTGTCGTTCATGTATTAGCTCACTATTGTTCGTATGTTATCCCCTTAACAGTGTTAAAGTTTGTGTTAAGACTAACTTTGGTCTTCAATGGTTTTCAGAGACAAATGATACTCTAGAACTATTTAGGCGTATTTACCTAAAGTATCTTTAAATAAATATGCGAATGTGAAAATTGGAAATGCGTGTAGCTGTAGAGCATATTGTATGGAATAATGCGCGGAATTCCATCTGTAAAATTTTCACGCTAAGCTTTTTTTAAAAACCTTTTTATCGCTTATCGGCCTCAGTTCACGTCCCTTATTTCGAAAAGAGAATTCCACGAAAAAAACGAATTCAATCAGCTGTATTTTATACAGTAAATGCATAACGTGCCGTCATTTCTAAAACTACAATAGTCACGTAAGAAGGACGAAGTTTTTAGGAGAATTAGTCAGCTTGAATTGAATGAGTATTCACTTTTTGCAGTCGCAAGCAGTATTGGGTTAGATCAAGGAAAAATCCCCAGATAGGCCTCTTAAGAGATTTATATCTAGAAGTATTTTCGTAAGTAAGTAAGTATATCTATGCGAATATTATTTTCCGATATTGTTAGGGTAGTTAGAGGCATCTCTAAGCGCAGAGAGTACAGAGTGAAGAAGTACCTAAGTACCTAATTCGAAGATTGTAGAACCCTTTCTTGTTCGACTCGGCAAACACCACCGCCTTTTTTTTTCTTAATTACGTTAGTGGTCAATGCTGTATTCTGATTTAAAGGTCTTCCTAACCACGTCCTTCAAACCGCCAATATGGAAGGAATAGGCGATAGTTCTTCTAGACTCAAACCAAAGGGTAATACCACCTTCTGAATATTATATTATCAGTGTTGGTATTTTACAGAATAGCCAAAATACTTGTTAAGCCATCTCTTAACTGTAATCGATAGTTTTTGTACCATACAAAAAGGTAAGTACAAAAGACGATAACTGGTACACTGGTTGCTACACTTGCACTTCACCTTGTGTGATCTGTATCTCATGGTCATGTAGATTGTGATTTACTCTGTTTTGTTATGTTGTTGTTTGTTTTGTTAATATTGTTTTTTGTTTGTTTACTAATTTGCCGCAACATTGACGCTCTGGGATTCGGGCTGCAACCCTTTTGTTCTCACATTGCACGGTTTCTTCCAACTAAGTGGTAGAAGATTTCACTATTATAAAACTTTGGTGTCGGCTTTTCAAATCACGTGTAGGACTCCGATAGGTTTAACAAGTTTTGTTGAATAATACAAACTGAAACCTATAAATGCTTTCAGAAACAGAAGCGTGCTAAAATCACTAGGTGATACCCATCCAATTTGTGACCGTGCCTGACGTTGCTTAACTTTATATATCTGTGTACTTACTTATTCCCAAACAACTGATTACTAATTGACTGATTATTCTATTACTATTCTAGCACATAAGCAACGTTTAAAACCAACATTATTTATCTTGTATGGTTCTGTTAAAAGTAAAGCACTTTTTTCTGACTGTACACAACGCAGCCCACATTCGCTTAGCTTTTGCTAAGTGATGACACACGCCGAACCTGACCTTAGCCAAATCGTATCGCCCCTTTGACCCCATTCCTATATAACCTTAAAGCCAAAACACAAGAGTTCAAATTCAATAGAGGAATTCTTACCACTTAGCATTTTCACGTAAATTAGTTACATCAAGAGAGTTGTGAATCTCAATGAAATGAACTTGTAAATTGACACTTTTGTGTTTGGTTGTACCTACTGTGTGTAAACTTGAACTCGTTTGCAATTATGAATGGAATATTCTGTGTGAACATGACTTTACATTTTGTAGACCACCTCTTCCGCAAAGTTATCAGGATTTATCAATTACATTGTTATGGTTTTTTGACACGGTTCAATGTTAGCAGTGCAACCTATTTAAGCCTCATTAGTAGGTGTAGGTTATAATCGATCTTCATACCTTTATTTAGTACTTCAACAATACTGCTTAAATGCTGATTGGTGATAAGAATTAAACGCCAGCATTTATATAGAGATTTAAAAGTGTGCGACAGGATTTATTATCTGTTATTTTAAAAATTATAAATCACAGAAGTTTATGGACGTGATTGACCGCTTTGTGGTTCGATTCCTGAGAATTCCGTCGACTTCTAGTCCTCTTACCTACACGTTTCCAGCCATGTCATCGTGCATTGGGCATAATAGAAACTAGTATCCGTTTCTTTGCCACCGTTCTTCTCAAGTATAATTGCGTAATATTGTTTGTACCCACGAGGAGTAGTCTTCATAGCTGCAATTCTTATGTACTTTGCCTCTTGCCCCTGTAGTATCGGAATCAGCATAGAGCTAATTTAGGTCTGTCGAGAGAGGCAATTCAAACAGGGCTTTTGGGGCTGCGATTGATAAGATTGGGTGCTTGAGCCAGTCAAACAGCGACTCTGAAAAGGACGACGGAATGTGTGGTCGCATACTGTCGTAAACACTGTAAGGTATGACGAGAGAACATGTACACTTCGCAGCGCTGAGGACGGCTACCTTTAGTAGCATAACCTAATGTCGCTCCCATGGCACCGAGAGCTTTTTGATGCTTTTCTCCCTCATCAGCAATAACATGTACTTTACTTGCGTCGTCACGTATCGGAGCCACCGTAGCCACGTCACGGTATAATTGCGCAACGTTGTCGTGTGAGAACGTCCTCGCTACAATGGTCGCCGTGTGAACTGATCAGCACTGCGTGGCATTGAGTTACGTATGTTAAATAATAGCTTGGAGCTGTCAAGTGTCTTTTATTTACCTGAAATTGGTGGTGGAAGTTTTGGCGGCAGTGCAACGAACGATGGCGCTATGGTACTATGACCTTACAGCGGTGTTAAGAGATACTGTGTTCTGGTTGTAAGGGGCAAAGCATATGCTTACCAAGTTAAGATGTTTAGATATAATAAGATGTTTTCCAAGTTAGGCATCAAGGGTGACAAGGCATATAGGGCTAATCTCAGATAAAAGTCCAATTTTATTTGGAGTTGATTAACGTGCGTGTAATGTGCGTTTTTGGCTTACAGTGTAATACTGCTAAATTTGAAGTTTGGAAATATATATTACTTGAGGGTGTAACATTTAATGATATGTTTGGTATGTAATGCGACTAGTCTATCATTCCATGTCCATCATTCTTTAAACTGCAGCTAATTAGATGTGTCCTATGACGAACACAGATGAGATATCAAATAATCTTTTAGCATGCATTTTTTCTGTTTATCTCTTCCATATACAATGGATAATGCAACCAATTGTAAAAAACAGATAGTCCTGTATTTGTTATATATAGTTTTTGCATAATTTATTTGGTCATAAAAACATAATCACGGCGCAAAAAGCAAATACGGTCAAAAAGACCAGACGTCTCAATATTAATATGTAGGCCATAGATTAGTAAAGATACTTCGCCGCCTTGAAATTGAATGAAGGCACAAACGACTTATTAGTAAGTTTTTTTTTTTAATTCTTGACAAATAAAAACATTTTTAGACAAAATTTACGAATAAATAACTAATACTGCGTAATTTACATAATAAATAAATAATTATTTCAAATATTTTAGGGACATTTTAGCACGGGGAGGTGGCAAAACTTTTTTAAGCAACTATTTCAGTTCTCAAAACTGGGTACATTTTCTTGTTAGGAGTGAGTAATCTTTACTAATCTTTGATGTAGGCAAACAACTCGTGTACCTACTGTTTATATACCTCTAGTTTAAGTATATAACTAGCCGTGAGAATATGAACCGGTATTACCTCCCAGGATGCTTGATTATGGCACTTTAATAATTAAATTATACGTTTAATTTACCTACTCTATTGTAATCTATTTAAAAAGATCCAAGAAACGATTTCATCATATGATAAGGTTATTTAATTCTTATTCATCTATATTATGTAAAATCCTGTTAAATTTACATCTCAATTTGGATAAATTTCTGAAAAGAGCTTTATTTTATTTCTATACTGGAAATGATGTTATATAGTTAATTTGTTAATTACGCCCGATACGCCGTATACGAATTTCTTTAATAAGAACTTCTATATCAAGTACATAGTTTTTTAATGGTATATTAGTTAAACCTGGGGTTAAACGCATCCCTTCTGCCCGATTACCTAATCATATTATCATATTTTGGTACATGGAAATTCATGCTATTTGTACAAAGAAAATCCACAGGTGTGCCGGCAGAAGTGAAAACTTTCGAAACCTAACCTGAATAATAAAATATAATAAATAAAATGAAATTGACACACATTGACACATTTTTTCGAATCTGACACCGGATGACATCTTGAGTTTTGCTGTTTGCATGTCCGTCTTACGAATTTTCGATCAGGACACGTGATCCTGACACGAGTTTAACATTTTTTACCCATCACAAAAAGTGCATAACGCCGCTAAAGAAGTTTTCACTTCAATAACCGATCCGTCCATCTTTTAGAATATTGGCATAAATACGTACGAGTATATATACGTAGGTATAAAAAATACTTAGTACGCGAACCCAGTATCAAGTTCTAGTTAAGCAAAACAATTTATAACAGAGTCGGACGGCGCGTCACTCGCAATTAAATGGTTATTTTGAACTTGGCCGTGTTAAAACAATTGTGTGGATTTCAGCGATTATCTGCTGAGGTCGCGGTAATGAATTAGTTCTTTAAATGAGTTAACTGTCGAGTAACCTTTGTATTTAATTTAAGGTTTGTGGTGTGATTTTGTTTTAAATGTCTTAGATAATTTGAAACTCCTTGGAGTTAGAAAAAGGCATTAAAATACTTTTTAATTTCCAATTTTTTTGTACTTTTAAAACTAATACACGTAGTACAATAGTCTGTATTTTCAAGATTTCGTAGCATATAGGAATTTGTTGATTGGTTAATGCAGCGGTCAGACCACTAAAGTATCTATTACTGTATGGACATCAGCGGCTACTGTACTGAACTCTACTTAACATGTATAACATAAATTTATTTTTAATACCTACAGAAATTTATCTGATGTTAAGTGGCCACTGACGCCCATGGACATGTGTAATCAATGTAACTAAGGCAGTTTTAAGGTGAACCCCGAAGGGTTCTACCACCTTCAATTATATTCCTTATACAAATTGTTCTATTGAGATAAAACAAGCCTTTTCTGAGTAAAAAGTTACCTTCATGGTAGCGTCTACGGCATGAAGACAAACCAAAGAATAGTTATGGTGTAATTACCGAGACTTCATGAGTCATGTTTCGTGACAAATCACCGTCATCGCTCATATCACGCTATAGGATGGACTGACTCAAACCGCTAATTATGAGCTCTGCTTCTATTCAAAACAACCTGTCATATAATTGTGTAAATAAATCGTAGCTATGATCTAATATTAGGAAAAAATCTCAGTTGTATGATAATTAGTTATTGCTGATTGTGACTCAGTCGGGACATCGGATTAAGTAGATACGAAATCGCGAAAAAAGTTCGATGATAAAAACATTGTAATAAATAGTAATAATACACGGCTCAAGGGGAAGAACATTGTTAGTTAATATGTTATTACCAATTGGTTGTAAGTCGTGCTATCTTATATGAAAATATGTAAATTAATAAGAAATCCGAGAACGTTTGAAATGTGAAGGGGGATGAAAATTTTTGTAATAAAATCTTGACAATATTCACTCTATGGCTCTATAGATTTAACATCAACGCCGTTATTAATATTAAATTTATCCACATGTTTGCTGTCAAAAATAAAAAAATGCCTATAGTTTATATGGTGTAACTCTAAAAAGTCTATTTTTCGTAGGCAAAACATTCTTTTCATAACCAAAGATTCTTAGTATAGCTGTAACGACACAATGTGATACAAATGTTAACCTCGACATACCTTATAAGATCATCTTAAATGACCCACGAAATAATTAACACGTACTTTGCATTACGAACGACACGTCGAATATAACATTGACTTTATGACTTTGTTTCTATGAAGCCTTAATTGCGTTACTTTGACGGCCAAAGATGCATCATATTCTTGTTTAAGTATTACATATTTCTTAAACTATACAAGACCAGAAGTACCAACCCTTACCACACCTTTCAAACCAGACAGCAGCGCTTAACACTGCTGTTATATGTGGCAGAATAGTTGACGGTGGTGACTCCACAATTGAACCACGAAGGGTTTAACCATCGCAAAATAACTCATTCTAAACTTATACTCATAGTGGAATTCTCTGTATTTCGAATCACGGAAATTTACTATTCCTTACTAATAATATAAATTAATGATATTTGGAGGACTATTAATTATTTTGCTACCATGTTTTATGCCGGCAAAAATGTAGGTAGTTCTTATTTTTCTTCAAGCTATATTTACGTAGAAAGGAAACGTAAGAATATTATTTACACTTTATATTTTAGTTTTACCCTAGTGCGGAGGGTAATGTTTTTCGAGTATTCCGCTCAAATTATGTATTCACCTTATATATTTTTTCTTTCAGCTGGACGCACAACAAAGATACACACTCTTCCAGCGGGGACTATGGGAGACGGCTCAGCAAGTTCCCCGGGGAGTCATCAGGGACTTGCCAACGTTCCGGCAGCTGAGGATGCTCTCCATCATTGGACCTGCTGCATTGCCGCCTGATCAGCTTGATAGGGTGAGTTTGTTGATAATTATGTTATAGGTCAATTAAAGCTAGTTCATGAACTATTTTTATAAAACTGAAGAAATAAACGAGCATGTAACTTATAGGCAGCATTAGTAATGTTGGAGCTCTGCTTTATTCAACTCCGTTGGCAACATAACCGCCATTAGATCAACTGAATCTTTATGTCTCAGTTTCAAAGCAGTGACAGGTATACACGAGACTATTTCAATTTTAAATAGTATTTGGACGTTGCAAAGTATCTGTGATCGATTTTAGGATAGGAATTCGATCTCGTTCAGGTATCTATGCTAGTCTGCTATTTCAATTATAAAATAATCGATTTCTCTAACAGATTACTTTAATCCGTTGCTTTCTTAGGTCAAAACATTTATAGTAACTAATAAATATCTTGTACTTTCCAGTACAACCGCATCATAAACGACATGCTAGCGGTGTACAACACGGCGGAGATCTGCGCGTACAACCAGCCCTTCAAGTGCGGGCTGCACTTGCAACCGGACCTGCAGTTCATAATGTCGCACTCGAGGGATTGGGACGAGCTCCAACATGTCTGGACTGAGTGGAGGAGGAACACGGGCAGGCGGCTCCGGGATCTGTATGAGCAGCTGGTGGATCTGACTAATCAAGGAGCGAGGCTTAATAGTGAGTATTTTTTTTAAATAATATAGGAGTAGCAGACGAGCATGCAGTACAAATGATGATTAGTGACTACTGCGGCCCATGGACATCTCAAATCAACCTCACATAGGATTAGATAATCCTATCTAAAGTCGGCCACAGATGCGCCGCTACCTCTGAGCACTAAGCTGGAGTATCTCGGAAAAGTATTTCGGAAAAGTATCTCCCTTACTACACCCTTCAGTCCAAAACACAGCAGCGCTTATTACTACTGTTAAAAGGCAAAAATTGGTTTGGTGGTGGTGCCGACGGAGTTGAACCACAACGGGTTCTACCACCTTCAAATTATACAGTATTGAAGTTGGACTGAGTTTGTTGAAATATTTTTATAGCACTCTGTGACCTAAACCCGCATTTTAACCACGCATTTCTGTGTCCAAAGTAGTCGATTTTTACACCGTACGAATATTAATACACTACCCTCACAGTTGAAAAAAATAAACATAGCTATGAACGTTTCATACTTTTAAATGCCATTTAAAAATTATAAGTGAGTAATGAGTATTTTGTTTAAAGCTATAATTATTTTAATATTTTATTTTGGACGTATTTATAAATATTTTTGCCATTGTGTACATACTAAGCAATAGCATCACTATAAGACTAACTATTGGGCTTTATCGAATTTTATTGTTTGTTTTGACTGTTTGTTTTATTTTCGCTACACACCATAGTAGGAGATATTTAAATTAGGAATCGTTATCAAAATTAGCCATAATACTACTCCAGTAGAATCTCGACTAAGCGACCTATTTGTTGTCGTATTTGTGGCATTCGGATTATCGAAAATTTGGATAATTGAGTTTATGAAGAAAAGCTATTTAAACCGATTTAGGAAGGTGATGTTTTTCGACTTTATGTTTGTTACGTATGTATTTTTCATTCTTTGGCAAACTCAAACGACTTCATTAATTTTGATACATGATGTGTCGCTGAATTCGTCTAAATTGTGGCGATAACATAGGTTATATTTTTAGCAATCGGGTTTTTGTTTTTTATAGTAACTATTTTGTTGCGATTTGGCGACTTTCCGAAATTTAAATGCACAAGTCACACAAAATGTGGCTGATCTGTAAGGGTTATTACAAAGTTACTTGTTCACGTTTCACAATCCGAACAATCGCGAATATTTATAACTAAGGTGTTAGATTTGTCTTTATCACAAGTGCAGAATAATTACTAAATTTTCTAAATTTCAATGGTTTTGGTTGTGTCACATTTTTATTGCTTTTTTAGTTCATAATTTTTAGTTTCAATCATTTATAAATTTCAAAATAATTATCATATTTTTTCATATTTCTTCACAAGTATAAGCGGGTTTATGTCACACGAGCTATAAAATAGTATACGATACTTGTGACAAAAGTAGCCTATTATCTGCACGGCGTTTAGCACCCTCGCTGCGCTCGGGCGCTAACTTCACGCCGTGCAAAATTAGGCTACTTTGGCCACGCGTATCGTAATGTACTATTTTTACATTGTTCATGCATGGATTGAAACGTCTAATTGTAATACTCGACGCAGGGCTCTTTCCTTGCAACAGGGGAAGTCACGTGCCATATTAAAATCTGATGATTGGTATCGTCATTATCCTTAAGTAATTTATTAAGTTTTATAAACTTAACTGAAATTAACGAAGACATACGTTATTTTTTTTATAATATAGGAGTAGCAGACGAGCATGCAGTCCACCTGATGGTAAGTGGCTACTGCCGCCCATGGACATCTGTAATCTACCCCAGATAGGAGTAGATATTCCAACCTGTGGTCGGCAACAGATGCGCCGCTACCCCTGAGGACTAAGCTGGAACGCCTCGGAAAAGTATGTCTTCCTTACCACACCTTTCAAAACGGAACACAGCAGCGCTTAACAGGCTGTTATTAGGCAGAAATAGGCGTGGCCGTGGCGCCGCCGGAGTCGAACCACAAAGGGTTCTACCACCTTTAGTTTAATTATTCTAAAGCTTATTAACGTTATATTATCTCATTTACAGATTTCACTGATGCTTCAGCTTACTGGATGTTCCCGTACGAGACTCTGAACATGCGGCAAGAAGTGGAGGAAGTGTGGGAACAGGTATTTTAACAGCTTTTGTTTTTAATTCACTTAACATAAAAGAAATAACATAAAATAAATTTAAACAACTGTTAATAAGTACCGATTAAGTACTATTAATAAGTTACGACTCATTTGTAAACCAGCAAATTTACACGGGAAGAGACAGAAATTTAACTCAGGTTTACCGGACCCATGAATATATAATTGGAATTGGAGACGAAATTACGTATGTACCTACACAGTAAATACGAACCTAATTTAAGTAACTTATTGATCATACGTAATGCTGGTACATTAGCTAATAACCATGAATATTTGAATTGGGAGTGAAGACGAAACTAAGTAAAACACAGTTAATACTCATATATACCAAATTATTTGATGTCTAATTTCTTGAATTATTTTATTTCCAGGTGAAGCCGCTCTACGAGCTCCTGCACGCTTACGTCCGCCGCCGGCTCCGGGAGGCCTACGGTCCTGAACGGATCTCCAGGTCCGCGCCGCTCCCCGCACACGTGCTTGGTGACATGTGGGGCCAGAGCTGGTCCGGAATCGTGCCGTTCACGCTACCCTACCCTGGAAAGACCTTGGTAGATGTCACCCCGGAAATGGTCCGACAGGTTTGTGAGAGTTTTTGAAGCTTTAAAAGAAAACCAGGAATGTCGTGTATGTGACCAAATTTTCCAATGAATCTAAGTATTTACCTAAAAAAAAAAGGTCAAAATATTTACGAGGGGCGATCCGTGATGAGAGACGTACAGAGAGTGACAAATGATGATAATAATAACAGATATAGGTAAAAGTATAATATTTCCTGTGCTGTTTCTCTCGATCTCGAAAATCTCGTTTGCGCATAATATTGTTACTTGCGTCTGATATGCTTATTCTAATTAATAAGAGATTCAATTACAGGAAATATTTCAATGCAAAAATGCTTACTGCTTACTGCCTTAAAGCAGAACTTTTGTGTTCGTTGCTGTGTCCTGGTCTTAAGTATAACAATGACAAAATCTGAATTGCAATTT
The DNA here is from genome assembly GCA_014595695.2 of Epargyreus clarus clarus. NCBI lineage: Eukaryota > Metazoa > Arthropoda > Insecta > Lepidoptera > Hesperiidae > Epargyreus > Epargyreus clarus. The sequence continues at coordinate 889,506 of JACTTY020000059.1, read as the reverse complement.
ATAATTTCCATTCACAGGGCTACACACCGCTAACAATGTTCCAACTGGCTGAAGAGTTCTTCGTGTCTATGAACATGTCGAGCATGCCGCAAGACTTCTGGGCGCTAAGCGTGTTCGAGCAGCCTGGAGACCGGCACGTGCACTGCCAGCCCTCGGCTTGGGACTTTTGTAATAGACATGATTATCGGTAAGTGGAGTCTGGAATTCGTCTGTGATTTGATGATTTTAAAGTTGGTTGAATACTTCCAGGTTAGGCTGCCCATTGTTGACTCATGACGCTGACATCTCGTATAAAGTGATGTAACACGGGAACTCAGGAGCGGCTTATGTCCAGTAGTTGACCTAAAAAGCCTGATCTATAGATGTAGACCGTAAAAGCAGCACTGCCTATTGTACTTAATGTAGTATTAATTGCTGTGTTCTCGTTAGAAGTCTGATAAAGAAGTAGAAAGTATCAGAACTTAGGACGATTCGTAATCAAATCTACGTTAAACTCAGATTCTACGCAATATAGGTGTCGATGACAAGCATTAGCCATTTCTCAGCATTACCTCAGCATACGACCTATTTCTAAAGGAACCTTTCATATTTATAAGAACTTTTGGATTAATGATGTTATCTTATAATAGATATTTATTGAATGTTATATTAGATATTTTATTATTGTTTTAATTTGTTACAGCATAAAGATGTGTACCCATCCGGACATGAAGGACCTGATCACGGCTCATCACGAGATGGCACACATCGAGTACTTCCTGGCTTATCGCAACCAGCCCAAAGTTTTCCGGGATGGGGCCAATCCAGGTTAGTGGACTTTTTATGGCATTAACGAGCCTATTAACAGAGGATTTAAGAGATCCTGATGACCTGTGTGGGGCAATGTAAGTAAATACTTATAATCAGGTGTCATTCCGGATTTAAAACCTGGTTAGGCAGATATTTGAATAATTAATTTAAATTAGTTCTGTGGGTTTGGGCTTGTTAGTTTTGTGTAATCGTCCTTATATAGGCGTGGCATTTAATGATATACCAAATTCTAGCTTTATCAATTCTAATTCAGCCCTTATTTGCAACTTCTTGGTTGGATTTATAACTATAATACCGTTTGTGTAAGAGAAACAGGTAACAAATTTATTTAATATATTTTCATTTTATTACAAAATTAATCTGATAAGGAACCAACAAACGATATATAACCCGTATATTCATAAATCACTCTTTTCGGAATATCTAAACCCAAGAGGCAATATTGCATAACAATATCAGTTATAGATTGACGGATAATGAAGCTGAAGATGCAGGGACATAACATATACCAGTGTAAACCTTTCATTTGTCCTTAGGTCAATTTTGGCAGTACTTAACACAGATTAACATTTTTATAACTATTCACATTCACGAAAACGAAATTATAACTAAAAATGCAAATTCTATGGATACATAACCATCAATCAATACTAAAGTATATACCCTTAGCATGAGTTTTAACGTTTGTACAAAAATAACTGATTTTTTATTTCTTTACGTATTTCCCATGCATTTCCTGTCAGTTCTGATACACTCCGCTAGAGGCGTTGATTGGCAAATATGTAAACAAATACAAAAACAGTCATTTTTGTAAAAACGTAAAAACTTATACTAAGGGTACACTACACTCATAAAAATCTAATTAATAATCATGAAATAGCACGTAGTAAGAGCTGCGACAACTGGCAACAACGCCATCTCGTAGTGCAGAGAGGAAACTCCGTTGCACAAATCGGTGTCACAGTGGCAGTATGTGACGAACAACTCTCCCACACCGGTCTGACGTCGGCATGTGTGGTTGCTTGGTGCTTCTTGCAAGTAGCCGCAGGAGCGCACTACCCGAACTTTGCCATAAACTGAAAATATGAAACATACGGTTAATGTTGTTGCTGATAAAACTTTTTTTTTAATATACAACTTTTTTAATATAACAGCAACAAACACTCTTTATTTGTACACCAAATATAAGAAACATAAAATAATATATGAGACAGCATACAAAAAGGCGGTCTTACCGCTTAGAAGCGATTTCTTCCTGACAACCTTTCGGATGGAGTTAAAAATACATGAGACATAGAGTTGGGGTGTACACATACATAAAGAAAGTTTATACATAAATATATAACAGATATGTTTATATTTTTGAGTGATTTCGAATTATTAGTTTATATCTTTATAATAATTGTGTAACGGTGTTGCTTTTTAGTCCAAAAAGTTTTCAAATTATACTCGAGGTGTTGATGGAAAGCTAGACGACAATATTGCTAGTTACATCTATCAGGCACTGCATATGAGCAACTTACATTGCTCATGAAATTAATATATATGGATGAGAATATTAATGTGCTTTGGAAGTAAGTCTTATAGTGATTTCTATTAAAAAGAATTAATCTCAAAGATATTGAACAACTTCACTCGACACGAAAAACGAGAAGGAAACTAGTTTCAGCGACACTAAGTTGTATAAGAGTATCTAAAATATATTTAATGTAAATTTCACATTCAGAATTTTAATAAAAAAATATAAGCATATGCTAACAGTAAGCGTAATTGAAAAACTACCAGTAATGGATAATTATAGAAGCTTGATAAGAAAACTTTACTACTTTGAACATCTAGCAAGTGATGTGCTACAAAATAAATATCTTACTTACTGTCCATTTTAATGACACGACAGAAAGTAGGCTCGGTAGGCTCGATATGTTCCGGTGGATCCTTCAGGGAACAGTTAATCACCCCTAAGCTGAAGGGGTCGAACTCTTCTCCACAACGAGGGTCGAATGCGCTGTTGCAGTCGTAACAGAATATGGATGATGCTGTCAGAGAGAAGATTGGGTAAATGCAACCAAATAGTATCGCTAAGTTAAAAGAAAAGATAATATATCGCATGGACTAATCCTGTTTCCAATAATGTATATCTTAAAGAATTAAACAAATATATCTTAAAGAATTAAAAAATTCAGAGATGAGATAAAATGCTGTCCATGTCATAAGGGATTCCATTAAAAAAAGACGCAGCAACATATTCCATCCATTGGCTACGATCTCTACGAAGCATAGTGTAGAAACAGTAGACTTTTTAGCCTCGATTAAAATGATAATTGCTCAGCTTGATTTTAATATATGAGCTGTTATTGAATTCGTTTGAACTGTGGGAGTGACACAGGCTATAATTTGAAGCAGGCGGGTATTTATCGTAAAGTTAAATAAAAATATATCTCACGTTAAACAGATGTCGATTTATAAGGGAACCAAGTTCAACCAAACCCTAATCCAATTCAGTTACTCCGTAAGGTTTCACATAACTCTACGACGCTACGAGTACTTGCCCTACATTTTAGTTAAAAGTAGAGCACCCACTTAAATCCTCGTGTTGAGTGGTTTTAAATGAGCATTACGTACATTCACATTTGTTGCTTGTTTAAGTAATTTTTCTAACGTTTACGAAATAAGAAATGTAATTCTTGTTATGTTTTGTGTCTTGATGCAATCTACTAGAGCGAGGATTCTCAAAGTAGTCCATATTGAAATCGATTTCCCTACATACACGAAAACTAATTTTGGGGGTTGCAAAGATCTACAAATCGACCTCTATTAATTAACGCAAGTTATAATTTTAAATTAAACCGTGGAGATTTAAGGCTACAACTCACCAATATTAAACCAGATTTTGCAAGTTGAAATTCAATAGGTTTTCCATTAGGCACATTATTTTTCATGTTTACAGTCCAATTTTAATGTGTATAAACAAAAACTATTATTTTTGCTCGCCACACCCTACCGCCGTTATTTGCCGGACAAACAGATAGTTTTTTTTTATTATTTGACTACAGGGGTCTGAGGCATCAGTTAATTTTAGTAAAGGGGTATGTTATCCAATTTAGTTTGGAATCCCTGTTCTAGAGTATTTTACAATTAGCGAAATAATTGTATTTCACCTGTAATTTTAGTTCAGGATTTTTTGTTACTGATATTTCATACACTGTGTGTATTCAAGTTAATACTGCTATTTTGTAAGTTTATAACTGTTGTCACTTGCGTGGTAAATGATTGATTTATTTTACACTTTAGGTTTTATACGGTGGCAAAAGTTTTTGTAAATTACGGGTATCTTAAAATGACTTATCTGTTTTCGAATGGGAAATATCAATGATTCGTAAAAAAGGGAAATTACATTTTTTAAAATAATACGATTTAAGTTCAAATACTCACCATATTTAAAAGATAAAACTGCAGCTACTAAAAATGTTATCACTGAGGAGCGTTTTATTAAACTCATTGTAAGTTATTTCAATAGATATGCGTTGCTTAGTTTCACTAGGGCACTGAAGGTTCTGAATTAAGATGGTATTGTGGAAACATAATTTGATTACAGAGTCTTGTGATCCAGTTGGAAGCTATGTTTGTACTTGGTTTCATCGTATGCGACGTTATAAACAAGCTGTGTCCTACGGTTTCACCCATGATAAAAGTATAAATACTAGGAACATAGTCATGTTGTTTTTTGCGGAGAACTCTAATTATTTTTCTAAAATGAAAGTAGCCTAAGTTTCTCCCTATAACATCAACTAACTCCTAATTAAGGTCCAGTCAGTCCTTTCGGAGATTAGCTGGAATAAGCAGACAGAGAGACACATCCATACAATGATGAAAACCGTAGAGATCTGCGTAACATGAAGTGTTCCTCATCAGAATCGGAGAATCATAATCCCAGGCACCTCATATGAAAGTTATGTGCGTTTAATGAATTATTTAACGATAAAGGGGAAAAAAAACGTGAGGGAATCTACACGGCTGGAAGTTATTTAACACACACCTTTTGTTAAGTCTAACACCTTCCACATGACCAGTGCGGTTGATTATGACCTAAGCCCCTCTTACTCTGATACCAGCAATAGGATAATGATAAGTTGACGACGATTTTATAAGTGTTTTTTTTCTTACTTCAGTCAAAGATCTCTAACCCCTTACACGTGTCTCAAAATAAGGATAATACATTCTATTTCAACGCTATTTTCCACGTAATTGAGTACCTGATTTTCGAAAATTCGTCACGCCTCTCCCAAAACTTGCCAAGTCATTACAGCTCACTCGATCGCTTAGTCACCTTTTCAAAGAATTTGGTAATAATAAGTAGTTCAATTTCTAGTTCCTTATTTGGACTTTAATTTTTTTACGGCTATTGAGTCACTTGGCGTTTATGTCTGATGTTATAAATATAGAGTCATAATTTGAAGAGAAAATAATTTTAAATTCTGTAGGACTCCGGTTACTCTGAAGGACTCCTTTAATGTTAGACTCTGAAGGGACCACGCCCACACTTGTTTGTGTCTAATTTTTTTTTATATAACATTGGAGTAGCAGACGAGCATGCAGTCCACCTGATGGTAAGTGGCTACTGCCGCCCATGGACATCTGTAATCAACCACAGATAGGATTAGATATTCCTAAGCTGGAAAGCCTCGGAAAAGTCTGTCTCCCATACCACGCCCTTCAAAACGGAACACAGCAATGCCTAACACTGCTTTTATTAGGAAGAAATAGGTGTGGCGGTGGTGCCGCCGGAGTGGAACCACAAAGGGTTCTACCACCTTCATAGTAGACACTTAATAAATGTTACTATATTCTGCTTTGCATGCTGTGGACAAGAGAGACACCGAGGCTTTCCAACTTAGATCTCAGAGGTAGCGGCGCATCTTTGGCCGACCTTAGGTAGGAATCTAAACTTAACTGTGGTTCTAAACATGTTCCTGGGCTGCAGTACTCACTTATCATCAGGTCGACATGCTCGTCCGTTACTCCCATATTATAAAAAAAAAAACAATTACGAATACACTAGTGAAAAATGATGATGTTTCAGTGTCAGAATGTAGCTGTCTAAGAGCATACACAGCTCGTCAATATCTAAAATTATAATTCAATTTATCCTCGCTCCTACAGGAGTAAGGGCTTACAATATCAATGCTGCACTCTAACTAAAGCCATAGAAAATACTCCATCATACACATCTCCATTTATGTTCTCGAGTGTAACATGAACCTAATAGCCTTGATTAAAATATTCAAAATCTAAAATCTAAAGGTATAATTCAAATTATCTTCGCTCCTACAGGAATGAGGTCTTACTATATCAATGCTGCACTGTAACTAAAGCCATAGATAAACTCTCACACACACAGCGCCCTCTATGTTCCCAAGTGTAACATAGTAACCTCATAGCCTCGATTAATATTAAGCTGATTACTTAGCAGTGCTCAATAATGTCAAAATATTTAAAATATCTGTCTGATTTAAAAGTAGCTTATATCATTCTTTCTTATCGTTTAATTATTCACAAGTTTAATTTTAGATTGTAAGTTTTGGATTTGCGAAATATTAAAAACGGGTTTCATGTTTTCGTAACATGCAAAATAAGCATTTAGTTTTATAATGCATTTACTTAATGACACTGATTGACACTGTATTTTTATATATTTGTGTAAATTGCCATGGGCACAAAGGACTACACGAATATTTGGTCCCAGAACAAACATTTACCGATCTATCCGAGAAAAGGTTTAAATCTACTATAAAATTAACTTTATGTAAAAAAGCTTATTATAATGTAAATCCGTACTTAAATGATAAATCCGCATGGTATAACAACTCCAGCTCCAACATCAATAATTAATTGTATGTACCACTATGTAAAATTGTATATTATTTCCCCTTTAAAAGATGCAAATTTGCACACGTATGGAGTTTCTTGCGCCGCTTCTTCTCCATAGCGAAACACCTTCCGAAGCGGTGGTAGGTTGTTGACTTTCAAAAAGTATTCTATATGAACCAATTTTGAATAAAAGAGGTTTGAATTTGAATTTGATTTTACATTAATAATTTAGATGTCTGTTTAGAGGTCGAATAAGGAATCCTCTGCTTGTTAGATGGGAATGGGAGAGGGTCCACGAGTCATTCAATGTTTGTTAAATAAAATAAGGTAGTGTCAGTTTAGTAGTACGAATTACTCGCATGCTTAAAATCCGGGCTTGAAACCCTGGAATTTGCTTTTTCAATATGATGTGCTTATAAGAATTTAATTACCCGATTTTAAAGCTAGGAAATACATCAGGAAGCCTCTACTAGGACTACTAAGAAAATCTATAAAAAAATGCAAAGATGTAAGAAGTCTGCAAGACCGCACTTAGCTTGTCTGATTAAATATGGCTTAAATCCTTCTCACTCTCAGAGGGGACTCGTGCCCAGCAGTGAAACATGAATGACTTACTTAGATAGTGAATTATAATATATCTCCTTCTTTTCTTTTATATATAAATGTATATAACTCAAAGGTGACTGACTGACATAGTGATCTATCAACGCACAGCCCAAACCACTAGATGGATCGGGCTGAAATTTGGCATGCAAGTCGATGTTATGACGTAGGCATCCGCTAAGAAAGGATTTTGATCAATTTTACCCCCAAGGGGATAAAATAGGGGATGAAAATATTACTTCGTAACGCGAGCGAAGCCGCGGGCAAAAGCTCGTGTGATTATATTATTTAATAGTAATAGACCTATTTGTGGTTCGACTCCGAAGGTACCATTGCCACACCTGTTTCTATGTTAAGCTTTACTGTGTTTCGCCTGAAAGGGTGTGGTAAGGAAGACATATTAATCCGAGGCGTTTTAACTACAGGTAGGAATGCAATCTTATCTGAGATTAATAACGGATGTCCACAGTATGTGTTTTAGTTTCGAAGTTAGCACATTCCTACCCTATCAAGATCCCACGGAAGCACGCGTTACGAGATCATAACAAAATCCTACGGTTTATTGGCGTCGTAATGTTATTACAGTGAAAGTGTAATCACGGCTTAATTAGCTTCTGATGCGTACGTAATGTAATGGGGAATATGTACTTATAATAAGCAGTAGACCAGTACTTAAAGTTCTAGGACTTATAATTTTTCTTGTGTATCTTTGAGCTCCAAGTTGTTCTCAAAGTTTTTTAACTTCACCTACAGCAATATGAAGCTTTGTTCTGCTTCAAAGGGTAATGCTCTCATTAGACATCTCGACTTAGTCTTGAAGAAAGTCTAGAAAGACTTGATTCATGAGACATGTCCAATTGTCCGTGGGTTGTTGACTTACTATCGGTGACGCTTTATGCTAATTCGACATGGAATTAATATATGGGATTTCATTTTAATTACATCACAAATAAATACATTAGATAAAAAAGAAATAAGATGGTAACAAGCTGGGTTAATGGACAAAATATTTTAAATACAAGTGCAGGTTTAAAACCTGTAATTAATTTAAAGTTGATTACAATAAGTTAATGATTACAAGTAGTAGTTTAAATTGAAATAAGTGATTTGTTTGTGTATTGTATACTTTAAACTCGTATTATTTATATTTAGAGATATTCGGATAAAATTCAGGTTACTTTCACTTTTTGACTTACGAAATCTGTTGCCGTTGGCCACAATTTTCAATTGCAACTGTATTTACCATATGAACAAATATGTCGGTTATGTTCAAAGATGAGAGTAGAGGTTTGATATACCCGTGGCCCAAAGTAAAAATTATTACTAAAGTTACGTATTTTACAAAAGATCTACTTTCATACTATTTTTATATGTATGAAATACGATAAAAATATAATCAAACAGAGCTGTATCTAAATCTACGACCGATATTGAAATTACTCCAATCTTTTTGAGTTTGGGAAAAAGGAAACAAAACACAAACAGTTCAAACTCTTAATCTTCTTCCAAACACAACAAGCACTTAATCTTCATCTTAAATCACAATCTATGTTTTAATTTGTTTAAACATTGACCAAACCGAGAATCAAACCCAGACTGGCAAGACAATGACCAACGGTGATCATTAATAAACATCGAAAAGCTTACGGCAGCTTAGCTTACATTTACATAATTAAATCCGAAACGCGGTTCCCGCATTACGAAATTGGAACGATGCGTGTCAAGACACTGTAAGCTGTAGTTACATTACGAGTGCGTTCTACGGATTAACGTGTAGCTCAAAAAATACGCATTACTCATATTTCGACGAAAGTCCTTCAAACTCAATAATAATGGTCTTTCTAATGTTGCTTTCTGCACGTTTAAACTGTAAAATTAATTTAGTATCTTCTTCGGTATCTTTTTATAAAACATATACGAGTATGTACTTGTAAAACTGTTAATAAAGTGGTGGTAGTTTAGTTAAGTTGTAAGATATAATGTGTTGGATATTTTTGAAATGCCTATTAGGTGAGAACTAATGAGACTATTAGGGACCGATGGATTACTTATTGTGCTTTCCGAAGTATAGAAGTCACACAACAATCAATAATTAAGACGCGATTCGCGTAATAATATTTTTATTATTTTATTAAAAATAACGCACAACAATTTGTTGTATGTTACGTAGAAAATTCACGGAAATTAATACTAAGTATTACGGTATCGGGTTACGCAACTCACGCGCATCTCTAACTCGTACGGCTCGTTGCGCTCTGTGCTCGAGATCTAAAGCACTGGAAGAGATATTCCATTTTCATTTTAAAAGCTTTCATTTTCGTGCAAGTGTTTGGTATAATGAATTCATTGTTTTTAAGAATCCGTTTTGGGTTTTTAACTTACTCAAAGTAGTCGGTGTGAGGATATGGTAGAAAAAAATATATTTGAAAAAAATATAAATGTGCGTACCTCGTGTAGACGTGGGGTATCTTTCTGTACATTTATACACACATACACTGAAGCAGTGGTTTTTCTTATTCATTCCTCTTTGGCAATTACTGAATATCGGCATGACATAGTATTACTTTCTCTTTCACTATGGATATCCAAGTAACAAAATCTAAGAGACGAGTATGAATGTCCTATTGCAATGTTATTAACCAATACGCACATTCAAATTCCATGGCTACTGTAAAAAACATTTTTCTCGAAAGTTATTTCCATAATACAAGTGCAATAGTGGACTGCGATGAACTAACAGAACATACTCCTTCGTTTCTTGATTATATAAATACACTTTTACTAAAAATAAATACATGCGAACAGAGTATCTTCGCCGTTATAGAAGTCGGTAAAAAACTAACCTAAATTAAATTACGCTCAACTCCATCATCCTAGTACGTTCAAACGCCATCCAGTTGACAACAAAAAACTATATCTTCGTGTATTTTTATCTCCGCTTGTAAGATTCGCAAGCGGGTCAAGTTTACTTCATAACGAGGTATATTTGGGTCCGCAAACTTTCCGACTTGTCGGTTCTTTTGTTATGATACCCATTGTTTACGTTATCTTTTGAATGCGGTATATCTTGCCAATCTTTTAACACAGTTGCGTTACATGCAGTTTTTGTTTTAATTTTGAAGTCATGTTGGTATGGGAACGATTTATGCAATTTTTGATACTGAAAACAGTATAATGAGTAAGTGTATTAGATTTTAAAAACATACTAATTAATTTATTTGACTGTTTGTGGTTTGAGTTGAAAACAGTCGGATTTAAGATGAAATTGAGTTTAATTAGTATTTTAATATCGTAATAATATTTTGACAAAATACTTTTTCATATGATAATTATGAAAGCTTACGCAATAATTGTGAGATTTATAATTTTAATATTCTCGTATGAGTATATAATGAAACTTGACTTTAGTATATTTCCAAAATATAAAATAATAACTAAACTTCGCTGAAATAATTATTAAATAGGGTATGTTATATACTTTATTTAATCTTAATATAAATAATGTTATCAACAATTTATATAATAGTTTATGTTCTGGAAGTATCTTGTAAAATTCACATCGTTTCCGTCTTATTATGGGAACTGCGTCCGGAAGTGACTATTATTTCTTTGCGTTAGTCGGGAAAAATGTCAGGCTGACATTCGTCTTGTAGGTGATTTCCGGCACATAGTATTGCTCTAAAGACTTATTGGTTAGATTATATATAATGTATTTGTTATTGGTAATAATTAATCTTTTAGTATTTTAGTTTTTATAAGTAATCATTCATTGGCGGATACAGGGTTTTCACTTGGGGGCTTGATTTTATGTTCTCCATTGGAATAGATGTATGACTTATGATGGATGATGCAGGTTTTCAAATCCATGTTTAATTCACTTTTTATATTTGTCCAGATATTCTCCATTACTATGAATACCCTGTAAATACTTGAATACCCTGACTGAATGTTCATATCCTATGAATACCCTGTAAATACATACACCCAAACAACTACACTCTTCTTGCTCTTCACACAGTAATTCACACTTTCAACCAAGCAACTTTCATGCTCACAGCGATTACAATTGACCACGGCTTTATTCTCTCCAATAGTAACGTCTAAATAAATTAATTAAAGTCCCTAGTTGCGGCGGTTTCCGACAACAGTATCAATCGGGAGCAGACTTCCGCGTACCGCTTTCTCTCCGGCGCGGCTCTTCGCTGCATCGATACGCTTCGCTTTGTTATTGATTGCGGATTCTAAATGGGATTCGATTAACATTCAAATCTATATGTTTTACTTACGGTTCATTTTACTAAGCGATATTGAATATTCATTTGATAATAACAATTTACTCTAAAAGATCTTTAAATCATTCGTTGCGTTCATGTATCAAATCAAAAAATGAAGACACAGATTCGAACCCAATTTTTAATTCATTGTTCAAATATCAGCCTTGATGGAAATTGAACTTAGATCTTTCTCTGTGACTACGTATGGTGACAATTGCGTTATGCGCCGTGAATTATACGTTATTAGAAATTACAACTGAGAAAAAAGGAGTAAATCCATTTTAAGATTACCTTTAAAATGAACACATTTTAAGGCAGTCTTATATTTCAATACGACGATAGACCACTCAATATAATATTATCTACTATTTATTACATTAAAATCGTGTTATCATAATTTTGGTGATTTCTCATTGCCTACATTTGAATGAAAACATCTTAGAGAAATCTTGAGGACTACGTCATGTCTTGGGATAATATAATTTCATCAAACTTGCTAACTAAGCTAAATATTTCCAACAGGATTCCACGAAGCTATCGGCGAGACGATAGCGCTATCCGTGGCCTCTCCTCGCCACCTCCAGACCCTGGGTCTGGTCCAGCGCTCCGTGGATGACACAGCCCACGACATCAATTTCCTCTTCACCCAAGCCATGGACAAGCTGGCCTTCTTGCCGTTCGCACTGGTGATGGACAGATGGCGCTGGGACATCTTCGCTGGTGAAGTGAGGAAGGAGCAGTACAACTGTCATTGGTGGAGGCTTAGGTAAGTTTGATTTTGTTTGGCTGATCAATCTTATCTTCTGATTATCTGAGTGCTGGTCATGGCTACTTAGAAGTAAAGTCTGCTCTAAGGAGTAAAATTACTAGGTATGAGTGATATTCTGAGTATGTGATTATGATCATGATCTGAAGGTGGAACCCCAAGACGCACCTTTGATATTTCAATGTTAATTATCACTTCCTTAAAAGGCGCATGAAATGTTGAGGAAATATATATGTATGGTTAGCGTGGTGGATTATGGCCTAAACCACTGTTATGTGGAGAGGAGACCTGTGCAGTGCAGTGAGACTCCAGTATTGGGACATCAATGGGTTGAACGACCACGTTCGGGTCACAGTTAAAAAGTAAATAAGAGATTAATTTATAATGTTCTAACAAGAACGCAGTAGCGCTTAAATCTACTGGACCTACCAAGGTAGAAAAAATCATAGAAATAAATTTAAAATAAAGTTAGAGGGTGATATAACAATAAATTTATTACTACGACGGCTATACACTTCTTCTAAGCAGCTGATTATCAAAATACATACGATGCGATCACAGTTATTAGATAACGCCAATTATAACGTAACGTAACGCTCCGGCGGGTACGTACTAGGTCACTGATCGTTACTTCATTCTCTGGGTAATTAGGTATCGAGAATATTAACCAGCGAGACTCCCTCGTGTGTCTGGAATACCACCAGTACTCTTACTGAGGATGCGCTAGCTTTGAATTTCATGCAGGAGATTGGTTTACTGTGCCCTTTTGTTCTTTGTTAGTTCTATTTTCATTCGTTTTTTCTATTTCATTCTACCGGTACAAATGCAGTAAAATGAGGGGTTAGGGCAGTTTGTTATTCGGATTTCTTTTTATTTTAATTTATCTGATTTGTGCAAGTTTATTTATGTATTAATTTATACATTTTTTGTTACTTTCATAATGAAATAAAAAAAAAGCATTTTGGTTTTGGGTCAAAATGATAATCATCCATTTACACAAAAAAGATCGTAATCTTATTCATGTAGTAACCCAAAAAGTAAAAGCATGTTAAGTAATATTTACAAATAAACATACCACTTAAATTGGAGCATCGCTTAACCTCTAAATACTTTCACAACGTACCGTGGTTTGTCTGGGGTTAACACACGGCCTTGACTGCGGCTAACGGGTTCCGTTGAAAGCAAAAGTTGTACCGTACGCGGGATATGATACTATGTCACTCTCACTCATGGGAATAGGTCATACTTTGCTGCCGTCAGGACCGCGGACGAGTGCTAATAGCGTATCCGTGCTCTCGACAAAAGGCGTCCAGAGGAACAGCGTCGGGTTTTAGCCGGTAGGAGTCCGGCCGATATCCTCTCCGTTGCCCCCACAGTTGAAAGGAACCCATGAAGGGTTTCCCCACAAGAACAGATCATACTTTGCTGAAAACCCGTCACGAATAGGAACACTTGGTTGATTCTAGGTACGTTCTCTCAGAATAGGATGGAACCTGACCATTTCTTTAATATCGCATGATATACAACTATGCTGAAAAGGGGCAAGTTGTCTTTAAATACTTTTAAGAACTTTACAGACTACGGTGCTCTTATTGTTTGTTTTTTTTCCTAGTTTTATATGTGGTAGAAATCTCAAAAATATTTCTGCACGTTTTAAGCACTGTCACTCTATTTATGCCTTATTACAACAGTATACCACAACTTTGATCTACTTTGAAGGGTATTATAACGTCTTATATAATATCCAAATATGTGCGTATTGTGGTCTTAGCTGTAATTTAGAAAATAACGCATTTAGATAGCACTTTTTGTTATATTTTGTGGTTGGATACAGTAATACAAATGTTCATTCCATGTTAGCATGTTAGCTGTTTCTTTAAAAACGAAGTAGAATGAAACTAGAAGCCAGTAAGTTAACTAGTTTACCAAGTTCAAGAGTCACGGATGATTTTAAAGAAGTATGTACTTATCGGTCTATTTAGCTTAAAGATACATATTCATTGGTTGTTGTACAAATATATACGATGTTTAATGTCCGTGTAAACGGTTCTCACGGAAATCCTTGCCTATCCATATTCAGCAGCTGAAATTGTTGTTTTAATCAGGGTTGCCAGTTGAAATATCTTCGGAACTGAAAAAGTTAATGATGAATAATTTATTGTTAAGTACTTAATAACGCTACATAAATAAATTCCATTTAAACTTACAATGTAAGAAGTAATACTTACTAAATGGTTGTTCATTAGTACTTAAAATATGTAATCAGAATTTTTTACGAATTTTACTTACATTAAGATATAATACTACTACTATACATATAAGTTACGTCCGAGGAAGAAAGTCCGAGGGGACTGTTATTCAAAATATTTAGTAAATGAACAGGCCTTCGTAAGGTAATATTTATTTCATTTCGTAAAACTACCTTCAAAATCGATTCAGATTTTCCCAAGGTTAGTTCGTATAGACAAACATATAATCACATACAATATACATACTTGTTATGTAACTGCAAAATATCTTAAATATAGTCGGTAATCATGAATTTAATAATTTTTATCGAGTAGACAAAAAATGTTTACATAAAATATAAAACAGAATAATATGTGTGTATCGATATCGAATAATGTATTTTAACAAAATTGTAACAGTATCTGAAGTATCCCATCCCTAATTCTAATGTTTGTATTTCTCGACAATCTATTACCATTTACCGCGTACCATGTAGTGCATATTTAATGGTACTCGTAACGTTACGCAATACAAATTCGAGTGCGGATTGACCAACCGGCCCGATTTCGCGAACTTCACATGCACATACAGAATTACGTTACCGTTACCGGCGGATTAGAATTTTGGATAACGTAACCTTGTTTGCGATTTGAGACAGATTTCTGTTTTGTTGTGTTATGATTTGGTTGTGAATGAAGTGTTGCTACTGAAGAATAATACTGTCCTTTTCTTATTTCTAAATTTTGTGAGCCTAGAGTTGATTTATAGGTGTAACTATTCAGTAAGCTCACCAAAATTTGTTTGGTGTGTCTTTAAACTTTTATTTATAGGTAGACATAAGTATATAGGTAGACATAATAGGGGAGGGTATTAATGGTGATTACTCTCTGCCATTGTTAAATTAGTTGAGTCTAATGAATATGCTGAAATCACAGACTTTGATTTTTTGCTATGATATGCAATATTCATGACTAAAGCAGTCTTAAATTGTTCCAATACTTTAAGTCACAACTTTTTATGTTAGGTTTACTGGTAGATTTTTTAATATCAAATAAAGCGGCGCATATGTATGAGACTTTACCACAATATCACTGCATTGTTAGTTCAAAGACGATTGACATCTGTGGCTCAAAATAAATATATTAATGTAAAACAAATTACAAAAGGAAATACTAATTCAGTTGTTTGTTAACAGGGAGAAATACCAAGGTATCAAGCCCCCTGTACTCCGGTCAGAGTTGGATTTCGATCCTGGCTCCAAGTACCACGTGCCAGCCAACATCCCCTACATAAGGTAAGTTTATGCTTTAGATTCGCCAATGAAGGGCAATTGCAGGTATGACAATTATCCAAGTACAAGTGTGTACGGCTATCGTCTAGCCGGCTATGGAGTAGAATAAACCATGAAAAAATAGATATTTGAAACTTTATGAGACTCTGAGATCTACATAAGCCCGTCGATTCCCCAAGAGAGATGTTTAGGCTCTTGCAGTAACAAACAATGTCGTCCCTATATAAATAAAGAGCTTTTGCCCGCGGCTTCGCTCGCGTTACGAAATAATATTTTCATCCCCTATTTATCTTCTT
This sequence comes from Epargyreus clarus clarus, assembly GCA_014595695.2. Classification (NCBI taxonomy): domain Eukaryota; kingdom Metazoa; phylum Arthropoda; class Insecta; order Lepidoptera; family Hesperiidae; genus Epargyreus; species Epargyreus clarus. The sequence goes on along the minus strand of JACTTY020000059.1, from coordinate 873,369 downwards.
GGGGGTAGAATTGATCAAAATCCTTTCTAGGCGGATGCCTACGTCATAACATCTACCTGCATGCCAAATTTCAGCCCGATCCGTCTAGTGATTTGGGCTGTGCGTTGATAGATCACTATGTCAGTCAGTCACCTTTGAGTTATATTTATTTAGATAAATGTCATTTCCCACCAAAAATTACATTACATTAAACACTACAACAATTGTCTTCGTCATCAGTTAAAATGACGGTCAATTTCAAAATGTTGTAAGTGTCATAACCCTTGATACTCGCAAGAGTTACGGTGTTCAAAATGTTTACAATTGCTTGGACTCTGGCTTATGATGACTTAACGTTTTGTTACAAAGCGCACTTAGTATATTTCTGCTTGGCATTTTTGATGCAACCTTTTGTTTGGATATATGACTTATTATTTAACAACAACTTGCTTATATGTCATATTAATTGATATATATTTGTTGTTCTTTAATTGTTACGTAATTGTTGAACTTTAATTGTTTTTGTTTTTTTCTTTTTAATTGTCGACTGTCACCTACTGCGATTTGTCATTTGTCATATTTTATTAGATTTTACTTAATGCGTAATTATATAATTTCTGAAATTTAATTGTTATTTCATAACATGTAATTAATTGCTATATTATTGTTCCTCATTTGTTAGCTTTTGTTGTTCCTTAATACACGACGATACAAACTAAAAAAACTCTTAAGTAACAAGTTGATTGAATTGAATTGAATTATCAATTAAAAGGAATTTACCATTAGACCAAAATGGCAAATTTAAAGACTTTTGGTGTAGTTTATCTACGGTGAGCATTTTTGAGTGTTTCTACAATCTTACTGACTTTGAGGAATGATACTTGCTTTACTGGAATATACTTTGATATAACGTTCCGGTTTTAACAGGAAGAACTTAGCTTATGGTGTTGTGGAATGATCGTAAAATTATGCAGCAGTGTAATGGACTTGTGAAACATCTTTTACATTTTACGAAGGAATAAACTTAAATGAAGTCTAGTCTCTATAAATTATCAACAGATAAAGAATATAAATGTGACTTCAATAGATCAAATTGATTTTAATTATAAGATATTAAATGCTTAAAATTCATTATCGTTATGTACCTATAGATACGTTGGCAAATGCAATTTATTTTTTATGTTTATAGACACGTTACACAAGAAACCTTTCATACTTATTTTCACACATTTTAACTGTGTCATATACGCTACGATCACAGATAAAGATAACTGCACAGTGAACATATATCCAAGATATCGTAATCGTAATTATAATGTGTACGCAGTTATTTGAAGGCGTTATGCATTACGTTACTCAATGTTACACTTCGGATAATCCTGTTCTGTATGCTATATTTGGTGCCCATTTATGACAGTTATTTTTATGTAATGTAAGCAACAAACGATCGTGCAGAATGTTAATGTTGAGTGATAACTTCCACTCATGAATAACCTGTCTCACTACACCATTAAACCAAGTTTTCAGTTGTTATAAGGCAAAAATAGGTGTGGTCAGCGCGAAAGCATGAAGATTGTCTAGATTTCATCATATAAAATGTAGTCATATGACAAAGAAGGCATATTATATCATACGGGTAACACTTAACTATGTTTAAGTTCACCTAATTAATTCGGGAAGTTATTCGCACAACCATTAAAATACCTATAGTTCAACCGGTTACCAGAATAGCGTATTCTCGGTAACCAACTCGGATTAACCATCTAGTTTATAACACATTACGTAAAATTATGTAACCGTTATAGTAATACACAGATTTCGAAACCGCTTCGCAATGAATAATGTGATATTAATAAGTTATTGCTGGCCTGTTTGTCTTATATAGTATGCTTATTTGCAACTGTAACGAAATAACGTGTTAGTGGACCCGATTGGGGAGGTAACCAGTTGTGAAGTTTTTGTTACGGTTACAAGCAGTTATTTAGTTTCAAGACGTCGGTACTGTGATACATAAAGTAAAAAATATTGATAAAGCTTTTCATTTTTTAAGTAATATCTTGACTAAAAAGTACGAAATGTATGTTTATTTATGTTGTATGTATGTTAATTTTTATAACAAATTTCTATGTGTATCCTATGACAAATGTATACAGTGGAACTTTAAATTATCTCTTTTTTTTCAAATTCCGCTAAAAAGGAAGAACTTACCTACCTCGGAACAATGCATTGATGAACTCTTGTAGCACTGAACGCCGATTTCGTTTGCGAGAGTTTGAGATATGTTTATCTTTTTTGCTTCAGCCTTGCCTTCAGGCACAAAGGCAGAAAATAACTTATAAGCTGAATAAGTAGTTTTCTCTACTAAATGACGTAGAATATCACTAAAATTACACATATTCTAAGTTTAACTTGACTTAGGGATTCCGAACCTGTAATATAGAGTTAGTATGTATTTTATTTTATGGTAATTGACTAGTGGCACCCATGGAAATCTATAATCAAACTTAATAAGATTAGAGTACAACCTGAGGTCGGCGGTCGGCAGACTAAATTGGACTAAACTAAATAGGAAACAACCCTTACAACACTTTACAAACCAAGTATTTTTGTAGTGGTGTTGCCTCCTGAGTAAAACAACAAAGCGTTCTATTATCTTCACATATATAATGTACTGATAGGGAACTCACAGTGTTTGAGCCCGACTCGTCCACAAAGGGTTCTACCATATCCACATATATAATGTACTGATACGGAACCCTCAGTGCTCAAGCCCGACTCGGTCTTAACCAGTGATTTACATAGACTGACGTATGACGGCCCACTTACTATAATTTGCACATAATTTCATCCTAGATTTCAATTTCAAGTTATCTGATTAATTGCATCGTGGTGTGTTGTGATGTAAATACTATGTTGTAAATTAAGTAGGTAGATATTTATTTCATCTCAGGAATGAATTAGTTAATATGATCAAAATGAATTACATAAGAAATTGTTTTAAATTAAGACATATTTTTTGCAATATTACAGAATAACAGATCTGTATTATTTACTTACAAATTAAGACAGTTGTGGTATTAATAATTAAATTATTAAGCCACATTCTAGAGTTAAAACGCCATAAAAATCTTTATTTCGTTCTTAATACCTTCATTAACTTTATAACCTAATAATTATAATATTACTTCATATTTACATAACAATATTGAAACTTGTTTTGTGTAATTTTGATTTATCTTAAAACAAATGTTTATTATTATTGTAATAAATGTTATATTTTATATCACATTTCATTCGGTTGTGGGTTTGTCAGTGTATTATGAGTACCAATAAAAGCTTTCTAATTATGTAAAGTTTCAAATCACACCTATTACATGGCATGACTCTATTATTACGGAGAAAACTGGTTGATCCATAACCAGTAAAACTATGAGATGTTTTGAATAAAAGATGTAGTAACGTACAAAATTTGTATATTTTAATACTTTCGGTATTATCTATTTTTTCATTTTATTTTAACGATCGTTCTAGTCGTAAAAATAAAACAATACTTATATGAGAACTAAACACAAGACAACATTTAAAGCTAAAAAAGAAAACAAGAGATCAGTACTATTAGTGGTGGATGTCGTGGCCTTCGTAGCCTCCGTAGTGGCCCTCGAACCCTCCGTGACCTTCGAAACCTCCGTGGCCTCCGAAACCACCGTGGCCTTCCAAACTTTCAGAGCCACCGTAACTTTCTAGGCCACCGTAGCCTTCGTGGGAAACCTCGTGCTTCTCTTCGTGGATGATTGGCACGGGGACCTTGACTGGGTAAGGAACATGCTTCTCCACTGGGTAGGGCACATGCTTCTCAATGTGTACTGGGTAAGGCTTGTCGACTGGGATGTGCACGGGGATAGGGACCTTCTTCTCCACTGGGTAAGGGATGACCTTCTCGACGGGGTAAGGCGCTGGTACGTGCACCTTGACTGGGTAGGGCACTGGCTTCTCAACGTGCACGGGCACGGGGTTGTCAACGTGCACCTTCACGGGGTAGGGCACTTTTTTCTCCACTGGGTAAGGTACGGGCTTCTCCACATGCACTGGGACGGGCTTCTCTACATGGACTGGCACTGGGTTGTCGACGGGCACTTTGACGGGGTAGTGGATGATCTTCTCGACTGGGTAGGGTACGTGCACTTTCACGGGCACCTTGACGGGGAAGTGGACGGTCTTCTCCACTGGGTAGGGGTGGGGCACGGGCACCTTCACTGGGACGGGGATGTGCTTCTCCACTGGGTATGGCACATTTTCGTACACCTTTACTGGAACGGGCCTGTCGACGTGCACTTTGACTGGCACGGGTACCTCCTTCTCTACGGGGTAGGGCTTAGGGATATATTCTGGTACTTTGATGGTCTCCTTGACGGGGAAGTGCACAGTCTTGACGACGGGATACGGGTGTGGTACGTGCACCTTCACGGGGTAGGGGATGTGCTTCTCCACTGGCACGGGGATGTGTTTCTCTACTGGGTATGGCACGTGAACCTTCTTTATGACGGTGATGGTCTTTTCGTGTACATGGTGGCCGTGGTCTCCTCCGAAGTCTCCGCCGTAGCCTCCATGGTCCCCGAAGCCCCCGTGGTGTCCGTAGAACTCAGTGAGTCCCCTCTTGTCTTGTTTTTTAGACTCTTCAACCGGTTTCTCTTCAGCCTTTGTGTCCTTCTCTGCCTTTTCCTCTGCCGTGGCCAGGCTTATAGCCACGGCCAGGATTAAGGAAGACCTCTGCAAGTAAAAGAAATAGGATTACATTTAGTTTTGAAACTTACGAACTAGTACATTTTTTTGTACTAGCTTCATGCTTGAGATTATAAAATTAGTAAAAAAGGATGATTTCAGCTTGGAAATACCGTTGTATCAATTATAAATTGAAATTGTTTAGATAACTAAACTTAAACGTATTAACACGTAAAGAACAAAGTTTGCACAATAGCTGGCAGGTCTTTCTCCTTTAGTTTTAAATTAAACTAATTTGGTATTCAAGGAATTATTAGCACTGATTTTTTACTTTTTATTTTCCACTTTAATTTCACGTCACAAAAAGCGTACTAACCAATAGTTTCATGTTCGCCTTGCTTGGTCTGAGCGAAGACAGCGGAGTGTGGTGTCTCCCACACGCCGGCCCGTTTTATACCAAATGTGGTTTCATAGATAATGTTCATACTTTCGCTCGCTCTCGTTACTGTGTGTTAATATGTTATATATATTTTTTGTTCCACAAAAGATGCGCCTTGCTCAAGCGTAATGAGCCGATCGGAGATCGATTAATTGGTGCGCTAATTATGTAGTTGCAAAAATTAGGATGTGTTGGAAGGTTTGAATGAATTGAAATTGAAGATAATTATCTAGATTATAGTATATATACTTACAACCGGTATTAATAATCAATCTGTCTAATGTTTTATCTATCGAATATGGACATCTGATACTGTACTGTAAGGAATATTTAACGTGTGGAAAACTTGACAGAAATTGACATATTTCGATCTTTGTGAGACAAAATTTGGATAGAGTTCGTACTAATAACGGGTTTTATTAAATGCATATACATTTTTTTATTATTGTTAAACTTAACGATTAGGTAGACGTGCTCTCTGATGGAAAGTAGTCAACGCCGCCTATGGACACCAGCAGAATCGCTGCTCGATTTGCAACACCAGAGGAGTCGCTAATTCATCGCCGGCTTTGTATGACAGCTCTTTTAGCACCTTTTTTGAAGATACCCATGTCATAGCGCTCCGGGAATACCTCAGGAGGAAGCTCATTCCACATCTTACGCGTTCGCGGCAAGAACGTATAGATACATAAATTGACTAAAAAGGTAAATAGATAACATTTATTGCATGTTAGTAATGTGGTTATTACTTTCATAACTCTATTAGCGTATCAAAAACTTGTTTAAAACTTAATCTTTGCTAGAAATGGTGTTAATTATGTCGCCGTTTATTCGATTAAATGATACTTATGATTATTTCCTCATTTTTCCATATAAGAGCTAATATTATCTAATCCTTAAGAATAAATTCTAACACGGATGAAAAGTGATAAACTACGAAATAATTTACTGTATGTCTAAGCCACTCTGATAGATATATCTATCTATACAAATAGACTCTAAATATTTAGCATACGATTAGTTGCAGTTTTTATAGAAAGATGGTTATAGAAATAACCCGAAAGGGACCGATGCAATAGTAATACAATTAATAACCTCAAGTACATTAATAATTCTTATATGTCTTATATATCAAGTCTTATATAGGGAAAAGTTTATAAGGATCTTTGTTATTTTACCTATGTAAGTAACCCAAAGATTTCTGCCTAATAACTGCAGTATTAAACGCTGCTGTGTTCTGGTTTGAAGGTTGTGGTAAGGGAGACATAAAAGGCGTAATCCTCAGGGGTAGCGGCGAATCTGTGGCCAATCTCAGGTCGGAATATACTCGTATAATCCCATCAGGGGTTGTTATAGATGTCCATAGGTGGTAGTAGCCACTTTCCATGAAGAGGTTACTCTTATATTATAAAAAAAAACCTGATCGTAAGAGGCCATTGTCCCCTAAGGACAGCATTGAATAGAAAATTACATTCGTATCTGGGGTTGGCTACAGTACCTCTAAGCACTAAGTTGGAACATCACGGAAAGTCTTTCTTACAATACCTATAACTAACATACATAACTATAATATAAGATTTTATCTAAAATTGGAACGTACTCTAGCTTCTGGATTAAATTTTTGCTTTGAATTTGGAATTGATACTATTTGATATGTTAAAGCTAAATTAGAAGAAGCATTTTTTTTTAATACCTGAGGGTCTACCACCATCTTTTAAAAACCATCATAGTTCGGGAAAGGTTTATTTCCTCCTTAAAACAGTAAAATATTCCGTTATACACAGTTGAACAAACTTAAACCCTTATTAATCTTTCGCTTATCCATTGTATAAAACCAACTGATATTGTCATATTTTGCTTAAAAAGTTAAATTTCGTGCAAAAAAAGGTAAAAGTATGATTATAATAATATTGTTTTAAGAAATGGTAGTAACCTCCTGATTTCGTTAGTTTTGTTAATTATATTAGTCGATAAGAAAGTATAAAATATAATCATAAAATAAAACAAAAGATATGTAAGTTAAAACTAACTGGTTAATTCATTCACCAGATATTCAGATAGTCTTAATTAACTCTACAACACTGGGAACTGCCAAATCGATGTAGGTAGGAAGTTGCGCAGCTTTTAAGTTCAGCTAGACAGTGCCAAAGCTTTTAAGCTCGAGAAAATCTATACAACCACTATTTTATGTAAGAGGTGAATGACTTGTGTTTGTTTGAATTGTTATACGAAATATACAAAGATTTATACTAGTAGTAGTAAAACCTGATTATTGTAGTTTTATGATGCTTAACAAAAGTTGAACAAAAAATGTATGCGAATTACTTTGGCGGCATCGCATGTGTGAATGACGGCATTTGTTAATTTGGATAAGACTCTAATGTAAAACAAACTAAAAGTTTAGTATAACTATGTTTATAAGAAATTATAAAAATAACAGGTGAAGACTAGATCTCTTTATTATGTTACTCTGGAACAGCTAAGTTTTAGTCTCATGAACTAACAAAGTATCTAAAACATACTTCCGATACACGTCACATTACACATTTTTTAAACCAGAGCCTTTATTAAAGGCGCATAAATTGGTATACATACGAGTACTTTCCTTATCCCTTGCTCTACAATTGTAGTATATTAAACTTACTTTAACCGCTCGAATTCGATCGGTTAAAGTTACTGTATTTGTCAACTTCCCTGTCTGTCAATTTCGACTAAAAATTGCGGTGACAGCGACACAAATGACGTTAATAACAAATCAATTGATGCAACACACAATTTTAACATTCCATTGCTACCGTCAAAGTTACTGTTATATTTAACTTTAACGCAAACTTTACACCGTAACTTATACCGGGCTTTCGATGCAACCCACCCTAAGATGGCTATAGCATTTGTCACATCTTTTTAATCCTCGAAAACAAATCACAGTCATTTTTGATACGTAACGTAACTGAAATACTGACTATTGTTTGTGATATTGAGAAAAAATACCGACAAATGCGATGTGTATAAATCGGAGTCGTTGAAAAAAATGGATAGGTGTGCGGGAGGTATAGCAGTAATGACTCTATCGTTGCATCTGCACGCTGGTGCAGTGCAATTTTTACATTACGACATGACTTGCGACTACGAGTACCCTTTATGTTTAAACGTACTATAATAAAGATCGTAAATTCTAAAAAAAACACAGGTAAATAAAGTAGTATTACTAAAAAAAAATAATCATTACGAATAAGTTACTTATTAAAATTTGAAATCTATTACCGTTCTTTAGGATATAATTTAAAGATAAAAGGACTCTTAAAATTAAGTTTTTGCGACATACGCGTTTTTCAGTTGACAGGTATATTGGAATTAAATTAGACGGTTTAGTGTTTCAATTTGTTTCAATTTTAAACCTAATGTTAGGTCATTCTTTCAATCACTAATCTATGAAAATTGACTGTTATTTTTATATTTAAATAGTTGATTTCTCAGAAAATCGTGATCGTATAGAGTGAATTTAAAACCTAACTAATGCCTGGCTTAAACGACATCAAAGAAAATTATTGTATGCAGTAAAAACTTTTATGTAAGAGTTTAACGACCTACATTCGTTCGCATTCCAAGATTATGTGTTATGCAGTAATATGTATCATTATACATACTGACCTATATATGAGATAATTGTAAATAGATATTGCGAATACGCCGCCGGTTTTCATCTCTTTTTGGTCAACATGACAACAGGGACAAGGTCTTTAGGGGTCCTAGCGCATTACACATTACACTTATCAGATAGGCTGCATGCACGTTGCTACATCAATTTTACTAAAAAAAAAGGATTATGTCCATTGTCCATAGTCCATCACACTGACACATGCGTGTACACTTCATTAAAAAATTATGTAGCGTCAGAGTTCTACATAATTTTTACGTTACGTTTCTCCACGTGTCTAACTTACGAGTGCTAATTAATTTGCAACTAAGATTAATCAAAGTTGTTACATCAATTTGAGCAGTTTTCAATCCAACTCATTAGCATAGTGTTACGTTGTAACACACATTTGCGTGAAATTATCTTGTTAGTTTTGATAGCATCAACAATAATTGTAGATCTTTAAGTTTGTTAGTTTTTCATATTGCACGTAATTAAGACGTTAGTTCCGTAAACGTTGTATAAAACCTTTTTTTTTCATTTATATAAATCCCTACTTCCCTACTTATATTATAAATGCGAAAGTAACTCTGTCTGTCTGTCTGTCTGTCTGTCCGTCTGCCTGTCAGTCTGTCTCTTCTTCACGCCTAAACCACTGAACCGATTTGAATGGAATTTTGTACAAAGATAGTCTGAGACGCGAGAAAGGACACAGTATAGTTTTTGTCCCGGAAATCCCACGGAAAAACGGATTATTCTTTGAAACGCGGGCGAAGTCGCGGGCACCACTAATTTAACTATATTAATGTCAGATTTGGCTGTCTTGTGAGTGAGATGGACACACAAACACGTAGATCAGAAATCTAAAAGAATTATTTAGATGTGTACTTGTCGGGTATTGAACCTAGAATCTTCACCGTCAGACCGGTATGGTCACGATTGCGTCACGATTGTCAGGGATATATAAAATTATAATTAAGAAATAAGCGATAATACCTAGAACTGGGTGACTAGAGTATTAGATAAATTGCTTAATCACAAGTCTTTGTCTTGGTCCAAAGCACGTGTGTTACGTACTAATCTATCACATTTCAATCGCAATCGTATGCCAGGGTTAAATTGAATTGGTCAAAAAAAAGTTTTTAAACACAAATCCTATTTCCGTTACGCTAAACAATCGTAACTTAGTTTGATCTAAAGGCAAGTTTTATTTTACAGTTGTCATTTTAACAGCGTGACAGTTTTTACAAGACTATTTATTAGATGTACGAATGTTAGTAGCATTTTGTAAGCTGGGAAACACTTCCGTGGTGTAGGGGCGTAATATCGGTCTCGGTCGTTATAGTAGATAGCGGGAATTAAGCTTTATCGGGCCTTCGGGCGGTTTCATAAATTTCCCTATGCGAGTTTTGTCCAATAAGCTGGAATTCTAGCAACATGGATAAATTTTAGTAGCACCGTCTTATATTATTATTACATTATTAAAGAATACGTGGTTTGCTGTTTTTACATAAATAAAGGAACGAGAAGAATGAATGAATGTATGGAGGTCGAAAATAATGAAGAACTACTCGTAATGAACTAAAAAGCGAATGAACGAACGAAGGAACAAAATAATGTGCTGAATGATCGTTTTTAGAAGACTCGTAATCTATTACCTACCGAAGGTATAAATGAAGAGGATTAATAAGTTGTAATTATTTCTTTGACATTTAAGAAGACAGTATGAATTTGGTCAATATTTAATCCCCGCGCTTATCTAAATCAAAAAATCAATCTTAAATCTACAACCAAAATAATCACAATTATTAAAGGTTCCTAGGATACCATGTAATATGAAGTATGGAAAAAAGGGAGAAGAGAACTCTAAGAATAACAGTGAGATATTACAAAGAATTTCTTTACCACATATATTACGTATTTAAAACTGAAGTCGATTAAAGTAGATAGCATTTATTACAGTATTCCGTTCTCATTCCGAGCTACTGTGTACAAGTATTTGGAATTGCGTTATCATTTTATGTAACACACATTATTATAATTAAATTTACCGTGCTATGGAAAGGAAACAATAAATACGTTGCGTGAATGTCCATGTGGAGTGGAATAACAATAAATGATTTGGCTAAAATACCCGTTTTCGTGCTTTGGGAGTGTACGATAAGCCATATTGGTTTCCCGGTTCTTATTATTGGGTACCAACTATTCAACCTTATTGAAAGCGTTAGGGATTTAAAACTCATCTGACAAGGGTTAGCTATCAACTTGTATTTTTCTCCACATTTTCTTTAGTGCGGCGGGGTGGAATATGTTCCGAACCTCCCTCGGTTGTAAGGAGTTATTTGTCCCTCAGAAACAAATACAGGCAATAATTTCATTACGAAATTATGATGTAGGATTAAAACTCAAAATCGAGTTTTAAACACCCACCCATACTCGTACCCACGGTAAATATCTTAGTTAAATATTGAACTAAATTCCTGCAAAGTATTTTCATATTTGTTTTAAGTTTCGTTGGAATCATTTCAATTGTTTTCAATATACCTAAAGCCTTCTTTTTTATTTCAATATGTTAGTCCATGTGACTAACATATTGAAATAAAAATGCTCATTGCGTTTGATATCATTATCAATATTTATTTTTTATATTGATTATACTCGATAAATAAAAATAGGCTCGTCATGTTACTCTTTGTGTATATTAAAACAAAATAAACATATGCATATGACATGGAACGAAACGAAAAATAAGTAAAATTTGTGCTTTCTATGGCTACAGACACGTGTTTTATGTAACACATATCTATGTTTACTTGACGGCTAAATAAATGGACGACAATGTTGTTTTAGTGCGGAAGTTGATGAGGTTAGAATTTAAATGTTTTGTCCTACTTATGAGTCACTTAACAACTAAAACCAAGTTTAGTTAAACGTAAAAACAACTGAGAAATGGTCATTCAGTTGTGCTACGTATCCGCCATGCAAAAAGTCTCAAGTTCGAATCCGGATAGACGATTTCGTTGTTTTTTTTAAACTGGTAAAGAGCACAAGTTAAACGCTTTATAAAGTATACGAGGCATTCAAACTTAGTCCTCAGGGTAGCTATGCACTTGTTCCTTAGCTTAATTAAGACTTAATTTTTGTATTAATTAAAAGTCTCTATAGGAAACTTTGATTTACCATGATGACCACCAGATTTGGTACTTAATTTTTATTATAAATAGATGTAGCGAAGATCCAATCCTAATCGTATCACGAACACGCAGTCTAACCTACACATCCCCACACATACACACACACGCGCGCGCACACACACACACACACACACACACACACACACACACACACGCACACACACACAGAGACTACAAATATTTACAAAAACCGGATAACATAACGTCATAGAATTAATACGACGGTCACGTGCATCGACACAGTAAACTTATACGAGATCTTGTTTTGGCGCGGAAGTCATGAGTTTAGAATCTTAAATGCGAATTACCGACTAGATTGACCTAGTTAACGAAATGTCGTAGCATGGATTGTATTGATACATTAATTAATTAACTCACTGATTAAAATATTTGTTGTTTTTTTTTAATTTGAAAACAAATGTTGTTCCTTAATTTATAGAAACAAAAACCCCGTTGTTTGATAATAATTGACTAAATAAATAATTGGCCAAGTACAAGTCGAACTCGCGCACGGAGGGTTCCGTATCACAAAAATTGTGATATTTTATTTTTTAAGAATTTGTTCTTATAGCAGCCACTGAAGTAAATACATTTGTGAAAATTTGAACTGTCTACCTATTAATGTTAAATAGACAAAGCGAAAAACGTCGATAAATAGCAGTTTATTGTATTGCAACCCCAATATATTTTCATCTTTTTAATTTTAACATTTGTTGTTATAGCGGCCACCCGTATACTCGTACATGCATTGTAAAAAAATCATTTGTCTATGTATTACAGTTCAGGGGATAGAGCCCAGCGACAGACGGATAGACGGACAGACAGCGAGTCTTAGTAATAGGGCTCCGTTTTTACCCTTTAAGTTCAGAACCCTAAAAATAAAAATAAATGATATAATAAAATTAATAGATTTAAATAGAAATTTAATTTTATAACGTGTTGTACGTGGTACAATTTTTGTTTTGGTAGTTTTTTTACCCGACTGCCAAGGAAGGGTTATGTTTTTCGCGCGTATCTTGTATGTTTGTCTTTCTTTATTTGATCCGATCTTACAAACGGCTGGATGAATTTCAACAGTTAAGGTGTCATTATATTTGTCTCAATGACCCGAGTGTCCTTAGATAGGTGTTAGTAAAAAAAAATCAAAATGGCGGATTTTTGGCGCGAAATAGTAACACATTTAAAAAAAAAAGTTAACCGAATCTATCGAGTAGGGTATCAAATGAAAGGAAATTAAACGGAGATTATAAAAACATATTTGTATATATATAAAACAGCAAGGTGACTGACTGACTGACTAACTAAATATCTTTTTCATTTTTCAGAAATCAACGTACAGCCTAAACCAAGGATCTTACAGTTCTGAAATTTTGCTCATAGGTTCTCTATATAGCGTGAATAAGTACGAAGAAAGGACTTTTGGAAATTCTACCCTTAAGAGGGTAAAATAGGGGAAAACAGTTTTTTTGAAATCCTTTAATTTTAAAGCAACTACTATAAAATATTGTATTTGGCTTTCTGGATAGGAACAAGGACAAACTTATTTATCTCCCTCCGAAAAATCAACCCCGTAGAGGGTAAAATAAGGGTAAAGAGTTCATTTGAACAATCGTCAATTTTGAAGCAAACGCTATGAAATTTTGTACTCGTATGAGGCTTGTTGGATAAAAATAATGAAATTCTACCTCTAACGAGGTAAAATACTGACCGGAACTTTGATTTACTGAAGCTATATATTTTATAGACCGTAAATGGTGGATTTTTTGCGAAATAGTAACATGTTTTAAAAAAAGTTAACCAAGCCTATCGAGTAGGGTGTCAAAATAAAGGAAATTAAGTGATAAGGGTTTTACATTAACATTTGTTTATTTATATGGCAACACAACGTTTGCCGGGTCATGTTTACTCGTATATACACATCGAGATGACTGTCTGACTAAATGAGTGAGTTGCTGTGCCAGAGATCAACGCAAAGGGAAACCGCTGAACTTAAGCGTGCTGTAATTTTACACGTAGGTTCTTTATATAGCGTAAATGAGCACTAAGAGGATAAAATAGGATAATATTGTTTGAACATCTTTTGTTTTTGAAGCAGACACCTACTATGAAACTTTGTATTTGGCTTTCTGGATAAAAATAATGAGCGCCTATTTCACTGCTTTTGGAAATTCTACGTCAGCCTTTTTGGTGCAGTCGGGTTTTTGATTTTTTTAATTAATTACTTGTCTGTAATTGTTTTATTATTGGCAATTGTAATTACTATTAAGTTACTAACAGCTGGATGCTAACCGGATTTAAGGCCTTTATCTCGACTAACTTTGTCCATTTTCTTACGTAACATCTCATAATCTCTTGTGTAATATAATTACATTTATTCTGCTATTACTATTCGCGAGTATGTTTTTATTTATGTATGTCATATGTATTTACTTTTGTCATGACCTGCAGCCCAAGCGGCTTGACGGATTTTAAAATATGAGGTGTCTAAATTAGGAGTGATATAGGCTATATTTTTGAGCAGGTTTTTATTTTTATAATAACTCCCTTGTAAATAATAGTATCAAGCTTTCTTGTGTACTGGTTTTGGAAGGAGAAATACTTATACATTTCAATAGCGTTAGGCGCTGCTGTAATCTGGTTTAAAGGGTGCAGTAAGGGAGACAAACTTTTCCGAGACGTTCCAGCTTTGTCCTCAGGGGTAGCGGCGCACCTGTGGCCAACCTCAGGCAGGAATATCTAATCTTATCTGGGGGGATTACAAATGTCCATGGGCGGTAATAGCCACTTACAATCAAGTGGACTGCATGCTCGTCTGCTACTCCTGTATTATAAAAAAAAAAACATTTGATGAACAGCATGCTACTTATATTTCACAAAAATATATGTAAACGGACCCTAAGATATACCTAAAGGTATACATATCCAAGGGTAGTTACAAAACGCAGTACACCGCGGGCCAACGCCGCGGAGATTATTCTCGAACGCGGAATCGTTGTGCAAGTACTGCATTATTACCGCGCTTGTACTGGCTTCCACTTCATACGATGTTATATGAGCGACTTTTTAGCGCGAAATCTGAATGCGCAATTTCTATTCCCATTGGCCGCTACATAAAGTACGTTTTGTATAAATCAAATCATCTATCGACAATTAGTAAAAAATGTTTTTTTCTTTATAATAAATCAAAATCTTTAAGTTTTATATGGAGCATAATGTACGCAACCATCGACATAAATTATAATGGAAGACAGACATAATAACGTGAAAAAATGTGGAAAGTAATATTTCTGTTATAATTCTCAAAAGTAGCTAAATTAACATTAATGGGCATATAACATACCAAAAATGGCGACACCTTATTTTAACGCTTCTGTTAAAGTCTATTGTGATAGGAGAAATGGTCGAAATATTGAGCTGTAAGTAATGTAAAAAATAATTAGTGTAGTGTAGAGTTTTATGGAGTACTTTCGATTCCAGGAGATTATAAATTGGTGTTTGGGATGAGGAAATATAGAGTTTAGTCATATGTCAATTTAAGTTAGGACTAATTTTTTAACAGTATTTTGGTTGCAAGAGACAATTACACTGGTTCAAATTACACTGAGGTAACAAATATTGGTAATATTAAAGGTCTCTCGTATTTAATATTAAATATATAGCTTTGTATCTTTTCGCTTTAACTATATCACAATCCCATGCTCCGTATACATTTTATCGGCTACTTGAGCAAATCGCTAATGTGCATGAGCATTGAAACCATTAAAATTTATGAAATCGCGACACAGCACTATTATGCCACAGCCATACTATCATTTTCTTGGCCGATAGTGTAATTCAACCTGCCATGTGACGTAACGAAATGTATTTAATTATATCGATAATTATCTTGTGCTAGACCGAGTAATGGGAAATGTTCTAAATACTAAACTGGAATAGAATACTAGATTTTGTGTGAAATAAACTCTAAAGTGCGCTAATCTATCTCGTAGAAACAGTGCTGTTACGATTTTCAAATGCTCAATATGGAAGTGTTGTAATTTAGGAATTCATTAAGAAATAATAAAATATGTTAGAAGCAGAGTCATTCAAATATCTAAGCGCACAGCAGTGCATTGGAAAAATTTGAACTATTCAGCAGTTCCATTAAAATATATTTTTGGTTTAAAATAGGTACCTTGTTTAAATATAGGCAGTGCCGTCTAAGTATACATTATCTAAAACCAGTAAGGTTTTATAGAAAATCCTCATATAAGGCACTATATAGCTATACTAGGGAATTATTACAAAAAAAAACCCGGTCCCTTAAAATATAACCTGTAAAAATCCCTAAAGTCGTTTGGGCTTGACGGCCGAATTCGGGTAATAAAGGATATAATACCTTTTTTGAAAAATAAAAGAATTTTGAAAATTAATAACATCATATACCTACTAATACAAAATTTCCAGCATTAGTCCAAAGTATTAAAATGAACAGAGGGGTACGTAATATATCTGGAAAATTTTATAGGCATAGCGGCAAATAACACCTGATATAACATTGATTTATTTCGCCGGTAGATATTGTTTAGTTACCGCACAAACAAGAACAGTGTTCCCCTCATCAACTGGTATTTTGCATAACTACACGCACTAGTTTGACTGAAGCCAACTGACGAGAATAATATACCTATTTATATATTTTTAGAACGTTTCGATGTCATTTATTTATTTATTTTAGGGACGCGTGGTTAAAATCCCTCTCTACGATCAATATTTTTTATTTAAAATACAGCTTCTCGTTCGTAGCGATAGATCAGCGTGGTAATACTTAACCGAGGCATTCCTGGTAGGAATCTAATCTTATCTGGGGTTGATTACACATGCCCATGGGCGGCAGTAGCCACTTACCAAGTGGACAGCATACTTGTCTGCTACTCTCATAATATAAAAACATCCGATGCGGTAATAGCTACTTTAGGTAAACGAATTGTAAATTTAATTTTAACTGAAAAGAATTCGATTAATAAATAAGTATTTCTGTGGTGTAAGTGTATTATTGTGGAACAGTTATAGTCAAGTTGTATGAATTTCGGCCACTCACTGTTATGGATGCTTTGTCTCAGGAAATTCTCGTCATTATAATCGGTATATAAGTATTTTAACTTTTTCTCTCATTTTCACTCAAACTCTTTTTGTCGCCAAAAAAAACTCTTTTTTAATTTGTACGCGGGTCATCACTGTATCAGGTCAAAATTCACGTCTCATTATCACTTATCGTGTATTCCAACACAAGACTCACTTACATTTCACATTACACATGAAATGCTCCAGTTTCCATTACAACATCAATACCTTCGGTATGAGCTACGAAGGCCATGGTATTAGGCTGCCCTTCGGTTTGACCATTCGCTAACCACAAGGTCAGCGGCCTGTCAAACCCACTCAATGCAAGATGTCTAAATATCGATACATTTCTAAAAACGTAAAAGTATCTTTCGTAATAAAGTAAAAGGTGGTGTATGTCAGTCGTATATGTGTACAAACAATTTATTTTGTAATTAGGTTTAATAATGCAGAAGGTGGTAGACGTAGAACCCTTTGTGGTTCGACTTCGGCGGCACCACCGCCACACCTATTTCTGCCTAATAACAGCAGTGTTAGGCCCTGCTGTGTTCCGGTTTGAAGTTTACATAATATTGCACATATATGATAAAATGAGCGAACCCACCCATCAAGTAGTTAAAAAAACATAAACGAGTATTAAATATTGTATAAATAAACCGCTTTATTATAATTTAAAATTTTAACCTCAGAAATAATTTCTACTATTGGCTCCTGCACTCTTTTTAAAATTTTATTAAGCCTTACAACATAAACTTTATTCTCCGTGAAGGCTCTTAAGGAACGTAAAATCGACCAGTTCTTTTCAATAACCTCTAAGATCCAAAATTAAAATAAATTATCATGTTTCTTAATATGCTTAAGCATAACTTAGCGAATACATTTCGAAATCATACCGATACTTGTATTTAATTTATATGTGACTGCGATTTATTGCGACTAAAACAATGTGACTATTGTACCAACCGATAATGATCAACATAGTTAGTCTTTCTCTATAATAAACAAAGTGAATTGAATTCCTGGTCCCTTTTGAGGGCTTTCGTAACCGGAGATTGTTACTTGGTAGTGCTCTATTTTGTTTGTACCTAATCTAATTAAATTAGAAGGAATGGCTTGGTTAAGGATGTTTTCAAATAGGTTTCAAAGTAATTTCTTGAAATAAAATTGTAAATGAAGAATATCGGGTAATAAACAGAATATAGTATTGGTTGTAGAAAATTATTTCTTAAAAGCACATTAAATTGGACGAGAAAACTAAAATGGTAATTTATAAATTACTTCCTTAAGTAACCTACCCTTGTAGGTAGTATCCATTTTTTCAAAAATGTGGTTGCTGAGTGTCAGAATATTACATTATATTCAAAACTAATATATTAACTTGATTATTCACGACCTTTCCTTCAAGTTTCGGATCATCTTACAAGAAATATCGTATAACATCTCTATTACCATATCACTGATTTTATCAAATCGACGATTGCACGTGCTAAGTACGTACCTATTTGTTCAAGCTATATAAAAATCGTAAAAAAATAACTATCAATTTTCTTATAAACTTACTAACAATGGATTAGTAGTACATCACTTACTGAGAGAACGAGGTAAGAACCTCGTGCATCTTGATCAATACGTAATCTTTAGTGATGTGCCGTTGTCTAGACAACGTGTGTAATATCGATAAACTATCGTGTGACATGTCAAATTGTTTAACACAATATTATCAAGTATCGTTCAAGTACGTGTAGCAATGATACATAATTTAAGTTTTCGGTGCAGTTAACTATCCCGCAAGAAAATAAAATAAGAGACAGCTTGTATGATAAAAGTCATATAATTATTACGTCATGTTATATTTTCATTCTTAGGTCATTATTATTGCTACTGACCCAGGAATATTCATAGCGTGTTCTTCTTGTATATAAGGGGTGTAAAACCTTCTACGTAAAACATATTTTAAGAGCTATTTGAAAATATATATTTTTAAATTTAAGTCTCTTTAGTCGATAGCCTCGAAATAAGTTCTTAAATACTTAATCCGGCGCCTTTATTACGAAATAAACGGCTTTAAATTATTTAAAGCATAACAATTAATCTCGATAACAAATTTTAAAAGCTTGTGCAATATAATATCTATATTTTGATTTCAAATTGAGTGCATGACAAAATATAATAAACTTAAATGCAAATATGACATTTGCATACCAAAATGCATATAACTCTGCTATAAAGATATGTGTTTATCTTAGGTTATATGCTAAATAATCTAATTATGTGCAATAATGTATATTAAGTAAGTAAAAGTGGTCGCACGTATTTAAAATAAATAATAATATAAAACACACTACAGTTTGCGTGTTCTAATATAAAGGCAAATATGGGGAATGGGGACATATTTTTTTTAGTTTAGTTTTTTCAACTAAAATATGCATTGTATTAACTTCACCTATTAGGATTTTCTGCTATGTGTAAAAGCACATAGGTATGTATAAAACACGTACATAAAAATCAGATAATCCCTCTAGATATGAAAATCCTTATCATTTTTGGAACGTTAACAAAAGCATAAACTGTTATAATAATGTTATTATCTATATTTTGTAATACCAACTACTATCTCCCACTATTTAGCCCCCCTAAGGAGTTTTCAAAGCGTTCATGTACGTTATATAAGATACTCTTGTGCAAATTTTCAAGTTTCTTAATCTACCGGTTTAAGCTGTATTGGGTCAGTCAGTCAATGTTAGCGTTTCGTTAAGAACCTATTTTTATCTATATAATTATTTCTTTGTAGAATAATAACTTTTAATTAATGACAATCTCAACAGTAAATCATCGTGTTACATTAATTATATAATTTCCGCTCTTTAAAAATAGGTGTGATTTTCACAACAAAGGATCTTACGCTTCGGTTTTGGTTTTTAATATACATATTTTTTTGTTATTTTAGTTATAAAATAATTTAAATACCAATTTTCTTACGCAATCACTAAAGTACTAAAATGTATGCACTAGGTATGCGCTTATATCACTTTTTAGTGCTTCAATCATATTTTATTAATTACGTATTATTTCAGTATACTTATTATTTAACTGCAACTATACTTTCTTGCTACAATAACATTTTGAAGACATAAATTATATGACATAAAAAATAAAAAAAAATAAGATATATAATAGGCACATCACTATTGTTGTGCAATGTGATACAACGGTGTGATCGCACGCGTTTTCTTCCGTTAAATTTAATTGCTCTGCACTAGTTGTACTAGCAAGTACTGTTAGGGTAAAAAGTTAAGGAAAAACACTATAATTACTTCTATTTATTTTTGTTTCTTTCTACTTGAGGAGAAACGTTTTTAAAATAGTATCCAAGTTTAAAGAAAAGGCTCTCTTTAAGTTATTTTTACCGACTACGGAGGGTAATGTAATATTTGTCGATCGTACGTATTTATATATCATGTTTTGGCGCGCATTCCTGCGGCTCAGTCAGCTTGGTAGATTTTATCATTATTATTTTGTATTCGGTGTCATAGGATTCGTCTTATATGTGGGAAAACATAGTCTGTATTTCATAACGATCGATTTTTTTTTGTTATACCAATTCTCTAGTGGAATACTATTTTATATTTTCATTTTTTGTGTACCATGGTTAAAGCTTGTACTTTTTTACTCACTCTGTACTTGCTATTCAAATTAAGTATTTCTTAACTGACTTAAAGTGTAATTAAAATTAATTATCATATTAAAATGAACTACCGTTTCAAAATATATTATTAGTATATCGCACGCAAGCCTTCTAACGATTTCAACATTTTTTCATTTTAAATCTGACTCATTTTATTATTGTGTAATAGATATTAATTTAATTACATTTTGAATTTTACTGCGTCTTTATGATTTATCCATTCTCCCATTGTCCCATTGTTGGGCCGTTGCCTTCTCTCAGAGTGGGTTACAGCCATAGTTCATACTCCACAGGCTTCAACAACTTTTATGAACTTTTTTAGATAATTCTCAGCCTCAGAATTCAATATTTATCTTCAGCGTAATCATGTAATCTTTATTTATTAGTTTCGAATACGTACAGTACTACGAAAAAGAAGAGCTGGTTTTGAACCTGGACTGGAATCCCTAAATGAGAGGCTGAAACTTATATCACCAAACTATTACCGAACTTTTTTACTTTAAACCACTTTATATGTAATTTCTTTCCCTTCTTTATGTATTATGTATTATTTTATGTAACCCATTGAATTATTTTTAACAGTTACGTTTTAACTGCAATTATAAGTACGTAAAGATTTCGCGATATTAAATCACGAACTCATAACGCGTGTCGCTATAAATAACAATTTGCATAATGAGAATCACTTTACTTCACGACTGTTCAAGTACTAATATTGTACTAGTATGCAGGATACGCAGATCGAGTACGCTCCAGGCTAAAAATAGGGAAGTAACTCCCGCCCATGGACATATGTAATCAACCCCAGATAGGATTAGATATTCCTACCTGTGGTCAGCTACTGATGCGCCGCTATCGCTGCTGCTGTTATTAGGCAGAAAAAGGTGTGGCGGTGGTGCTGACGGAGTCTAACCATGAAGGGTTCTACCACCTTCAAAAGGCTGATAGTTCACTACGAAAAATAGACACTTATTCTATTGTGCCCGTGCGAAGCGCGGGCGGATTGCTAGTAATTTAATATTTCAAAAACATAATTGAGATCGTCCTAAGCCTCTACCTCTAAAGGGTAGGTGCTAAGAAAGTACGTAAGGGTGCATGAGGGGTGTGGATAAAGCCATGTGGATATAATCTTATTTTTTTATTCTTTTCCTGCTGGTATTGATCTTCCAGCATCATTCATTCTTTTACATTACTTCATTCATTACATGTGTGGTAATACATCATAGGGTGTGGTAAGGGAGAAAGACTTTTCCGAGGCGTTCCAGCTTAGTCCTCAGGGGTAGCGGCGCATCTGTGGCTGACCTCAGGTAGTAATATCTATTCCTATCTGGAGTTGA
Source organism: Epargyreus clarus clarus (assembly GCA_014595695.2). Classification (NCBI taxonomy): domain Eukaryota; kingdom Metazoa; phylum Arthropoda; class Insecta; order Lepidoptera; family Hesperiidae; genus Epargyreus; species Epargyreus clarus. Next base: position 851,276 of record JACTTY020000059.1, on the reverse strand, counting down.
TTACAGATGTCCATGGGCGGCAGTAGCCACTTACCATCAGGTGGACTGCATGCTCGTCTTCTACACTTATATTATAAAAAAAATATATAAATATGAAACATTTATCATCATCAATCATATTATATATATATTGTTCTTTACTTCAGATTCAAGTAAAAAATTGTATCTATCGTTATTACGTTATATTTGTTATACAAAGTACATATAAATAAACTAGCCTAGTTTTTGCAACGCATATTGCACCAGCAGAAGCTATTACAGAGCTTAATAAGTTGCACTGATTTATTAGCTCGCTCGCTACCAGGAAATAGCCTACGTTATTGAATTGACAACAACTTTATCTAATTACTTTTATATCTTGTGGTTAATGATTGCAGTTGCAACCCCTTTTATGACTCATGTGTGATTTTAGGAATTTAGAAAACAATAGAAATGTTTTAACGATATAAGAGTTTTGAATGAATGCAGATAAGTAATAACAGTAGTAATTGGATTTGGTGGTCTGTCTATACTCTATATTTAGACTGTTTGAGTCCGGAGACATCACCGCCACACCTGTTTCTGTCTATAAACAATAATATTAAACGCTATTGTGTTCAGGTATGAAGGGTGTGGTAAGAAATGCTTGCTTATCTGAATCGTTCCATCTTTATCCTCAGAAGTTTATAGTAAGTTGGGACTTCCTCCCATGGACATCTGTTACCAACTACATACATAGGTTCTGTTTGAAGTCAATCATCAATGCCTAACTATTCCTGAACATTATTATAGTTGCCTCGTATGTAAGTCTGCAGGAGAATAAAAAAACATTGATAGCCTAGTGGCTAAGAAACTCGGCCTCTCGATCGAGGGGTCCGAGGTTCAAATCCCAGGCACGCACCTCTGATTTTTTAAAGTTATGTGCGTGTTCAAAACATCGTGACGAACCCTGTACACCTGAGAGATTTATAAAAAAAATCTCAAAGGTGTGTGAACTCTATCAATAAGCACTTGGCCAGCAGTGGACTATGGCTTAAGCCTTCTCATTCTGAGAGGAGACACGTGCCCAGCAGTGGGACAATAATGGGTTGATGATGATGATGGTGTAAGTCTGCTGGTATCTAAGTGAAACAAAAAAGGCAGCACAGAATATTAACGTCGTTTCACACGAAACCTTTGACAGAGGGATATTAAATAAATCCCCAGGTATCATAATTATAATCAGCTACACATTATTAATTGATTTAATAGAGCAATTAGATCCATCGATCAAACCATACCCGTCCGACGGCTTACACAATTAACCACGTACTGAAAATAACAAATAACTGCAGTTATTAACGCAACTGTAACTTGGAACGACCTAAATACTTTAAATACCATTCGTAGATCATTTATATTGTAGTTTGATATGCCTTGGTAAGTTTTTTTTATTAACGAGGGGAAAACCTTCAAAAGGTACCCGATGCCGTGGGAACGACACAGGGTTATGTGGGACTCTTATCGCACTAAAACTTCCCCGGTGGCCGGCCATGACGCTGCGTAGAGGACTCCGGGATCTCCAACGGGACGAAACCGGAGTCCTTTTAGCGCGTTGCCCCGTCGGGCTCCGCCCAGGTGAGCATGACGCTCGCCAAACCGTCTGGTGTGCACGACGGTATGCGACCACATATACCGCCGTCCATCCGAGGATCGCTGGCCGGGCGGTTAGATTTCCCCCTTTGCCTCCGCAACCCCAAAAGCGTCCTTTTAGTCGCCTCTTACGACAGGCAGTCTGTAATAAAGGTGTAGATAAATAGATACATGACGATTGTTAACTCACTAAGACAACTTAAATAATATTCTCCGAGGAATAAGTAGGCTTCCTCAACTAACCTAACAATGTAGATAAATAAGTTATTATTGTTCAGTCACCACGGCAATTTATAAGGTTTTCCTTTTGTGATGTTTACTTTGTATAGTTAAAGTATTGCGCACACACGAAACAGAGCGCATCATTCTTATTTGCTCATAATTTATCTTATGTGCTATTGTATAAAGATTAAGGTTTTGTTCACATTATGAAGTTATTTTTTCACTCATAAGAAATATTTCATAATGATTATTTGATATATACGTTCTTTTTTTATGAGAATGAATTATTCTTGTACGGTATATGTTGGCAATTTTTAACTCGTGCCTCTCTAAGTCTGTCAAAGGCTATTCTCTTTGTTTTAATTATATGTTAGTTAAGTTAATGTTATTTTTAGGTACAGCTTACATAGCTTTTAAGAATTTTTGAAAGAAGATTAAATTTCAAATGATCGAATGATTATTTTTCTATTACAGGTAAGATATTCTGCTACAAGTTCGAGTAATGGTAAGCATTTAACATATAGCATATCAGTATAACATATTGCTGTTACCAATATTTATCTTAACAAAATTTAATTTAAGTAATTTTAAAAGTGAATACGAAAATACTTAGGCCTTACATCGTAAAAAACAGTTATGACGATGAGATGACATAATAATCGACTACTTTGTAAGTTTACTCATTCGCAAATACTCGAACGATACAAAGATCTTACTCAAAGGCCGAGTAGGTTAGTAAATAATATTACGAATATTATAAACTATATGCTATTATAGATAATGTTCGTATATACACGAAGCTTATATCGTTGAAAAGATTCAGATTAAAAAAATCACCGATACCGTACCACTTCTTTTGGAAGTCTATCTCGCCTTACCAAACTTACGTAGTATTTGTATACTCTTTGGGCGGCACTGCGCAGTGCTGCCATATATAGAAGCGGATGTTTTGGGAACAACAACGACTACTATCATGCACATGACGAGAAAACATCCTTTCACTTTCGCATTTTTAATCTTTTGTAACGGCATGTGTGCAAGTTCAACGTGGCATTGTTAGATGGCGTTGTTTACTATTTGGTATGACTGTTATTTTTGCCTATTATTTTCAAAAAAATAACGATATCCCTGTTATTTTATAAGCGCTATGTTTAATGTTATTATTTTGCTTATTCTCTACATGATTAAGGTTTTTTATATTTATGGTCATAAAAGAATATTTTTCGTATTACAAATTGTCCCTTTTCTTACAATATAATAAATTATGAAAATATTTTAAGTTATTTATTAAATAGCTTTAATATTAAAGCTATTAAAGTTATTACAATTGGAATTTGTGGGATGTTTATAGGATACCTACTCGTATGTAATGTACATATTATTTTTGTTAGGTAATTTTATTTTAATGAAATATTTTTATTATAAATATTAAAAATTATCATATAAGTACTGTATAATGTCACTGATATTAACCAGATGCATTTTTATACTAAACTCTTTACACACACGTATGATGATTATAGAAACTCCCACCATGTGGTAGATTTATATTTTACTTTAAGAGAAGAGGAACGTATCACATATAATTAAGTTAAATAAATCGAACATACACTTGATTGAATAATCACTAATAATGTGGAATCCCACAAATCGCTTAAACCATTATTTATATCTCTAACTATTCACGAAACAATATAACAACAACGTAATGTTTCCAAATCGATTTTAAATCGAGTACTGTTGGAGATTCATTGGAACGTGACAAAGCGTGAAGAGCCACTGTTACAGTCATTGGATAATAGCATTCTTATAATATAAACAACATTCCAACGGAGGTAACCTACAAACCTCGTTCACGTACAACATTTAAGGAACCGTTCAGATGAGGCGTTAAGACGCGGCGGGTGAGACGCGTTATATACAAAAGTCATTTTAGCTTTTAATTGCGTCATGTGTCAGGTTTTTCTTAAATTATATTGAAGTGGGCTAACGGATTATCCACATAAAAATAAACAATTTCTGTTATATTAATCTTACTTCTATCGTAACAACAAAACAGCAATAGTTTAAATATTACTTTGCATGTAGCACATGAGGTATTTTGTTTTAAGTCGCGAACGAACCTTATTTTATCACATAACAAACATTAGTAACTAGTATAAAGAATCTTGCCATATAAACAAAGAACTGCCTTAAGCACGTTTTTGATAGTATAGCAATGCATGTTCTGTAAATACGACGTAGATGTACCCAACTACGTCTTTGGTGATTGATAACTATGGTTAAACAAACTAAATACATGTGCTCTGTATCTTTATATCCAATTTTATTCTGATGTACAAAAAAAATCGGCAATTTTAAATAAGTTGCGTAAATCTCCTGCTTCATCCGAAAATAGCCTTAAGTGCGGACAGTAAAATGGGTAAAGAAAGTGAGTTCAGCAAAACGCGGACAACGAAAACGAGGTTATAATGATAATGAAAGTGAAGTGATAGCGAAAGTGAAGATGCGGCCATCGAAAGTGAAATAAATAGTTTTAAAAGTTTTCAAGGTCGAGAAAAAATGAACAACGAGAGTAATGAACAAAATGAGCTTTAAAGATAACGAAAGCGAAATGATAGCGAAAGTTTAGATGCGACTACCGAATGATGATTATAATATTTTTTGATAGTTTAACAAAATTTGTACAATTATAACGAAAGTGAAGTGACAGCGAAAGTGGACGGGATGTACGAAAGTGATTAGAATCTTTTTAAGAGTCTCAACAGTTTTTAGTATAAAAGAAAATACTTATAATGAAAACCAGAGCATAATGATAACGAAAGCAAAGTGATATCGAGAGTGGACGGGATTAACGAAAGTGATTCGAATCTTTTAACAGAATAACAGTAATGTGTGATTTTATTCAGAAATAACTAATGAGACTTATGTAATAGCAATTCGTCGTTGATGATTCATATAATGAAAGTTTAAAATGGATTGTAGTGTTTATATTACGTAATTTTGATTACATTTTGAGTACTAAATCGCCGTGAATGTAATGTAATGTGTAACAAGGTTGTAATAGAATTTGGTTAGTAAATAACATGTTATGTGATCATTAAAAACCATGTAATTGTTATCTGTCGTTGTTGTTGGCATATGTTGAATAAAATCTGCCAAAAATCACTTTCTGAATATAATTTAAATGCATTTGTCGATTTCATGAAATATTTAATCAACTTAAAATAAATTATTTTAGACTAAAGTTATCGCGGAATTGAGACATTTTATTATGTAACGGGTACTCACGATATGCGTTAAAAATAACTTAAAATAATTCCCGAATACCTTAACTCACTTTTTTTTGGTCCAATAGAAGTTGCTTATATTTAACTTTTTGATAATATGCAAGTAGTAATCGAGCATGCAATTCATTTGATGCAGATGGCTACTGCCACTCATGGACACTTGTAGTAAATCCTATAAGAGGGCAGGTTAAGATCGGTCACAAATGCGTAGCTGCTCCTGAGGACTAAGTTGAAAAGCCTTGGAAAAGTCCCTCTTACCACACAGACAAACTAACTAAACTCGGTAACGCTTCGTTTTTAGTGCGCCTAAATTAAACTTTAATATTAAACCTTATAAAAGTAATTAAAAGTAATATCTATTGGAACTTTAGCATAATGAGCACTTAAAGACATTTATTTATAGACATCTGCAACATTATATATATACACGTAACACATATGCAACATTATATAAAATTTTCATGATAATACACGAACTACTTTTCGAGATTTGTGGACACAAATATACGGAAGCTGCATTCTTATATGAGAAATCCAAATTTTAAATAAACACAAGTCTTACTCGACGTATACGTAACACAATTAACATTTTACAATGACCACCACTTAAACCTTATTAATTCCACGCTAAGTGATAATATACCGATTTGAATAACGTGTTTCAATGTTTTCATTTATTCATTCATGCTATTAGAAGTTGTATGAATATAGTTTGTGTGTAGTTAGCCTACTTACATATTCACTAATCAGTATTACCTACGAAATAGAACATCAAGAATGTTTGCTTCCGCCGGAAAACAAACCGGATATACATAGCTTAAGACATATTTAAACGGATGATGAAAATCTTCTACAAGGTTTTTTCATCACCTGAAAGCCTATTTTATCTGAAAGGCATTTTTGGTAATTATATTTTCCTTCAACGTATTTTATGACTGAAAAAATATTAAAAGGAATTTTTAATTCATTTTAAATACATGAGTACTTCATTTGTCATAAATATATGTTATAATGTAGAATTTTAATTAAAGAAAGTAATTTTAAAGTTTTTAGTAATTCGTTACCTCATATAACATTTAAAATATCTTTGCAAGTAGCAAAATTCAAGATTTTCAAGAAGTATGCGAATTTACACGATCGTCGTAGAATATGGATATTTAATTAAATTCAGTTTCTAAACATTTTACGAGTATTGTGACACTTGAAGTCTAAAGGTACGATGTGTTGAAGGTATCATATCCTTACTTTCAAAACAATGGTCATCGGCCGACCTTCACCTACGCGGGTCGGTGACCTGTCGCCTTTGCGATGTATAATGATCATTAGCTAGCAACTAATGACTATTTGTGGGCGCGCCGGTAGGTAGATCTACAATGGTATTTCGATTCAACTAATTTAACCAATATTTATAAAAATTATAGTTAAAATAATTAAACGAATAAGCGTTAATGCCACCACAGTAACAATAACACCCAAGCAAAATACCAAACAGTTCAGAGCACCACCGTGCCGTGCCCACTATTGGACAACTTCTGATCTGTTGACACGCGTCGTGTGGGGCTGACTGAAAGGTCCTCCTGAAGGGAGGACCATCCCACTAAAAACTCCTTTAAGGCATTCGTCCAAGGGGACCGTACAGCCGACATCGGATAGCGACCTCTCGTTTGCGGAGCGAGAGGCGCTAGCGGCGCTCCCTAGAGAGCTACCGCTGGATAGATGACACTGAAGGTGTCAACGTATCATGAATAAGATTAGAATCGTCGGGAAGACGATTCTCTATGGAGAGTTGTACGCCCCTGTGGGCGGCCAGAAGATTCTCCACATCGGTGGAGAGTTTGTTAGGAGCGTCGGTCAAGATATTTCTTGGCCGACGGCAATTGTAACGGGTAGGAAGAGGGGCAGCATAGTCCGCTGCACCCTTGATTAAGGGGTTGGAATGGTTTTCTGAGCGGTCAAAGAACGCTTCAGAGAATTGTCTGAGGACTTGTTGTATTGGAGCGAGCTCCAGGTCACGGTGGAGGTCAGCGTTTCTGACATACCAGGGGGCATTAAGTGCCCGACGACAAAAGAGATTTTGTATGACCTGGAGTTTGTCTAGGATGGTGGGATTCGCGTGAGCGAAGACTGGGGAGGCGTATGTTAACACCGGTCGAATGCAAACCTTATACAGCGTTCGCTTATTCCTGGCTGACAACTTGCTGTGTCTGCCAATCATGGCGTTGAGGCGGCTCATGTAAGAGCGGGCGGTATGGGTGACCTTAGAGACGTGGGGTCTAAAGGTGAGGCCCGGGTCAAGGGTAACTCCTAGGTATTTTACTGTGGGCCTCCATGGAATGGGGGCCCCAAGTAATTTGACGGAGGGCAGGTTGTTTAAGCGCCTGCGTTTGTGGTCGAAGCGCATTGCGGAGCTTTTCTCCGCATTGACTTCGATGCGCCATTTCCTAAACCAATCTCCTAACTCGTTGACCGAGCGTTGGAGTTTGGCGAGGACAGATGACTCCTTTTGCCCTTGGATGTAAAGGGCGGTGTCATCGGCGAAGAGTGAGAGCTGCACCCCATTTTTGGGGATAGGAATATCGTTGGAGTACGATATGAATAATGTAGGAGCGAGCACTGAGCCTTGAGGGACTCCGGCTGTTACGGGGCGTGGGGGAGAGAGGATACCTTCGTGTCTGTAGCGGAAGGTTCTGTCCTGAAGGTAGGAAGCCACGATGCGGACTAGGCGATCAGGAAGACCAGAATGGTATAGCTTGTATACCAGTCCTCCATGCCAGACTTTGTCAAAAGCCTTGGCGACGTCGAAGAAGACTGCTAGTGTCTTGTTACGTCTTGGATAAAACCCGCTTGTGATGTACTCGACAATGCGGTGGACTTGTTGGGGGCACGAGTGCTGGAGGCGAAAGCCAAATTGGTGAGGAATGATGAGTGGGGGAGCATCTATTGGGAAGAGGTGCCCTCTTATGTGAACGAGGATCACCCGTTCGAAAACCTTGCCCATTGCATTGAGGAGGCTAATGGGGCGGTGGTTGGAGGGAATATGTTTCGGTTTCCCAGGCTTGGGAATACCGATAACTGTTGCTGTCTTCCAGGCTGTTGGAAAGAAGCTGAGATCGAGGCAGGCATTGAAGATAATGACCAGAAGGGTCAGTGCCTGCTCGGGGAAGTGTTTGAGCGCCAGGTTGGAGATACCATCCGGACCTGGGGCTTTACGAGGTTTCAAACCGCGGATGACGGTCCGGACCTCGTCTGTAGTGATTTTAATGGGAGCAGAGGTGACAGGGAGAGAGATCTTTTTAAGGACCTCCTCCTCCACCTTGTGAATGTGGATAGGGTCGCACGGTTGAGTGCTGGGGGAGCACTGCGCAGCGATGCTATCTGCGAAGCATTCGGCCTTCTCAGCGTCTTCGAAGGCTATGCTGCCGTCGGGACGCGTGAGAGGGGGAGTGCTTGAGAAGGCTTCGGTACGAAATCGTCTAGCGACTTTGTAGAATGCCTTATGAGAAGGTTGGATATCCTCCATGAGAGAGTTCCAGTTGGAGTCCCTCATTTCGGCTAGCCGGGATCTGACTTTCCTTTGGAGGGCGTTAGCGCGCCTCCTAAGGACAGGGGTGGGATACTTGGCGGCCCATCTGAGGGCTGCGTTTTTAGTTTGGATTAGCTTCCTGACCTCGCGAGGTAGTTTTCGGTTCGGGACCTCTACCACCTTCGCGTTGTCATGAAGCGAAGTCTGAACTAGCTGGGTGAGTGAGTTCACCGTACTGTCTATTTTCTCCGAGCTAACAAGGTAGTCTGGGGGAATAGTATACGGTGAATCGGGGGCCTCTATGGCCGAGGTGAGAGATTTCTCGTACCCTTCCCAATTAGTGAAGGTTTTCGAGGAGGTATGGGGAGTTGGATCATAGGGACCTAACTGTAGAGAGACTGGACGATGGTCTGAGCCCAGATCGTCCAGTGTTTCGATCGCTCTTGTATTGAGCGCGACGCCTTTAAGGAGGGCGAAATCCAGCACGTCGGGTTCTTGGTCTTCCCGATCGGGGTAGTGGGTTGGCGCTGTTGGAGAGAAGATATCAAAGTCCAGTGCGCGGGAAATGGTTAAGAGTTTCTTACCGTTGGTGTTAGTCAGACGACTGTTCCAAACGGTATGTTTGCAATTGAAATCTCCAAATAGTACGACAGAGTCTCCGAGCGAGAGGAGGGCCTCCAAGTCGCTTTGGAGAGGGGCTTTATTGGCGGGGAGGTAAATTGAGGCTATGATCAGGGACGGGTGTCCTGTCATGCCTAATTTGCATATGGTGGCTTCCATATTGGTGAGCTTGGGTGTTTCCAGAGGGGTGCAATGGAAGGATCTCTTGTAGTAGATGGCAGTGCCTCCGCCACGACGGTCGTCGGCTCTGTCATTACGTACAAGCGCGTAAGAGGGGAGACTTACGCCTTTAAGGGAGGGCTTGAGGAAAGTTTCCTGAACAAGCAACAGGTCGATATCCCTGTTGCGGACGAACTCTTTGAGTTCGGGAATGCAAGGCTTAAGACCTCGTGCATTGAAGGAGATAAGCGAGACGCCTTTAGGTTTTTGACGACCGGGATGAAGGGGTTGAGTATGAACGTTACTCATTGAATGGACTTGAACAACGCTAAGTGTTCAGAGTAGATTGCGATGCGCTCCGCCTGGCTGGCGTTACGCATCTTTTGCGAGACGAGTATGATCTCGTCGAGGTTCACGCCCTTAACGCAGTCCTTAAGGAACATGATATGTTCCCTTACCGATGCGTCTTGGGTGGGACGGGGAGTGGGAGTGGCCTTAGGGGCCGGGGTTGGTGGGGCGGTCGCGGGTGCGACTTTCCTCCAACTCATGGGAGCGGTTGGGGTTTTGGAGGCCCCTAGCCGCGGGAAATTGGTCGAATTGACCGGAGGTGGGCCTGCTTTCGAGGGCTGCTTTTTAGCAACCTTCTTTTGAGCGGGACGGGGGGCTTTAGGGCAGCCACGGTAGTTAGCCGGGTGCCCTGAAGTGGTGCATAGCACGCAGGCAGGAGGGGACTCGTCTTCACGAGTTCTCTTGCACTCACGTGTGGCGTGGGGTTCTAGGCACTTGACGCACCTTGGGGGGGCAGTGCAGTTCGCCGCTGCATGGCCGTAAAGCTGGCAGCGGTGGCACTGGGCAGGGTAGCCACGCTTGTTAGGTGGTTCCACCTTGATCTCAGAAAGGCCACAGATAGTGAGCTCCTTCTCCTTGAAAATGTCCTCGGAGGACGGGGTCTTGGCTAGAATGGCCAGGGCTAGAGGGTATTTGACCCCGTTGCGGTTGTACAACTTGTGTACACCTTCCACGGGGAACCCTTGGTTGACTAGATCCGTTTGGATTTCGTCGGTGGGAAGCTCGTAGGGGAGACCCCTAAGGACCGCTTTGATTTTGCGGTCCTCTTCTAAAGCGTACGTGTGGTACGGGAGTTGAAGGTGAGTTAGGAGCCTAATGAGGCTCCTGAAGTCCTCGGTGGTGGGGCATGAAACGCGAATAGAGTCGCGAAGGTTACGTGCCTTGGTGTAGTGGATCTGTTTTTTCCACTAGGGTTTTAGAGAAGTCGGACCATTTCGACTTATCTCTGAAGAAAATGTGTGGGGGCGGTTTGCACTTGGCAAGTGCCGGTTCGCAGCGCGTGGCTGGCTTGGCGGGCTTAGCCGCGGGGGTTGAGCTCTGGGGCTCGGTGGAGGTTTTTGGCATGGGGGCCAGAGTGGAGGCTTTTGGCACGGGGGCCAGAGCGGGGGCCGCTGGGGCTGGGGTGGCTTCGAAAGAGGCCTCGGAAGAGGTTTCACTTGTCGCCTTAGCGACGCGTTTCACCGGTCGTTTCTTGGTCTTCCTCGACTTGACAGGGGTGAAACCCTGGTCGTCGTCGGAGGAGGGGGCGGTGATGAGGGTGTGCTCCGACGATTCGTCGGAGGAGGCGGGGCGTTTGAGCGAGATGGCATCGAAGTCCATCTCGTGTCTCGGGGTGGCATCAGGGGATGCGGGTGAATCAGTAACGGACAGGGGATCCGTTACGGATTTCAAGGGCTCGCAAAGGGAGCGGAGTTTGACTGAGTCAAATGGGCGATTGAGCTCCTTGCTCAAGAGGGAGGACAGAGCCTCGAAAAACCTGTCTGTTACCATGTAGGCCATGGTAACCTGGGATGCCTCCCTGCCGAGGCAGGGAGCTAACGGGGAGGGGGAGGGAAATGCAATTACCCCTAAGGGAAAGTAACTGCTACCGTCACCCTTGGGATAGCCCAAGTGCAGTGGGATCGGGTCTGCCGGTTTCTCTCAGGCCGAGAGGTCTGAGAAGCGCACCGGGTCAACGCTAGCTGGTTTCGTTGGCACCGTTAGGTATCCACCAACTCAAACGCGTCGGGACGTGAGTTTTGTTTATTCCCAATAAATTGGCAATAAACAAAGCACGGACCGCTATCGATAATATCGAGTAGGCGAGAACCGGCCGAAAGGCCAGAGAAAATTCTGGGTTAGGAAACACTAGAGCGCGAGCAGGCGGGGCTGCTCGGTCTGGCGTTCAAACGCAGAGTGTGTGTCTGTTGACAGTTGCGCGCCCCTTTTTATACCATGATACAGGTAGCCAATTGTTAATACGGAGCGGTAGTTCGAAATTAATATCATGTGATTTTAAAAACGGAATATTTATATATATGAAATGAAGCATTCTCCCACATATTTGTTACAATGAAGCGAGAAATAATGATCATCATGCACATGGTTCGTTATATAGTTTATAATTAATTAATTTATTGCTCAATTAAGTATTAATTAGTATATATTTTTGGAAATTAATTATTACGCAACAGTTATCTAATTTCTTTGTTTTAACGAAGAAGTCATAGTGTTTTATCTTTATTAAGAACTACGTAGCGGTCTAGGTTTGATTCCCGGCTATGATTTGGTCTGAGTGTTTGTGTGCTCATTTGCGTAACTCGCGACAGGAAAAACCTAATGAGGAGATATAATTTTAGAAAGCAGTATTTATTGTTATTAACTTACTAATTATTATACCTAACTAGCTGACCCGGCAAACTTTGTGTTGCCCGATAAATAAAAAAAATGTTAAGGGGAACAACCCTTATCACTTAGGGGTATGAAAAATAGATTGTAGCCGATTCTCAGACCTACTGAATATGCATATAAAATTTTGTGAAAATCGGTAAAGCCGTTTCGGAGGAGTAGGTAACCAACATTGAGACACGAGAATTTCATATATACGATTATTTATTCGTACCCTCAGAACACTGCACAAAAAAAAACTAAAGAAACGGTTTGCAAGTACGCGTTAAATTTTGATTAGCCAAACAATAACAAAGTAAGGCATGAGACAATTATGAAGGCACGTGACCTCACAGAGGTCTCGCGGAGTCACACGCTGCTGGCCAAGTGGTACGGACGTGTTGACATGCTATATGGGGTAACCTCACGCTCAACGAAAGTGCGTAACTATGACGATATTATAATACTTTGTTTTCTGTGGAAGTTGGAAGGTAAACTGCACTTTATTTTACTGCGGTTCATAACTATTATCTCATAGATAATTACCAATAGAATCAGTATAATATTTAAAATATCAAGCACTCCACGAATTTTACTCTTAAACTCTTTGCCATTAAAAATACTTTTTAGTTTTTAGTTCGATTAGCAACAAAACCGTGTGTTTTTAGTTTTCTAAAACTATTTTTTTATTTATGAAGTAGTAAACGGTTCATTTATAAAGATATAGGCTGAATATAACATTTGGAACGCAAAACAATATCGAAACGATTCCAAAAGTTGCCCTTTCCTTACTAACCTAAGAACCTCAATTTGAAATATCACTTAAGAAATACTACGATATTTATTAAGTGATATTTTATACCATTTTTAAAACACTAGTATTTTATTATTTTGTATAGGTTACCGATAAGAAATTCTAAGCGAGTGTAGGGATGGCGATTCTTTCCGTAAAATATCATTCCTTGAATCGATTCGAATCGAAGTGTAATAAATGGAGACAGAAAAAAATCGAGGCCCAAAGAATCGGTTCTCCCAAAATTAATCTTCGACCTTCTCAGCTACAAAAGGCGAGGAAAGCGAAAAAAAGGTAATCGGAACGAAACCTAGCACTGAAATATGTATCCGTCAACAAAAAATGTACACAACACATTTAACCAACTTCGAAAAGATCGATTCACTGAATCGTTCTGTTACTGGATATCGATTAAAATAATCGATCTTTTTGGGCCCAAAAAAACGATTCTTTGATTAATTCATTTCACACCGCCATCCCTAAGCGAGCGTCTTCGTATCTCTATCTCTAACTTGAAACTTCGATTAGTTAACATCCAGTTACTTCATTGACATTTATAGAGATCGATCATCCGTTTTCGGATGGAAATAACGATGATTAATCGTTTAGGTTTTAACAAATGCCGCGTATAACCTGTTATTATTATAAAATATGAATAAATAATGAATAAATTACGCTTTCTACATCCTTAGCTCCATGTAATTGCTTAGGTTGTGGGTGTCATAGATGCATACGTGAGTGAGTGATGTACACAATATTAAGACCTTTTTTTTGTTGACGAGGGGGAAACCTTTAAAAGGTATCCGACGCCATTGGAGTGACGCCGGGTTATGTGGGGCACTAAACCCATCTAGTTTCATTTGCAATCTAAAACGCTACCTTTATGAAACTAAAATGTAATTTAGTTATCAAACTTATCGCACCATCTGCCGGACACGATAAAACATCCGCCGTGTTATCTAAACTTTATATATTTAGATATTAAAATATTTTAACCAAAACCTTCACTATGTACGAAACAATGTATATATAACATTACCTATTATGAGCTAGTAATTCGTACACGTTATGTAATTCAGTAAGTTGTGAAGTTTGTTCAAAGTAATCTGACGGGTGCCTGTGAACATTTTGTAACTGCGATTTATATGATGTGGGGTAAACGCACATAATTTTACACCGTGCGATGTGATGCAAAAGTTAGTATTGAGATATGGATTACCACAAATATGCATAGAGCGTGTAGTTTCTTTTTAAATGTAGATGGTAAGGGAGACATAAGCAGTGATAGCCCAGTAGTCAAGAAACTCGGCCTCTTGATCGAAGGGTTCAAATCCAAAGGTTCAAATCCCAGTCTGCTTTTCAAAGTTATGTGCGTATTAGAAATTAATGATCACTTGCTTAAAAGGTGAAAGAAAACATCGTGAAACCTGCATACCTGAGAAATCTAAAAAAAGCGCAGTGGACTATGGCCTAAGCCTTCTCATTCAGAGATAAGAGACTCGTGCCTAGCAGTGGCACAGTAATTGGTTGATGATGATGATGATGAAAGGAGACATACTTTTTCGAGGCATTCCAGATTGGTCCTTAAGAGTAGTGGCGGTCATCAAGTAGAAAACTGATATTATCTGGCGGCAGTAGCTACTTAGATTTTTATAATATAGCAGACGAGCATGCAGTTCACCTGATGGTAAGTGGCTACTGTCGCCCATGGACATCTGTAATCACATGTACACTGATTAACGCCTCTTTTTCATAAATAATTTTTGCCTACGAGAAAAATATCAAATTTTGTAAATTTTACCTACTGTCAAATCAATTATAAATAACGGTATGTGATTGGGTAATAATAGTAAACAGTCTAGAATGACTAATCGATTGCCTGTCATACGTGGCCATCCACGATGACACCTCATAATAATGTAATGTCTGACAAATGTTTGTGTAAGTGGTCAAGGTGGTATGCGAAATGATCGGTCACCGGATCTAATTTAAATAATGTTGAAAGAAAGGATGGTATGTATATACGTACGCTAAGATGATATTCAAATTAAATCAAATAAGAATATTTTATTAAAAGTAGAGTTTTTGAATGAACCGATTTTGGTTTTACTTGACAGCAGAGAGTAATGTTTTTTGAGTTCATGTTATATGATATATGTATATGATATATGTATATATATATATATATATATATATATATATATATATATGTATGACTCATTCTTTGGAACGCCCTACAGCCTAAATGGCTTGACGGATTTTAACATGTGAGGGTTCGCTTTAAGCTTCAAGAGTAACATAAGTAATAATTTTGTTATCAATTTTAATATTGTACCAATGTTTAAAAGTTACAGAATAACATTACTTTATTTTTTTCTTTAACGCTCCCCTTAAACTGTGTTAAATTTAATAGAAAAATTGTAAATTGTACGAATTATGTTTTTATATCAAGTAGTCAACAGATATATTAATTAGTGACACGAGAAATTGTCTTTGTCAATTATATTATTGACGGCGTGAGAAAATCACAAACGATTGAGTAAAACAAAACGCGCTCTAAACATATTTTAAAATAATTGCGTAAATTAATATCAATCGATAGATATATGACTTGCCTCGTGATAAATAAAATCCGTGTATTAAATAACTGACATAATCTCCGATTAAAATAACAAGCTGTACATATTTCACACTATCCGGTTGCGTAAAATAATTTAAGTCATAACATCCCTTTGCTTGACAAATAAAATCCGTTTGGTCAAATACTGACATCGTGAGAAAAAAATGCAATTTATTTAAACATCCTGTACATATATTAAACTATCCGGTAGCGTATAGGTTATGTGGGAAAATACTAAACTTCCGAATTATAAATCCTTAAATACTGTATGGACTTTAAATTTCCGGAAGGAAGTAACCCCAAGGCTAGACAAAATCACTGTTGAAATCCACGAAAATATCTGTGTAATTATCTTTGTGTTAATTAATCGTCAAGGTATTAATGTGTGAATTTGGTCACAGGTCTTTCACACATGTCACAATTATGGGTGGTACGGAAATAATATCGGAAGTAAAAAAATTTATAATCTATGTATTTCACATTCAGTTATAATTAATCATATTCTGCCATGTAACCATACCCACCTGAACACAAATGTTAAAACACCCAGACCCTGAACAATAATATAAATTTATTTTTTTATTCATTTTCAAACACAAAATCCATTTAATAATTATTATTGTATGGAAATAATAATAAGTAATAATGGAAAGTAAATACAAAATATTTTGTTATAAACACTATGTTAGATATAACTTTGCTAGAAAAATCCACTTATTCTCATTCGAGCAGCGTGGAGGAGGAAGCGTCAAGCCTCCCTTAGTTGAGTCCCGTGACCAGCGAAATTTAAAAACATTATATATAGTTATGCTACAAAACGGAACGCGAATGATCCAACAACATTTTTATGAGTTAACTTTATTGTGCAAGTAAAAGGTAATAATAATAATAAAGGTAATAATTTTACCAGAGTCAGTAAAATCTATAGCCGTCAATCTGAACTTAAAACAGGTAATACAAATTAATATCCATTGAAAAACGATAATTGCACCTGAAAATTTGATTTTAAACAAACACTGCGCATACTCACCTTGAGGATAATAAAAGTCAATTACATCAATATGTCAATATAACCTCACAAAATACTGTAATGAGTCATAATAATAAGGCTTAATGCACACTATACGTTATCCGAAATACGCTAAAATATTGGAGTTTTACCGGATTTCGGATTGATGGGAGTTAGCATATTTCAGAACTTACATATAAATATGACCTTATAATATGCCAGAGTGGGCATCATTCCATAACATAATTATAAACGGATATGAGTTCGAACTGGTCAGGTATGACAGGTAGGTACCTAAGTGCACCGAATTGGGTTTGTTCTTCATAAAATTGACGTAGAAAATAAGGTTACAAACTACAGTCCACATTGGTAAGTAGTTCTATGGCCCATAGACATCTGCATTCAACCGCAAGTGGAATTAAAGTCCTATCTGAGATCGATTTTTACGATTCTACCCTTGCAGCCATTGCTACCTTTTTGGAAGGCTGCTAAATATAAACATGGCAGCGCTAGATGCCACTACTGTAAAAAAGAAACAGTCGTGGCGTTGATGCCATCAAATCGAACTATGTAGTGTCCTATCAACTTTTATGTATATGCAATAGTAAAGAAGATTCACGGATAGTGTAAACACACTTTAAGGTTACAACACAGCACCGACTGATTACCAGGTCGTCACATTAACGTACCTAGGTGTTTTTGTGGTTGATGCACGCACTGCAATTATATCGGCTCTTTACTGGCTCTTGGGTTACCTCATGCAATTTTTGTAGCCGCTATATTGTCCCATTGCTGGGTAGCAAGCGGGGATCTATTCACTAAGAGTCCGGAGTTCGATTCCAAGTATACACGAGTTGGTACGAAGATATGTGCGTATTAGAAATTTATTACCGCTGTATGATTAAAATGGTAAAGAGAATATTGTAAAGAAACCAAGAAACCGGAGAGTACTCAAAAAACAGTCAAAGGTGCTTTTTGCTTTTTGTCCAGATTAGTAGTAAAGGATGATTGTGATGTTACGATGTGATTATGATAATGATTAAATACAACTGGATTTTAACATTTATGTTCGGAAGTAGACATAAAGTACTAGCGTCCACTTTAGTTATTTTTAATGTTGTGACGCTCATATCTCAGAAACGCGACACTATAAATGTTCCTTTTATTTCAATGTCCTCCCCTTGTATACCACTTAAAAATAAATAGAAATGCAGCAGTTTAATGATAACAACACTAAAATTCTGTCCTCTTTTCCCAGCGGTCACCCATTCGACTCCCGACCGCCAACATTGCCCAATTATGAGGATCAGTTACCTACAAGCCACTACGTATAATATCTATTGCGGTGACAGGTGTGGGAGACTTGACCTCGCGCGGTAATCCGGGTTTATGTCGTGTCATGTATATTAGATTAGAGTTAATTATCACGTATTAATGTTATGGTAGACCTTATGATTTAACTCCGGCACTACTGACACATTTCTGCCTAATTACTTGTATCCTTAGTATGAGTTTTTTAAAATGACTTTTTTTGTATTTGTATACATTTCCAATCACTGTCCCCATAGGACTGTATCAGTACTGATTGGAAATGTATGGCAAATACGTAAACAAATTTACGTTTTTACAAAAATGACTCATACTGAGGGTACTGAATACGGACGGTAATGTTTTTCGAGCGTATTTACGTATTTTTTTCATATTGTGTTGTTTTTGGTGGCCCTAGTGATCTTTTCAGCTTCACCTGGTTTTGGTGGCGAGCGTAATGCTAAGTCGGGGCAAGAAGACTATGGCTAGAACTTATTCTTTAGCACGGCTTTCAGTACAAGTAATTTGTCAGAATTTAACATATGTGTCATTGGATTCATCTAATTTATGGGAGTGACATAGGCTGTATTTTTAAACAGCAGGATTGAGCGCTGTTGTTCCTCAGGGGAAACTACTTATGTGGCCGACCAAAGGTAGAAATCTCTCTTATATCATCTGGGGTGGTTACTGATGTCGATACGCGCTAGCAACGACTTATTATCCTGTGGTTGGCAAGCTTGTTTATTTGTTGCATATTATAAATAAAATCGCATGAAAGGAAATTGAGGAAGGTGTTGGTATGTTAAACAAATCTAAGACTAAGATAACCAGTGTCAGACTTCCAGATATAAGGTCGTAGAATGGTAATTGATGAATGATAATTTAGTTTTATTAAAATTGTTACCTTATTGGGAGCATTGGTAGAAACAAGTACCGGCCATTTCAGTTTACAAACTTTTATTTAACTTGTTTTATACCTTTATGGTCAAATCTTGCCACTGATTTCGAAAACAATTGACCCCAAATTAAGCTGAAATTTTGCATACACATGTGATACCCGAGATGATGGTCCGACTATTGTTTACACAACCACATGCCATGGGTATATTTTCAATTTACATGTTTGAAAATAGACCGAACTGTTCGGGATTCGACTGTGGTATCTCTGTCACATTAATATCTTCTAAAATAGTATAAGTTTATTGCTTGCTTAATTGCTATACATACCAATTATAACTTATTTTTAAGTAATAGTACTTAAGTCAGGTTAAGGCTCTATTCGCTGTGAAGGGTTTGTTTGTCGTCGGAACTTACTTCTCAAGGATATCAACTTTCCTCATTAACCAACTTCAAGTTGGATTCCTATCATTTGGGGTCAGTCACAGAAAAGTATTACTCAATGTGTAGTGAAGTGCACAATACAACCATAAAAACAAAAATATACAGGTTGATTTTTAATGGCCAAATCAGAAACTAAGCAAAATTAAGAAATAGTGAAAAATGCTGAAAAAGCTTACGAGATCGATTTTGATAAAAATTAAAACTGCAGTTTTAAATTTTTTAATTCATTTCCCTAGCAGGAAATCGAATCAGTTTTTTTTTTTTAAATAAACACATCCTGTATTTTTCTACCATACAGGATAGTGTAATTTATAAGAATCAGGTAATTAAGCCAAGGCCCGCTTAAATAAATCACCCTGTATACTAAAGCATTGTAATGTATTGTATTGTGTACGAAGCCATATTTACACATTACTTACCGATTTGTAACCCGCACTGCAAAGCTATTACTAATTTTAACGGTCTATTCAATGCTATGGGCAAAAAATTGCAAAGTCATTTGGTTTTCTATTGAACCAAGCGGGAACTTTGCATATTTTGGTTAAAACTATTTTAAACAAACAGTGTTTAGTATTTTGAAGCTTATTAGTAATATTATTAATATTGGTGTAGAACGACGCTTGCTATACTCATGTTCACGCTTAAAGACTAGTACAGAATCACCCTGAATAGAAATTTGGATGTCTACCAGAACGGGGATCGAACCCGCATCCCTCCTGGATCTCTATTACGCGGTCTTCTCTTCATGAAATATTTATGTTATTTCTTTACTATCCATTATTCAACATAATTTTAAAAATAAAGACAAAATAAAAGGCATTAATTTAAGAAAAATATTAAATTAGTTTGTTATATATTTTTTTATTTAATTTTACTTACTTCAAGTTAATTTTAATTTACTTATTATTGTAATCTTTGATGTTAATTAAAGTAAAAAGTTTGTATACTAATTTAAACTACAAATTTTATACTACAAGCGAAGTCACGGGCAAAGCTAGTTCTCAACACAAGGAAGCAAAACGCGATCTAGTTCATGCCTTGCAGCAAATTGATGGGTTGCAAATGCTACACTTTTTACGTATACTTATGTATTGCAAGCTGACATCATTACCAGAATTGCATTACATGTAACCATTTTTTATTACATCTCTTTTTAAAATTCATTATAACACCATTATAAAAATTACCAGTAAGTAAAGAAATATAATCTAGAAGTGAAATTTAAAGGATCTAGAGTTAGCCAAGGTTAAAAATTGTATCAAAAAGATTTAAATCAAAATCTTGGCCTTTTATTAATTGTGACCAAAAAAGGACAATCATTCGAAATGACCTTAAAATACCGGAATTTTCAAAAAAATATAAATCTCACCCAATTAAAAATGTCCCAAATTGGCGCCAAGGTAATAATCTGGCTATTAAAAAATCAGTTCAAATCATGTCGAATATATTTTTGTGTAAAGTACATAATGGTATTAAAGCTATAACTTTCAATACAACACCGTGAAAGTAGTTTAAACTTTGTGTTTAAATAAATATACATAACAAATATTATCTTAGTGTAAGATCAATTCTAGACTTCCCATTAAAATCATTTTAATCCAAAGTTACGTAAAATACACAGTAAGTGAGGAACGTATAGATTTCATCTTAAAGCGTCATCAATTTGTCACTTGCACACATTGAGTAACAGCAAAAGTACTAGTTTCAGAAACATATAATTTTACTTATAAATAACAGCTTATGCAAAAGTACAACTTACTCGAAATCACATGATTGACTGCTTATATAGTTTCTTAATATCCTGAAGCTACCGACCAATTTAACATTTTACAGTAATTGGAAACAGCTATCATTATTTTATATCAATCTGTACCGTTTTGTAATATCGATGTCGGCAATGATTAACTTTACTTTAAGGACGACTTTCGAAATTGGTAGGATATATTTACAACTATGCTGATGGTTACCAGTCACTACTCAATCAGTACATAGTTGATGATTTTAAGAGCGTATTTTGTGTCATATACACGCTTGAATGTATAGCACTTATGGTATATCTTAGGATCACGCGAACGGTATATCGCAAGTGTAAATATAACGATTTATTTCACAATAACAATAAAACTTCGATAATAATCTACAGTTACTCGATTGCTTCTGATTGTTTGCTCATTATCTTCTATTACAATCTTTAGATAGGGTTACGAAGGTCATAGTTAACTAAACAGCTATATACGAAACTTATTAAAAATAACTGTTTACTTTGTCTAGGCATCATAATTTTTCTCTATGTATAAAAATAAATACTGCAAGGAGTTGGGAAGGCTAATGTTTACTAAAGGTTAGTATTGCTTCGTGAATTAGTAATTTAGTAAGTAAATTGTTCATGATCTTCTAGATATTTAAATTAATTTGTCCATTGTATGTTTGTATGTCAAATAGTTATAAACAATGTATAGTGGTGTACTCACGAAATCCTAGTAAAATGGGAGATTGAATAATTATGTCGTATTCATTACGCAAGCGTACTTACATGTATAGTATACATGTTATTGTCAAACAGACCACGTTTCGACACGAACTAAGTAGCGGCGATCGGAGCGGTGCGATGCGATACTAATCTAGGCCATATTATTTCTTATTTCGCAAACCCTCGCACCCGCCGACCGAACATCTAATTACCGTATTAGACAATGGAGCGAAAAATAAGTAGGCACGGTTCGGCGTCACCATAAGTTTTTATTTCTTACAAATACTGCCATTCGTTTCACAGTGGATACTTTTCGTACTACAATAACAGGTACATCAACTCAGAATTAAAAAAAACGCAACATTCACCGGTCAGGTTTCACAAAAAAAATCGTAACAAACAAAACATTATACAAGACGTTTAAATCAGTGCGAAACGGGCGCGGGTCGTGGGGTGTACTGCCCAGCGGGCTGGCGCGCCCCCCGCTCTGGCAGGCCACCCGACGGCCCCCGCGCGTGTTTAGTGCTAAGCTTAGAATTAGATATCACATTCGACGGTCTGCTTCCTGCAGCCATTAGTAGCTACCATGATGACCATACTCGTGGCCGTGACTGACGACAACTGGGTAGGGGACCTTTACGGGGTAAGGCACCGGCTTCTCGACGTGGTAGGGGACGAGCTTCTCGATGTGGACGGGGTAGGGCCTGTCGACGGGCACCTTCACGGGGTAGGGCACGTGCTTCTCCACCGGCACTGGGATGTGCTTTTCAACGGGGTAGGGCGCTGGTACTGGAACCTTGACGGGGTAGGGCACGGGCTTCTCGACGTGAACGGGGTAGGGCCTATCAACGGGAACCTTGACGGGGTAAGGAACTGGCTTCTCTACGGGGTAGGGCACGGGCTTCTCTACCGGGTAAGGTACAGGTTTGGGTACATGCACAGGGTAGGGCCTGTCGACTGGGACCTTAACGGGGTAAGGCACTTCCTTAATAACTGGGTAAGGCGCGGGCACATGTACTGGTACCTTGACGGGGTAGGGAACCTTCTTTTCTACTGGGTAAGGAGCAGGGACGGGTACCTTGACTGGTACGTGGATATGCTTCTCTACTGGGTAAGGCTGGGGCACGTACACTTTGACGGGGACGGGCCTGTCGACCGGCACATGGACGGGGTAAGGCACCTTCTTCTCAACTGGGTAGGGTTGAGGTACATGGACGGGTACTTTAACCACCTCCTTGACGGGGTAAGGGACGTGCTTGACGACAGGGTAGGGCTG
The DNA here is from genome assembly GCA_014595695.2 of Epargyreus clarus clarus. Taxonomy (NCBI): domain Eukaryota; kingdom Metazoa; phylum Arthropoda; class Insecta; order Lepidoptera; family Hesperiidae; genus Epargyreus; species Epargyreus clarus. Next base: position 828,318 of record JACTTY020000059.1, on the reverse strand, counting down.
AGGTACGGGCACCTTGACGGGATAGGGGACGTGTTTCTCGACGGGCACCGGGATGTGCTTCTCCACCGGGTAGGGAACTGGGACGTTCTTTACCAGGGTGATGGTTTTGTGCGTCTCGTGGTGTCCGCCGTAACCGCCCTCGTAACCGCCTCCGTATCCGCCTCCGAATCCACCACCGTATCCTCCATGTCCACCTCCGAATCCTCCATGTCCACCGTAGCCGAGATCGAAGAGTCCACGTTTTTCATGTTTTTTGTCGTCGGCCGCCTTGTTGTCGGTCACTGCCACTTCCGTTTCTGCTTTCTTGGCTTCTTCAGCTCTAGCGAAGGCCAGAAGAGCCACCAGACTGGCGGCCACGAGCTGTAATTAAAATTATAATATATTAACGCTTGTAATAGAACTTTCTAATGAAATGGTAAGATTGACAGAGATCGAGTCAGATATATTTGATGTTGCGGACTGGTTACTTAATCCATTACGGTGATAGCAATGATCAAAATTGTGCTACGTTAATAAGTTAAGAGAATCGAAAGTGTAGGAGCTCGTAAAAGGCTCCGAGGCCTTTAATGAGTGGTCGCGTTAAAATAGCCGACAACAGTGGACACGCAATGGCGGAACCGTTGCGCAACATTTAACTGGGACAGGGAGCACGATCCTGGTTTTGAACTAATCACTGTCACAACACAAACACAAAGTGAAACACACCGTGAGCTTCATGATGCTGAGCTTGCTGGTTGCACTGAAGGCAGCGGAGTCCTGAATGCGAATGATGCGTGGTGGTCCGCACCACGGCTATATATATGCGGTATGAGCGGCCGAGCGAAGAAAAAAAATGGCGGCTTCGTAGGACTACGTTACACTTTCGCTTTCGAGGGGGTATCAAGCAAAGCCAAAATGCTCCATATCGGCTCAGTACTGAGATGCGGACCAGTTCTCTTCGACAATCGCACGGTTCCTGAAATATAATTATTGCAGTGAAATTATCAGATTGGACTGTTTGCGACAATTTGATTTTTACTTTACGGGTTTAATGATAATTTTATTGCTTTGCCGATAAAATTTAATATACTTTTTTGTATACGAAATTAAAGCTTAACCTAATAAGCGTCATTATTTCGTAATAATTTTACTTTTTTATACAATTTTAAACTAAAGTACTTAATTTAAGTAATAAATTAAATAGATATTGATTGTGAAACATTTAAACTAAAGTTAAGTGTGCTATGATTGTGAAGTCAGTTAAAAGTTTGTTTACTTTAACTCCACATTGCTACAACTATTTTTATGTTTCACTATTGGACCTTGGTTTCTACCTACAACTAGAAGAAAGCCATAAAACCTGGAGTATGATCCAGTATGCTGCTCTAATACAAATTAGAGGAATCATGTCATATAACTTGCATAACTTAATAAAGATTATTTCCTTTAATCTGATTCCATTCAAATACAAATACGTCTTTACGATGACACTTATATGAATAACATTTATTTGAAATCATTTACACAATTTATATGAAAAATTACCAATTTAATCTTACAAATTTAACAACAATTATCTGCTTTAATTCGAAGCTGTTCTACATTCAAATGTACAACTTAACGACGAGTTACATAAAAACACACTTATTTATTTAAAAGTCATTTACAGAATTTTACAGAAAAAGCAATATATTTATATCGCTATAAATATATGATTTGTACAACCCCATAACTTGTAATCCGTTTAAGCGATGGTGCAACACCATGCCCAGTTGGTCAGTGGGCAACGCAATATTCAAATTAACTGCATTAATGCATTATGTTACGTCAACGCTATTTCTATTGATAAATGGCCTTTGGAGCGGTCTGCATTCTAGTATTATGTTATTCACATCTGCCTAGATTAAGCTCGACAGCAAATATTGGAACTCTTAATTGGGAATTAATTAATTTCCACTTTTGTTTTCATTTGCATTCAAATCCACTTAAAATGTATTTGGAGTTGGTTTTTAATATTAAATTGAGATATTTAACAATTTTGTCGTTTCTAACTTGAATTAGGACAATGACTTATTCAAAACTTATTTCCGTAACCTATTTCGTTTGTATTAGGTAGCTACACAATTCCTTCGGTAGATAAAAATAGATTTGTTGTAATACTTGTAACATTTAATATTCGTAACGATTCAATCTAAATCATTCTTGAGAATATTTTAAACTTGCCGCATGGAAATAGGAATTGGATATTTTAAATGCAAATGTACAGATTTCATATTATTTTCTTACATATAGGTAATACTATCCATACTAAATATGTATATTCTAATATCATAAATGCGAAAATGGGTTTATTTGTTTGTTGGTTAGCTACGCTTCCACGCCTTAACTACACAACCGATTGTCATAAAATTTATTATGCACTTTGTCAGGGGTTCAGAAAAAGACATAGTGTATCTTTAATCCTGAAAAAAGTTCATGAGGGATATATACAAACCTATGACCGCGAGCGAAGCTAAAGGTAAAAGCTAGTGAATTTTAAATTTAAAATAAACAAAGTTTACGCGTACGAAGCAATTAAACATTATATAAATTGACACAATACGTGAATACATGCATATGCACACGTTCATAGTTTACAGTTACATGCACGTAGCGCGTTGATGTCTTTTGCTCGGAATGTGAAACCGGAAATATTGAACCGAAATTACGGATATAAACAAAAATGTGGTTATTCTGTTTTTAAGCCCAAGTTGTCCTTGAATAACGTGGGAAGTAAGCCCTTTGAAGTTGATTGAGTTTTTAATGAATATTGAAATTGAAGTGTTCGTATGTGTAAGGTAACTTAGAAGACAGATTTACAGCCATATATCAATATACTCATATATCTACAGAAAAAAGGTCTAAGACATTTTTACCCGACTACAGAGGGTAATGTTTTTAAGGGTTAGAATGTATGTATTTTTTTTTCTATAATTAATATAATTTTAATATTAATAATATAATAATAATTAATAGAATTTTTAAGTACTTACAACAATAACTATTTTTTCTTAAAAAATAAGTCTAACGTACAAGTTCTCGGTTAGTCGTAATTTTATATTAATTCCTCAACGATGAGTGAGAATCATTAGAATTTCAATTTTGTGTTCAAGTTCAAATTCTTTAAAATACGACATATATACATAAATTATCGTCTATCGATATTGCGAATTTTGTTATGACCCTGAAAATATTGGAGGACTATTTTCGAGGTCAAACTCTTCTTATAACTATATAAAGTGCTGGAATGTTATGATTTTAAAAATGTCGTAATATAGATACATTTTCATGAGACGTGCTCACTTAGTTTTTTGCATAAGATCGATAGTAAACACGTATGTAGTTCACCCGATGATTAATAATCAGTACCCTTACCGTGACTTTTTACGTTTTGACAAATATGACTGTTTTGGTATTTGTTTACGATTTGCCGATACAATTTCCAATCAGCGCCCCTAGCGGATTGTATCAGAACTATGTTTTGTCTCTCTTTTTTGCGAACATGTGAGACAGACAGAAAGACTTGAGCACTTATTGTTACGTTTACTCAGTCTGCTGAAGCAAACGGAACAGAATATTGGATTGAGTAGAAACGTAACGTAAAATTGTGGGATGTTTTGAAAACTCATGGTAAGGGTACAGTGCTACCCGTGGACATATTTTACTAACTCCATATCGAACTGAGGTTCTACTTGATCTTAACCACAGAAGCAGTTACCTCTCCTAAAGACCAAGTCGGTTGTCTCATATGTAAGTCACACCTTATATGCAAACCTTTTCACCGAAACGAAGAACTGCTACACTTTAGAAATAGGTGTGGTGGTACCTTCTTGGACCATAGTCGTCCTTAGAAGCTGCAATTGCTGGAAATCAACTGTGATCTACCTCACATATAACTTTTGTCCACAAAATAGGACTATTGTCCTTAACCTACATGTAAAAATAATGGCATTTAAAAAAAGGAAAATAGAGAATAATTACTTTTAAAATTAAAAAAGACAAATCCACTGAGTTTCTTACCGGATCTTCTCAGTAGAGGTCGCGTTCCGATCCGGTCGTAGTTTAAGAAAATATTGTAAATGCCGCCGTTGGCCTGTACAAAATAAATATATTTCATTTCATTTCATTGTCCTCAAAATAGGACTGTTGTCCTATTTGGGGTCAGATGTGGATGTCCATGGATACATTGACCATTCAACATTAGGGACGGTATGACCGTTACCTACTTCTGTTACATAAAAGGCATTTTGAGGCATTGCATCAAAACTGTGTTAAGTGTATGACCTTGTCCTTAAAAGCCTTCCTGTTAGAGTTTTGGAGCGTAACATCGCTCAGTTGCGAATTACTGGGTTGCTAATGCAATTGTTTTCTCTAAGTTTTTTAACTTAAGTGTTGCAATAAATGTGCATATGTACTCTGTTATAATTATAAGTCAGTAGTGTGTTTCATTTATGTTTCTCTTCTTAGTCGGTTATTCATTGCTGAAGGTCGTGCCTGCTTCGGTAGTGCTGTGCAGGTGTGCTGCAAATTTCGCCAAAGAGCTCGGTCTTCTGCTTGTCTTAGGCATTCTGTGATAGACATCTTGGTTCAGTCCTTGATCTGGTCAGACCATCCGGTTGGCGCTCTTCCTCTAGGTCTTTTACCCTCCACTTTCCCAACGACCATAATCTTCTCAAAGCAGTCGTCTTCTTGTCCTGCTATACGGCCAAAGTATGAAATAATTCTTTGGAGGCAGATGGTCATTTATGTTAATCAAGTAAAAATAAAAAGAGGCTTTCCGCTTTCTACACTTACAGCCTCACACTGGGATTCCGTATCGTGGGTGTCATTAAAACACACAAAGATGAATGCACAAACACTCAGACCCAAAACAGATATCTATATATCAACTCGTCATTGACCGTCATATCTGTTTTGCCAGGGAATGAACCTGATATGACACGCAAAGGGTCCATACTCCATTCCTTTGCGTGTCAGACCAGACCGGTATAGTGATCGCTCTGCTACGCGTATAGTCAAATTGAGGAGTAATTGATGATTAATAAATGTAAAATCGTCATCAAATACTCAAGTAATAATCAAGGTCAAATAAAGAGTTTGAATAAAAATACATAGTAATAAACTGTAATCGCCCATTAATATGAAATTTGGCATCTTAAACTGAAAACATCTCTGAGGTTATATTAAATAAGTTGAACTTCAAAACAAACAATATATAATATGAAAGTATATATATATATATATATATATATATATATATATATATATATATATATATATATATATATACTTTCATTATCGATAAAATTTTATGAAATAACTAATTGTAGTCGTCTGCTGATATGAAACTTAATAAATTATACAATTTATCATTAACTATTCCATTAACCTAAAGTTCAGTCTGTAATGAATACCAATAGTTGCAAACAATATAAATGTCAGTTCTTAAAGCGTTAGAAATTTATTAATAATAATTACACAAAATATATTATTTATCTTAAATGTTAAGTTAAAATTGAATTTTAGGTATACTTATAACAATAAATCTAAAATTAGGGTACCTGTCCTACTCCCTAGCGGTTAACCGTGGGGGCGACAGCCGCGCTAGGCGCTTTTCCATGTTTAACATGCAATCACTTATTATTGTAAACAAGTGTTAAGCAGTATATTTAAATAAAATAGTAATTTGGATGGATTTTTTAATGAAGGGTACTTACCCACCCTTTATTAAAAAATCCATCCAAATTACTAAAAATAGAAAATTGACAATGAAAGATAATAAGAATTGTAAAAGTATATAATAAGAGTTCGAAAACAATACGAAAATTTTGAGGAAAATCTTGTTTGAATATAAAAAAGACTATTTATTGTGCTAGGTGAGCAGGCTGTCCTAGAAAAATTGATAAATACTGGCCAAAAGGAGTGACTTGAGCTCCTATCTGTTAAACATCTATGTATAAGGTTATGTAAACTGTTATAATTTTTGTGATTCATTATCCGATAACAATTATGACCTTACATTAATTAACAGTTATACTTTAGTTGTATGAAAATATTTTAGAATGCTGGACTGTGGTTTAAATCGTAGCTCAAATTACTGTCAAAATAATTGTGTATCAGAAATTATCAATTATTTTTATGGAGCTGCATTTATAATTTTCTAATACTGTAAAGTCTATCCGTAATAATTGATTGTTACGTAGTAGACGTACACCTTTGTCATTCCAATGAATAAATAGTTTTACCATAGATATATTATATGAATGAATCATTACCTTTGTTGTGACTTGCGACAAGTCGCTATCGAGATGACGGCAATAGTGTTTCTGAATAACGCTATCGAAGCTTTTCTAGCACTTTTGATATCTACAACTTCCCAATTTAACGCCTCTCAGCCATAATAATCTGACTTGGTAAGGGAGGATCCCTTCATCATATTTTTAAACCGGCGGGTAGCAATCTACGAACCGCGACCCCTCCTTGCGGCCCGCGGGTCTTCTAAGAGCCTAATGTTGCGGCCCGCGGTCCTTACTGTAACCTAAATTTATTATTTATGTCCCGTCAACACTTCAAACAATATTTCTGAATGTAGCCCGCCATTAACTCAAGAATAGCTGTTACCTAAAAGGTTGCCGACCTCTGTTTTAATCTAAAGCAATGTGTCCGATAAGCAATATTCGGTTCACTTGACATCAAGTAAGCCAGTTTGCCAACATCACAAAAACTCGAACCTTGATTCATGTGAACATAATGTTCATTACAGTCTTGAGTAAGTTGACATAACTGCGAACAATTGTTTAGGAAGAAAGGTGTAACCTAAGGTTTTCTACACTTACGTATTCGTAATTAAACCCGATATCCGGATTACATCACATATTTAGTTACAAAGAAACTGAATACGGTATTCGTATGCCTTTATGTAAGTTGTCGTTGAACGGAAACGTGGATGAAATGTATCGGAGTGAGATTAGGTTTTCTGGCCGCCGGATGCTGTGTTGCGTTTAATATCGGATATTCTGAAGGTGGCTTTTGTGGTTCGCCGACAGTAGTACTGGTACGCCCTCTTCTTCTGTACTCACTTCACTCTTACTTAAGTAATGAGCCTTGAATGATGAAATGAGTTTATAGGAATTCATTTTTGACTACACGTTAGTGAGTGTACACATTTCATTTTCCAAAAAAGGCGACATAGGTTGTCTTCAAATTGACAAAATTTCAACCAATCCTCTTTTTTAACCCCCTTAGGTGAAATTTCAAAACAATGTTCCTTAGTGGGTGCTTACGACATAAAAGGAACCCACTGAATAAATTTTGTCTTTCTAGCGTCAATAGTTTAGGTTCGCCAATGATAACTCAGTCTGTCAGTCAGTCAATCAGGTACTACTACTACTACACTACTATATATTGCAAACGTAATGATGTTTGTTCATTCAATTTCTGTACCTGCTAAATTAAGTCTTACATGATGTAAGTTTTGTTAACGAATGTTACCTTTTTATCTCATTTGACACCCGAAGTTAATTACAGAATGAGGTAACATTTTGAGCAATGTAATCGTATTAATAATTTCCGTACGTTGCGTTACTATATCTCCTTGTAACATATACAAGTAGTAAGTTGATCGGCCATTTTAGATCATTTCCACTGACTGCTGACGTACGGATACTGTTTTCGTAATGTAATGTCTTTCATACGCGTGTTTTTTTCTTTGTTTTAATACCTGAAATCGAATATTAGCTGACTGTTACATATACTATATTACATGCATAACTTTTCATTTTGCTTTTATTTAGTTTTAATGCTTCTATTAAATAAATAATTTTACATGTAAAAGCCACGTGGTGTAATAAATTTCAGAAATAATATTTTTTTACTTGAATTCAAAAAGTGAACAATTTTGATCACAATTTTAATAAAAAACTCGACTGTTTAAAAATATAACTAGTAACATAGGTCACTCCCGCAATTTAGACGATTCCTACAACGCCTCATATCATGTTTAAATCCAAAGAATAATACGTGTATACCTAATCCAAAGAAAGATATGTCTGTACCTAAACTCAGAAAATATTCCTCTCTGCAGACAGTTAGAACGATAATGATAAATGATAAGATTGATGACATTTGATTACAAACCAATAAGCGTAAACGCAGCTAATATTAGCGCTAGTGTGTATTACACAGGCCCACTGCATTACATTTCGTAAGCCGTTCATTCACTGAACACAATTTTTGCGACTCGATTGTCGCCCAAGGTCCCTTTTGTTCTTAAATATGAAGTTTTTGTATTGTTTGAAACGAATAGACGCTTAAACCGTGTCGCCTTAATATAAATAGTTCTATATAATTGTATTATATTGTAAATTGCATTTATTTTGCAGAATGGTGTGAGTAAAGCTATTGAAGTATTGAGTTCCGGCTATGAGTTGCTATTTTATTATAGGGAAATTGGTGACCTAATGGTTGTGAGCTAGACTTTAGGCCTAAGTCTTATTCAAACCGAAAATTTAATGATAAAAAGTGTCTTAAATAAATTGGTTATTTTATATCCTGTTGATAAAAATAAACTTTTTAAATGAAATATTTTAGATCAATTTATTAAAAAAATACTACTTATTCAATCTGGCTGCTGTCTACTGTTAAGTAATTTGAGGTGGAAGAATTTTTTGGGCTAAAGGTGGGTGATAAACACTTCATGATTCGAGGGTATCGCTGTCACACTTATTTCTAAATTACAACAGTAATGTAGGTCTGCTGTTTAGGTGTGAAAAATTCAAAGATATTGTGAGGTAGTTCAAACTTAGGCCACAATGCAACGCATATCACTCCTGTCCTATTTAGGTTTGTTTACATCTAGAGTTCCAAATTGTTTAAATTATTTTTTATAAATAAATATTTTTATAAAAAAATACTTAAAATATCGATATTTATAATTTTAGAAATGTTACAAATACGCAGGATTCTTTGTTCAATATTTCAAAAATGAGTAATTATCACGAGCTTTTTTTCTCAATCTTATTAACATTATTATTACCAAGTAAAATATTTTTTTTGATGTCGTAATTTTTTATATGATAATGTCATATCGATAGTACTTGAATATCTATATTATCGTACGTTTAATATAACATTGTATTCCGATTTACATCTCATGCATTAACATCTGATAAGATTCATAACCCTTTGCTGCGTTTATCATATGTATAAGATCATTACCCAAATAAACTTTACATATTATAAACTATTTACGACAATCACTTTTACGGTCTGTTTATAAAAGATTCTCCTTTCTAATGTTCTAATGCTTATTTGAAATAGTACTGATTTTCCTCAACATTGCACTAACGTGAGTTTATCTTTTTATTCTGTTTTAATATTGCACGTGAGTAGATTCTTTGTATAGTGCAATAAGTAAGTTAGTATGATATGTTGTGTGACTTATTTCATATAGTGTAGTTATTTATAGGGCTTTATAAATAGAAGAGTAGGATCTGAGAGGGAAGGGCGGTTTTTGTTTCCTTTTGATTTGATAACAAAAATTTTGTAAATAACTCAAAATTATTAGATTCTAAATCAGTTTGGAATTGAATGAGTTAATTTTCGTATAAAAATCCACCGTTTATTATTGCATCATTTGATAGTGTCGTTTATGAGAATCAAAATGAGGAGAGTCTAGAGACAACTAGAATTATGACATCTAAGTCGATGGAATGGCTACCTCGATATACAGGCGTTCCTTCGCTAGTGTCAACATTTTAAGGTGCTAATACATGAACGGCAGCGGTAGCTCGAATTCGTTTGTATTCATTAGTAGAATTAGCTCACTAGCGTTCGTGTGTCACATCCCTTAAGGATAGAGTCAATAACATCATTAATATAACATTACATATAATTTAATCCTCCTTATTAAACTAAACGATAAAATTGCGATTATGTCACATCGTCCTCTAATTATGTAGTTCATATCGCCTGATGGTAATACAGACAAGCGTTTACGAAACGCACTCGATTCGTAATCGTAGCAAAAAGTCTCCATGTGTGAACGTGAACTTACTATTTTGAATTCTTAGTATTACCATTACGTATCCATTACTTAGCGATAACACTATTATTTATTCGCAGTATTTATTTTATAATTGAGTGTGTGGCAAATTGGGTGTCGTAAAGTGGAGATGCCCTTAATTAAGTATGTCGTATTCTGGCGTGTTGAAACAAGCGTACTCGCAGTTAGAGTTACGCATCAGATAGTGTTAACCACTTGTCGTAGCTTCAGCTATAGGGATTAAGCGATATTATATTATAAGTGAATATTTTTAAGCTATTCAGCAGCTAATTAACGTGGATGATGTTATTTAAAATATTCAATTAAAAATAATTAATTTCTTTTCTCAAAATAAATGTACTGGCTGAAACGTAAAAATGTTACCCGACTTTGGGGGGTATTTTTTTAAGCGTATGTATGTATATCTCATTATATGGATTGTCCTGCATCCTAAACGACGGCGTGGCGGAGCGGTCACCATACCGGTCTGACACGCAAAGGGTCCCGGGTTCGATCCCCGGCCAGCCAGATATATAAATGATGAATTTAGATTTCTGTTTCTGGGTTTGGGTGTTTGTGTATTTGTCAATGTGTGTCCATGGCACCCACGACACAGGAAATCCTAGTGTGGGACTGTGAGTGTAGAAAGCGTTTTTTTTAAACGTCTAAATTGGATTCTGGGACGACTATATTATATTTATCTCTATTATTTTTAAGCGGTTGGGTTTTTTCACATTACAATAATTCTTTACTTTCAAGCGTATATTTGTTTGTATCGTGTTATTATAGTATATCTTGGACAATATTATAATCAGGTTAACCACTAACATTGAAAGTACTACGGTTATTTTTTACTTTACATAATGTGATGTAAACTTCAATACCATATAATTGATATTTACACAATTTGTTTATTTTCTTTACTATAAATATAGTTTACAGCTTATAGCTTAGCACTGAGACTTGTCACTAAAGCGTCATGAAAAATTAAATTAAATGGTATTATGTTGGGGACATTCAAGAGTTAACTTTCGAAATTAGCTTTTTACGAGGTTTTCAATTTAAGTTAGCTGTTCACGGGTTAATATTTAATTTATATTGTCACTTTAAACACGTTGAACTTTAATTATTATACGGTTATAGACTGAACATACTCATAATTTATATATATATATATATATTTTTATAATATAGGAGTAGCAGACGAGCATACAGTCCACCTGATGGTAAGTGGCTACTGCCGCCCATGGACATCTGTAATCAACCCCAGATAGGATTAGATATTCCCACCTAAGGTCGGCCACAGATGCGCAGCTACCCCTGAGGACTAAGCTGGAACGCCTCGGTAAAGTCTGTCTCCCTTACCAAACCCTTCAAACCGGAACACAGCAGCACCTAACACTGCTGTTATAAGGTAGAAATAGGTGTGGCGGTGGTGCCGCCGGAGTCGAACCACAAAGGGTTCTACCACCTTCACAAATAATTATTCAGTATGTGCCTTGAAATATGTTTCTAATTTTTAAGTATTTTTTTTCATTATTAATACTTTCATTTGTATAAATTATTTTATAAGAATGGATATATAATTAATAAACGGAAGCTTTGTTACACCCAAGGATAAGGATCGCCTCGGATAAGTATGTTGCCCTTACCACAACCTTTAAAGCGGAACACTTTATCATCTTCATCATCAGCCCATTACTGTACCTCTGCTGGGCACGGGTCTCCTCTCAGAATGAGAAGGCCACGGTCCACCACGCTGACCAAGTGCAAATTGGTAGACTTTACCTACCTTTGAAAACCCTTTTTTTGAGATTTCGAAGGTATGCAGGTTTCCTCACAATGTTTTCCTTCAACGTTTAAGCGAGCGATAATTGATTTCTAATACGCATATAACTGAAAAATTAGTCGTGTCTGGGATTTGAACCTCGAACCCTTCGATCAAAAGGCCGAGTGTCTGAACCACTAGGCTACCACTGCATTTATGCGGAACACAGTAGCGCTTAACACTGCTGTTACACAATTTGATCTTTAGTTATATTTCATCACGGTTTCAGCTAACGAGATATAATGTATACGCTAAAGTCAAGCACGTCCGTTATAATTTATGTTTCATATGATTTAAGTCGTTTCACCTGCTGACACTCATCTTACGTCTTAAAGACTTTATGAGATAACTAGTACTAGTTGATGAAAATAATACTGAATGTCAAGAATAATGCATAAAAACAGGGTTTCAGTTTGGGCGATTTGGAAAGAAAAATATGTACAGGTAGTTTGGTCTCATTATAGACATGATTATGTCTTACAAATCGATTAATAATGTAGTTAAATGGTCGTACTAATCAAAATTTAAACTCATATAACGGTTATTTATTCACTTAGCGGTTTACCATCAAAGCTTCCATTAGCCCTCATGAAAAATATTATACGGAAATTTTGTGCAAATGCCAAGTTCCTGCACCCAATGATTTAAGTTGCATTTTATGTGTTAGTCCTTAATGTTATTATGTAGATAGATACTTAACTCTCAAAAACAATTCAATCCTTCACAAATTATGCGAAACATACTCGTTAGCTCGTGTATTTGGGGACACTGTTAAGCTCTAATTAATACTAAACAATGTTACTGAGAAAGCCTTGTAGAGTGCGCAAAACAAGGTATTCATGTGGCCATTTTGGAAGCTGGGAATTTGCTCGCTGTACCATTCTCATGCAAATCTAGACCGGATTTGAATAGTTGCCACATTTAGGTCTCAAACTTTGGGAATTCGGTCCTGACAGCTGAATGTGGTATTCATATCTGGTAACATTTTTATTATGTAGAGAGACTCGTAATGTTATACGTATTTTCGTTTAATTTCGAAAAAATCGATGCTACGAGCAGCAGTGAGGAAATTTTAAAGCGTAGAGCTGTTAGGTGGTAGAGCCTTCCACCGCCAACCTTATTTCTGCTAAATTTCAGCGGTGATGAACGCTACTGTGTTCCGCTTTGAGGGCGTTTATCCGAGACGTTCCAACTTCCAACAGCAATGCGTCTGTGGCGAACCTCAATTAGGAATCTATTTTTATCTGAAATTGATTACAGTACCCTTACCATGAGTTTTCAAAACATCCCACAATTTACGTTACGTTTACTCAATCTATTATTCTGTTCCGTTTGCTTCAGTACCCTTACCATGAGTTTTTACGTTTTGACAAATATGACTGTTTTGATATTTATTTACGTATTTGCCCATAAAATTTCCAATCAGCACCCCTAGCGGATTGCATCAGAACCTCAGTGTCAGTAACGTAATATTAAATGTCTAAATTGACAAAATGGCGCTTTATGTTTTGTCTCTCTTTTTTGCGAACATGTAAGGACAAAAAGTTCATCGTCACTTGAGCACTTGCTTATTGTTACGTTTAATCATGTACAAATACCAAAACAGTCATATTTGTCAAAACGTAAAAACTCATGGTAAGGATACAAATGTGTACGGGTGGCAGTAGCCACTTATAGAAGTAGTTCACGAGCATGCAGTCCACATGGACTATTATTTACCAATTAAAGTGTAATTAAAAGTATTTCTTGTTACAATAGTGAAAGTATAATTAAAATTTGTTATGGTGATGCTAGAACTATAACTAAACAATTATTGAATAATGATTATTAAGTTTCTAAGTAGAAAATATAAACATGTTTTATTGAATTTAAGTAGGACAATCTGATAAATTAAAATTTGTATTAAAATTATAGCCAATTTGGTTATAATTACTACATAGATTATATTATTACTGCATAGTGGTACTACTGTATAGTTTGTAGTTTATTGCTTCCTTTGATTTCTATTTTTGTACGTACAGCGGTAACCGTTAGGTTTAAAACATATACCTATGTCTAGACAAAATCTACAGTTCACGTGTGATTCTTCAAATGTGGTCAAATCTAAAATGTATGACAAATGGTTGAAAAATAACTTTAAATCCCAATCTTAGCTCTGAATATTCGTATACCAATTATTCGACAGTACCCATAGTATGAGTTTTTACGTTTTTACAAAAATGACTGTTTTTGTATTTGTTTTCGTATTTTCCATACATTTCGAATTAGTTTTTATACAGCCTGCTAGGGGCGCTGGTTGGAAATGTATGGGAAAATACGTAAATAAATACAAATTAATTGTTTTCAAAATCATTTTCCCGCGGATTTCGACCTCGATTTTGATTTTCCTACGTTTTTTAATTCAAAATCCATCATCTCGATTTCTTAACGTCTGCCTTGACTGGCAAAATATACGCGTAAAATTTTGCAATGTCGCCCGTGTAAGCGGATCGTATGTGGAGCAAGACGGACTGACGTCCCGGGGTTGTGGCCTGGGTGCAAGCGAAAAGCGATTAGGTCCGTTTTTAATAATCAATCTATCCAATGTTTTACATGCCAAAGATTAACGTTCGATAATTTCTGCATACTATTTTAATATACTAAACTAGTAGGCAGAAATTATTAACTGTGGTGCTATACTAAATAAAGAAAGAAATACTAAGAAAATAAATGTTAGGTATTGTAATTAGGTACATATTTTTTTTATTATATTTAACATCTTTTATCTTAATCCCTCTATTATATACTCATTCTAAAATGTTAAAATTTTATACCATTATTATTTGTAAAAATTGTTATAAATTTTATGTTAAGTGACTTTCTCTCTTTCTCTCTTTTAAAGATAAAAGGGATCTTTAAATAGTATACTAATGCAAGAAGAAGGTTATACTTACTAATATGAAACATTTAATAATAATAATAAATAGGTCAAACATAAAAATAAATAAGTAATATATTAGTATTATACTAGTATATACTATATTAGTATATAACAAACAGGCAAAAGAAAAAAATAAATATGTTACCAATAATCATAACTAACATTTTTAGAATTCGCTTGAGCTGCTCGCTTCTCGCTTATATTTTAGAATGAATTCATCGGAATTTCTTGAGAAATAACAATTCAAGATAAAATGACTTTGATTTTGAAATATTTAATAATTAATATTAGATTCTGAGATTACCTTACAAATAATACATGTCCAATAAATAATGTTAATGATAGCAGTGATAGCCTAGTGGTTAAGAAATTCGGACTCTCGATCGAGGGGTCCGAAGTTCAAATCCCAGGCACGCACCTCTGATTTTCAAATTTATGTACGTATTAGAAATTAATTATCGCTTGCTTAAACGGTGAAGGAAAACATCGTGAGGAAACGTGCATACCTGAGAGATTTATAAAAAAAATCTTACAGGTATGTGAAGTCTACTAATACGCACTTGGCCAGCGCGGTGGACTATGGTCTAATCCTTCTCATATGATATGATAGGAGACCCGTTCCCAGCAGTAGCATGATAATGGGTTGGTGATGAAACAATGTTACTGGGCTGATCTGAAATAATGTACTTAAGTTGACATTATATGAATTTTCAAAACCATTATTGAAATAGTGATTAAGTTATATTATTACTCGTATGACCGTGGCATAGCAGTATGCTTATCGATCTGTCATGCGGAAGGTTTCAGGTTCATATCCACGCTCCGATCGATATAATTTTAATTTTGCTTAAGATATCTGTCATTGTGTAGCTGTCACTTACTTTATGTAACGCAAAACACATAAAATATTTATTTGGCATTGAGTGTAGGAAGTATTAGATTAGGAAGGTATTTTTGTAGTCTGTGACTTTTCAATTTCAATGTAATTTGAAATAAATCCCTATAATTCATCCCAATTATGTGTATATTTTCTACCATGTACCTATAAATATGTACCTATATCTACAGATATCTATGCAGTGGCAGGTGAATTACGTATTGTTTATTAGTTTAACTTTATAAATAAGTAACTAAATCCTAAGTCCTGTCAAGTACTTAAAATATGATTGTTAAAATTTTGAACATTTTGACTTATTGATACCCTTTATACCCCACTCTCCCCTTTACTTTCATAAAACGAAACGAGCAAACAATCAAACTCGTTGCATGACGAAACGATCTTTCAATACGATCAAGGTCACTTCCGCTCCTTTACCATATTCTTTCACCGTGTACGACCTTGGATGGTGTAACATCTGTTGGAGAATGTACTTAAACCTCAATATATGTAATAGTATGTGCTTCTTAACATGGATGTAACTGCTATATAAAGGTGATTGTGTTATTAGCAGTGATAGCCTGATGATTTGAGACTTGGCCACTCAATCGGAGGACCCAAGGTTCGATGCCACTACCCTAAGTATGAGTTTTTACGTTTATACAAAATATGCTGTTTTTGTATTTGTTTACGTATTTACCCATAAATGTATGGGTCCAATCAGCGCCCCCAGCGGACTGTGTAAGAACTGATTAGAAATGTATGGGAAATACAAAAATAGTCAAAGGGTACAGCTTCGAAGTTACATATTTATTAATACGCTTTTATTAGCTTCAGACGTATGTATGTTGGTATGTTAGTATGTAACGGAATCTTTGAACATGATTTTAACCCCCTTCAAAACGTCGGATTAACTTGAAATTTGGCATACTTATTAAGGACCAATGACAATTCAATATTTTAAACATTCTGACCCGTTATCCTTACTAGGATAATCAGGATCAGCGATTTTTGTTTTCCTGAGACCCGGAAGGTCTGCGTTAAGACCAATAAAGGAATCTACCAGGCGCGCCGATCACCTAACCTAACCTAACCTGACCTGACCTGACCTGACCTGACCTGACCTGACTTGACCTGACCTGACCTGACCTGACCTGACCTCAACTTCGACGCGTCCGTTGTTAATAGCATCATGAAGCGGTGTCTCATCATCCTTATTCATTCAGCACTTCAACATCTGCACCTTCCTTTAACAAGATTTCCACTATTTCGTTGTTCCCATTTCTTGCTGCCAAATGTAAAGGCATATATGATTTCAGCTCATCGTCATAGTCACAACTAATATTATCAACTCGAGCTGTAAAATTAATTAAACTACTAACAGTTTTAAAATCTTTGCAGGCAGCAGCAACACAAAGAGAAGAAATTCTAGAATTATTTTTGATATTAACTTCATCATGCTGTAATATTAAATCGATGATTGGACGACGTCCTTTTGAAATGGCTAGATGTAAAGCAGTTGACCGTTTTTCTCTTGAGTATTGCCATCAGCGCCTGTTTTTAAAAGATGCTCTATCATCATTTTTCCGTGATTACTTTTATCCAAGATAGAGCACCTGGGATATGGTATAAATTATGAAAGAAAGCAGTTAGCATTGGCAATTCGGATGTCATTCAACAACTCCTCTGGGATTTTCACGTTAACAATAAAAATAAACACCAATGTAAAACACCACTTCATACAGCTGTGTTAAACAATGACCCAATACTCATTTTTGCACTGAAAAGCAAAGGTGCTGATGCTGATTCGAAAGATAAACTTGATAATACGCTACGTAATAATCGTTAAAATAATCGCTAAAATAATCACTAAAAAATGAAAAATAAATAATAGTTAAAAAAACTAAAAAATACGCTTTTATGAAAAATTCGACCAAAAAATGAAAAATAAATAATAGTTTAAAAAAACTAAAAAAATACACTTTTTATAGAAAATCCAACTAAAAAATAGAAAATAATTTATTTAAAATTTGAATTAAGAATAGTGTAAATACTTAAGATAAAAATATTTTTTATTGTAAAAAAAGCGTGGGGTGCTTTTTAAGATATTATCAAAATGATAATCTTTCTACTCAATATCTATCAATAAAATATTTATTACTATTGACACCATGCACCCCACGCTTTTTTTACAATAAAAAATATTTTTATCTTATTTACACTATTCTTAATTCAAATTTTAAATAAATTATTTTCTATTTTTTAGTTGGATTTTCTATAAAAAGTGTATTTTTTTAGTTTTTTTAAACTATTATTTATTTTTCATTTTTTGGTCGAATTTTTCATAAAAGCGTATTTTTTAGTTTTTTTAACTATTATTTATTATTATTAATTATGTCTCGTATTATCCATTATCTCTCGCATTACGATAAAGGAAAACATTGTAAGTAAACTAACTTAGGGAGTGTGATGTCTAGAAACCCTTTGAAAAGATTTTGAGAGGAGACCTGTGCCCAGTAGTGGGTTAACAGTAGGTTAATAGTGGTATATGTAATATGTATAGAGAGGAGTGCTGGACGGTACGTCAGGTGGGGTGAGAGAAGATGTATATAAAAGTGAGAGGGACCGGACGTACGGTGTATTACTTGTTAGGAATTTGGATGCTTAATTATTATCGTTAATTAAAATAATTGCAGTGTTTCTTTAATATCCGGTAAACGTGTCGGATATCTATTAAAGATCCTCGTGGTATGTCATGTCGGCGTAGACTAGCATCACTCCCAATGTTTCGGGAACTTACAGTTGTTTAAAAATTTCTACAACTGGCAATGACCATCAAGTGAATTGCATGCTATTTTTATAATATAGAATTAGCATACGAACATGCCCTCCACTTGATGGTAAGTGGATACTGCCCATGGACATCTGTAGTCAACCCCAGATAAGAATAGATTTCTACAGTAATAGATTCCTAAGGACTTAGTTGGAATTCTTGGGATAAGTACAGTTTCCTTAGGAGTACCACAGTCTTTAAACCAGAACACAGTTGCGCTTAACACTGCTGGTATTAGTCAGAAATAGGTGTGGCAATTGTGCTTCCGAAGTCGAACCACATAATATACTACTACTTTTGTTTATTTCTATTAAAAAACTGGGAATAGATAATTTCCTAACAATGTCATAGTGATGGAAAGATTATGAATGATGACTTCAAAATTCTCAAAACTGACACGTATAAATATAAAGAACTTATGAATGATGATCAGTGTTGAATAAATTGGCAGTGGACTTGCAAAATTTTGTTGCAACAATTTTATTATCCGTTTGCAGAAAATCAGATTTCGAAAATCAGGGCGTGGTGCGTTGAAAAATATTGTTATTTCGTTTTAAAGTTCATCTTTAAAATGCATTCGCTTATCATGTGGGAGTTATTATAATGTTTTTGACAGAAACTATATACTTATGATGTAAGCGATGGAAAAAAAATGGTATATCACACCCATGTGACTCATTTAACTGCGTATCATAATATGACATATTATGTACGTATTATTTAGAAAAAGTTAAAAAAATGTTTTCTTTTTTATAAAAAGTACCATAAACGCAGATAAAATGCAGCAAATAGTAACATTACAAATTATTTATCTTAAATTACCTGAAGACCATGGAATCGTTCTTTGTTTAATTTTGTGCCACTATTGCTACAATTTATTATACCAATTAAGGGCTATTGGGTATATTTATTTTGGTAGAACCCTTTGTGGTTTAACTCCGGCGGTACCACCGCCACACCTATTTCTACCTAATAACAGCAGTGTTAGGCGCTGCTGTGTTCCGGTTTGAAGGGTGTGGTAAGGGAGACAGACTTTTCCGAGGCGTTCCAGCTTGGTCCTCAGGTAGCGGCGCATCTGTAGCCGACCTCAGGTAGATATCTAATTCTATCTGGGGTTGATTACAGATGTCCATGAGCGGCAGTAGCCACTTACCATCAGGTGGACTGCATCATCGTCTGCTACTCCTATATTATAAAAAATATATATATGACAAAAATGAAATTTAAGAAATGCAATGATATGCTGAGTTTGTCCCGTTTCGCTGTCGCTGCAACACATTTTATAGTAATAATTGAATGTATTTTTATTGAGCTTTGTTGTGGTTTTATTTTTTATGTTTTTTATAGTTTTTTCTATCTCTCTGTTTTTTCATGTGTATTTCAATTATCCGAATAAAATGTTTCTTTCTTTCTTTCTTCAATGCTTATTCTTTTAATCTAAAGTGCACTATAATTTATCAGATGGGCTTTACTCCCCGCGTCGATGACGTGCAAATGGCAATTTCGTATGGTAGCGCATCCATTATGATTACACGCCGTTTGAATTCGGCACGTGGTATGCTAATTAATTTATGCTAAGTGCTAGTGCTATTGTTGGATCTTTCACGGATTAGGTTCTCAGGTTGATTATATTATCTTATTTGGAGTTGATTGCAATGGTTAGTGACTGTGCACTCTAATAGGTGTGCTGCAAACTCATTTGTACTTACATTTTAAAATAGGTGATAATTAATTTATGCGCTAAAATGGTAAGGAGAATGATTATTTGCAAAGGTTCAAATATTTACTGAAAAGGTAGTTAATAATAATGATTGTTTTTTCATTCGTCATAAATTCAATTTCATTCGTTCATTCATTAAGCATCTACGCGTCAAATGGCAATAGCAAACATATAATACTAAATTGGATTCTCTTATCACATTATAAAAGACACATATAAAAATAATTTATCCTATTAAGTGTTTAACCTTAAGAGTGTAAGGTACATAATAGTTACATGAAGCATTGTAACTTAATATTAACAGGATAGGACTAACAGGACAGGACTCTTCGTTTATTTGAATCGTGTGGGAGTGGCCATTCAATATTAGATACATTTGCTATAACGTCTACGAATGCAATATACAGAAAAAAAAACCTTTTAGTTTATAGTAAATTTTAATATTAAAGCGTTAGTTTAAACGCTAAATAATTAGCCAGAGAGGCAAATACTAGTAAATATTACGTAATGGTTACAAAACATCGCGAGTATCATCAAACGAGCTATTTATTTCGCAAGTGGTCCAAAGTGTTTTGCGTTTAATGATATGGAAAGTAGAATAACGGTACAATCACTCATCGATTTTAATGTACGAGTACGATTTACACCGGTGCTTAAACAGGTAAGTACAGTCATTACCCGACGGCGGAGTATATTGTTTTTGGGCTTATGTCTATGGGTCGGTACATATCCGACGGAAAATGCGTCACGTATTATCGGTCGCGTACGCCAGAACAATTATTTAATAAAACATTCAACCTTTCACACCTAACCGATAAAGCGTTAGTGCGTCGAGCATACGACGTCTGGTCCGTTTCCGTCAACGCATTATCAGCCGATCGGCCACGCGCCACGTGTATTTTGACATTTTTGACAATGTAACATCAGCAGAGATCATTTGTGTACAGGCAAGACAAGACGCGTAATGTGGCAGGTTTAAATTGACCGAATAGATGCGACCGATGATACGCATTTTCCGTCAGATATGTACCGATACCGATCCTATATGTCTCGTTTTTAGCGCGACGATACCTTCAAATTCGTCAAGTCATATGGGATACAGGGCATGCTTAAGAATGAAATATATAAAGATATACATGTATACGTTTGAAATACATTACCCTCCCTAGACGGGTAAAACTAATTTTAAGACTAAAATATTTAAAAATATTTGCAGCAAGTCATTTTTACACATGAAATAACAAAGCTTTCTTATAAAGAAAACTTGTTACATAACACACGTCTCTCGTGCATTCACCATTAATAAACAAAGTAATTGAAACAAATTATTTACAGAAATTTAATTTAAGTTTATTCTCATGTAATGTAATATACAGAACAATACTTAGGGAATAACAGCACTTGCGATTTGTGAGCGCGTTTCTGATTAATCTGCAATCAAAGTACAACTTAAACCAGTGCACATTTGCAGAGCATATCAATACTGATATAACATTGACAAGTTTCAAGAAATCGTTTTAGTTTAATATGAGTATTTTAAAAAAACATCCTTTTGCCGTACAAAATATTAAGTATCTGAAAATATTCCTTCTTGAGATTGTATAAGTGTATATATCAGAATATTGTTATATGTATATTCTAGGCTAACGTATATCGATTTTATGACCAAACATTAATAAACTTACACGGCCAGTGTGCCGCCGTGCTAAAGCATTTAATTGAATGTTTTAACAGAAAAGAGCATTTCTCAGCTTTTCTAGAAATAGAAACGCTTGGAAATGCTTAAATAATGTTCACTTTTTATCGACTAAAATAAAACATATATTCAATCGCGCCTCTGAAAACGCCCTACTCCAATGAATAATACCTATAAAATTCAATAATGTTAGAGCTTGGTAAACGAAACTAATATGTATCTAGATAATGTCAGGTGCATAATTGGTAATCTACAATCTTCGATCAAATATTAATAGCCATCTACTGTGAGTTTACTTAACTACTTACCTAGTTGTATTTGAACTACGCGTCTATTGAGAGGAAGTATGTTTGGGGAAAAATACGGTTATTATTTTATTGTACTAATTGTTAAAATATATTTTCGTTAGCTTATGAATGAAACCTTCTAGGGCTACCTACTACGACATACCTACAAAATTACCTTCTAACTACTACGTAACTAAGAATAAAGATCCAAAAAGAATTTCCTTTCGAAGAGAGCGGCGCACTGGCGACTCCTACAATGCAACAATTGTGAATAGTGATATATGTATGCAGTTTTTAAATAAATTAGTTACAGGTAAATAAATTATTTCAAATCCGTTAAGTGCTGGTTCAGTATCAAATTTATTATTGTACTTTAAAAAGTATGTCGTATCAACTTAGGGTAGGTAAGTAACTACTTCTGTATTTAGATTTAGATACCTATTAACGATACTGGCCTCAAAACATCAATCGATTCTCATTACCGTTTGTTTGTATGTTATGGACGCTGTAAATGAGCACGCAATCCACCTGATTCGAAGCGGTCATTGTCGCAGGAGTATGTAAATACTCAGCATTGTAACTAAGGGCTGGCCAAAGATGCGACTGTCAGGAGTACTCCTTCTGCAGGTACATTTTGCCGACGTAAAACGAAAAATAACTATATAATACTTATGTAACGTATAATTCAATGACTCGATGAAAAAAGGCGTTAAGATTCAAATTTGATTGATTACTCTTTTTTTTTTAAACTCAGGGGTGTACATTTTAAATCTTGCTATGGGGTTCCTAATTGCTCATGTCCATATGATACAGCAGTTGCCCATCCCAAATTGGCTGCGAATTCTACCTATTGATCTAAGTCTACTTCTATCTACTTAATCTGATAAATTAGTATTTCTGCCTTAACACACCTATCTAACAGCAACGCAGCAAAGTTATAGTAGTTTTACAGGTAAAACATATTGTAATTCTGTGATGTCAACTCTTTACTCAAAGAGTTAAAGCGTTGTTTGAATTTAAATGAATTTAGAAGTAGATGGCGCTATTAGATACGCTGTTTTACAATATGCAAGTGTAGCGAACATTCAATCGAACGCATTCGAATTATAAATTTTATTGTACGTACTATTTTTATTATTTAAGATATCAAATATTTTTTTCCTCGGCCGTACATTTATTTGATGGCTCGGTCGTGAAAGGCAACTCCACATGTTGCATGGCCAAATAAAAATAAAAATAAGTACAAAATTTATAATCCTCATGTCAAAATGTTATGCAACAGTCATTATTTTCATTAGGCGTAGATGGTAGTTTTTTGTAGGCGTAAGTATTAATTTAATTTAGAAGTATTTCATGTTATTATTTAAGAATCTTTATATAATACCAAAGAATCTTTAATATTGGTACGATGCGTCTCTTTCCGTGGTCGTTGTGGGATAAGGGATTTATTCCAGGGGGTGGTTTGTAGAGTCTTTCGTTGAAGTTATTCTGTACATTCTGTATTATGTACTGCAATTGCCAACAAGCAAACCCGCGCGCGATAACTATACGTAAAGTGGAATTCAAAAAGTTAAAGGATGCATCAGGATGCATAAAAGGGGGCTTTTTCACCAGAGATGTGCAAGGCTGCTAAGTTACGAGCATAAAAAAATGAAGCAATTCTCCGGGCAGATTTCAACCCCACTTTTTTTGAAACTATTTCTCTATTTGCTAGCATGTCTCTGGTAGAAACTTACGTTCAGTCATTTTATGATGAAGAGACCTAGATATTTTTTCAATAATACTTATAAGTCTTTATACTTGGCACAAAGCAAATAAGAAATTTATAGACAAAATAAAAAGTATGTATTGAAGTATCGCGCAAACAAGCTAAATAATAAGAAGATAGAAAATGTCAATTATTTTGAAATTACAGACGTATCTACTTTATTATCGTGAAGATTATTGGCATCGAATCAATGATATTAGGTATTACTCTTTGCATCAAATGTACACATTCACTCGACAAGTTGCATACGATACGGTTTGCACAATGTTCTAAATGTACCGCGAGAGTTTATTTTATTTTTTGTTACAATTTAGTAATCCGTTTGTAACATGTAGAAAACGCAATCATCATGTTTGTGTTACAAGTGTAATGTTTAAAATGTTAATGTAATGGAACAAATTTTAAATAACGTAAAGTAGTTTCAGTTTAGGGGTGTAATAAGTCGCTTAAATATTGCATGAATGAATAACTACGAGTATTATGAAAAATTGATTTGTAGGGATATGGACAGACCCTAGACCAGCCCACCTGAGATTCTGAAGCCACTGTATTTATACAACCTTATGTAGAGCTTCTTACTTGTTAGAAAAACTCTTCAGATCTCAATATTTTTAGAGATGTGAATGACATCATTTCAACTCTGCATATTTTCTATCATACTCTGCATATTTTCTCCATATCTATAATAAGAACTTTTACTTCAAACCGAAACTTAATTTTTTAATGAACGTTAAAATAAAAAATAATTTTGTTTTAAATTTTGATAGAATGATCAATTTCCATTCTATTTATTTTTTTCACATTTTTTGATTTAAATATTTTATCTTTTTTTATTTTTTAAGAATTCATTTTGAAAATAGATACTGTTCTACGTTTACAATGCAACACCATATTATCAAAAAATAATGTGGTCATATAGTAACAACCTACGAGTAACATCAAAAGTTGATATAAAGATAACAAACCATTAATAAGCGCATACAAAGCCCCCTATCGGCGAACGTGAACACCAATTCGGTAACGACATACTTTCCCAACTACACAACAATATAGATAGGTGTCCGTCAGAAATCTATCAGATGTACGAATGACTGCTTGCGCGCTAACCGGATAGATGGCGGTATGTTTGTTTGTGATAGCCTAGTGGTTAAGAAACTCGGTCTCTTGATCGAGTCCGAAGTTCAAATGCCAGGCACGCGCCTCTGATTTTTCAGCTATGTGCTTATTAGAAATGAATAGATGTTTATTTGTAAAGTTCAAATGTTTAAACCGAAAAGTATTAATATTTTGTTTACTGGCAAAAAGCAGTTATTTATTAGACAAATCTTTAATGTTAATAATAATGCATGCTCTTACCTTAAATCATTTAAAATTAAGTACTATTATGATTGTGTAGGTAACATGTAAAAAGAAAAAATATTTTATGGTTTGAAGGCGTATGGAACTCTTCATGGTATGACTGCAAGTATAGACAATATAGGCAATATAGGCTGCCTTTTATTATTTATAGGAAGTTGAAGAAGTTGACAACGAAAATTCGGCCCACATGTACAAGGATTGAAGTTCGGCTACAAACATATTCCTAACTTTGAGGGCTAAGTTGGTATATGTCTTATAAGTGTCTACATTACCATCTTGTTTAAAGGACCTTTTATACTTTGGATTTCAATGTTAAGTTCCATTGTCAGAATATTAATATGTCATTTACTTACAAAGTAAATCGTGCACATTTATTTCTGAACAAGGAAAATAATTGACAATTTCTTTCGCTACCGGGAAAGTCGTAAACCGTCGTGACTAGATTATCCGGAACTGTAAAATAAAATTTGATCTTGTAATGTCTAAGCAGGCTCGTATGGTATTGAAGAGGCGTCTTCGTTGTTTGATGTCTTTATTGTTACTATCTTAATACTGAGCTTAACCTAACTTGTATAACTATGAGTCCTACACACACTACACCTCCGGGGGTTATTTTAAATAAAATTTTATTTATAAATATTTTATTTTTACCACAAATTTGGTAGGTGTAATGCACGTTAAGGCCTCTTTAAAAAAAATAAAAAGAATATACATAAAAATCTTATGTATAATATTAATTAACGTTTACTAATAATTGAATATAAAAAAATACATGAAAAAAAAACCTTTCTTATGTTTCATATTTTATGTTTATAGATTAATTAAAAAATACTTATTCTAAACGCGTTACAATTGTCTTATCCGGTTTAAAGTCATATCCGTTCGGTTTTATTCAAGATAAAATTAAATTATTTAAGTTTAAGTCAAATTCAAGTTTAAGTGTACACTTGTCATATCCAGTAACATTTATATTCATAATTAGGTATAAGAACATATCATTCATATATTCATATTCATATCACATAATCATATAAAGTAAATACCTACTTTATGCATTTGCTTGAATTAACCATGTGGCCTATAGTCAAATCGAAGCATCAGTCATATTTGTAGGTAGGTAAAATCCTTGTACTACATTACACATATTTTTATTTAATTAATTAGGCAAACATTTTACCTTTTATAATAATTTTTACTTAATATTTCTTATTATATTATTAATCCCTTCATATCTTTATTACATTATTGATCATTTCATATATTTCACTTCCTTTCTTATTCGTTACATAACTTCATTAAGTTTATGATAATCCTTCCATAATTCCATTTCTTTCACGAAGACGTCTCGCGTACATCATGATCAAGATAACGGTTTCTTTATAATAATTAAAACTCTCTCTATAACATTCATATATCCTTTCGATCCATTTCTTTCACGTATACGGCTCGCGTAACTACATGATCAAGAAAATGTAAAAGGCATACTTCTCAATATATATTTTTTTCTCAATTCTCATTATAGTCCTAACACTCATCTTTCAGTTTCTTTCCATCTACTTCTTGCACGCAGATGACTGCAGATCATGCAGCGTGAAGATATTCTGCCTTAACCAACAATAAACATTAACTAACAATCGATATATTTCATCAGTATATTAGGTATCTTCTTAATTTTCGAGGGATCAATCTCGATCATTACCAAAAATACTAATTTACAGAAGAAATCCATAAAAAAAAATCCATACAAATGATCCATTTGTAAACATTCATCCATTCCTTTGTTTCCAAACATAACATTTTGTTTTAGTCTCAAATCATATTTAATATCATCATAATCATCTTTACTATTTATCTAAGTACTCGTTACATACACAAAATAACAATCAATAACATATAACAGTCTATGAGTTTAAGCTAGAATCAAATATCTAAGAATGTAATGCAATTAGAAACGGCGTCGGTATTGCATCATTATTGCAATCCGAACCCAAGAACATTCCATTCCCGTAAAGGATGGGTAACATGAATCGTAACACGTTTTTGGTAGTCAGCAATATAGAACAAAGAACGAAAAGACTAGTATTGCTACCTGGTTTGCTCGTTATATTACAACATTACCTTAATTGCTAAAACAAAATTTACCAAATATGATTCAATAATAAAATAACACGCAATTTAACTTTAAACAAATGACATTAATACTATTACTGTAAGTATAATAATGATACAAAAATAACAATCAAATCAATTTACGTATACGAGTAACAGGAAATTAATTTACTTTATATTTAATTTAAATACTTGTACAGACTTAGAGAACTTATTACTTTAATTTAGTTTATACTATACGATTCATATTATACCTGTTGTATATGATGACGCAACCTTTAAGTTGTTTTTCGTGTCACGATGATTTTTGTGCCGTTTTCTTACGCCAAGAGTTCTCCGAAGGGCTGGTCCCCGTTCACAGTAAAATTTCTGGTCCGGTGTCCTTTGATGATGTAGATAGTCTTCTTTTGGTAATTACTTCACTCTTTTCTTCCATGACTGTTTTATGACGATTGATGGGCTCGACGACATTTTTCAGTTCCATAATATTTTTCCTCACGATGACGATGTGGGTGATCTTCTTCCATACTTTATTTTATTCAACTTCCTTATTTATACTGAATTTCTTCTTTCTTCATCTTCGTTTTTTTTTTGTGATC
Source organism: Epargyreus clarus clarus (assembly GCA_014595695.2). Classification (NCBI taxonomy): domain Eukaryota; kingdom Metazoa; phylum Arthropoda; class Insecta; order Lepidoptera; family Hesperiidae; genus Epargyreus; species Epargyreus clarus. Next base: position 800,262 of record JACTTY020000059.1, on the reverse strand, counting down.
TTCAACGTTAATTTCCGGTGCAAATTTTACTCATCTTCTTGTTTTTTTTCTTCTTCTATAATAGATTACTTTTTCATCTTCGATCTTCATTTTAATTTGTTTTTTAATTCTTCTTATTATTTATTCTTCATTTTGAACGCCTCCCGGTGCGCGTGCAACGTGGCAGCGCCACACGCGCACCGGACTGGCAGGGTCGCCATGTAATGTCTAAGCAGGCTCGTATGGTATTGAAGAGGCGTCTTCGTTGTTTGATGTCTTTATTGTTACTATCTTAATACTGAGCTTAACCTAACTTGTATAACTATGAGTCCTACACACACTACAATCTGCTTGTTTAGTAACGCTTATATTTATTTATCTGAATATTTATTCATACTAAACATTCATTAAATTATTCATGAATGAATCATTCATACTACACTTCATACTAAAACAACGCCCTATACAAAAACAGAAATCAAAATCACATTAAGATGTCTGCCTTCCCTAGAATGAAATCAAAATCCTGTGACTGTTACACTACCTAAGTTGGAACGCCTTGGATGAGTATGTCCCCGTTACCCTTAAAGGAGTAACACATCAATTCTTAATACTGCTGTTGTTAGGCAGAAATAAGGTGTGGCGATGCTGCGTCTGGAGTCGAACCACAAAAGGTTCTACTACCTTTGAACCACGCACACAATTTTTGTGGATAAATTTGAAATAATTTATTGATTATTGACTCAAATTATCCTCAACCCAGAAATCTTGGGGCGTTCAAAATTTCATCATTGCACTTGCAGTAAACAGAAAACTGGCTCCATTTCGAAACGTGAAAAGAGCAAATTATACATTTTTCCCAAGTGCCCGCGAACGTGTTCGTATATTGTCGAGCAAATAAAGTATAATGTTTGTGGACCTGATGCGATTATGAAATGAAATAAAAGGAAATTATTTATTGCAATTTTACTTATCACAAAAACATAACAATACAATTAAATATCTTTGATTTAACAATATTTAGTTTATTAGTACAATAAGTACACACATATATTAAATTGTTTCAGTGTGTTCATTGCAATACGTTAAAATTTTGATTTTACTCCTTTATCATGATATTTCTGAAATATTTCATAACTACTAGTACTACACTTATCTATAGCAATAAATTAAATTGGAGTGTTCATTTCCAATGTCAAAATAAAAGCTTACTAATTGAATATGAAGGTTTATCGGTACTTATAACAAAAAAAATATTATTGAAATATTTGTTTATGTCCGTCCGTCTGGCTGTATTTTGTTTGTTCCGACTAAATTTCGAAATGGCTAAACCGATTTTAATGACCAGTTAGGTTAGTATTTAAGGAGTAACTTTATTAGAAAATCCTAAACCTAGGGGTCCGTAGAAAAACCCAGGGCTTTTCCAGAATATTTACATATTCAAACGCACGTGAAACTACGCGGCACAGCTCGCCTAACGGCTGAACTGATTTTGATGGCCAGTTAGCTAATGATATAACGAATAACTAAAACTACTTTTTAGATTGACTTAAACTATGTTTTCCCATGAATTCTTCAGAATATTCACACCATAAAACGCACGTGAAACTGCGTGGCACAATTTGTCTATAAATCTAAATGAGGAGTTTTTTTTTTTAAATAAAAATCGGACTTTTTATAAAAGTCTACACTTAGGGAGCTTTATAAATAAACATTGTCTTAAAGACACCGTTTCTGATTATGCTATGATAACGGCCATACAACATTGTATTACTTACCAGTATTATACCTTTTTTGTCCGGCGGTGTACACAAAATCGGTATATGCATGTGATTTTTCGAACAATAGGACAATACTAGCTTTGTTCGCATGCAGTAATAGATGTATAGTAGGTTTATGGGTTAAGTTAGCTGGCTAAAGATGAGTTGCTTAAGACCTAGTTATTGACCGAAAGGCCCTTCCTTGGTCCACAGTGGCACCTCTGTCATATCGTTACGTTACAGGCATGTTTTTGTCTTATGACGGAGGTGTTAAGTGCTTTGTTGTGGTATAATGAGTGTGGTAATAAACTGGAAGATACGTGGAACCAACTTAATTCTCAGGTGTAGCAAGGAATCCGTCTCAGAGGGAGACTCCAATACTATTTTCTGTTTATTCCAGATGTTTGTGGGCGGCATTGGCTGCTTACCGTCAGGTGGATTACAATATTATTGCCTAATTCAATATACCTAAACATGCAAAATTGGACATTTTTACCTTTCAAAGCCAAGGTTTTTATGAACTGCATACATATTTTTCCATATTGATTCAGTAATATGCATGTAAATGAGATTAATTTTTACATTCTTAGTTAATGTTGACTGATCAAAATGTTTGATTTAAACATTTACAATAATGACTGTCCAGGCGCCTGTTGTGCAAGGCCTTTTTTTTTTTTTTTTGTTGACGAGGGGGAAACCTTCAAAAGGTACCCTATGTCGTGGGAGCGGCACGGGGTTATGTAGGATTCTTACCGCACTAAAACCCCCCCGGTGGCCGTCCTTGGAGCTGCGTAGAGGACTCCGGGATCTCCAACGGAACGCAACCGGAGTCCACTTGGCGCGTTGCCCCGTCGGGCTCCGCCCACGTGAGCTTGAAACTCACCACACCATCTGGTGTTCACGACGGTATGCGACCACACATACCGCCGTCCATCCCGGGGTTGCTGGCTGGGCGGTTCGAGCTCCCACTCTTGCCGCCCGTAAGCCCGAAAACCCCTTTTAGTCGCCTCTTACGACAGGCAGGGGATACCGTAGCCCTATTCTGGTCCCGGAACTACAGGGACAGTTGTGCAAGGCCTAATATCGCAATAAGGAGTCTAGTCTTAATGTCCAATCTTTGTTAGGCAACGTCTTTCCCTTCGAGGCATACGTCATTGTTGTAGGCTAGTTTTCACTTTTATTAGTTTACCTTGTTATGTGGTATGAAATGTAAGTGTAATATTATTTTTATATTTCATTCAATGTTAGCGAAACTTTTGGATTTAAACAATTAGTTATAAATAAAATTAGGTTAAATTAATGTTTTTAAATAATATAACACTTAAGGTCAATTAAGTGGTTGTTATGGAGGAAAATATTATAACAGTAGGTTATGTTAGTAATATATAATATATATACCTACGATTTTCATTTGATTAGGCGCTATGAGAAGCAGATTTAAATCGCTATATTATTTTTCCATAAATAGCTATGTAGATGTATATAATTAATAATTATATATTTTTAAAATTTAGAACACTGGCCATATTATTTCAATAACGACCCATTATTAATAATCGGCTATTATTATTTTTTGGCTTCCAAAATCGACAATTTATAGTAGACGGAAATTGTTAAAATCGATCTTTGGTCAATGATAAAAAAAATATATTATGTCACATTGGTAGCTAAAACATGAGAGATTGATTAATTATTCTTAACGAGATCGGAGATATTTATACGTACAAAGTTCTTAGTTCTGATCGAAGTTTCAAATATACTACGATGCATTGGCGTTTCTTACTACGATTACCGTAACGAACGGGCTACGTGATAAAAGCAACTTAATAAGTAAGCCCTATGTCCTATTCTGTATAATTTCAAGTATGTCTTTAACGTCGAATTTTACAGATTCATCGGATCATAACATGTAAAATGGGTCATAAACTTACGAAATTCAACTACACGTAACTTTTATAGAAGCTTCAAAGAAATTTATACTATACGCAATAGTTGTCGTCAGTGACATTGAATTATTTATTTGCTGGTTATGTTAACCAAATAACCGTTTCGACGTAAACAATATTGCTACATTCCACTAACCTTAACCAGGTTACGTAAAGAAGTTTACCGTTCGGGAAGGTGCGGCTACTGCGACTATGGAGTTAAGTCGATGTGGAGAGATTTTTAATTTACTCAAAAAATATATTTGTAATTGTATTGTAAAAATTGTTAGTTTTTTAAAGACCCGAAAATAATAAGAGTCTAATATTATGCAATTGTTTACTTATACTACAAGAATTATACTTTTCTATACTATTTTTTCATTTTGAGAAGGTAGAGTCATTTTGTGTCATTTAGAAGTTTTAAGGTAGTAAAAAAATCTTTATAACAAATTTATAAAGTAAAATTTGAATTTTATCTCATAATTTTGTTAGTATAATTTCGGTCTATGATTTCAAGCTGTTAATAATAATGAAACCTAATAATAAAATTTAGAAAATACACTATAATGAATGTGCTAGATAAACCTGTTTTACATGAGACATAAAATAGTAATAGCACGTTATTATGTTACACTAACTTTTAATTTTATCCATTATAAAACACCAATCTAATGATATATTTATGCAGTCGTACAGGAAAAATACGTAAATTAATACTTGGGGTAAAAAATCTAATAACAATCATTACCTGTTAGCCATGAAATGTTTTTATGAACCTGCTACCTAACTATTACTGACAGTTAAAATTCGTAACATTCACAATCTGTTACTGCAAGCCCTTCTAGGTATTATTTCGATGTCAACGAATTCTACGAGTTGTTTTATCAGGAAAGCGCCTTATTAGATTTCTCTACCCTAATGGCAACAATATTGTAATCGTAACAGAAAAATACCTTCCACATAATAAATACCTCCGTATACGTATTAACGGTTATTACCAATCGCCTAAGCAATGAAGTATTAAAATTCTTATGACGCAATTCGTACGAGTATGTCACCTACAATGTTGACAAATTGCCTGTTCTCATGGGAATATTACATGTACGATACACATTACGTTAATCCATAATTATTCACACCTTCATACTTTGAATATCATGTGTGACTTATAATGGCAAGTCATGCATGATTTATTAACTCTAGTATTACTTTATATAGCTGCTGTGTTAATCTTAAATAAAATAGTGTATATAGCTTACTGATGTATTAATATTTACTATTTATTATATTTTATTTTATTTTTAATACAATTATATATTTATTATTAATTAAAAAGCCTTTCATGATTAATTTTATTAATATCAAATAATTAAATTAAACGAAGTACTTACTCAGTACATTATAATTTTTTTGTAAATAATCATATATCTAGTTAGATCATATACATTTGCATAAAATTGGCTTTTAAAAATAATTCAAGGTTCACAGTTTTATTGGCCTTTGTTATGTGATTGTCGGATTCTGTTCGTGCAGATTATAATATTTATCGTACAGCCGACCACCGCACGAACTAGCGTGAAGGTTACACATTGTGATCGTTCTACAGCCAATTTCATGTCCATTTATTTCTTGACCTTTCAAAGCGATTTCCTAGGAAATAAAACAATGACATTTTCCACATTATTCTTTTTATTTTCACATATTTTACAGTCGACTTAACCTAAAAATGGTAACTTTATATCACTACGAAGTTATGTCTGTACACTTAAATGACATGACATCTTAAAATGACAGTATAAATATACAGTATGAGTTGAAAAGTATGAAAATTTAATTTTGCTGGTGTCCCGGCCGCGTGAACTTGGCGAGATATAAATAACGCTGTGATGTTGGCGTAATGAAACCCTAAAAACTAAACTATATTATCCTAGTGTTCGTAGTAGGAGCCTCCGTAGTTGAAGTGGCTGTAGTGTTCGTGGTTGTCGCCGACGAGGACCGGGACCTTCACGGGCACGGGGACGGGCTTCTCAACGTGGACTGGCACGTGCTTCTCGATGTGCACGGGGTAGGGCCTGTCGACGGGCACCTTGACTGGGTAGGGCACGGGCTTCTCGACTTCATAGGGGATGTGCTTGTACACGGGGTAGGGCTCAGGAACGCCAACCTTAACGGGGACTGGCACGGGCTTCTCTACGTGGACGGGGTAGGGCCTGTCAACGGGCACGTGCACGGGGTAGGGCACTGGCTTCTCGACGGAGTAGGGGACTGGCACGGGCTTCTCAACGGGGTAGGGGGCAGGTACGTGCACGGGGTAAGGCCTGTCAACGGGTACCTTGACGGGGACACCGACGTGCTTCACGACGGGGTAGGGCTGGGGTACGGGCACCTTAACTTCGACGGGGTATGGCACGTGTTTCTCCACGGGGTAGGGTTGGGGCACGGGCACCTTGACGGGGTAGGGGACATGCTTCTCAACGGGGTAGGGCTGGGGCACTAGCACCTTGACGGGGTAGGGCCTGTCGACTGGAACATGGACGGGATAGGGGACCTTCTTCTCGACTGGGTACGGGGCAGGTACGTGTACGGGGACCTTGACGTACTCCTTCACGTGAACTGGCACGTGTTTAACGACCTCGTAGGGCTGGGGTACTGGCACCTTTACCGGGTATGGCACGGGCTTCTCCACGGGGTAGGGAATGTGTCTATCGACGGGTACGGCGTAGGGGACACCCTTGACGAGCGTGATGGTCCTGGTGACATCAGTGTGTCCTCCAAGGTTGATGCCGTATCCACCTTGGTGGTAGGCACCATCGTCGATGAAGTTGTAAGCGCCACCTAGACCGTGTCCCTGGCCGATGTATCCGATGTCAAGACCGTGGATGCCGTAGCCATATCCGAGGTTTAAGAGACCCCGCTTGTCGAGCTTCTTGTCGAGAGGCTCGGCTTTCTGCTCTGTCGACTTCTTCTCGCTGGCAGCTACTGCTGCTATCAGCAGGAAAACTAGACAGGCCTGTAACAAAGAACAAGAGATCCCTTAAGAATTGTTATGTTTACATTACTAGGAAGAAATAACTAAATACGTTGTTAAAAATTCTGACTAACTGAAGATTAATCTCGGAAACATTTAAATGGCAGATCGTATATTGACTTCAACAATAATTTCTATTATAATATTACCAATATATTTCAGACTTAATTTGACATATCGATATCACAGATCAAATATCTTGAGTTCATGACTAATGAAGTTGTTTGTATTCGTAACGATGTGTTAATTGAAGATGGACGTTATACATTTTATTGTATTACGAAAACGATTACGACGGAATAACGGTAATTAATTACGCAAAACAGAAGGTATCGATCACATTAACTTCAAGCTAGAACGAGTTTAAGGGAAACCGGAATAGATTTGAATGAATAAAGATGACTTCAAATGTCGATAATGCTACATTACATGCTACATTTTGTAATGTATGGTAAGCGCTTCAATATTAAGTAAGTGTGATTATGCAAAATTGTATGATCAAGTCATTTTGGTTACAGTAATCGCATGAACGTTTTTGGTGTCTATTTTATTTACTACTCTTATGTTACTGCTTTTCAGTCAATTTTTTTCACCTCTGTAAAGGGTTGAAAGACCTTTAATTTCCACCAGGTGCTTCAAATAATAGTATATATAAACCATGAATACTCTTTAACTATCCACTATTATATATTTAAAAAATAGTAATAATAATAATAGTTGAATGTGACTTCTTTTTGAGATATTTTAAGTTACCTTGAGCAGTTTCTTATTAAGTAATTTACGACTTCATTATAACCGAATCGGGAAACCCACTGCACCGAAATGTTGACTACATTAATAAGAGTCATCCAATATCGCAATACGTATTGCACACCATGTCAATATACGGTTAGATCATAACCGTATCGATACCACGGTTATGGTAAATATGGTTTGCAGCAATGTTGCACAATATTGCGCAACACGGGGTGTAATTATGAGCAATTTGGTTATAATTACAGGAGGTTTTAAATGGTTGAAATCTTAGTGATTCGTCTTTAATAGTACGTCACACCCAAATTTGCCACCTTCTTATGCTACAGTGTTTAGGTTTGAGCTTTTGAATGGTGTGGTACCAGAATATCGTCATAAGGCATTATATATATTTTTTCAAATCAAGTTGTAATAAGTTCCTAATTTGGAAAACAAAACAAAAACGGGGAACATTGCCTTGCAAGGTGACCGCGTAACGCATTAAGTAACACATGACTCATTTGGCAGTAAAGCAAAAATCGTAAGAGAAAACACGACTGAACAAGGCACTTGCTCTACCACCGTTGTAAATAATATTCAGTCAATCAAAAAATGTAAACTGTTAATTATTTAGCAATAAACCCAAGCGGTATAGAAAGTCAGCCCGATGTTGCGAGCAATTTTTTTATTCCATACTTTGGAGAATAAGTAAAACTATCTTTATTCATCGCTTACCATATAGTAGTGAAACAAGTCAATAACAGAGAAAATACTACGTTCGTAATTCAAGTGGCGTTATCTTATGACGTCAGGTTATACTCCACGTGACCGTGATTTCAACTTAGTTCAAATATGGAGAAATAAAAAAATGTATGTTAAAATATTCTTAAACGATTCTTCCTTCGTAATATTAAGTATAAGAAAGAAAGAAAGTATATTAAGTATATTTTTACACTTTAAAAATGAAAACATTGTTAACTTTTGAGCTATTATCGGGATCTATGGTGTAATTGTATTGTATGTACGACTTTATAGGACTAATAAGTTAATCTTCACTAAAAAATAATTAAGGTTCCAGATTAAAAATTGAATAACACTCGAGTTAACATAATTCGAAGCTTCACTATTACTGACATTCGGTTTCGTTCGTAACTGTAGTTATAAAAGAAACAATTAACGTCATTTAAAGATTTAAAAGTTACGATACATTCCGGTTTAATCCATTCAGGTATTGTACTACTGTTTTTACGATTATGAATCACTTTGCGCTAATAAACTGGCTTTTATTACGTCGTTCCGTTTATGTATACGATTACGACTTATCGTCATAAATTAGTTTCATATCTGTTCCGATACTTATAGTAACATTGTGAGGTTTAAAGCTTTTGTTATTGGTAACGACATGTTAATTTTTAAAAATTGTTTTTTGTTGTATATTTATATATTTTATAGAGCCGGTTAATTGGTTTAAAGTTTACAGTGACCCCAACGGTAAAAAAGTATAAAAAATGGTTAGTCCGATAGCCAAATAATTAACATTTAAAACTTCTCTATTGTAATGGTGGTAGGTACATATCGACAACACGAACTAAGTGGTAATTGCTTTTATTTATGAGATGCGCACGCGTCCACACTTAATTAAATGATTTATATCAAAACAGTGAATTTGAAATAGCATAATCCTCTGTTATAATGTCACTATTGCTATTATTAGAGGATATTATTATCTTCAACTATAGCCACTTTTGTAATAAAAAGAGCTACAAAAATAGACAGCACCAAACCAAATCTATTTAAAGGAACTAAAGGTAAACTATTTAAATGTAAACACTTTAGAGAATAGTAAATTGCGTTCACTTTCCAAGCTCAGTTCGGAATGCTTCCGTAAAAACCTTCGCTTGACAGTAAACACCGCTAATCAGAGATCGAGGCTAACTATCGTATCGTGGGATACATTTACCTATCTTTCGCAATCTTTTACTCAAGGTTTTGTTGAAATCGGTATGGAAATAGGATTTTTGTGCGCAGATTTAGGTAAATGATATGATTAGGTAATACAATAAAGTTATTTTAGAATCCCTTTCAGCATTTAGGTTTCAGCATTTGGTTTAAAATTATCAATAGGTTTTTGATTGAAATATAAATGTTAACATATTTTTTATATAGATAGAAATGTATCTTTAATTTTTTTCTAAACATTTTGCTCTAAATGTTTTGCTTTCTGAATGTTTTGCTTAAGGGTTAAGGTTAGGTTAGGTTAGGTTAGTTAGGGATTAACTATTTAATAACTAACTTTATCATTTTTTGAAACTGCGATAAGGTTAAAATTTTGATTTATTTTGAATAAGGTCTTTCGCCTTTCAGTTGTAACAAAACTAACCTACCACTACATACGCAGGACTCAGAAGTCAGGAACTAAACCAGTTACCCTACGTTTGAAGCTGTCAAAGTAATTCACGGCTATCGTTGGTGTTTGCGTAACAAACGGGTGACTTACCTAACGGCAACCACTGCGGCTACGGCGTAGGATATGCGTCTATCTATTGAAATTCCAACCTCAATTTTTTTTTTTTGACAAGTTTTTAATTATGGTTTTGCTCACGTATTTTATGTATGCCCTTCATAGTTTTGCGATAACTAAACTCAGCTTTAAATCGTTTTTATTTAAATTTCTTCAGAATTTTCTGGAATGCTCGTCCATGGAACAATTCTTAGGTGGTAGAGTCAACATACTTGACTTGATACCCAATAGTTTTCGGATTCTATTTTCGCTTAGGCATATATATATAAGATGATTTTAATATTCTGTTTTGTATTCGATATACCAGTGAAACGTATATGCTATACAAAGTTTCGTCTTTGTTATGAGGGTGCGCGCCTGAGAATAAATTTAAGTAATAGGTATTCTTCATTAGAATATAATTGGTCAAAAGCATCATTAATTAAAACAAACACAAGCTGTAAAAAGTAACAAGTGCTCAATAAAAAGTTATTCAAAAACTAGACACAAACTGTGTCATTAGTTATTTAATAACTCGAGCTATAAAAGTGCGTATTGCATTCCTTAATTACGTGCCAGTACCATCCTTCGGGTATTGCGTTTGGTCTAGACCGGTATAACTGGTTCTGGCTAATCAATGATAAGCTGTCCAATACAGGATACAGTAATTAGGAATGTCGTAACTAGCATTAGTTAGTTTTGATTGAGTTGAGAAATCGTGGATAATTGATACGTTTTAAAATAAATCCGACAATAATTTCCTACTTTGAGTAATATGTGGTACTAGTGTGACTCATACCGAGTTACATTTAGTTATTTAAGACTATAATATTTACTTCTTCATAACACCAAACTGGTGATTCGTCTTTGACGTTCTAAAGGGACTATGTAAAGAATCTACTTTGAATTATTTTGATTTTGTTTCTGAATAACCAATTAAGTTTAATTGAATAAAAAACCACTATCTAATCTATTGTATACTTTTAATATAATGGGTTGAAATATAATTTTCTCACAGAAATTAGGTCGTTAATTCAGAATAAAATTATAAACGTGCATAATTGTGCTTGTTGCAATGTTTTAATTTTATTTAAATTTATATTTAGTATTTCAGACCGCTTAGGTGCCACGATGTATATCCGTTACTTTGTTGATCTGCGAGGCTCCAGGGTCGATAACTGATCCCCGTCAGGAATATATTAATTAATGTCAAATTTTCTTTTTATTCGATTTGCTTGTGAACTGAACTTTTTAATTTTAATATTTATCAAATTAAGTCATTGAAATTCTTGAAACTTTATTGATGTTTGTTAAAATTCGCATAATTCAGAATAACGATAAGTTTCTAGTTCTGAGAATGAACTCAAGCGTATTATTCTCAAAGTTTCTGTGTCGCTATGATCGTCAAATATTTGACAAGTAGGTAATGACGTCTCCTAACTTTTAACGAGATTTCAATTTCGTGAACCTTCTGTAGTCAGGAAAATTCCATTCTTTTTTATTACCTTGGGAAAATTATTGAGTACATGTTTGTAAAAAGAAAATGAATTCATATATTATTATGATACTATTTGAGTGCAAAATATTGTAATTTATCCCTGTTCAAGTTTTATTACATGTTGTTGTTGTACAAAGTTCAGTTGAATATGAAGTGTCTGTCGTTTTGAATCCTAGGTGCATAGGATTCGATTCTAAGACATCCCGGAGAGTCTGAGTTCCAACCGCTAAACTATCACTACTTGGTGTACATATCGGGTACTTACATAGGGGCTAACATAATCAAATACGTAACAAGATGCTTGTCATGTTTTTACGCCGTATCAAGTTGTGTGGGTAGTTTAATTTATACGGTACCTACACTGTGTACAAAAATATATTATCACTACAAACTTTTTAGAACATTCATCGTGGTTGTTTCTTCAAAGCCTCACTAGATGGCGTTGTGCATATTTTAAACGATTTGCATACATAAAATTGAGATTTTATTTATATTCAATATGGAAATACAAGGCTACCTTCAGGAAAAACACGCAGATTATACACGCGAAAGGACATTTCGAAAGGCATAATTCCGATAATAACACCTTTGCTCCTAGATCGATTGGAAACACGTTTCGCGATCTAGTTATGATTAAGGGCTATTTATATAGTTAACTGGCTGCCGGCTCCGATAACCTGCAACCCGGCAGTATACGATAATTACCTACGCCGTTCCTAAGCCCCCTGTAGTTTCATTTAGCTGTTTGGTTTCATTATAAACGTTCTCGAGGGCTTCAGGCCCTACACAATTATAAGTAACCAGTGATTTACCTAACGACATCTAAGTGTAACTGAATCGGAGTACCTTTTTACGCAACGTACTTACATTCTTTGCTTAGGAATTGTTTTACACCAATGGAGAGAAATGATCAGCGATCATGTATTAAATAATGGTTCAGGTTAACTTTTCAATAAAAGGTATTAAGCATAAATTTAATAAAAATCTTTATCGTTATTATTTATACATTTTTTCTTTTTTAAATAATTTAGCGAACAAATACCAAATATCTGAGTATTAAACTTTATTTGTTAATATTGGTTTCGTTCGTGTGCGATATGCTATATTTATATTAAGCCGTTGGTAATAAAACATGTTAATAACGTCAAAATATTGATAACGTTATAAATAACGAATATATGATACGATAGGTTATTTTCAATGAAATAACATATCACATAACTTACGCACACTATGCTAGCAAGGGTTCTATTTCATCCACGCAACTTCCTATTATATAATTAACTGGTATTATACTGGGATTAGCAACTTTGGTGTACGATTTCATGGTCTTGCTTCCTAGTTTCTCCTTACGCATACGTGGTAAAAATATGATCTTTAACCTCGAATGAGACTTGCCTGAAATATATAGAATGTCGATTTCTTGATAAAATTAAATCAAACGAACAGTACAATTGATGGTAAGACAAAAGATGGAAATCTACCTAAAGTTTGTCTAAGAGTTACTGGGATCGCTTCGGGTAAATATATTATCTCTCACACCGTTTAAACCAGAATACAATAACGTTTAACCGTGACTTTATAAGACAGATATTATTGCCGTGAATATGTAAAAATTAAGGTTTTTTGATAGAAATATCAAGCAGACTTGCAGTTTGTTTAATAACAGTTATGACTCCTTATGGGTATCCGTTAATAGCTATAAATATAACAGATATGCTATTATAAATTGCAGTTTACATATAAATATAACTATTACAATGTAGATGTTTTAGAACAGAACATTTCTAGTTCGTATTTTTTATATAACGAATTGAGATATCCTGCTTAGTAACTGTATCTACAGTGAGTTTATTTCCGTAAGAGCATGTATAACCCGTCTTTGGTGTAAGCTGAAGAGAAAAGACGCCATTGTGACGCAACGGACCGATGGATCTCAGGTTTGCTTTGTTTATATTATTCTGTAATGTAAATTAAGTTTAATTTTGCGCAAATAATTTTATACATTAGGTAATTTTCTGCAATTGCGTGGATTTAATGCTCTCGTAAGTATTATAGTAATTAAATTAACATTTTTTTGGTTATATTTCCTTTTTTGCAATGGGATCGCTTCAACGATTTGGGACATATTCAAAAACATAAAAGACCCGGTCTCTAAATACCCTTATTGTACTTATAGATATATAATTTTTCAGTAAATCCCGCTAGCGCTGTCTATTTAAATATATATACATATTTTCGGATCATTCTTTTCAGCCTGCATTACGTTGCAAAAATGTTTGTTCAGCGAATTAAGGACCAGATCTAGAATTTTGCATTCAACTTTACAATGCCTGATAAGCAACAAACATTTTGGTAATATTTCAAAACATTAGATACCTATCGAGTCATTTACATGGGCGTTTTATAGCGTGAAAATTATCTCTAATTTTTGGTTCCGTAGACATTTGCATAGATAGAGCCTCGGTTTACTATTATGTTTAAATTGATACTTTGTTCACCTCGAGATAATAAGTGGTAGGCATATAAAGTTAGCATTGGAATTAGAATTATCGTATTATTTATGCAATCTACATTCCTCTATGATCTATGTGATTAATGGCAGATCTAACTGAAGTAGACGTATTCATTGAGATTAGCGTTTTTTATCGAGTAATTTGTGCTTTAATCGTGATTGCGTGCTAAACATCATTATAAGATTTTATTAAAGTCTAGAATCGGGATATTTCGTAAATAAGGACTGAACGTTAATCTATTTTGGGCCTTAAATCTTTAGAGGCGATTCTCTAAAATTACGGCTCTTTAATAAAGCGATAACAAGATCTAAATAGGGTATGATAATCGTATTTACTTCACGGCAGACGGCCACTAGTTATCTAATGCGAGATATTAACCATACGCCGGTTAAGAAGCGGTTTTACGGTTGTTTTACTCGATGTCTCAACCGCGAACGGTTTAGCGGCGAATATATTATCGTTAGTGTCGTCTTCTGTACGGTTAAGATACAAACGTGAATTTAATCAAGACATATTGGTATTATGCGTACAATGATTTAAATATGCGTTTTTGTTTATATTTACCAAACTGACTATTATTGTCATCTTGTTGAAAAAATCTGGTTTAGAGAACTTAATATTAAATGAGTAATTTAATAAATTGTAATTTGTAAAAAATAAAATGATTAATTTTGATATGAAAAACAAGAACATGTTGTTTTAATAAATAAAACAAACATAGTTTTCTTTGTTCTACAATAAATTTCTAGTATTGATTTATGGTAATTATTACTATTTTCTATTCGTAGATATTAATTAATTACGCAGCTAATAAACACAGTTTTGACTTCAAAAAAGTGTGTCAAATCCCGTCCGAGAACGATCACAGATAATAAAAACGTATTAGTAAATAATCTGCATCACTAAACACTCCGGCACGGGACGCACTTGGCGTTTTATCACACTTTTTTGAAGTCACTTCACTGCACAACACTAGTCTTGGCCAACTCACCGTTTTTCTCATCTTGCCTCTTGAACGGTGGTTGGAGTCAGGGTTCGAACTGGATGCTATTCGGACCGAGTGTTGTGTTTTTATAGGTGGTTATTTGGAAGCACTTTCGCCACTGCCCCTCTAGATACTGGATCAGCTTGCTTCGCGCCAAGTCCTTCGTATTCGGCCGGTCGGCAGGCGGGAAACAGACGCGAGACGCGTGCGTTTCGAATTTCGAACAATAATTTTTATTCATCCATTTCTTTTTCTATTTTGATCGTGACCTGTGACTGTGACATTCGGTTTTTGAATTTTATTCAAATTGTTTTTTGTATTATAATTATGTTTTGAATTTAGAATCATGTTTTAAGTTTTTTAGTATGACGAAACATGCTGTAATCGGAACACCGCACATTATTCCTATGATTTATAGACAAACAAAGCATACTTTTTAACCTTGTGTAACTTTCGATTTGTGTTAAAATACAATGCGTGGTAATTACGGTTATGTAGATGTTAATTGTTAGATATGTTTACATACAAAGGTACAGAGTTATCGAGTAGATTACGTACGATTTGTGTAATGTATAAGTTGGTTTATGCTTTGAACTTGAAACTTAGTTGAACGTAATGAAATCTTACATAAAGTAAGTTTCGTAATAGCAGATATCGAGTACTCTTTAACCTGTCAAAATATATTGAGAAATCTATAAATTTAAATATTGAACTAGTATCGGTCTTAATATTTATCGGTTGTTGTTTATGTGCGTAGTTGCGTATTTTTTATGTTTACTATCGGTAAATGTCAAGGTCACAGTTTGTGCTCATTTCTGTCATTATAAATTTAGAAACAATCTGCATAGCCTACCACCTAGTTGGGCACCATTATTAATAATTAATCTGTCAGTGGCTTGCTCACCAAAGATCGATTTTTCGCAATATTAATAAGCGAAACAAAAACGGGCATTCATTTATTAAATGAGACCAGTGATAGGGTGGCGTATTTAGCTCTCTGATAGTGAAGAACTAGGATCAAAATCTAGGAATTCTAATTTCGATGTTTTGTGCCAATTAGAAATTAATTATCACACACCTTAACGGTAAAGGAAACATTGTGAGAAAATCTACATACCTAAGAGTTCTCTAAAAACAGTTCTCAAAGGTGTGTGAATTCACACTTAGCCAATGTGGTGGACTATGACCTAAGCCCTACTTATTTGCATTCTGGGAGACCCGTGCCCAGCAGTAGTACAATAATGGGAGGACAAGTACCCTACTAAATAATGTATTCTTATACTTTGACTGTACTTATCCTTTTTGGTTTGGGTAGGGTTAATGAACCCCGTAGTCCCTGCGGTCATCTTTGATCAATTGGTTACATTATATTGTCACCCAACTGGCGAGGATAATGCCACATTTCTTAAGACGCACTACGGATTTTAACATATTGGAATATTTAATGTCATTGAATTAGTCTAACTTGTGGAAGAGATATAGACTATATTTTAAAACAGTTGGATATTTTGTTTTATATTAATAATTTCCTGGTAGGTATGAATTAGCTTCACAAGTAATTATTTTTTTAATAAAGCTACTAAATTATGTTATTTCATAATATTTCACAATAAGTGAAAGTTTTCCAAATTATTAAACATAAAACGACTGAAATAAAAAATGTTACATAATTATTTACATAAATACACTTTAATTATATTCAGGTATAAATATAATAATTGAATAAATTTTTTTCCACTAGATTCACGTATATCTTTACGGTATGAAACATGTATAAGAATTGTTGGTGCTGGTGATGAACCGATTCCACATGCCTGTTAAAGTCCTGGAGCATAATTCACCATGCTGCACTTATGGGAACATAAATATACTTGTACATAACCACCTCTAAATGGGAAAGATTTCCGATCTGAAACCAGTGGCTTCAATGCCATCCAGGAATATTAAGAATAAATATAAAATGAGCTAATTGAACTCCGAAGTTCTTCGTGCTCAATCTCTGGACATACATCGAAAATATACAGAATCTAGGAATTTGTGTAGTCTTTGTACAATCACATCATAGGTGTGAGTGAGGTTATGAGTGTAGAAACTGTTATTTATTTCTATATCTTCCTTATTACATCACAAAACGCCAAAAAATAAAATACAGATGCTATATTGCAAAAATATAATGATGCCGCAGTCTAACTATAGAATATTTTGTTTTTCTTTTATAGTTACATTTTTTTAAGTTACTGTAAGTTAAGATTGGGTTAGGCAATGAGCTGGCAGGCCATCTGATGATAAATAGTCACTGCCGCCCATGGACATCTATGATCAACTCCACATAGAAGAGGCTCTACCTGCAGACCGATGCGTTGTTACTCCTGACAGCTAATTACCTCAATTTTAATTCGGCCGCAATTATTTACGTACTCGTAAAATATCAATGACTAGAGAACATAGATTGACGACTCCACAGTAATCTTTATATATATATTTCTTATGTGCGTGTGTATGTCACTGAACTCGTCCTAAACGACTGGACCGTTTTTGATGAAATTTGTTGTGTGTGTTCAAGGGAACTTGAGAATGGTTTAGATTCACAATTTAGTCCGTGGGAAAAGGTTTTTTAATTAATTTTTAATTCGTAAGTATTTGTTGATTTTGGAATGTTTCACATTGGATTCGACAGACTTCGCTACCATCACAGTTTCAAATATTCTATCTATTTTCAAACCCGTAAGTGATAAGGGTTGTTCACCCATAATATTTTTTTTATTTATATGGCAAAACAACGTTTGCCGGGTCAGCTAGTAAATATAATAAATTGAAACATGAGAAAACGAATAAAGTCGACATTTAGTATGCGCCGGAGTCGGTGTAGTGTCGCAGTTTCGTTCTACTTAATTCAATATTGAATAACTCAATTGACACCAAATATAGCGACTTAGCGATCATATGTGAGATTACTAAACTATCGTAAACTAAACTAGGCGTCTATTCACAGTTTTGTGCACATTTATATCATAACTTTAAATTAGCAGTTCTTAAATAACTTTATGCGAAATCGAGTCTAACGATATGGATGAAATTTATGCATGTATTCATATAATGTTTTTCTTTCCAAAGTTCTACTTATGTGAAACTTTTTTTATGCAATTGATGTAAAAGTTTATTATGCAGTCTACTGTTAAGTGGCTACTGCCGCACATGGATATCTGTAATCAGGTCCAGATAGGATTATAGTCCTATTTGAGGTCGATCCCATAATATATGTTACTACCCCTGAGCACTAAGCTGGAACTCTTCGAATTAATGTCTTCCCTACCAAACCTTTCAGAAAAAATACGATTCAACATTTATTTTAAAGACAGGAATACGTGGTAGAGGTAAATAAATCGCGTGATAAAATTTATATTGTTAAGACCTTAGGGCTACATTATATTTGTCCCTGTAGTTCCGGGACCAGAATAGGGCTACGGTATCCCCTGCCTGTCGTAAGAGGCGACTAAAAGGGGGCTTCCGGGGTTGCGGATGGCAAGAGTGGGAGCTCGAACCGCCCGGCTAGTGACCCCGGGATGAACGGCCGCATGTGTGGTCGCATACCGTCGTGAACACCAGATGGTGTGGTGCGTTTCAAGCTCATCTGCCAAGTGGACTCCGGTTGCGTTCCGTTGGAGATCCCGGAATCCTGTACGCAGTGCCGAGGACGGCCACCGGGGGGGTTTTAGTGCGGTAAGAATCCCACATAACCCCGTGCCGCTCCCACGGCATAGGGTACCTTTTGAAGGTTTCCCCCTCGTCAACAAAAAAAAAAGAAAAAAAGGGCTACATTATATTGTATAGACGATGCTGGCTCCAGGCTGGTTTTAGAATGCAAGATGCAACAATAGCGCCCTCTAGCTTGCCTCTAATGTATAATTGTAAGACCAGCCGTGCGTGGGGAATACAAATCGTGATAACATCCTTACTTATTACTTATTTACTTATTTTACTTATATTTACTTATAATATTATAAATCCGAAAGTAACTCTGTCTGTCTGTCTGTCTGTCTGTCTGGTTGTCCCTTCTTCACGCCTAAACCACTGAACGGATTTTAATGAAATTTTGTACAAAGATAGTCTAAGACCCGAGAAAGGACATAGGATAGTTTTTATCCCGGAAATCCCACGGGAACTAGGGATGGCGATCTAAGATCGATTAATCGGAGAATCGATCTTTTGGACCAAAAAAATCGATTATTTAATCGATATTAGTAAGGATTGTATCGTAAACTATGCATTTGATCAAGTGATGATTTTAAGCAAAATTGTTGTCCATGAGCCCAGAGTTGGTACGACCAATTATCGCCAGATGACGCCACTGTCGTTCCAATGAAGGTACGAATTTTCAGTTTTATGTATGTTAGTATGTCATCTTATTTTCTTTTAAACGCGGGCGAAGCCGCGGGCAAAAACTAGTAACATATATATCATTAGGTGTTACTAACATACACACTATCGATACATTCGTAAGTAAAATATAGTGAAGATAGATTTATTTTAATATTTTTTGTTACGATGAAAACTTATCTTCGTTGTTTCTCGTAAGGAAAAACATCCTGAGAATCGTAATATACTATTAGGTTTTATAATTATTAGAGTTCTTAAAAAAAACCTCATAGTTTCATATAAATTCTACTAATATTTACTTGGTCTAAACCCTTCTAACTCGTGCCCTGGGAAAATAATAGGAAAACGATATACGGGGCCACAGAGAAACATAATCGAATAAGTCAATATTAAATAAACATAAACCTACATTACGTAAGCATATTTTTTTATGAATCAAATTTTGAATTTCTGCAATTAAGTTTCCGCGTGGGCTGACACCTACAAGGACTAGAGAATTTCGAATGGCGCTGAAAATAGCGTATTTCCTGCTCAAATTTGTGAACTGTGGAGTTCATGTCCTTAAGCTAAATGTCAGTAAGGCGTGTACAGATTTTTAAAAGGTAACAGTAGTTGGGAAGTGGGTGGTCGTGTCATGTGGTGATTGTAAAATGTATTTATAACTTTTTATATAGGAGTAGCACACTAGTATCCAGTACGCCTTATCTTTATAGTTGAACCAAATGATAAAACAGACCTGCTGCCTGAAGGAAAGTCGTCAACGTTGCCTATGGAAAATTTGCAACACCAGAGGAGTCGCCAATGCTTCACAGGCTTTGAAGAAGAGCTCTTTTTGCACCTTTTTTGAAGACCCTAATGTCATAGCGGTCCGGGAATTCCTCAGGAAGAAGCTGTGGAGGATCGCCACGAGTCCAGTTAAACCTGATGATAAGATGGCAACTGCTATGATAAGAAGATAATGTTGATGATAAGGTGCATAAGATCTACGCAGCTCTGTTGTACTACTTAAGGTTGACGACAGATGCGTTCCTATTCCTCAGGACAAAGTAACGCTTCGTATTAGTATCTCTGCCTTAACCCATGCTTCCTATAAGTATAGCGATGATGCTTCCGAGTTGAGCCAAGTGGAGTCCACCCTTGAAATACCTAAACTCGAAAAGGGTTAAAGCACTTGTGATCAGTCATAGAGGCTTCTAGATTCGATCTTCGCAACACATAACATAAAGCTAAAAATCTAGAACTCTTTGGTCGATTATAAATGTATGCTTGTAATGTATAGTTTTGGCGTATGCAGTTTTCTCTTTTCGTGGCAGCTACGTGATATATAGATAGCGTTATTTATATATCTCCTTATATTTATTTGTATAAATATTACTAGTTTTACGTCGAGACATGCCAGGGTCGACCCCTACCTTCAAGAATCTGGTTTTCCGCTAGCGGCTGCCTTTTGACCTCTACTATACATAAAACAGACTTATACCTTGAGGTCATTCACTTCAACTCAAATGTCAAGATAGGGCGAGGACTTATCGGTGAAATAATTCAAGGGATTGACTCATCCCTTGTAATATATCTCTTGGAACAGGAAGGAAATGGAAAATATCTTGCCGCGCAGGTGCAAATGTTAAGTAAGCTTTTTTGTTGTATTCGATAATGAAAAGGTTCTATTCACTATATTTTTAAATTGTACAAGTACGAAATGGTTATTTTGTGCGCCTTATGGTAAATGGTAACGTACATTCCTAGATCTTTAATCTACCGCGATAAGATCCTATCTGAGGTTGGAAGTACATAGATGCGTTGCTATTCTCGAGGATTGTGATACATTTATATTCACACCCAGAACCCTCAAAGGGAAAAAGCCTTATACGACACGTAACACTCGTGTAATTGTATGAATGATGGTAGTCATTAATAGATTACTCAGCCGAAGATCGAATCTGAGACGCTCTTCACATCGGTATTAATGAATCATAGAGTCGACAGTTCAAACGTATATTAGACTATCCTTAATAGCTCATTTAGATAAAGTGTACTTCAGAATTATATGCTATAGGTTCAATCACATTACGTCATAGATTTTCAACGCTTTCAAATCGAAGCTATAGGTTAATTCAGCCATAAAGTTAAACTTCCTTTGGTCGAAAAGGTCATCTCGATACCTCTTATGCTAATATCCAGATAATAATAGGATTCACATGGAGAAAATACCAGTACGGAAGTACCTGTTACCTGTTACAATGCCCTTGTGTCATTGGCGTGTTAAAAATAAAATGTAAAAGCAAATAATATGGAGGTATTCGAGTCTCCCGTCGATTATTTCTTTATGGATTCTTTATACGTCTTGTCTTTGAGTGAGGAGGATGTAGGCTATATAGTCTACCATACATATTAAGGTGGTAAGACCCTTTGTGGTTCGACTCCGGCGGCACTACCGCCACACCTATTTCTACCTAATAACGGCAGTGTTAGGCGCTGCTGTATTACGTTTTGAAGGGTGTGGTAAGGGAGACAGACTTTTCCGAGGCGTTCCAGCTAATCTAGCCAGGAATATCTAATCCTATCTGGGGTTGATTACAGATGTCCATAGGCGGCAGTAGCCACTTACCATCAGGTGGACTGCATGCTCGTCTGCTACTCCTATATTATAAAAAAAAAAAGATTACCAATTACGGATTGGTAGACTTCGTACATCCTTTAGAACTGTAAAAAAACTCAAGCATATAAGTTTCTTCACCATGTTTTTCTTTACCATTTAAAAAGTGATAATTGATATTTTCTTGATATGCACATAATTTAAAAAAAAAAAAATCAGAGGTTGCTTGGGACTTGAACCTCGGACCTCCCGAATAAGAGGCCGAGTTTCTAGTGACTACACTATCACTGCTTGTAGTACATGGTAACTATTGTAAATTAACAAACCAATTACCAATTATCCTCTTTAAAATCCCAAGGTTTCAAAGCATGTAGAGGTAGTGGTTCTGAAGATGGTCACGCACCCAATAAATGACCACGCACTGGTTGCTCGATACTTAAATTGTGTTGCTATACAGAGCATGATATTGTGTTGAATTCCAAATAGTAATAAATTGTGTTTACATTTAACGAATTCATTGGCGCGTTACAGTTTCGTCATCTTATATGTGTTATGGGATCAATGTACCTGTTTGGATTCGCAATACGATGTAATTAGCGATAATTACATTGGAAAGGCCTCAATCGAGATCGAACCCGCGTCCGACCGGTTCTTCCAACCTTGAACTCGGACCCCTAAATTGATCTCTTATATAATTTGGTTGAACTACTGAAATGCATGTCGGAATTTTTTGATAACACAGATTATGTAAATGGTAGAAGGTGCGTAAGAAACGTCAAACTTAAGTAAGGAATAAATTTACTTATAATGAAAAAATGTTTTCAAAAGCGAACTTTTTTGTGTCTTGATTTTGCTTTTAGTATTCTTTTGAGAATACCATTTCATTTGATACCCATATTATGAGGGTACAGAAAAAACAATTAATCCGCGATATAGCGGCTCCTATTGGATTGAGGATGGTGTCACTAATAATAGATACATAGTCATCCAAAGGTATGCATACTTTATTTATCTTATAGCTTATTTAGCAATCAATTTCAAATTTAAAATTTTATCTTTTATAAGCAGGCCAAATACCATTACAAAAGCAATGTTCGTTTTTTACTTAAATAAATACATTTTCATTTCTCTATCTACTCGTTTTTCATAATCTGTGGCTGTTGTACTTACAAAAAAAAGGATTTACTTAATATTCTTTATATTTTTTCGGAATTTAGAGCAATTTCGTTTACATATGTAATAAAATTTTGACAGACAGAATATTTTCCTATAATTTTCGTAATATAATAGCATCTATCGATCGAAAACAAGTAACAGTAAAATTAATAGTAATATTAATTTTACTGTTACTTGTTTTTTCATTTAAAAATTCAGTTATGTACATTATACCTTCGTCTTGGGGTCACGGAAAAGCATATGTACGAAATTTAATTTTTTTGATCCAGTATTTTCGGAGCAAATCGGCTGTAACACACGGACAGACGCACGAGTGACGCTACAAGGGTTCCGTTTTATGTTTTTTTACCTACGGAGTATTAAATATATGATGTAAAATATATTTAAGATGGAAACCCCAGACTTTTCACACAGGGACCGAATTTCATACCACCGAGGTATCGCTCTATAAGTTATGGTCTAAGATCCGAAGCTAAATCGAACTGGACCGAGCTGATAATAGAATGAAACTCATTTTATAATGAAATTAGTACATTGGGTAATACATTAAAAATGGGTTTGCTAAAAAAATCCTGGACAGGATAATTTTAATTATTTTTTGAAAAATTAAAATTTAATTGAAAATTAAATTTTGCAACATCAAGATAATAAGAAAATTCTATTCTGAGTGAATGTTAAAAACATACAGAATGTGCAGGCTTTGGGTTGCCTATTATTTACGTGGACGAACTACTGGGTTGTCAGGTATAAACAGGTATTTCGCTGGCAACTACTTTCACTCATGATGATAATAGATAAAATTTTATATCAGTAGAAGCGCTGTTTTATTGTGAACACGTTGATATAGGGTTGTCTGCAAAATGAAAATTAATTTTTCAAAAAATAATTAAAATTATCCTGTCCAGGATTTTTTTAGCAAACCCATTTTTAATGTATTACCCAATGTACTAATTTCTTTATAAAATGAGTTTCATTCTATTATCAGCTCGTTCCAGTTCGACTTAGCTTCGGATCTTCTACTATTACATAATAATAAGCTAAGCATATTTGATGAGCGGTTAACCACATGCAGTAGTTAGAATCGGAGCCACCGCAAGACGTAGAGAGCATTCACCGCGACCTAATCATATTACTCTGTACCACTACTTACAATGCAATACAATGAATAGTGTTGGATGGAATTAATATTTATATTTTACTAGCTGACCTGGTAAACGTTGTGTTGCCATATAAATAAAAAAAAAAATAAGGATGAACAACCCTTATCACTTAGGGGTATGAAAAATAGATAGTAGGCGATTCTCAGACTTACTGAATATGCATATAAAATTTGGTGAAAATCGGTAAAGCCGTTTCGGAGGAGTAGGTAAGTAACATTGTGACACGACAATTTTATATATAAGATAAACTTACAAATACTTAGTCACAAACACATGCTAACATACACGCACACACGTAAATACCCACATGCGCACACAGTGACATACACGAAACATTAGGGTGATTTTTAGTATACCACATTTCTAGAATTTTGACTACTGCGACTACTGGGGCAAATATTGTCCTCAATATTAATGAATTTAAATATACTTGTAGGTATGTAATTTTGTTTTTTTTTGTGATTTTTAAATTAAAAATTAAATCGTATATCAAAACTGATAGATTCCATTGTAATTTGAGTTTATTCCTGTCTGTCCTGACTTTTGACCAGAGCATACAGTAATATGTACCTCATTGCTATGTATTATATTAAAAATCTTCATAAGCGTTATATTAACCGTAACTAAAAGCCCTTAGATAGAACAACGGACAACACTTCAAATTCATTAATCTACTTCGAATCATCTGTAATATTTTCATGAAGTTAAAGAAATATATGTTTAAATTACGCCTCAAATATTTTATTCACTGCAATCACTAAGAAGGAAATGTATAACAAATGCAAGACATTCATAATTATGTTTGTATCCTTGCTCTGTTTTAAAAGTAACCGTTCATTATTACTTATTAGCAACCAGAACACGTTTTATAAGAACAATTATTTCAACAAATATTATGTTATACTTAATGCGAAATTTTATAGACCAGAATAAAGTATTTCTCTCTTTGTGTTAAGAAATTGTTGCTTGAAAAAGATTTATATACCTACGAGTGTTAAATGTTAGATCGTTTTAAAAAGAATATTACAAAAAATTCGCCAAGTGCGAGTCGAAATAGCACACCGAGGGTTCCGTACCACCAAATTTTTATTTGTCTTTTTTATTTTTAGTATTTGTTATTATAGCAGCCATATATAAATTGAACTGTTTATCTATTACGGTTCAATATATAAAGCGAAAAACGCTGAAATTAGCTGTTTTTTCTATGGCAACCCCACATTTAATCGGAAGATTTGTTTATTTTTAGAATTTTCTGTTTTAGAAGCTATCATTATAAATTATCAGTGAAACTTTCAATAATTTATAAATTACTATGCCAGAGATAGAACCTTGTGACAGACAGACGGACAACGGACAAATGTTTAGTAATTATTAGTAATTAGGATTCTGTTTTTACCCTTTCGGTACGGAACCCTAAAAAAACATCAAATCAACTATGGATGTACTTGATATTTATTCAACCGTACATCAATAACAGGCTAATAAGTAATTTATGCATTACTTATTACCCACATATTTACGTACATACAATAGTTCAAATCCAATCAAATGAGGTATTTGCATGAATATAGGTAAATACAGCTATTACAATAAAATTGTTCTTCATATTCCACCTCTAGAGGAATGTATAATATTTATAAAATAGTCATTGTTATATTGTTTAAGGTGTATTTCAACATATTACTTAGACTTACCGAATTATTTATTATATTTATATGGATTAACATAATCTAGGCTCCTGTTAGCAAACCTGATTGTGTTCCATAAGGTTTACGATGTGTAAGAGTGTTCCTCTATGTTCCTCTGGACGCCCTTTGTCGAGAACGCCTTTTGCAGGGACGCTAGTAACAATGGTCGGTGGTAATTTGGGAAACCCTTTTTTTCGTGGGGAAACCCTGCATGGGTTCCTCTTAGACGCAAGGGCAGCAGAGAGGATATGCTGGATTCCTACCGGCTAAAACCCCAAGATTTTAGCCGGTAGGAATTCCTCTGGACGCCCTGTATGGAGACCACGGGTACGCTAGTTGCACTCGTCTGAGTTGGAGTTACTCCATGCGCTAATGTTTGAGGTGCGCGCGGGTATACCTCGCCATCTTGAGGCTTGTTGTTTTTGACGGAGACCACCCCCTGTCCTACAGCAAAGCCTTTATGGAATTAAGAAACCCTGGCCTAACTCTTCTGAATGTTACAAAAATGAGATGACTATGAATGAAAACTGTATGACACGAGATAATGAGCTAAATGTAGCAAAATGTCTTTAAACGTGTTTTACAACCTCGATTTCCGCAAATGACCTCAAGAGAAAGGTCTGTTTACGTCATTTCGTGTTAAAAGTAGTCACATAAACTAGTTGTATGGTGAGATGGTTAAAGTCACGTCAGCTACGGACTAATAACATAATGTAGAGTACGCAGTGAGAATATGCGTATGCAATGATAGTGGATTAAACTCGGCTTCTCAATCGGGAGATTCAAATCCCATGCACCTCAGACTTTTCAAAATTATGAGCGTATTAGAAATAAAATATAACTTGCTATTGCAGTAAAGCAAAAACGAAGGTTCGAAGGTGGTAGAACCCTTTGTGGTTCGACTCCGGCGGCACCACCGCCACACCTATTTCTACCGAATAGTGTTAGGCGCTGCTGTGTTCCGGTTTGAAGGGTGTGGTAAGGGGGACAGACTTTTCTGAGGCGTTCCAGCTTAGTCCTCAGGGGTAGCGGCGCATCTGTGGCCGACCTCAGGTAGGAATATCTAATCTTATCTGGGGTTGATTACAGATGTCCATGGGCGGCAGTAGCCACTTACCATCAGGTGGACTGCATGCTCGTCTGCTACTTCTATATTATATAAAAAAAAAGCTTCGTAAGGAAACCTACACGCTTGGTATTTCTTTACTCAAGTTTTTCGAATGCCAACTTTTCGTGTGTTTGTGCCAATTTGCAATTAGCCAACGTCATGAACTATGACGTTAATCCCTCTCCTTCTGAGATTCCCATGACCCATTCCCAGTAGTGGGACAGTTTTGGGCTGGCAACAACCTTATCTAACCTTCCTATTAAAGCCAGAACACTGTTTCCGAAATATACCTATTGGAAGTGTTTTTCCAGCTTAATAAATGAGACATACACATAGATATTGTTATATACGGATTGATCATACGAACACGAGACATATCTCTATAAACATTTAATTAGACAATGCGTAAAAATGGCCAAAAACATTAAATACATATGCACTTACATAATGTATGTATATGCAAAGAATGTATGAGAACCTTGACCCCTGCCATATGACCTAGTCCACTTACATAATGCCTGCCGGTTATTATCATCCGTTTGAGCAATTATATGGTAATGTTACTTTGGCTCTGTTACTCGTGGATTTTCAAACATGTTATGAATGTTGTGACTATAGGGGAGTTAGTGAGATTGCGAGGTAGATTTGAAGATAGAACCCTTTGTGATTGAACTCCAGAGGCACCACCGCTATATCTATTTCTGCCTAATTAACAACAGTGTTAAGTTCGGTGGTGAAGTTTCGCTTTGAAGTATGTAGTAAAGAAGGTATTATCCGAGGCGATACAAATTAGGTGTAGCAACGAATCTATGACCAATGTCAGGTAAGAATCTAATTTTATTTGGAGTTGATTAAAAATCTCTAAGGGTGACTTTAGCCTTTTACCATCAAGTGGACTACTTGTTTGTTAGCTGTTTCAATACTATAAAAAAGTTAAGCGGTGCGCGAGGTTGAACCAATCTACAATCTACGAGTAAAAGTATTTGACGGTTTCAACCACAATTAAGCTGATAGGATGTCTTATGGTAATGCTACAGCTACGCAACTTACGCAGGAACTGTGTTTTTCGATAGTCAAACAGTATCCTTGATGATGATGTATGAGTTTTTACATTTTTTTTTTTCAAAAAAGGACCGTTTTTGTATTTCCCATGCATTTCCAATCAGTTCTGATATAGTCCGCGCTGATTATAAACGTATGAGCGTAATAAAATACGTAAACAAATACAAAATCAGTCACTTTTGTAAAAACGTAAAAATACATACAAAGGGTACTGATTTCAAAAATATTTTTTTTTAAATTTATCATACTCAGGTATATTTCCTTGTACAAAGTGTATAGCATGAACTTGATTTTAATCAAAATTGTAATAGTTACTTACACCGACATTATCGGTGATCTCAAACCTAATTATTTTCGTGTTAAAACAAGTAAGCGGTTAAAGTCGTATATCAAATGGCCATCGTGTCCCCTTGAACCGTCAGTATCGTATTTCGGGCTGTGTCGGTGTCGGTGACTGCAGTGGGAATTAGTTAAGACATGGCCGAAACTTGAAAGCCTAGTGGTTTGTAATTCGGCCACTCGGGCTGCTAGTACGAGGTTCGAATTCCTGCCAAGCACCTGTTTAATAACAGTTTTAAGCGTCGTGTTTCGATTTGAAAGGTGTCTTACTAGGACATAATTGTAAGAAGTTCCAGCTTAGTCCAAAAAAGCGCATCTATGATCGGTATCCATCGGTGTCAGTTGCCCTTAGACATCAGGTGAACTGCATGCTCGCCTACTACTTCTATAATACCTTCATTTGGTTAAAGGTGCCTTTAATGTATGCTGTATGTATGCTATGTATGTATGGTACGATTATTTTATTGACAAGCTACCCATTTTTTTTATTTTATAAAATAGTGGACATCTATACTTGGTTGTTACCGAAGTGCAAATATGTGTTTTAATTTAATAATGTCTTCCTGATAACCGGTAATTTTAACAGATACATTTGTATACATTCTGTATGCAAAATTGTATTGTATACACTCTGTATACAAAATTATATTATATCTAACAGTAAAACTGGACCTATTCTGGAACACGGCACAGAAAATAGTTATAAATTCACAACAGTGTTAAAATGTTAGTGCGTAAATGAACCCAAGGTCAACAAGGTCTACAAGTTTTGCTAATTTATAATATTGTAAAAATTATGCATGTACGTAATAACTTGACGTTTAAAGCTGCACCTACACTGGCGCACTACCTTACTTTCTAATTAAAATGGAAAATATTCGTTATTAGTTATCAATAAAACGAACAGATTGTTTAAAAAATGTATATTTAAAAATTACCGTTATATAAATTGAGGCTGTTAGAACCAGAGTAGCCTGACTACAAAACATGATTTACAATATGGAGATAAATAAAAGTGTATAGTCCGCTCTGAAGTTGTTGCGAGGAGGTGTAGGCATACAATTTAGTATGGTGACGCTATTTATTGTATTCAGAGTGAACTAGCAGTTTTTTTTAATTAATGAGAATATACAGATAGGTTAGAAATCATTAAAATGCAGTTAGGCCATTCTGGTTCTAGCAGCCTCAATTTATTATCCATTTCAGACTGTTTAAAATGTAAAATATATTTGTAATTGAAAAATCTCTATCGGTTTAATTATGACAACGTTAAAATGAATAAGTAGGTATTAAGTATTATTTTAATATATTTTAAATAGATTTAATAACCGTTTTAATACAATTTTAAAATTCTATTAAAATTTTATTATTTGATTTTAAGCTTATTGTAAGTATTATTATTTGAACATACTGAATATTTTATTCACTGTTAAGCAGCCTTTATACTTACAGATAATTTTAAGTTATTCAATATTATAATGATTTCCTACTTTATTTGTACTTATTTCCTTTCAATTAAACAAATTATTCAACCACTATAATTTTTGTTCGAATTACTTTTCGTGATAAAGTACAGACACTGTTGACATTGACTTGTTCCACCACTATGAGGTTAGCGATGATATCTTAAAATAAATAGCATTAATTGGTTGCAAACTAACAAATGTTCGCCTCTGTATCCAATGTTTCCACTAATATAAACTTTAATCATAACTTTGATACATACTATTAAACTTTGAAATAATAAAAAAATCTTCCTCCTACACAGTTGCCACTTGCACTCGTATTTAAATGTAACATCAAAGTTATATTAAAAACGATAACGTTGCAATAAAGTCACTGAAAATTATTGTTTTATGTCAATCACAATCACTTTATATTATAACTATTATTTTAAGTAAGTATTCTTTATTTTCCTCCTAGTATTTGTAACCCTTTTTTTTCTTTTCGAGCGGGAAGCCTTCAAAAGGTACCCGACGACGTGGAAGCGACGTCGGGTTATGTGGCACTACAACCGCCCTGGTGGCCGTCCTCGGCGGTTGTTGGAGAACTCCGGGACCTCCAACGGAACACAACCGGAGTCCTCCAAGCGCGATGCCCGAATCGGGCTCTGCCCTAGGGGAGCGTTCGCTCCTCCCACAACATCTGGTGATTAGGACGGTATGCGACCACACATACCGCCGTCTTTCCCGGGGTAGCATACTGGACGGTTCGAGCTCCCGCTCTTGCCCCCCGCAACCCCGGAAGCCCCCTTTTAGTCGGTATTTGTAACCCTAGGTTTTCTTATGATCGAATTTTATTCTTATTCAAATTCGATTTTTTCTTTCTATTTTCTTTTTACTCGCTCCACTCTACTCGCTTGCGGTGTTACAAGTCCTAACACTCAGCAATAAAAACAAGCGGCAAGGCCGCGCTCATTCTACTTGAACTTGAACACAATCGGAATCGAATCTGAACCTTTCTAATCTGCCACAAAAAGAATTAAAAAACCGCACGAATATAGACTTCTAATTTTGATAACGATTCGCGGTTGATTGAAAAAATTGAATTATCTCCGGTCGTTTATTTTAGACAATAGATGTTTTTATAGCGTAGCATCTACAACTAACTGTATTATAAGAATGGAAGGGTTAGGAGGTGCTAGAACCCTTCGTAGCTCTACTCCGGTGGCACCATAACACCTATTTGTGCCTAAGCACGGTGCGCTGTTATGTTCCGTTTTGAAAAGTGTGGTCAGGGAGGCATACTTAATACTTATCAGGGACGTTCTAATTTAGTCCTCGGGAGGGAGTAGTAGGAATATCATCAGGTAGGAATCTTATTTGGGGTTGGTTAAAGATGTCCATGAACGGCAGTAGCCACATACTATCAGATGCAATCATCAGATGTAACACCAAAGGTGTGTAATGTTTTACATCTAATATAGGTAACTATGGAATCAATCGCATATATCAATAAACTATATCACTTATGCTTACTGACATGTTTATCTAGCTCTACGTAATATATTAATTTATCAGCTGTAAAAAGGTAATTTTGCAGACCATTCAGTTTAAAGTTATTAAGTACCCACTTATGACTTTGACAAAAATGGTTAATGTATGCAAATCTTGTCGTATTACCTGCTGACCGTGAAACGCTATAGGTAATCGATTAACAAACTTTGATTTTTTTTATCCGGTCTCATTATAATATTATGGTCATTAATTTTAGACCAGAAATTAGTTTCAGTTCATTTTAAGATACCTTTGTCAGTATATGTAGCTTATGTTGTATTTTGGCTTAAGTTCAAATGTTACTTTGGCCTGTTTAATACCCTTAAAAATGTACGTTGGTTACAATTAAGGTGGTAGAACCTTTAGCGATTCGATTCTGGCGCGTCCTAGGGTAGAGTCTGTGGTAGCAGTGCATATGTTGCCGACTTCAGGTAGGAATCTAGTCTTATCTGAGGTGGATTAGAGATACCCATGCCTCAGTAGCCATAAGTGGCTACTGATGGTATGAGGTCAAGACAGCATGCTCATCTGCTACTCCTATATTATAAAATATTTTAATATACATTTATAGATATTTAATTACAGCTACCTATAGTTAAAAAAGGCAAAATAATGTTTTCGGACATTCACTGCTTCAGCTTTATAAATTCTCTATATTAAAACGAAATACATCGAAACAATACAAATACACATTTTCATATCTCATTGTCCATAGCTTACGCAAGTGGCCTTGTCACGCAATCTGTCACGTGTGAGAGTGGATCAATTGTAGGTAAATTTCGCAGGCACTAATATCTTCGGCAATGGTTTAGATTTGAACAGGGTTGCCCCTTTGCAAATTTTGTTAAAAAATATGAATGATTTTCTGATGAAATATTTTTAAAAACTTTTTGTACAATTTACAGCACAGGCTATGAACTATAAAATTATTATACCTGGAATCTAATGACATTTCTTATGTTAAAATCCATTAAGTCGTTTGGACTGTAAAGTGTGCCAAAGATTGAGACATACATACTCGTACATACGAGTACATACATACTCAGTTTACGCAGTCGCGTAAAAACACTTATTTATTAACATTAGGTACAACATTAATACATGTAATACAATTCTCACTTTTTTCGCCGACCTACCCGTATGTACAGGGTGGCAAATTTACCTTCCTCCCGTGCGCCATAACGTAACTTGTACAGTGTAATTGTAAAGGGCGACAAAGATTATTTTTGTATAAAACTTAATAAAACAAACTTTGGATTAAATTTTATTCCTAGTTGATTGCAGATGTCTGTGGGCCGGATTCCCATAGATATTTGGTACTCATTAAACTCATTTGATACTTAAATTTCACAAGGTAGAGTTTATTCCACATAAACGTATATAATACAAATACTTATAGATATATAATACAAATCTTTTATCACACCAACCCTACCATCTTGCGTGTTTAACAACATAGATGTTTTGTGAATGGCCATAGTAACCCAGTTTGCGATGGCCTGAACACTAAAGGTCACGAGCGGTGTCTGTTTATTTGTTATGCTTATTAGTTTGGGAATCTGAAAGGTGTTCAAAGTTCAAACTATTGGTTGAATGGTTAGAGACTAAAACATGAATGGGTGTAAGCTGTTACATCCTTTTATTGGTCAAAGATAAGGTCGTGTGCATTTTTTGAAGTTGTACGTTAGACGCATATAGAAAAATAATTATTGTTTTTTTTTAACTTTAAATCAATGGAAACAGTGTAGGTCGTAAAGGCCCTTTGTGGTTTGACTTCCGAGGCACCCCCGTCACATGTCTCTGCCTTATATCGGCAATGTTAAGTGCTGCTGTGTTCCGCTTTGGAAGTTGTTGTAAGGGAAACATACTTATCCGACGCGTTTCAACTTAATCCTCAGGGATAATAAGATAATACAGGTGGCCAACCTTACTAAGAAATCTAATCTTATCTTGGTTTGCTTACAGATGTTCATGGGCGGCAGTAGCCACTCACTAACAAGTGATTTTTGACTAAACGTTAACGGTTACGAATAACGGTATAAAAAGCTATTTTTTACCTTTTAGAATCAATCGAATTTTCATTTTTAATTAAGCTAAAATTAGATAGATTGATTAATAATAACAGGTGTTAATGATCAAAACAATAACAAAGTTTCACCCACTAAATAATTAAAAAACCGATACCATCAACTACATTCCGAACAATTAAGTATACATTGCGTACTCATTTCAACTAAAGGCACCGAATTACCAATGCGTAAATTACCCAATTGGCGAAGACGTTTTTCGTAACTTTCAAATGCGTTATTATGTACGGTTACAGCAACTAATGTATACAAATACATGTTATATTGTAAATTAATAACATAGCTAGGTCAAGAACGAGGCGTCTTGACTACTGGGTCAGTGAAATATATCCGCAGTTATGTCTTGGGAAAAAAATATGTTTGTTCATTTGTTACGTTTATTTTTCTGTATGAAACAATAAGCTATAGTATTACTATTACACAACTTAAAATTATATAGCTAGTATATTTTAAGTGCTCAGATCTAATCTGTATGATATCTAATGAAGATCGGTTTATGATTGGGTAGTGTCTGTAGGCAATTCTTAATGTATTTTTTTTGTGAAGAACTATAATAACCAGCTCTAATATGCTATATTGTACCATACACAAATAGTGGGCTATGAACCAGGGCCTCTAATTAAGTTTAATGACAAATAATATATAA
This sequence comes from Epargyreus clarus clarus, assembly GCA_014595695.2. NCBI lineage: Eukaryota > Metazoa > Arthropoda > Insecta > Lepidoptera > Hesperiidae > Epargyreus > Epargyreus clarus. Next base: position 766,104 of record JACTTY020000059.1, on the reverse strand, counting down.
TCCCATTGATTTTCTTGATGAAATCTTTTTGACAACAATTGAGGTAGTATTTCAATCTAGTAGCATTTAAAACAAAATATTGTAAGACAAAAAATATAGCTTATTCCTATAGGCGTATAAAAATAAATACTTTTAATTCCAGCCATCCAACGTATTTTATTCAACTTCCACTATAATCCCGTTATTATCTCACCTAAGCATAATAATGATATATTGCTCGATACTCACGTGAGCTCTAGAAAAAGAAACTAGAACAGCAAATGCCAGGAGGCATCAATATATCAGTTTGATTTACGACCGACAATAAACATTTCGAATCATCTGTTGTAACCGGCACTAGCGCCAATGCCTCATTAAATAGTTTTTGTAATATTTACGTAGAATGCGTATAATAAATTAATTGACTGTCAAAAAATTGCCTACCTTAACATCTTTTAAATTAATCAGTATAATTTGTTCGCAGTTTTTATGCATAACCTTGTAAATTATGCAGTATTAATAGATGCGATATAAGTTTGTTTCATTATATTCGTTATGTGCTCTGAGGTCTGAGACTTGACTCAGGCATATTAATATGTATACTTTTTCATCATTCTTATGCGTTACAAAGATTAATTTGCTAGTGAAAAAATCGTAACAGAACCTTAGTGTATGTACTAATAGATAAAAAACTATTTCTTGATCCAATTTACAACTTTTATTATTAGAGCGCAAAATACAATTCAAACGTCAAGAGAGTACTTAACCCAGCAGTGGGATTGAGAGAGGTTTAAAAGAGCTTGAAGAAGCTTAAAGAAAGCACAGTTTTCGATTAATATAACGGAACCTTGCACATTTTTGGACATAAAGCAGACTACTCAAGGCAGGATGCTCCCTGGGGTAAAATATATATTTATAAATTACACTTAGGTTATAAAAATGGAATGTGAAGTATTATTAATGTTTTTAACATATACTGTAAAATTATATAATTAAAACACATCAATCATTATTCTATTAACTCTGACCAGCCGCTGACCACAGAATATATTTCTGCTAATAAAATGTAAAGTGATTATTTAATTGGCTACATAAACAATTTTGCGGTTTTCTCACAACATTTTTAAATTGTATTTTTTTTTTTAATAAAATAGCACCTATTTCGAAGAGATGCTCGTAAAGTTATTTTATCTGAGTTGATAATATAAAATTATACATCAAATTTCTACATTCGACGTTTTAATGTTCTGATCTGTTCAAAAAATATACTTTTTGTGAATGTTTTTATGTATAACTCTTTTTATTGTACAATTGTGAAAAAAAAATCTGATGTCATGTTGAATTTCTTGTTTTTTGTTAATATTTATTTGTGTATTTTTAATAACATATTTTATATTGACAGCTGATATACCGAGGGCGTTTCATTGATATTAGCTACCGCTCACAACTACGTGAGCCTCCTTTAGGGTCATTAGGCTATATATTAGTAAACAATGTGACTATTTGTACAGGTACTGGACTAATAAATTATATTTATTCGTACATTTATTCAATTTTTTTTTCTTTAAACAATGTGACAAATTCAATTTTTTTTTTAATATATTTATTCGTACATTTATTCAATTGGTTAGGTTAGGTTAGGTTAGGTTTTTTTTTTTTTTTTTAAATTGATTTCGAACGGGCTGATGGCGATCGACGTCATTTTTTGATGTTAAGAGCTTAGTTTCTAAAATCGATCGGTAGAGCCGTTTAAAAGTTATTAAAAAAAAAAAAAATTCAAAAAAAAATTTTTTGTAGTTTTTTTGAGATTTCTCAAAATCTACCGGTTCGAATCGGATAATAATAAATTGTTTGTCCAGTACCCGTATTAATAATTATAAATTGTTCGTACAGTACCTGTATTAATAGACTCAGCCTTAAGTAAATTACTACCATGTAGCATTATTAAAGCTCTTCTGTATTCAAAAAGATGTAACAAGGCATGCCCCTTATATACATGAGTATATACTAACATTTTAGAATAAGTTTATTTACATACAATGGCTCAACTAAGTCCGGAAACGTAGCACTGAATTTGTAATCGATTTGAGGAACACTCCTATTCAAAAAGTTCTTTCTACCAATCACATATTTGTATAGAAACTCTTAATATATCGAGGAACAGCTGATCCATTTAAATCGAAATAAGACCCCGTACAATACAAGTAACAAACAGTGCCGGTTCATTGGCTAAGGACGATATTCTCGAGCAATTTTCCGCCACTCCCTTGCCCCGGTTTCGGCTGAGAAATAGACAATAGACAATCGCACTTTGTTTTGATAGGGTTGCAAACGAGAGTGGGTGATTGATTGATCCCTGACATTGCAAGTATGGTAAATGAATTTGTAAGTGGCCTGGATGAAATTGTAAAGTTGTTTTTTTTTTGGCAAAGCTCATTGACTTTGGTCTATTATAGTAAGAACAATGAAAAAAATTGAGATCATGTAATGTCGTCCAAATGTTTTTACGAAACGTAATAAAGATTTCGCTATTTCGAAATGTAGTATGTATATAGGAAGTATTTTTAAAGTCAGAAGGGGGCACATTTTGTGCAATAAAAGTGTAAGTCTCATTACCTATTGGCCTAAAAAAACTTTTTTATTTTTATGTTTTGTTTGCAATAATTTATTATTTTATTTATTATCAAATACGCCAATGAATTATAACCTCTTAACGTTATGTAAATCTGTATATACACGCTTTTTCATTACTTACTTACAAACATTATCGGCAATTACACCCATTTTTATCGAATACACCATTATTTGAAGGTGGTAGAACCCTTTGTGGTTCGACTCCGGCGGCACCACTGCCATACCTATTTCTACCTAATAACATCAGTATGAGGCGCTGCTGTGTTCCATTTCGAAGGGTGTGGTAAGGGATACATACTTTTCCGAGGCATTCCAGCTTAGTCCTCAGGGGTAGCGGCGCATCTGTGGCCAACCTCAGGTAGGAATATCTAATCCTATCTGGGGTTGATTACAGATGTCCATGGGCGCCAGTAGTCACTAACCATCAGGTGGATTGCATGCTCGTCTGCTACTCCTATATTATAAAAAAATATATATACAGTAGTTTCTAAAACACACCTACTCGTTTAATTAAACAATTATTACCAACGCATATATTTGTTACCAATCCCGCTCAAAAGAATAGCATTGCTCCATAAATGATTACATAGTACATACGGTGTTATAAATTACGAGCCTTTGTTATTAAATAACAGCTTACATTTTGGCCACTTTGGTAATAACATGCGTTGCTCAAACTTACAAAAGCATTGTTACAAGGTGTAAAGTTATCATTACAAGGATCGGTCTAATCTAACACTAATCATTATGATAATGATAAAATTATCAACTGCTTATTCATGGCTTTATCAAGTGTATTCAAATATAATTAATGATAATAATTGTAGCTTTGATTATGATCTAGTTACATTAATTATTTATTAAAATTGGATTTATAATATCTTGTAAGAGAGCTCATTGGTTTTATTTTCGCCATTTCGTTTTTTATTTTATTTTTTTGACTTTGTTTTGGAATAGTCTCAGATACAATATGGTTGTGTAAAATAATTAACATATTAATAATTAATCTACCTTTGCTCTCTTTTCATTGTATTAGCAAAATCACTCAATTCTAATTCATAATAAAAAAGTTAATCTACAAATGACCATTATTGCAAAATTTCCTTTATAATGTTTCGTTCTAACTTGCCTTAGCCAAAATGCTAAGGCCGGAATAAACCAATTTTAAATACTTACTGGTTTTCACGTAAAGGAATAAACTTGATAATGAACAACTTTTGATATATCAGTCACATTAATATCCCTTTGAGATATAAAATTTAAACGTTTGTAAGTAAGCATAGCGTAAGTATGTAAGGATCACTGAAAACATTTATAACTTACTAGCTGACCCGACCAACGTTATATTGCCATATAAATAAAAAATAAAACAACCCTTATCACTTAGGGGTATGAAAAATAGATCGTAGCCGATTCTCAGAACTACTGAATATGCATATAAAATTCGGTGAAAATCGGTAAAGCCGTTTCGGAAGAGTACGGTAACTAACATTGTGACACGAGAATTTTATATATAAGATATAAAATTCTTAAAATAACTTAAACTTTGTTAACTAAAGTTCCAAAGGAACCAGTTAAGGTTGCATCAAGCCCATAAACGGATATACAATATAAAACGGATATGAAATATCCCGAACCAAAATGGACGTTCAAATCTGGCGACCTCGGCTTCGTTTTCGCGGGTGACTAATGCACTTGCTATCTACCGTAGCTGTGTCGGTACTGGCGGTTATTTCCTGCCTGGTTTACATGGACCAAGTAATCATAGACTCCTAATTATATTTTTATAATCAAGGGGTAATGAAATAAGTCAGAAACTTCCATGCTATAGAGAACGCGTTAAGCTTTTAGTTCCAGTTCTCATCATTAAAGATTGTTACTGTCCCACTGCTGGACTCAAATCTTTTCCAGATTAAGAAGTGCTAGGTTAAATAGAATTTAAATATCAAACGTATTTTTTTAAAGAACACTTAGGTGTTTAGTTTTCCTAGCGATGTTTTCCTTCGTCGTTAAAAAATGTGATAATTAATTTCTAATGCGCACATAACTGAAAAATCTGAGGCCTGAAGTTTAAGCCTCGCACCCTCAGATTAAGACCCTAATGTAGGTTTTAATAGCTTTTGTTCTTACACCCACTTATCCGAATTTTCGATTATTCGAATACCTTATGACAACAATTAACCCGGTTAATCGAGTTTCCTTTGTATTAACCATATTTTCTATAAGTGCTTTACTCGATTCCGTTAAAGAATTTAAAGGCCAGCACTATAACACCATAAACATCCCATATTTTATTTTCTATAACTTGAGGTAAAATATGAAATTGTAAAAGGGACATTTTCAAGGATACTGCCTCATGGTTTCCGCATTCGTATCTAATATGACATATACAAAACGAGAAATATACATGTTATGTATGATTTGTATAATTTAAACGTCATTTAAGATCACATTCCTATGTATATTCAGATAATTGCTGTAAAGTGACATGTAAATCCATTACACGAAGGAAGTCATATCGAATATAATGACTTCTGTATAATTACAAGTAAATTTATATTATTTATAAGTAATTTAATAAACATTGTAATCGAATATAGCATTTAATTGCAAGGAGGTAGACCCTTGTATTGCCATCGTCTAAAAGCACTGTTAAGCGTTGTTTTATCATGGTTGGTAAAGGAGGCAGCTACGCATAGCCAAACTTAAGTAGATCTATATAGTATCTGAGATTGAGTGATATACATATATCCATGGGCGGCAGTTGTTACTTACGAGTACCACGGGCGGACTGCACAGCGCACGTACTACTTGTTAAAAATAAAATAAAAAGTGTGACCCGTAGATAAATTGTATAAAAAACCAAAATCTAAACTAACTACATAGAATAATTGGAAACTTCTGTAATGATTTGTTTTAGCTACAAAGTAGCAGATTTTTTTCGTTAGAGTTAGAACGTTTAGGATTCCAATAATTACTCTTATAATAATATATCAACCATTTTCAAAACAATTCAAATTTCAAAACAATTCGATTCAAAACAAATTGCATCATACTCGTTCAAGGATAAACAGTTGACTCACAAAAAAATAATTATTGGTCTTATTTAAACAAATTGATTGTAATCAGGATATTAAAGTAGAAAAAATCAGCACCTGCGTAGCTATGCGGCTGTATCATACTAATTACCTATAAGTTATGCTAACCTGGTACTTGGTACTTTAGTTGCTACTGAGTCATCATTCCATTATTGGCCTAGGTTCTAAGAGGTCTAGCCCACAATTGAGTACGCTGTCCAAATACATATAGAAAACATTAAAAGAATTCAGACACATTTTTCAACCTACATAAGGAAACCTGCTAAAAGTTTCCCCGAGGCCTTTATTTTTACCTTATAACAAGCGTTAATTACATCGCACATAACTTCGAAAGCTTTATAGTATAGCCGCATGCCTAAATCAGTCAGATCCAATATAATTTGTAAAAAACATTTAAGTGATGTTTTGGGCGACTTTTTTATTGTACCACCTTCAGCTTATTTTAAGTTATAACAAAAGGATAAAAATAGTGATAGAATATAGTAATAGTTAAGGAACGCCTCTCATTCGGGGAAACCAAGGTTTAAGTCCCAGACCTCTCCACTGACTTTTCAAACTTGTAGCAATTGGATAGTAATGGACTGGCGGTGAACTGCTTTCAAGTTTCAAGGGTGAGAAAGTAAGAAAGCAACATTATAATAATGCTATGCTAAGGCCGTCGGAAGTCCCGTGAGCGATAGGAATCGAGCGAAGTGTCCAGTAAAAGTGAAGGACGCTGGCCGGACGCTGCGCAAGCGGATCCGTGTGAACTAGATCAGTCATTATGGTGCCTATAACCATCAAACAAACGTTGTGTCATAAGCGTCTAGATATAACGTTAACCACGAGGTGTTCTCAGGACCTTAGATGTAGTAATGCATCCGGCGCCAATCATACTAAATAGAACCCAGAGTAGACTCTGTTAGATTCTTTTCTACTCTGGGTTCTATCTGAATTAGTGCATAAATGGTCGTGCAATCCATCTTATGGTAAGTGGTTGGTATACAATTTGAGTATTACTTAAAGCCAATCACAGATGCGTTGCTACTACTGAAGAGTGAGATGGTCGCCAGGTATCGGAATCAGACGGTTGACGACAAATGTTAAAATGTTTCATCAAACATTTTTTGTCCTACTGATGCGCCTGGGTATTTTTCCATTCCCATAACTGGTAGAGTACACCCCAATTCGCTGGTGAAAGTGGAGTAAGTTAGTGACAGCGTCGTGTCAGTAGTATTCAAATTCATATTGCTTTCGACAGGGTATAGAGACTGCTTTGCAATGCCAACAAGTGTTACTTGTGACTAGCAAGATTTAAAAAGAACTATAATAAATTACTAAACCGATTTCAACTAGACTTTAAACTTAAGACCCCGTATTCATATTTAGCACCCTGTCACTGCCTCTGCAAAGGTCAGACGCTACATTAAGGACAATTCTTCTTATAGGTACTATTAGGTAGGTGTAATTGTATTTTGCCGTAACGAATGACTAGCTATATAACAGGCACTAATTACCCTTCGCAAATTACTTTGTATTTTTTAGTCATGTCTGATTTTATTTATTTCAATTAACATTATGAGTAAGCTTTTACCTTCTCTTATTAGTACATAATTTTTGACCTTAACTTTGTTACAGGAGAGTGGTTATATGAAATTCAGACTCCTAAACGTCCAAGGTTCGAATCCTAGAGAAAGCTTTGGTTGCTGATATTTATGTAAATGTATAGATATGCCGATGTTATTAGACATTTCTTAACCTTTAATAGAAAACCTATCCTGTCTCAGTTTCCAAAGCTTTTGTAATACTTACTTATGATAAGCGTATTTTTCATACTATAAGTTAATAAATTAATCTTATGACATGATGTTGATGACTTACATAATTATAATGAATACTGTAATATAAAGTACACTTAACGGATTATCGATACATTAACGATATGCATCACGATAGATCGATAAAGCTATCAAGGTAACATCGAATTAGTTTGTCTCAATGACAGATAGCAATAGATTTAAGATAACAACAGATCTCTGGCAAGATGACGGGGGCGTTTTAAAATGGATGTAAAACATATAGATTATCAACGATTTGGCAATAGAAAGGAACGCTGACGGCTTCCTCAGGAGGTGTGTCCGCTCCACAGACTTAAAATAAGGCAGAAATGACACGAAGTAAATTAAAAAACTATTTATAAGTATTTTACGGTAACTAAGTTTACGTTTTATGACAATAGAGTGATAAAGAAACTTGCTGCATGCAGCTCGTCTGATGGCAAATGTTTACGACTATCTTTGTACATCATCAAATCAGATTGTATATTGCTGTTTCAGACCCTAATAGGTTTCTGCACTTAAAGATGAAAATTTTATTCGCTTATGCACGTCTCTACCTTACGATACCCTCTAAAGTAGGACACAGCAACCATTACTATTAATCTAAAATACAAAACTTTGGCTATGTCAAAGTGTGAAATAACTTATCTACTTCCGTCTCCGATACGTACAGCCAAAACGTAGACAAACACTAAAGCTCCCTCTATGGGAGACATTCCACATCTACACTCTGAGGAAACAGAGGAGTAATTTCTATTTCTTATGATCTCCCTGGTTTTGTCGTTGTTGCGAAACGATAGCGATTAACGACACGATGGCGATTAGCGACACGCACTTGGCACACTGTCATTTGACAATTGTGACATTGCTGATGGCCTATGTAGGGTAATGTGGATACCAGCACCCAGTATGCGAGCTTAATAGTCCATTTAGAAGAGAGCAGTTAGTTTTTATGAATTTTGATTACTACAAGGCTAAGAGTACATTTGTAGTTGCAAAATAAGATAAAGTTGTAGACTTCCTTTTTGGTGACGTAGTACCTTTAAGAGGTTTAAAGGTTTAAAGATTTATTACAAGTTAAGTTTTGTTTCCTTTCTGAATTCCCAAAAACCCTTAAATAAATAAATGAATAACGCTTAAAGCTTTCTACACTCAGAGCCCCCACACTAGGATTCACTGTATCGTGGTTGCTATGGACACACACACACGAATACACAAACACCCAGACCCAGAAACAAAGATCATTTAGATATCTGTCTTTCCGGGGATCGAACCCGGGACCCTTTCGCCTCAGACCGGTATGATGACCGCTCCGCCACGTGGTGGCTTGAAAGAAATAATTAGGTCAATTGTTTTTTTATCGCATTAGCCTCCCTCAGTGGCCTTCCTCAGAGCTGTTAGGACTCGGGGGTATTAATTGGAAGGTGCCGATATTTTCTCAGCGCAACGCCTTCTCAAGCATTATCCGGGATAATTATTCTCATTCCACGACTGCAGATGTCACCTCGTAGGACAAGTCATATACCGTAGCAATATTCTGATCCCAAGTAACAGAGACAAAGTAGGTACATAAACACCCAAACTTAGTAGATAAATCTAAACCTATTTACGTATTTACCTGAACGGGAATTGAACCCGGAATCCAAGCGTTTGGTAACCAGCGCGGGAATATATTTTGCAATTAGTTCTATGAATGAGGGCAAAGTAAAATGCAGTTATAATCGGATAGCGTGTATAACGTAAACAGTACGCGACAGAGAGAGGCGTGCGCCCTTCGACCGGCTCCGGTTTAGAGGTTCCGGTAGCGCTGCCGGACCGGAGCCACTAATAATGGATATGGTAATATATGAAGCGAAAGTATTCATATAAGTATAACTCAATTTATCAATTGAAGGTAGTAAAACTCTTTGTGGTTCGACTCCGGCACACCTATTTCTGCCTCATAACAGCAGCGTTAAGCGCTGCTGTGTTCTGATTTGAAGGGTGTGTTACTTATCCGAGGCGTTCCAGCTTAGTCCTCAGGGGTAGCGGCGCATCTGTGGCCAATCTCAGGTAGGAATATCTAATTCTATCTGGGGTTGATTACAGATGTCCATGGGCGGCAGTAGCCACTTACCATCAGGTGGACTGCATGCTCGTCTGCTACTTCTATATTATAAAAAAAATTGCTTTCTAATAAAAATATTTAGGGGTACGAGTCACCATAACACGAGGATAAGCTATCAAGTCGTGGACTACATAACCAATTGCTACTTTCAAAAAATATGTAGTAACTATTAGGTACGCTCATTCTACTTAAAGCTAATAAATGCACCGTCCATTCTCCGAATATAACTTAGATCACAGTTATATGACACATAGCCGTATCGACATACCTTCAGTAATTAAAACCTCATTCATGTATATATAGATATAGATTATCTGTATCGATACTACGTAAATTTATTGAGCGGCATTGAAAAAGAATAGTTATTCGTGCCAGCATGTTATCTCTGCCCTTGAAAACCAAGTGCTATATAAATAAAATTAATGTTATTAACGTTTACATAAATTAAAACGCAGTTCGGCTTCCGGTTGCAAATCAAAAAGTTGATTAACTGCTTTTGAGTTGTTAAACTAAGTTACAAAGACATTAATAATTTTATGCCTTTTTTACTATATTAATTTGATTACTATTACGTGTAAGTTATGTATGTAAAATTAATTTTCTTTTGCTTTAAAGGAAAATATCATGAAAAAGTCTGCATACCTGAGCGTCCTTAAAAAAAACCTTCTCAAAAATAGATAGATATATATCAGTACCGATGCTAATAATAAATGATAAATAACACAGTAGGAAAGAAATTCAAACCTTAAGTACCTATGTTTTATGCTACGCATGAATATAAAAGAATTATTTTATCCATGGGTTAGTATGGGAATGAATGAAAAAGTCATTTATCGTTACTTCGCAGAATTTGATCCTTATATAAACAACAACTTTTCATAATACATGGTGTTTATTTTATTTCAAAATAAACTCGTTCGATTCCCTGTTAGGGTAATAATTGTTTTTTAAATGTTATGTAACCTTAGTGTCCAAATCAGCTTCGTGTCTTTTTTTAACATTTTTTGATAACCCTTATAGTGTCGAATTTTGCTTTCCGTAAAAAATCAGCCTGTATAATACTGGCACAAAATATCATAAAAAGAAAATGTAAACACAGAAAGAACAAATGAAGTCTGCACTCTGATTTTATTTTTTTACAAAAAAATCTCGCAACTTTCAACTTTTTATAGTGGGCGTTAAATAAACTTAAATCGCTTTTTACAGCAGAACTGAAACCATACGAAAGGACAATGGATCGTATCCATATGTCAAGGTTTCTACGCCTTCGTGAAATGTCAACGCCATATCGCGCCGTGAACCATGCTTTACCCTTATTACCGTCATTGACTTAGGTCAGTGCACTTATAATTTGTATATTAATTCAAATGTGCTCTAAATAATTTCTAGGGGCTTTTATAGGTACTCCGGTTGAGTTCCGTCGGAGATCCCGGAGTTCTCCAACAAGCGCTGCGGCCGGCCACCGGGGGGGTTTTAGTGCGGTAAAAATCCCACATAACCCGGCGTCGCTCCCACGTCGCTGGGTGCCTTTTAAAGGTTTCCCCCTCGAGAAAAAAGGGGCTTTTATAGGTACCTAAAAGCTTTACACGCTTTCTACTCTCACAGACCTTCACAAGGATTCCCTGTATTGTGGGTACCATAGACACACACAAATACGAATACACACCCAGACCCAGAACAGATTTCTAAATACATCCAGATATCTGTCTGGCCGGGGATCGAACTCGGAACCCTTTGCGCGTCAGGCCGGTATGGTGACCGCTCGCGGGTATTTTATACATGCGTAAAGAATGCTCTAGTTGTTGCAAGATAAAGACTTTAGTGGGCATGCTGCTTTTATCATATATTCTGAAGGTGGTAGAACTCTGTGTGGTTCGACTCCAGCGGCAACACGGGCACTCCCATTTCTGCCTAATAACAGCAGTGTAAAGCACTGTTGCGTTCTGGATTGAAGGGTGTGGTAGGAAGACATACTTTATTGAGGCGTTCCAGCTTAGTTCTCAGGGAAAGCGGCGTATCTGTGACCGACCTCAGATATCTAATCCTATCTGGGGTTGCCTACATGTCCATGGGCGGCAGTAGCCACTTATCATCAGGTAGACTGCATGGTCATCTGCTACTCATATCTATATTTTCGGAAGGTTAACATCGCACACCGGTGGTACGCCGCACACATATGAGCGTCATGCGCATTTATTTAGGAACGCGCGATGCGGTACTAATATAGTCGCTAAAACGCGTTCTGACTATCACGAACTAACAAGTCGCGAAAACGCAATGCACCATCCATACAATTGCGAATTTGAGAATTGCCATTGTTAAAAGTAGCTAGTCGTTAGCCGTAAAATGTCTCTTGGATAAAAGTGACTCTAATCCGCTATCGTCTATTTCTTAGAGACTTAATTAGTATTTATGTTCTTTTCAAATGTTGCGCCTGAAAACTAAGATGGAATGCCACGTTTATCACTGCTAAACACGCCTTTCAATCTAGACCATACAAATACAGCAGTAGGCATAGTTTTGGTCTCCGGTTGCGTTCCTTTGGAGATCCCGGAGCCCTCTACGCAGCGCAGAGTACGGCCACCGGGGGGTTTTAGTGCGGTAAAAATCCCACATAACCCGGCGTCGCTCCCGCGTTGTCGGGTACCTTTTGAAGGTTTCCCCCTCGTTAACAAAAAAAGAGGCATAGTTATAGTGGTTAACCATGAATCCTAATGAATTTAACCAGAAAGAAATAGTATGTCATTAATGATCATTTTTTTGTTACATAGGTAAATTTTTGCTTCTACTAAAAGCACGAGAATTTATGGTAGACGAGCCCACGTCTTGAATGCAAAATAGAATATTATGTACTTATTTTCAATGTTACATTCGATCTGTTTTTGGTAATTGTGCACACAGATCGATAATATCTCGAAACAGATTGTATAATAACAAATATTTTGTTATATATCGCATACATTGACCGAAAAGTTAAAGGAAGAATAACACTTATCATACGAATTGAGAATAATCGTATTACTTAAATTCACTTAACTCTCAAAAATTCGCAATATGATCCACAAATCTCCAGAAACAGAAACGAAACTCGCCGATAAATATTCATTTGTAACAAATATCTCGTCCGTTTATATTTATCGTTATGATAATACCGATATTACGATAAGAATAAATGTCTTGTCTCACTGTGAATACGTAATCGATAAAAGATAAAAAAAACTTCAAAATGATATGCTTAAAATCGACTTCAAATATCCTTACCGTAAGATACGATGATGTCCTCATTGCCTTGAATTCTCAATTTTCTTTTAACATCCTACCTTTTACATCTTTTAAATCGAAACGCACAAACGTCTCAACTATTTAACGAGTAAGAACACGAAACAGATAAAAATTGCAAACAGAAACAATAATAACAATGTAAATTACATGTAATTTATGGGGTTTCCTATAGAAATAGTATTAATGCAGAAAGTGGAGGATTTATTTCCAGTCAGTCAAGAATAGAATTTGTTTTGTCTGAACTAATTACACGCAAACAGTGCAACTAGTGTCTTATTTTTCTATAACTTTAAAAAACAACAATCATTTTCGAAACTAAACAGGGGCAGAAGCATTCAGTTCGTCTTCTAGTGACGATAGTTTAGATATGGAATGAATTAAAAAATAAGTCGTCCCAACTTAGTTATTATGAATAGCAATTCACTTGTCAAACTTGCCAAACTCGGAAATAAACTATTTTGAAAATATAAACAAACTAAAAATACGTCAATTTTATCTTAATTTGTTTAAAAACAACATTTGAAAGTCTATCAGTCACGTGAACAGGTGTTAGTCACTACTTAATTAACGATACAACGTAGCTAATTAATTATTAATTAGTAATGGAAGTGAACTTGATTAATGAAAAGTTACAACTACAAGGTTATTCATGTTAAAACACCCACACAAATACATAATTTATAAGTTACATCGATTTATTATTTGTAAATTTTAAATGTATAATAATTTTCTTAAAAATTATTTGTTAAATAATTTTAAAAAGTAGTCCGTCAGCATTCAGCAATATTGATGTTTATTAGAATTAAAATTTGAACACTAAATTCCTAGTAAAATAATTCTAAAACAGTTTATGGTGAAATAATTCCAAATAATTCCAATTTATATTAATAATTGAATTAAATTTCTAATTATTATTATTATTTTAATTATTATTTTTAAATACACTTAAATTAGAATGATAAAATAACCACTCTTTACATGTTCCGTATCCGTTCAGTAGTTTTCGAGATATGTATTTAAATTTGAGTTAGCCCGGTAATGACTACATTTATGTTTATAATTTTTTCATCTTTCGAATCAAATAACGTTGTTGGAATATATTTAAATAATTCACACGTCATTTTGTTATATTCTACATACTTGGCAGACAAATATATCACCATGTATTTGTTTATCTCAATTTCAACGTTTAATATATAAATCCGGTTAATAAACAATATTGAAGTGTGATTAATAAATTAAAGATGTTATAAAATAGAGCATAAAGCCGTGATAAAAAAAAAACTAAAACCTCAATATGAATTTACTGAAATGAAGTCCAATTCTCTGGTTTTTAATCGACAGTTTAATTACATGTCAACATTATCATCATTATGCCTTATTGGTTGTTATAAAAAGCTTTTAAAAACAAAACGATTAAAATTTCGAAGCGTCGTTAAAAATATTCAAAAACAGAATCGACGAAATGGCTATGCCCTTAGAGTAGTTACTGAAATAGAGCGATTCTATTCGGATAAGAAAAGTAAACACACGTGAGAACTCGGTGCCATACGCGCAGTGTTTTTAAAAATATCATAATTTAAGTTCAAGGGGAGTTCTTAATTAGTTTTATACAATTTTATTGATCTTGTTCGTGGAATTGAGATATTTCGATATGTAACGGGTATTCACGATACGCGGTGCTCAAATATCACCAAGAAAAAAATTAACAACCACGTATCGTAAGTGCCTGTAACATAATAAGAAGTCTAATTTTGTTACTTTAAAAGAAATTATCCTAATTTTTATGAAGTTGCTGTGAAAACTAACAGTACGTTAAATTTCACAACCAATATACTCGTAGTTTTGAATAACTTTAACACATCAACCCACGATTCGTATCAAGGTTTTGGTAGCATGGACTCTATTTTACATATTACTCTGTGGTACATTTAGACAATTTTGAAACATGGTCAGGGCGACATCTGTGTTTCGTAAGGGGCCGAAAATTTTGTTGACCTTGTTCTTATAACTATTTCACTGCTCTTTAATACCACATTAACAAATTCTTGTTAAGAAATAAACATTCGTCAGTCGAATGGAGTGCGTTTAATTTTCTTAAGACTGGCCAAAAAAAATGCCATATTTTGCGAACATCTGTCGAATGTTGAATTGAAGGTGGTAGAACCCTTGGTGGTTCTACTTCGAAGGGACAACCGCCACACCTATATTTGCCTAATAACAGCAATGTCAAGCACTGCTGTGATCTGATACTAAAGGAGTGGAAGACGTTATCTGAGGCGTTCCAACTTAGTTCCTAGTGTTAAAGCATTTTTTGCTGACAATATTTAGAATTCCAATCCTATATGGGGTGGATTATAGATGTTCGCCGTGTGACATATTCTAAAGGCAAAATTGTGAGCTCAACTTGATAAATTTACTAATTATAATAAAACCAAAAATCTAACTACTTTAATATAATTAACTGAAATGTAGCCTATATAGTAATGTAGCCTATATGATTCCGCTATTTAGACGAATCCTACCACAGCTCATATGTTAAAATCCTTTAAGTCGTTTGGGCTGTAAAATCTTCCGCAGTCGCCCTTCGCAAAGATATGTGTTTGCATTTCGCATATATTTTATATTGTACAGCGATATAAATGTGTGTTACTTATCCCAATTTGGTGTTTATGTTTGAAGTAGTACAGTTAAAGTTACATAACGTGCAACATATGCCGCCATCTCCGTTAACTACAAAGATCATCTCAAGCGCAATTATGTAAGATGCTGTAAGCTGCATGAATGGGCGGCTTATTGCACTGGACTTACTAGGTACGTCAGGGTTGTACAATTGCAATATCGTAAAATTAGAAATATTAAAGTTATTTCCTTCGTTTTAATATTAATTCTCGTTGGCTAAATTATAACTTTGTAAAAATAAAGTCTATGACAAGGATCAGATTTTATGTAATAAATATATATTTAGTTGTACGTACTGGTTTTAATTGATTACTATCAATAAGTCAGTATTATAAATTTAGACAATGATATAATTCGATCAAATACATTCTAAAATATAATTGAATCTTTTACTTACAGCCGAAACAAAATTTATTATAATAATATAACAATAGAAATGTGTCATATATATAAAAACGTAAGATATTTGAGTTTCAATCCCAAATAATGTCGAATTTTAAGCAATTATATTATAGAGAAAGAAAGACAAAGAGATTATATTCGCAATGGCAATTTCCTACTACAATTATTTTCCTACGCCTTAGTATTCGTAACTTATATTGTGACAGCCCTAACACGCTCGCAATTATTAGGGTGAACAGGAAATTAAGCTTTGCAAGACTTCTGTATTAATACACAATTAGGTTGTCAATTAATTATGAGATTCCATAAGCTGTGTTTTCCATACAGTATAAATTACGGTGTATTTTATTACATCGTCAAGTTTTAATTAGTGGCGAATAATTAAATATTATAAGTATAGACCCTTGTAAATAAGTTTAACGAGGTGTCTTTTTTGATTTGATCATATATACGTCACGTACGTACGCACGTACATAATAATTGTTTTTACGAAATAATTTAATCGCAAAATATATTACGAATATGATTCTAACTAATTTTTTTTCTCAAATTTCACTACCTAAAGGCGTAGATCAGTTGGCAGTTTTCTATGGGTGATTTAAAAATATCCGATACCTAACATAATCTAAGCCTTCCCTAGTAGCCTACGATAGCTCCCTAGAATATAGTGAGTTTTGATAGTTTTTTCAATAATAGATTAACAAGTGTTAGAAGAAGTTAATTATCACTTGCTTATGGCGAAGAAAATTATTTGAAAACCTGCATGCCTGAGAGTTCTAGAAACATCTTCAAAGGTAAGAAGTCTACCACGTGGCCAACATGAAGGTGTATGGCCTAATCTTTTCGTTCTGAGAGAAGACCTATGCCCAGCAGTAGGACAGTAATGGGTTGACGACAATAAGAGTATGGCTTAACACCTTCTCACTGTGTGAGACCCGCGCGTGCTCGTACCTAGTGGATAATTGACGGACAGATTGACGTCAAGTGTAGGAGTATAAGTACTTAAATATTAATTTTAATAACAAATACAATTAATAATAGCCACAAATCAATACGAGACAGTTCAAGTAATCACGAAGCTCCAAGGTTTGTCTGTAGGTCAGCCTCGTTTGCCCTAGTTATTGTAAAGTTAATGTATATGCAAATTTGTAACTATTCTGGTTTCAACGTAATGGCTTATTGGTTGAAGTTTCTCGAAAGTATTGCAAATTTTTATTTTATGTCCTTTGATTTCAACCAACGCCATTAAATTATTGAAATCATTAAAATTGAGATGATTTTTTAGTTGACGTTCCTAGAATTTCCTTTTAATTTTTACCCGACTTCGAAAAAGATGATTGTACTATATTCAGCTGTATGTATTTTTATGTATGTTAGATTAAGACCATAGGTAGATAGAGATTATTCAAATGACATTATATGCGGCCAGTAGGACACTCTTATAATAATAATAATAATAATTTAATTGTTTATTTTAAGTAACAAAGACTTATTTTTTTAATTACAATTAAAATTTTTAGTTACATTACAATTTTATATGTAGAAATCTGCAATCCTTACTAATGAGAAATAAATCTACAGTCTACTCTATTGCTTATCATCTTCATCTCTTAGTTTGAGTTGTTAAGTTTTTAAAAAAAAAGACTGCTTTTATTTTTGTTTACGTATTTCCCATATATTTCCAATCATTTCTTATATAACCTAGGGACGCTGATTGGAAATGTATTGAATTTGTAAAAAACGTAAATCTTAGTATGACTAAGGGTACAGTTCTCGAGAAGGTTCTATTGCATGAAAATCGGGAAAAAATCTTGTATACGAGTACACGCGCATCGCGTTAAAACAATTAGATCCTATGGATAGATATTACAAAAAAGAACGAACCTGATCATAAATTCTCTGCCGTCATAACATTTGCGTATGTATACATATAAGAGCTTCCGAAAGATAGAATAACCGTAAGTAAGTTCGAAGTTGCAGAAAATTTACCCACAGATCTGCCGTATTATTTTAAAACAAGATAAATATTTTATATACACCTACGCAATTTATTCTGATTGAATGTAGAGCAAGGCTTTTGAAAGATAATAATATACTATCTTTTTAGGAAATGTTCCTTGACCTAGCCTCATCAGTAGAGTATAAAATACTGCTGCAAAATAAATATCGAAAAGTTATGTAAACAAAATCTATTTACAGAGGATTATTTATTATATACAATATTGTAACATATTTAAATATCTATGAGTTATGACTAAAATTTAGTTTCGATGGACGAGTGATATTAAGATTAGTCAGAATTTATTGTTCATTGTTGTTCATTCGTCAACGTAATTTTTTCTTTTGTAGAATTGGGTACCAGAACCACAAATTAGAACCTTTTGTGGTTCGACTCCGGAGGTAGCACCACCACACTTTTCTGCTTTTCTGCCTTATAAAAACAGTGTTAAACGCTGCTATATTCCGATTTGAAAGATGTATTTCTGTAAGAGTGACATACTAATCCGAGACGTTCCAACTTAGTACTCAGTGGTTGGATAGGTTGGCCCGACCTCAAATAGGAGTCTAATCTTATCAGAGGTTGATTAAAGATGTTCATGGACAGTAACCCCTTACCGTCATGTAGACTGCATGCTTACTAAGTACTTTTATATAATAACTAGTTGACCCGCCAAACGTTGTGTTGTCATATAAATAAAAAAATGTTAAGGGTGAACAACCCTTATCCTTATCACTTAGGGGTATGAAAAATAGATAGTAGCCGATTCTCAGGCCTACTTAATATGCATATAAAATTTTGTGAAAATTGGCAAAGCCGTTTCGGAGGAGTACGGTAACTAACATTGTGACACGAGAATTTTTAATATAAGATAATAAAGCTGTTCTTCATATGGGTATCTGTTATTTATGTGTGTTGCCACAAGTAAAGTGCCCCTTAAACACGTGTAATACAGAGAGTGAAGCATTACTTACATAACAAAATCCCTTAAATATATTCAACCTTAGGTACCACCGTTTGCCGTGAAAGGTCCGCAAGGTCAATCGCCCCGTCTATTTAATCACACGTCATTTATGTCCTCAACGGAACGATTATTTTAATGTACCTGCGCCTATTTCATGTTTATGATTGTTACCAATTATCGATGTAAGAATTATGGAAATTATTCAGGTATTTAATTGAAACAGGAAGTGTTTATTGGGTAGGTAAAACATGAATAATTTGATGATGAAGTAACACTAAGTGATATTTTGAAGATTAATATAAATATCGTTAATTTTAATTACTTATTTGAAATATGTGGATGGTGTATATGATAAAATACAAAACAAAAGAACTGGTAAATGTTGCTACTAATAAATTCTATGTAATTAAATGTTCTATGCTAATTTAAAACTAATAGCATATCTGTTATAAAGGTTTCGCACAATATTTCCTTCACATCAGGTTAAAATAAATGCGATTTTAGATTTAAATGTTCTACCACAACAGTGTGTGACTATAAGCGTAGGTAGGATTATAAGTCATAAGAATTGTACAAAAACTATTACACGTATACATATTATAATATGGTAGTCACATTCATTGAAGTACCTAAAATTAGTACAAATAATTATTTGCCCGTATTTACCTGTCATCCGCCGTATGCAAAATGATTAGGCAATAATCGCAAATTCAAGGTACTGACTTTCCTCTCATGTCGGCTGCGGATCACGTTCGCAAACGGAACTTAGAGGTGATGTCGACAGCGGCAAAGGGCTGATCTACACATGTTACTAATACTACTACTACTGTCACTACTACTACTACTACTACTACTACTACTTGACAATAGACAAGTAATTACATTTACTGCCATTGAGTTAGGTTAGATTAATTACGGAGTTCTTGACAAGATATGTGCTAACTTATGGCGGACGTTGGCAAGTACTATCATTTGAACCAGCCGCCCACAGACTTCTGCAATCAATCCTGAATACGTATTTATTCCTAGTTAAGTCTGTTCGAGATACGTTGCATCCCTTGAAGGTTAAGTGTGAATGGCTTCTTCACCCTTCAACTTCAAATTAAAACACAGCAGCGCTTAACCCAGTTGTAACCACCAGAGAAATCCCATGTAAGGCTCTACCGACCTTAAAAGTAGTGTTTGCCGTAAAATATATCAGTTACTGCACTGATCTACTATTTATTCAAATAGCCATCTTAAATTCTAGCCACGAAGCAAATCTAGTTTCCTCTAATGCACGTGATAGTGACACATATTACAAGTATTACATAAAAAGCAAATTTCTTCGTGGCCATTCGCATTCTCCCCGCGTCCGAGATTCGCACGATAAATTTTAAAGGTACAACTTATAGGATGTTTATGTAATTCGGGATGTGTTGTGACGTCATGGCGCGTCATAGATTATGCAGATTAGGTCATTCCCTCATTTAATCCGATGAACTATAATCGTTGAGAAAAATAAATAGAAATAAAATTTAACGACCCGCGTGATGTAGCGATCACCGTACTGGTCTGACTCGCAGAAGGTACCGGGTTCGATCCCCGGTCAGACAGGTATCTGAGTGCTTGTATATTTGTCTATGGAATCCCAGTATGGGGCTATGAGTGTAGAAAGCGTCTTTTGGTACATGTGTCTCGTCCACAAAATGCGGAAAATGACGAAGAGCCTCTGTTTTAAATTAAATTCTGTATTGAAACCACTTTCATATCTCCGTGTGTGCGACTATTTGAATCAAAAATATATCGCTTATCTTACACCAAGTTTCAGTGAGAACATTCCACTCAAAAGTATGTCAATTGTACGTTAATAGAACCGGTCTTGTTTATTTGGTCAACACTCTCATCAGGAGTTACACTTTTTGCGTCATTCGCTGTAATGATAAGAGGTCTCGTTTTTCTAGACTAACGTAAGATCATCTTTATTTGTTTTGCTGCAACTTAGCGTGTTGGACTCATTCCTATTTTTTTGTTATAGATGTGTGAGACAGTAAAAGGTCAGATGCTGGTAATATCGATGTTTGGAACTTTGCATGTCATTAATCCATTACTATTCCACTGTTGGGCAAAGGTCCAACAAATTGAGAGAGGTTTAGGCCATAGTCCACCGCGCTGGCCAAAGCACTAGTAACTTTCATACACCCCTAATTTTTTTTTAAGAAATCTCACGATTTACCTATTACCTTCGCCATTTATAATTTTCTATTATTTACCTTTGACAAATCTCAGGTTCGTCCTGGGACTCAAACCGCAGACAATTAATACTTAATATGCAAATTTAAACCCAGAACAGACATTTAAATTAATCATTAAGATACTTGGTTGGGAATCGAAACTGCATCTTCGGGTCCGCCAAACGTATGAGTCCGTGACTACATCTGCGTACATCACGACCTACTACTCTATAAAATCTGAAATCAATGAACGCATACTTATAGTACAAAACGCAATCCACGTAAAACATTTAACAGATTATGCAAATGAAGCATACATTTCGCACTAAAGAATTAATAAGCAAAATTTGCGAGCGATTTAACACGGCTATCTTGCGATTAACATTACGCGCGACTTTTCCGGCATGTCGTTGTGTAATCGCGCTTAACTGCGATTATTCGGTCGCGTGGCTCCACGTGGATTTCTGGAGATTAACGATCTTATGTAATAGATTGTTTTTCACATTTTCATACTGTTGCCCGATTATTTAAGAGGTGGACTTGTCTTAATTTCAGAAGTGACGTAGGTTATATTTAGCGACCGGGTTTTATTTACATAATTGCTAGTTTTCATTATTATACTGTTGCGAGATTATTTGTTCATTTATTTTTCTTATTATCGTTTTGCTTAATGTCTAACCTTTATTTGTAATTTTGTAAGTTTTATACTTTTTACCTTCCCCTACGTATGACCTTAAAAAGTTTCATAGTTTGGGCTGCTCGTAAACTATATACAAAGTAAAGCAATGTTGAGAGCTGGATGAATGACCATTAATTGCAAAATTTTATGCTAGCAACTTCTTTCGGAGATCATAGTATACCGGCGGCCGCCCGGTACCTATAATGAATAGAAATTCGAACCACCAACCCACATTAGAATTGCGTTTGTTCTACGAATCTCACTCCCATATACCCTCTCCCCTTTTTGCGCTCCAATGAGTTTAAATAGTTCTGCATTCTTTTTGATACATCGAAGTTAAATTGTCAGAACTTAACATGTTTGTGTTCTGGATTATCGAGATGGTGTAATCGAATCAAGATCCAATTAAATCGGAAAGCCAAGCGCAACTAGCATACAGACGCGCACTAGACAATGGATTAAGTAACTTGACAAGAACTTGTTTGTTATATATAGTTATCAGCAAACCAAAGGCAGAGTTAATTGTTACACCGTAATGGTATAGCGCGTTACTTATTCTTTATAACAGCTGTGTCAATTTGTGATTTTGATGTCTATTTTGTTCATACGTCAACAGAATTTATACCCGCCCGAAAGTTCTTCGAAAATTCGAAGATGTAACGA
This sequence comes from Epargyreus clarus clarus, assembly GCA_014595695.2. Taxonomy (NCBI): domain Eukaryota; kingdom Metazoa; phylum Arthropoda; class Insecta; order Lepidoptera; family Hesperiidae; genus Epargyreus; species Epargyreus clarus. The sequence goes on along the minus strand of JACTTY020000059.1, from coordinate 743,585 downwards.
AAATCGTACGTAACAGTCGTGAAAGACTTTTGCTATCCGATAAAGCAAGTATTAAAATCAATTTCTCCGATTGTTTGAGGCCATATTAGACACAGATTAGTTAGGTATACAGAAGTAGCAAATACAGCCGCCTAAAAACATCTAAAATCAAATCTAGATAAGATCCTACCTAACGTCGGCCACTGACGCCTTGCTACCATGAGGGTCAAGTTTTAACGCTCAGGTAAGTATGTCTCTCTTACCATTACCCATTTCAATCATAACACAACATTGCCTAACACTGCTGTTATTAGACAGAAAGAGCGGTGGTACCTCCGTAGTCGAAACACGCAAGATTCTACCATCTTCAAATTATTAAACACCAGTCAGTATGTTCATATACTGCTTCATTACCTAAACACCAATTTACATTTTCCACGCGACCTACGATATGCATATCACTCAAAATAATAGCTGAATTCTTTTAGATGAAACTGGCACAAATCGATAAATCACTGTACCCTGCGTAACCACATTTGTCAGTCGCGATCAGTTAACAGTGTGACGAACGCATTACATAGGCATTCCTTAGGTTTGGGGTCTGGTACAAGTTACATAGAAATAGCGGTGAAAGATTTTTCAAGAAAATAACGCTGTGATATTTTATAACAGAATCCTTGTGTTGCCGGAATTTGGGAACGCACTTCGTGTTTTTTGATGTATCACATACATAAAAAAACATCATAATGTTGTAAATTACGGTATTATAGGATATGGTAGGTAAGATTTCAATTAAGTTCTCTTTAAATATCATCGTTAAGTCGTATCATACTTTAAATGTTTATTTTAAACTGACACATTGTTGAAGATTAGAAATAAATAACGGTAGGAATTAGTTTCTAGAAATGTAGTAATCTAAAACGACTCATATTTTTTAAACACAATAACTTAGGACACATAAATTTCCTTGAGACTACGGGTAGGAATCCGTAGTCTCGGGCCTACTCTATAATAAAATCTTCCAAAAAACGAATTTCCTTTTCTTATACATATTCATACACTTCATATAGATAGTTAATATTTAACCTTACACTAACGGTAAAGTAGACTAAGATTGCAATTACTCTTACATCATGAGATTTGATTCAGGCTTACAAACACCCGCTCCGCTCATGCGCTTGCACCACCCAAATCAAGTTACATGAAGCACCCGATGTAAATAATTAACAATTCGCACTGATTACCTGATTGGGTAATTGATCGCTGATTGATGGTGTTACGGTGTACGACGAATACTTTGCAATTTCCTATATTTCACTACTATTATTCATGTTACTAAATTATCTATTACCTTATTTATACGAATATGAACTACCTTATATGAAGTAACAAACGAGCATGCAGTACACGTGATTGTAAGTGCCTATTGCCGTCTATGGACACCTATAATCATCCCAATCAAGATTAGTCTTACCTGAGGCCAGCCAGCCAGCCAGACTGTGATGCTTTGCTTCCCCTGAGGACTAACTAAGCTAGATCTAAGTATTTTTGTTTCCCTTGCCACACCTTGAAGGTGGTAGAACCCTTTGTGGTTCGACTCTACACCTATTTCTACCTTATAACAGCAGTGTCAGGCGCTACTGTGTTCCGGTTTGAAGGGTGTGGTAAGGGAGACAGACTTTTCCGAGGCGTTCCAGCTTAGTCCTCAGGGGTAGCGGCGCATCTGTGGCCGACCTCAGGTAGGAATATCTAACCCTGTCTGGGGTTGATTACAGATGTCCATGGGCGGCAGTAGCCACTTACCATCAGGTGGATTGCATGCTCGTCTGCTACCCTTATATTATAAAAAAAAAAAAAAATACCCTTGAAACCACACTGGAACACACGAGCGCTAATAGAAATAGGTGTTTCCGTGGAGCTGCCAGAGTCGAACCTCAAAGGGTTCTCATCGTTCATGAAATGAATTAGGTGAAATAAGACAAGACGAAAGTGGAGCGAAGCAAAATGAAACGTCGTGAAATAAAACGATGCAAAGCGATCTCAAACAAAAGATTTAATCCTATCTCAATATCATAGATATCCTATTGGTAGATGCCATTATCTAAATATGTCACCATACAAGATGATATGAGTACTTCTTTAATAAGCATAGTGTATACAAATTGTATACATTGTATTCTGTAGTAAGTACCATTATGTATGTAGATAGATTAATACTGGACTGTAATTAATAAATATAACGAGTTAGGTTGAAATGGCTGCTTCCTGCAACTTGTCCTGACTGCCGGTATGGTAATGGTGGACGAGAAACAGTAGTTATTGACAGTTTCGCAATGCGTAGATTGTACCATACCAAAGTGTAATGGAATTTAAGTGAAAGCTATGGTATGATTTGGTAATTTTAAGTGTTTTGTGTAAAATGAAATGGTTTGGTAATTCTGTGCTTTTCGTAGGAGATTTAAAACAAAACAACATTCTTATTTCTGCCCTATATTGGCAGTATTGGCAGTCCACCGATTCTTCAGGTTCAGTGGCAGACCTTCGTAATCAATCTAAATATATATAACTCAAAGGTGACTGACTGACATAGTGATCTATCAACGCACAGCCCAAGCCACTGGACGGATCGGGCTGAAATTTGGCATGCAGGTAGATGTTATGACGTAGGCATCCGCTAAGAAAGGATTTTGATCAATTCTACCCCCAAGAGGATAAACTAGGGGATGAAAATATTACTTCGTAACCCGAGCGAAGCCGTGGGTAAAAGCTCGTCTTAAATACGATAGAAGCCTGCTTGAGATTGGTCACGTACGTCCTGCGCGCAAAGCGCCCTTATCGCACGTTCACACAAAAACACAGAAACGTTAGTGTTAATTGTTTTAGGATAGAATTAACTATGAGTCCAACGTATGGATGAACGTACTACAAAATCGAACTATGAAAGATTCTGCATCTTTAAGCACAAAACTGAAGAAGATTGAAAGGATTTATACAGAATCATAGCACCTATAATAATAGCAATATACTCTACTCATGAGTTAGTACTCTACTCTCGGGAGTAGTCCCGATAAAACTCAATAAGAATATTTGATAAATATGTATTTTATCATAAGATTTTGACTCCATAAAAGCTTATAGAAAAAATATTATAATTTCTTTCAAATTTCCATATGAAAAATGTAATAGAGATTTATGTAGCAAACTAGCGCCGACAACCAGCTTCCGTATAAACGACCCCACAACAAATTCACTTCCGTGACGCGGTACATTGCTGCAAGTATTCAGAATAAATCGTTTGTCGATTTATATCACTCATGAACGCTCGGCCGATCAAGATTGCACAAAACCTGACCGTTTCGTAATAATCTAGATGCTTATATTTCAACAACACCTACTTGTTGATTATATCTAGGAATATGGTTTATCTTTATAGCGATTATATTTCTTCTGGCTATGCTATCAGGTGGTAATCTTGGTTTGAATGCTGCCGCGAATAAGAGAATTTAGTGGCATCAAACAGATCAGAACTGAGGTCTATCTCAAATAGAACAAGGGGCAAAGAAGTTTGGTTTGGCGGGGGATCTAGCCCCGCCACACCTATTTCTAGCGTAAAGTAGTTCTTCATTTTACAGGAAGAGTTTAAATAATTGCTTTTTATATATTAAAGCAAATTAACTGCAGCATATAGACATTTGTAGTCAATTCCATAGAGAAACAGGTTTATAGAAAGGCTGTCAAACTATACGGTTTCTACCATGTTATTAATAACACAATCCCGTAGTGTATAACAGAAATTTTAGTAAAAAGTTTTTTTGGGCTTAAAATTATTGTTCACATAAAGTTAAAATGTTTATCTATGTAATATCATAAAACACAACAGTTACAGACCAAATTATAATATATCACCTCGAAATATGTTATTAATTATTAAGTTTCATTATAACTCAATCAACTAACCGAAAACAAATGGTTTATGGTGATTTTAATGACTTTACATCCGATTAACAGAATATAAATAGTATATTATGCTGAAAAATAGATAAACTCTATGATTATTAATGATGACAAGACGTTTAATGGTGTGATATAGAGTAACATAATGATCTAATCATTATTTTATGAATCCATGTCTTATTTGACAGATTGGTTTAATTAAACATACTCAAATTGTAACATATCGATTGCAGAATCGATTATCGATATCATTCCAGTGTAATTTATATTGCGTTTGGCATAAATTAATTGTTATAGGTATAAAATAGACTGTTGTAATTTTTGTTCAAAAATTTTTTCACCCTTTTTATTGATGAAATAGCTTTATATTAATATAATATGTAAAATAAAATACTTAATGAAACAACTAACAAACTAGTCGCCTCTGCGATTTTTGAAAGTCCCCCTCAACCTTGTCAATTTCTCTGATCTGCCTTTCTCATCATCTGCATCATCAGACCCTGATTTCCTTATTATGAGACCACCTTGGAAATATTTTTTTCCAACAAAGAAAATATCATCAAAATCGGTTCATAAACAACAAGGACAAACATAAAATCAACATATACTGTCGTATTAAGAAACCTCTTCCTTTTTCGAAGTCGGTTAAAATGAATACCGTTTTTAAAATCAATTAAAAATAATTTATTTTACCTCGCTTTTTTATTTTGTGATTTATTTTAGGTAAGTATGTTTTTACTTTCGACCTAAATATCTAATTAGCATCATTTGGTGCGTATTTCTTCCTGTAAGTCCCTGGCCTGAAAATTAAATTGTTAAGTAGTATTATTTAAACGAATTCTTAAATATGTAAACGAAAAATAAAAGATAACTAAATTTCATTTTTAGAATTATATCGTGCTCTTCAAGAAAATGATTAAGCCTATTATTTTTATGTAAATAGTAGATACATAAAATATGTTTACTGAAATCATGTTTGAATTCGTTTTAATTCCATAAAAACACGAAACATAACATGATTATAATCGGAAACATAAATAACAATTAATCACAGAAACCTACTCAGCAGTTGTTTTGATAATATATCACGTTTAATCATGGCTATTATATCCGTTCGGAACTAAAATGTTGCTTGATTAACTTATATTTCATTTTGTTTATTATAGGAGTAGCATACAATCCACCTGATGGTAAGTGGTTACTGCCGCCCATGTACATCTGTAATCTACCCCAGATAGGTTTACATATTCCTACCTGAGGTCGGCCACATATGCACCGCTACCCCTGAGGACTAAGCTTGAACGCCCCGGAAAAGTATTTCTCCCTTACCACACCCTCTAACCCAGAACACAGCAGCGCTTAACGCTGCTGTTATGAGGCAGATATAGGCGTGGCGGTGGTGTCGCCGGAGACAAATCACAAAGGGTTCTACCACCTTCAAATAATTATAAGTTTTTATTTAACTTGCCTTTTTGTTAGATTTTGCGGATCAAACCTCACATCTGAAATCAAATAATCAAATTACCCGAACCGATTGAAATTAAGCATAGACATTTAATTTGGATGACAAAACATGATAAGCTTAGTGTTGTCATTCCAAATCCAATATGGCGAAGGTTCTAAGATGACGAAACAATTATTTTTTATACACCCCATAAACTTAAATGAAAATAATATTTAAACAGATGATTACAGATGTCATTAAAGTTCTATCTATCAATGTTGAATTGCCGACTTTTCACAATTACTGTAAATAATAATAAGAAATATTCATTTTAATTTTAATAAGTGACCCACTAATTATAAAGACGTAACATTTTATCGCTCTTTGCAATTAGTTAGCGGCAAATAATATGATTAATACTTATGATAGAAACTTACAATTAACTACAATTAAATATGTACTTAGTTGAGTTATTCGGAAGTTCTACCCTATCACTTATCAGGTCCTGTTTTTTTGGAAATACTAATGTGTATTACATTTGAATACTGACTGTTTTATTAATTATTCTTCTGAACTCTAAATTTCTGTCTCGCGAACAGCTATCTAAAGTATTACATTTGATTTACATTAAACTTACTGTCAATTTCATAATAATTACAAATTTAAAAAAAGGTTGGAAATATAAAGGTTTATAAGATTATTTTTTTACAATTCTTACAATTGAGACTAGGTTTATGTACCGTGTAGCATTGTGGCTCCGGCAACAACCCCTTTCTAGGGGAGATAATCCAGCTGTGGACTAAGGACTGAAGGGCTGTCGGATGATATCACTTGTCATACTTGAAATCAAATCAAATCATTATTTTTATTTAAAAATAGGTTCTTTACACAGCTTTTTTCGAATGTCAATAGAACTACCACCACTTCACAAGGTGTTTCATTATGTAGAAGAAGCGGCGAAAGAAACTTCATAGCATACATCTTTTTAAAAAATATTTTTTTACAATGGTAAACTTAACCTAATTGTACATGTGGAGCTGGAGCTACTTCAGACCACACCGTTTTACACTTACCTATCCCTACTAACTAAATTGATCTTGTTCAGTCTTGGGCTGTTTATAGAAGCCGCGAGAAGTGATCGCAGTAATACATAATTCTGACGTTTTTATAGGGCAATATGTCTCACGTGTCACCATCAGTTTGATATCATCTTGTTAAAACGATCACCTTTAAAATTTAAACTGATACTGTGTTAACAAGAATCTTTCAAATAAGTTTTTAACCTTTATCCATCCATGTACCAACCGTTTTATATGTATATTTTTTTGTATAATATTGAAGTATCAAACGAGTATGCAGCAGCAAGCAGTGCACCTGAGGGTAGATACTTTCGCCCATGGATATCTGTAATCAACCTCAGATAAGATTAGACTCCTACCTGAGATACTCTTTCCCTGGGGACTAAGCTGGAATGCTTTGGAAAAGTATGTCTACCTTACCGCACCCTTCAAACCAGAACCAGCAGGACTTAACACTGTTGTTATTAGGAGGAAATAGGTGTGGCGATAGTACTGCCGGAGTCGAACCATAGAGGGTTCTACCAACGTCTACTTAGTAGTCGCGAATTAACTTTGTATGAATAGTTTAACTTTCAGCAGCTATGTAATAAGAGGTTATCTTGTCCACAGATACTTCGTGAGCACCATACTCCAGTTCCAAATCCACCGGGCCCTCTGCGAGAGGACCGGCCAGTTCATCCCCGGGGACCCCTCCAGGCCACTACACAAATGCGACATTTACAGGAATCCGGAAGCAGGAAGAATTCTTACGTAAGTAGATTTTATAATTTTACCTAGTGAAAAATCTTAAGGTGTAATTGTTCCAAATAATAAGACCTAAAAGATAGAATAATAGAAAATAAAAGACCACGGTTCAAGGATAACAATACTTCGCACGATCTTATTTCTCAATGAGTCTGCTGATATTTCTTAAATAGATAAATAATATTCACCAAAATCAGCCAACTTTTTTATTTTACTAACTATCTTTCAAATTACTGCTGCCATTTTAAATAACGGCTTCAAGAACGCCAAGGGGTTGTTTTACACATGAGATAGAGTAAACATGTATACGAGATGGTTACCATGAGCTACCTAGCCACTAAGTATAGCACATAACTTTGACTTGGGATGTAGGTTAATTAATATAATATAATCAGTTTTGTAAAAATCAGTCCATGTACAGTGTTTGAATAACTTAAAATAAACCGCGTTTCTTGAACCTTAATTTCTCCAATATGATAACAGATGACGCTGTACACAATATTTACATTCAACACTTTCCTACACGTAATATAGATTTGACAACGCACATCTATCCATTCCGCGGGACCCTATCATTGCTACATCCGTTCAAACTAAATCTTTACCACTTCAAAATAAGTACTCATAACTAATACCGACAATCGCGGGTTAACAATAAAATTAACGGCCCGCATGATGCCCTTAAGCCAAGTGGACGTTTCCTCTCGTGCAGACAGCAATTGTGCACTGGGCTTTATTTTGTCTTTTTTCTTCACACAGTGGATCCGTCCCGCATTGCAGAAACGATATTGCAATGATCTGTTGATAAATGACGAATATTGACTAGATACCAGTCGTGGATAATAGAGTGTAATTGTAAAAACAAAACTGTGTTAAATAGTTTACCAATCAACGATATATAAAAACAATCCGATAATGTAGATGAATCCAACGATACATAATATGTTAGAGTCCGTCCTGCCGTTTGGCTGCGGGATGTGCTAAAGAATAAGATATATGTTCGAATAACATTACCTTCAGAGTCGGCTTAATTTTTGTAAATTTCATTACGATGGATAATCCTTAAGAGCGTGTTCACAGTAATTTCACAGTTTCACTGTAGAGGTCACCGTTTCCCCTATTTCCATCTATTTTTACTTTATAATAGTAGTGAACGCAATGTTTTTGTTTGAAGAGTTTAGTAAGATAAAGATATTACTAATACATTAAGGAGTTGCAAATTAGTCCTCGACATCTTTACGATCGAGCTTAGATAAAACTCCCATCAAATTTTGGGGTTGATTCGTTGATTATTGCTCCAAAATACATTCTGTGTGCCTAAATGATTTTGATAAAAGTTACTGCAATTGCATGCGAGCATAGCGCAGCGATACTGCCGGATTATATTGGCCTATGGCCGTAAATATGGCCTTAAGGATTATTATGGTCGAGCGAACATAATTTCATATACTACTGTTTAGCCGGGTAAACCTATGCAACGTGGCTAACCTCAGATAGGACTTAGTCCGATTTGGGGTTGATAACAAATGTATATGACAAAGTCCAATGACTTCTTACTATCAGGTGTATTGTATATTGAAGAAGCATGGTAAGTGGCTACCACCGCACATGGACATCTATAGTTAACCCCAGAAAAGATTAAATTGGCCACAGATAGGTTACTATCCATGAAGGCGAAGGTAAAACGCCTCGGTTAAGTAAGTCTCCTTTAATGTGGTAAAGAGGCCACTGAGTGACTTGAGGGGGGTGTGCCCTCAAACCTTACACAGCAGCGTTTAAAACTGCTGTTATTAAGCAGTAATAGGTGTGGCGTCGATGCGTCCGGAGTCAAACCACAAAGGGTTCAAATTATTTAAAAAGTACTTATACGTAATTACTTCTCCCACTTAAATTGGAACGTCATGCAAAATCATCGTGGATTTAAAAACGTGATTTACAATCATTCGAGTATTCGTTCTCATGGTGCAGGATTTCCTAGTTCTGGTCATTGTGAATGTATAATAACTGTTTTATAACAACTGTCGTGCCACCTAGTGGCCTTGTGGTCCCATTGTTTGAAGCCATTATGCTTATTATCTATGGGGTACCAATTTATAGGGAATATTGATGTATCAAGGTCTATTGATTGGCAATTTGAATTGTTATACAAAATTATTATGGTATGTTATTACAAAAAGATAGAAGTATTATATATGAACTCTTTGTGGTTCAACTACGGAGGCCCTACAGTCAAACTTATTTGTACCTTATAGTACCTTAAGCGGTGCCGGGTTCCAGTTTGAAGGGTGTGGTAGGGAAGACATACTTATCTGAGGCGTTCCAACTTGGTCCTAAGGAATAGCAACGTAAGAATCTAATCTTATCTGGAATCAGGGGTTGTTAACAGAGCTTCTTACCATAAGGTGGACCACTTACTTGTTTTTTTTATATATAATATACGAGTAGCAGACGAGCATACAGTCCACCTGATGGTAAGTGGCTACTGCCGCCCATGGACATCTGTAATGAACCCCAGATAGGATTAGATATTCCCACCTGAGGTCGGTCACAGGTGCGCCGCTACCCCTGAGGACTAAGCTGGAACGCCTCGGAAAAGTCTGTCTCCCTTACCACACCCTTCAAAACGGTACACAGCAGCGCCTAACACTGCTGTTATTAGGTAGAAATAGGTGTGGCGGTGGTGCCGCCGGAGTCGAACCACAAAGGGTTCTACCACCCTCAAAAACTTTGTTGCTCATTACAAAAAGAGGGTTATTTTTTCAACATTGTAGCACAAATTGATATAGGTATCTGGTTTTCTTAATTGACTCATTAATTCAAGTAAATCAATACACGGCTCAATGGATCCCAGATCCCGTACATTTCTCCATCGGAGACTGTCGCCATATTACTTAAGTTAGCCCGTAATCTGATATTTAGTGTTCGAAGCCGACTTCCCCGTTGCGACAACTGGAGCGGGTGACGCATTCACGCGAGCGAGTCCACTCGCCGATAGTCGCTGGCGTATTGTTACTTGCATAATACTTGCCGATTACTTGCTCACTTGCGTTTACAATAAGGTAAGAAATAACGATCATTGATCATGCAAGGATGTATAGCAGCGTGCATAGACCAGTGGCATGTGCGCATGTGCATCGCACATCTTAAATAAATCATTTATTTTATTAGTAGAGTTTCTTAGACGCTTCTATACGCGTTGTGTTTGTGTTTGAGTTTTTTGTATTAACTAGCAATAATTTTAAAACTCTTCTCCAAAAAATCTCTTTCAAATGAAGGCTCTACGAATGTAGAGCCATGAATACAGACCCAGAGACTGAATAGAAACCCAAATTCTTCTTGTAGCGATCTTAAATGCGATAAGAAATAAAATATATATTATAACATTAATAGCCACATTAAAATCTGATTTCTGCTTTTAGAATTGTTACATACATAATACATAAAGGGAAAATATAACATAGTTTAAAATACCAATTTCCTAGATTAACAATGAACCGTTGGTCCATTTCATACTTAAGCTTTTATGTATAAACTTATTTCACATAAACACTTTTATATAGATTTCAATGCGCCAGTGTAATAATCAATTTGGTCCGTGACTTCAGTGGCCCTAATTACATGTATACGGGCTGGTGTAGGAAGCGGATTACAACATTTGCAAACAAGCGGGCACAAATATTTATTGTCACAGACTTTTAATAGAATTCTATAGAATTCGTAACGTAGGGAATATTATGTTAAGGCAAATCTTACTCTGAAATGCGTAGCAAAAATAAGGTGTCGAATCTTTTTGTTCTCCGCAGCTAATTTTAATGATCCAAAAATTAACATAATTACTCAGACAGATAATGTTAAGTCAGATAAAAATTGTGTGGCAAATTGGCAAGTAGAAAAATAATCTTTTAAATAATTTGAAACATTATGCCACAAACATTTAATTTCATGCGGAATTTTCAAATTTTAAAACGGCGGGAACTTAATTGCCAACGTAATAAAGGAATTCCTGAGCATAATTCCCTTTTTAATAATCTAGACTCCTCTTTGAAGTTGTGCGTTGTCCGGTATTATTTTTATTGCACTTTAGTACACAATGTCCACATATTTATACATGGCAAGTAGTTTTATGTATTTGAAATTAAATATATTTTATACAGGCTACTGGTGGGCTACAGGCTACAAATCGACACTTACAATAATTATTTTTCTCTAACTAGTACCAAATCGGAACTTTAGTGACAAATACTCATCTACTACATTTGGTAATTCCAGATATTGACACAATTACATAAATAAGAACAATTTTGTATTTAATAATTTTACTGTTTGCATAACGTCTTGAAGTAAATAATTAAAATTCTAACACCTTAGATAATGCGCTTAGTAAAGATTCTATTAGAACACACAGTTCGAGTAACACATAAAATGTACCCCAATTAACCAACTTTATATTATGTTAATTAAGTATTCAAGCTACATTTTAACTGCCCGTTTAATTCTAGATCTCGTCACAGTTACATAAGTCTAGATGCTAATCTGGTGCACTGCAATCGATACTCTTGACCACTTCTCGATTTTACTATCATAACCCAGTAAGATATGCCGTTACGATAATGTTTTCTGTTTATATCCATAATATCCATAATGTGTTCTATCGACACTCCATAATGTATGTACGTACATTAGTACGTACATATCAGATGCGTACCTACTTATAATTAATATAATATTCACCGTCAAACCTTTCTGCCTCATTTCTGGGCATGGGTCTGTCAGAGTGAGACGGGATTAGGCCATAGTCAACCAAGTTGGCAAAGTGCGAATTGGACTTCACACACCTTTGATAGGTTTCCTAGTCCTAGTTTTTTCGCGACATTTTCCTTCACCAAGTGATAATTTAAAGCTGATAGAAACATTTTTGGATATCTGTTTTAAGTACAAAAGCAGTATTAAGCCTTATCGTGGTCTGTTAAGTACATACACGATGCGTTCCAACTAAGTCCTTAAAAGAAATCCTTTGATCTCAAGCAGGACCCCAATGTAATTTTCTTCATAAAAATCGAAAATGCAAATATTTTCTTGTTGCTAACAATTGTGTAATCGGCGGCCTATACAACACGACAAACGTTTTCTTTGATTCAACTCGTAAGGACATATTTCAGCTAAATATCTGGACTAAAGGCCCATAAAATCAGCATTTACCGCTTAGTTTTGTCGTGCTTCGAAATAAGTTTGTGCAATGAGAAAGCAGACCTGAATCTAGTTTTGCTAGGAATTATGTAAATCCTATGATTAACAATGTTAATTAATACGCACAAAGATCAAGGAAGTGCACAGCCAAGTAAAGTATTGATGTCTCTTACATAAGAACCGACAGTATTGTTTTACAGAAGTCCAGTTACATAATTTACCTAGAAAGGGATTGGTTATAAATGTGGGCATTGTATTATGTGTCACACGTAATAAGTAGTACAAGAGAGTTCTGTTAATCTGTTTTTATCTCGAAAGCTAAAACCACATGGAATATTGTATTCCACAACCTAACATACAATCTCGATGGTCTAATACAGCGTTTCCCAGCTTTTTAGTCCACGGACCCTTAGGAAAACAAGCACAGTTTTCGCGGACCCCCTTAATAAAATAAACAGCAAAAAAATAGATTAGGTATTTATTTTAGTTATTACAGATACAAAAAAATCAAATATAGAAGGTAATTATAACTGTTTATTATGAAAAATATGAAGAAAAATATTTTTCTAATAAAACTGGTTTGCTGATTTTTCGTTTTGCGGCCCTTTTGCATTTAATGAGCGATTTATGTATGGACCAGAGATGACACCGCGAACCCCAGGGGTCCGCGGACCACAGGTTGGGAAACGCGGGTGTAATACATGTTCCTTTAATATTCAATATTGATTTATTATAATCAGTCCTAGCCAATTTTTGCCTACCAGAATAAGAAATTTGTCAAACTTCCGTGGCAATATATAAAAATTTTGAAGTATGGCAGTGATTATATTGTTATTACCGGTGTAATATAATTAAAATTGAGACAAGTAATTTTGTTCTTTTTTTATTTTTAAGGATTCGTGCCATTATCTTCGACTCTAGTCAAGTACCGATTTTAGACGTCACGCACATACTTTTGCATGTAGTAATTTAATTATAATATACAGAAAATAAAACAGACGTGCCAGGATTTGAAACCTGCACTTCTAACACAAGCAGGCAAAAATTCTTGGTCCTAGCATTCTCACCATTATCATAAGTACAAAAAATATTACTCAATTAGAGACTAATTCTTTGTCCTCATTCCAGTACTAATTTCCCTGCATTCTTCAACTACATCTGTGGACACGCATTAAGCCGTTAAATCAAGCATTATAATAGTACACTTGCGGCTATAATTAGTAACTGTGAAATATATAAACATACCTTTGAACAATTACCCCTGTACATATAATTTTGTGATTGCAGCCTGTAATAAACTAAGATATTAATGGAAACTAAGTAATGTAATTATGAGACACCTGCTTAATTATTGCGGATATTTTTTCTATTATCCATTAAATTGTAGGTGGTAGCACCCTTCATGGGTCGCCTCCAGATGCACCACCTCCACAATTATTTCTGCCTAATAACAGCAGTATTATGCGTTGCTGTATTAAGTTTTGCAGTTTTACCAATCATAGATATGTAATCTTATTTGGGATTGATTTCCGACGGACAGCAGTAACTACTACGAACAGATGGACTGCATGCTTAATAACTACTACGAAATACCTCATATCTATTAAAAATTCTACAATACTATTTCTATTCTAAAATAGAAGTAGAAAACTGTTAACCATAGATCCATGGTTACCCTTGAGGACTGTCTTGTTAAAATTTATCTTCATGTTTCTGTTAATTTTTAGGCTTATGTTCATCTTCATGCTCACGTTCACATTCATGACAGTCTTCATGTCCATGTTAATGTATTTTTCTTAATTCCAGACGCATCATGGAGCGAGGGTCATCAGCTCCGTGGTCCCAGATTCTTCAGGAGACTATTGGGGAGGGCAGCTTGAACGGGTTGGCATTGAGGGACTACTTCAGTCCTCTGGAGGAATGGCTGCGTAGTGAGAATCTCAGGACAGGAGAATATCTGGGCTGGAGCTACGATGGAGATTACTGCAAGTTCAGGTAAATTATTTATTGTTGAGCTATATTTAAATAATTTTTAAATTAAGCATTTAAATATGTACTCGTAACTCTTTCTACGTCCCTTTGTGGGGCACATTTCTTTAATATATTTTTGAAAATAATTCACCACTTAAAGTTATGGGTTGTTTTGGCTAAACTTTTGTGGTAGTTTTCCAGTTCCAGTGAACGATAAAGGTCTAAGAATTTAATGGCTGCTATCTCAAATAAAAACAGCTTGGACCGCCGGCTTGCCGTCCAAAAATCTATAAAAAATGCAATAATTTAATACCTACAAAAGTACCAGGGGAATATCATAGTGTAAGTTCAAGCAAATATCTTGAACGTACATATAAAATAACTGAAAATGTATTTCTCTAAATATAATATTAATTCGATTGAAAATTGCCGAGTGGTGACGGAAGTTCCCTTTTGTGCACTTTGGAACTTCAGTTGGATTTATGCCATTAGCGGTGACTAGGGTAGATTGTGTGCATTCAGTGGCTTACATACTCGTAAGATGAAATATTTACGCTTTAATTTATCTGTTCACAGTATTGAAACAGCTGGTCTCCAAGTATATGGTGGTTTCTACAATGCAGCCGTGAAGAATTATGACGTCACCAGCTTCTTGGTACTTCTGTTTGCTTCTGCGTTCACAACTGTCGCTGGCTTGCGCTTGAGATAAAACCTGTATAGAGTTCTGATACACTAGAAACATATCATTGTGCCGAAGTTTTGTCCCTTTCCTTTATGTTTTGTCATCTATCGGTACATCTATCTACAAACTATTAAAGTTTATTCGTATGACGGTAAGACCTTATTGGTACTGCTACAAACTTTGATGGTAGAGCCCTTTGTAATCAACTCCCTTGATCTTCTATAAAAGGTTGCATGTTACACATCATAATATATTTTCCATGTATCAACTCGTCATTAAAATATGATCATATTTTCATGGCAGTATATTTACTTAGACATTTAAGTATTTTTATGAGGTATGAGTATGAAAGAATTGGATTTAATACAGCATACTTTAAAACAATAATATGTTTCTAGTACAATATTGGAAGATAACTTGAATTTCATGTCAACACCATAAGTTATATTGTTTGTAACTATAATATTATTTAGAGAGTTATATGATTGTAATTTTTATACCTTTAATAAACTTATATCCTTTAAGGTCCGTTAAAATTAAATTGTACTTAAAAGGTGGGAAAAATGCAATCATGATGAATTTCATAACGTGTTTTAAATATGATTTAGCTTAGATCTCATCACAATTTTTTAAAAATTATATTGTCATAACATTATTGTGTTTTATAACATTTACCTATTGTAATAATATTTGTACTTGTTAACAGGGTTAATATTATTTTATTTTTTGTAAAATTGAATCCGATCATTTTCTATGTAGGAACGGGATATTTTAAAACAGAATGTCTATGCCCCTTATTTTAACCATATAGGGTCCATGTATATGAATTTATGCCTAAAACTCTTGAAAAGTAAGCCCCAAGCAAGAATACATGTTTTTTTATTCATTTTCTCTGTTAATACAATACACCTATCCAATTTTCTTTTATAATTGCAATAATATGTAAGGATGTATGTATAAGAATTTTGTACATAGTGCTAAAACAATATTTGTATTACCAATGTGATAACATGATTAAAAATTAAAAAAATCACACATGTTTTATTTCAAAAGGGGTTATCGATTTTTCTTGAACGTAAATATATACGCTGAACCTCAATATAAAATTTTATACAAAAAAATCTAACAAAATTCTTAAGAAGCTCCAAAATGAGAAGAATTGAGCACGATCACTTTGATCATGACATTACATAATGACATTATAGAAAAATCAAATATATATCTACAATGGCTGCTATTCACATAGCTAGCTTGCAACTTGTTAATTAAGTTTTTGTCTCTTTATAAATAACTATTCGACACGATAATATAAAGATCCTTTAAATTTTAACAGTTAAATATCATCAAGTTTAATATAATGCTTAAGCAAAGAAGTTATTTAACGGTACACGATGCGGGCTCAGTTAAGTTATTACAATTGAATTAGGCGCGTGTCTGGCGGCGGGATTGGGGCAATTTGCCCAGCATTCCACAGGAGCTCATTGAGTTGAATAATGGATAAATTATGGCTTTATCATCGTGACGAGGTAACAAAGAACGATGTAAGTTTAAACTAACGTCGCCCTATTTTTAAGGGACACGCGCCCACATGTGCCTATTTGGTTTATTATTGACCCATTTTTTATTTATAGAAGTAGCCAACTATCATATTTAATGGAAGTGGCTACTGAAGCCTTTGGACATGTATATTCAGATACGATTGATGAGTAATGGAGGGAGTACTGAAGCAAGGAAACTTAGGTTTCGTCACTAGTGCTATGTTAGTCCTAAGGACAAATTTGCAACGCCTCTTAAATATTAGTGCCTTGCAAAATCTTTCAAAGCAGATAGCAGAATCACTTAATATTGTTGTAATAATACGGCAAAAATAGATAAGATTTAAATTGTGCGTTATTATTATTATTGTTAAAATTTACTAAAAACTTATTCTACTAACGTCCATTACTACAATTTTTACTATAGACATATTTTCAAGTTATTCTACTGTTAAAAATAGCAATATTTATTACACAAAAGTACCAGGGGAACATGTTGGAGTAGGAGTATAAGCAAATACCTCGAAGGAGGAAAACGTCTGAGTGGCGATGGCGTCACACTGACGGGAGCTCCCTTCTGTGTACTTTACTATAACAAACTATTAAAGGGACCGCTTCCCGACGGATAACGATTGTATGTAACTAGTATTGTATAATAATAATATTCATAGATTCGGTATAGGGGCAATGGCAGCCCAGTGGGATAAATTTCGTTTTCTCATGTTAGAGATTCGGTATTTAGATTCAAGCCTCTCTAACTTACCGAACTTTAGTGCGCTTGAAGATTTAATTGAGAGTTCTCTAAAAAGTTCTTAAGATTGTGTGAAATCAATTTATCCGCACTTGGCAAACGTACTGGGCTGTAACCTAAAATCTTCTTGTTCTGAGAGACAACCCGTGTCCAGCAGTGAGATAGTAATGGATGAATGATGAAATTAACAGTACTTTTTATTGTATAATATAGAAGTAGCAGACGAGCATGCAATCCACCTGATGGTAAGTGGCTACTGCCGCCCATGGACATCTGTTATCAACCCCAGATAGGATTAGGTATTCCTACCTGAGGTCGGCAATAGCTACGCCGCTACCCCTGACTAAGCTGGAACGCCTCGGAAAAGTATGTCTCCCTAACCACACCCTTCAAAACGGAGCACAGCGCCTAACACTGCTGTTATTAGGCAGAAATAGGTGTGGTGGTGGTGCCGCCGAAGGCGAACCACAAAGGGTTCTACCACCTTCAAAGATTAACTTTTTAAAAGATAGAAGTAGCGAAAGAGCCTGCAGTTCAATCTTATGGTAAATGGTTCCTTTATGTAGAACAGGATCATTCCATTATTTTTAAACAGTACTTTTAACCGACTTCACAAAGACTTCACTTTTAACCTCTCTTGGTTATCTAATTGTCGCGTATGTATTTTTTTTTTATTATTTTATTTATTTTCGAGTGTGCAGACACGAGCCATACTTGTCAAAATAATGTAAAGAAAAGTATGATTTTTCAGACATATATCAGGTATTTTCAGATATGTCAGGTCTGTAGATATAAATGGGGCCTAATGCGTGTTCTAGTTCCAAAGCAAAAAAGCAGGAAAGCAAAATAGGACCTCTAGGCTTAGCAAAGCAATGCGTCATTTTGAAAAGCAAAGGAGCAACGTGTGAGGTAACACGTGGAAGTAGGTTACGGTGCAAGTGATTTTTGCAGCTTCTTCAAGCTCCACGTGTTTTAGGTCAACGAGGGCTCCTTTTAGAGATCCTTTTGTACCTAACTCTTTCAGTATTAAAAGGAAGGTGGCTGACGTATGGCGCTTTTGTAGATTTTTTTCCTATTGGTTTTTTGTTGATTTTTTCTGGGTTATGCTCGCGCCTATAATGTGGCTAGCAAACGGTAGTTAGGTAAATTTTCGACATAGTTTTATGATGCTTGCGTTCCTTTGGAGATGCCGAAGTCCTCTACGCAGGGATGTCTACCGGGGGCGTTTTAGTGCGGTAAAAATCCCACATAATATACTTTTTCTTAAATATAACATATACTCGTAGATATACTTTTTCTTTAATATTATTTGAGTACCTACATAAATCTTCAAAAAAAAACTGTACGTGCTTAATATTTAATAATCCTTACTCCTTACTAATATTATAAATCCGAAAGTAACTCTGTCTGTCTGTCTGTCTGGTTGTCTTTTCTTCACGCCTAAACCACTGAACTGACTTTAATGAAATTTTGTACAAAGATAGTGTGAGACCCGAGAAAGGACATAGGATAGTTTTTATCCCGAAAAGCCCACGGGAAGTAGGAATGGCGATCTAAGATCGATTAATCGGAGAATCGATCTTTTGGACCAAAAAATTGATTATTTTAATCGATATTAGTAAGAATTTAATCGTAAACTATGCATTTAATCAAGTGACGATCTTTAGCAAAGTTGTTGTCCATGAGCCGCCCACGAAGGTTTCAGAGTTGGTACGACCAATTTTCGCCAGATAGCGCGACTGGTATTCCAATGAAGGTACGAATTTTCAGTTTTATGTAAGTTAGTATGTCATATTAATTTCTTTTAAACGCGGACGAAGACGCGGGCAAAAACTAGTCAATCTTATAAAGTGTTATATCTATTCCGTTACAAAAGATATCAAAAAAATCTTAAAGTTATCAGCCTCTATCGATAAACTATCTCATACATATAATATCACTTAACAAACAGTATAAAATAACCGTTTTAATATCGTCATGAATGAAGGAACACTTCATATAAGTGGATGCACTTTTAAAGTAAACATTCATATTGGATCCAGCGCGCCACCGCGTCGCCTCATTATTGAATCACTACCCCCCTACTAACTAGTGTGACCATTTGTATTGTCATCATAGGACGCATGCGGAATATTGTGGAAAAAATATTTACATATTAAAATTTCAATTGTTTACTAACGTGGGACTATTGAAAGGTGCAAAAAAAACTCTTCTTCAACGCCGGCGGTGAATTGGCGACTCTCCTGATATTGTGATGATTATTACGTCTTTATTAGTAATAGTAATTAAATTAAGTAAACTATTACCTGATGATTATTACTAATAAATTATTACGTGATTATTACTAATAATCATAACGTAATAATTTATTACCTCTGACGCAAAAAAGACAAAGTGGGCACGTTTCTTTTTTCCTTTTCTTTTTATAATACAGAAAGTAGCCTTCTACGTGTAGTCCTTCTACTGTTAAGTGGATACTGCCGTCCATGGACATTTATAATAAACCCTAGGTAAGATAAAATTCTTACCTAAGGCCAGTCATAGATGCGTTGCTACCTCTGAGAAACCCCTACGTTAGAACGTCTCCCTCACCAAAAGTAAGATTTATGCAGTTACATGCAAAAATGGCGTATTTTTCTTTCCTTATTGGCGAATAGACAGACTGTCAGAAATCGGAAATGTCCCTTCTAGAGTGGAATATGTGGTCACTTTGATTATAATGGACCAATGTCACTCCGGTATACAGAAATAAACCCTATTATAAGAACGGCAACGTTGAAGCGATATAGTTTGCGGACACAATAACACATATAATCTCTTACTAGAACTGCTTTCCTGGTACTTCTCTCTGCTAGGAATATATGTATGTTAGTTTTATAAGCTTTTATTTTTTTAATAAGTTGTTAGTAATGGGTCAATTTTTTTAAGTTGCTTCATTAAACATGAGCTTAAGTAATAATAGATATAATAAGTAAGATATAATAAATATTATTGAGCCAATCTGATGTTGGGCCCGGATGTTGTACATAGAATTGCCTTAATTACACAATATAGTTTCGTCCTGTTTAGGTTTGTTAGATTCATCTCCATAAATACCATTAAGTTTAACATAAGTGTTTTAAAAAAATACAAAATTTGTTGCTTGTATGATATAAAACGAACGTTTAAAACTCATTAGTAGTGCTTAACGAACTGAGATTTTAATAGCAAGAGCATGAAAGGCATGTATTTATGAAAAGGTTAACGACGTGGTAAAAATAGAACATATCTACGAGTATATCAAAGATAGGATGGTGAAGTCTCTGAGGTTCTGCGAAAAAAAATACAGTCGAATAGAGAACCGCCCCCGTTTTTTGAAGTCGCTTAAAAATTGACATCGTTTCGAATTTTAACCCGATTTTAAAATATCAATCGGCATCGGTATTAGAATAAATCATAACCCTATTAGTGTAATACTTTATAAGTGTAGTTTCAGCTTAATTTTATCATAGGTAGAGGCAATTTTTGTATAGTCCATTGCTTGTCCATCTTTTTTGATTTGCAATAGTTCTAAACATTATTAAGCGCGGTCTCGACATTCATTATTCGGTTAGTTAACCAACCAAGTCGGTACCAACGCCTGTTTTTGCCTAATAGCATATAATTTGCAAGCATGTTTAAAAATTGAGATGTTTATGCCTAGATTCGAAACCACTTATTAAATATTCGAAAAAAATCTATATAACACAAATCTTATTTATTTTTTTATTAGATTTTATATCGTATTTAGGTAAATAATTAACTCAATAGTTTGTTTCTAGATACAGTCTATCAGTCGTTTTCATCGATTTGAGTAAAGATAATTAAACTGAGATTACTTAATAAATCCAGCTGAACTAAATATAGTGTTATATATATATAGTGTTATATATAAAATAACATCAAACTGAATGTATCAAATTAATCCAGGGCTTAATGGCTGTCGCTTCGTCCAAAGCCTGGGCTTATAATGTCCCCGAGGGATGGAATCGCGTTGAAATAACGTTAATTATAGCTTTTTATTGAAATGGATGTTATTTACAATTTCGAGATAAGTATTACGAAATTACGTTTAATGTTTTCTAAGTATAATCATTATTAATTATTTGTTTTCTTTTGTGTCCTTCCTCGATAACTTTTTTTACTTAAGTACCCATGTAATTGGAGTACATAGATTCATTAATATATGGATCCTAATTATATGGATCTGGGCCATATTGGGGTGCAATTCATCCAAGCATCTTAAACATACTCTGTCGTTCAAACTTAACATACCTGTAGGTACACAAAATTTCAACTCAATCAGTTGATTAATTCACACAAATTCAGATGCAATTTGACCCGCACAAACATACTAATAAAACAAATAACAAAAATATAAAAACTTGAAAAATCTTTTTAATCGTGCAAATCAAAGTTCATATTATTTACCGCTGTTTGCGTTCCTTCTACTGTATGCCTCTAAGGAAAACCTGTTTTTTGGTTTTCCTCGTACAATAATAAAGTAATACTAAAGTAGTAACCAATAAAGTAATAAAAGGTAAGAGAAGATTCGCCAACCCTATACAGATGGCTTAAAGTATCCCCCAAGGGTTGACGTGAGGCAAGGTGTTACGCAAGCCTCTTACTTGATTACACTTTCTAAGTATCTATAAAACCCTTTCTATATTAAACTTTTACTATAAAATAATATCAGAATAGAACTCTTTTTACTTTTATACTTCTTGTGAAACTCTATTATGTTTATCTACAAAAAGTTTTGAAAGATTTTGTTACTGAGAACACAATGTTAAATGGTCATTACTGCCCATGGGTACCACCAAGTTTTATATTTGTTCTATATTAATCATTATGGTGATAATTAGAAATTAATTATCACTTGCTAAACGATGAAGGAAAAACATCGTGAGGAAACCTGCACACATGAGAGATTTATAAAAAAAATCACAAATGTATGTGAAGTCTACCAATACGCACTTGGCCAGCGCGGTGGACTATGGCCTAATCCTTCTCGTTATGAGAGGAGACCCGTGCCCGGCAGTGGGGCAGTAATGGGTTGATGATGATGAACCATTATGGCGTTGTTACCACTGAGGACTGACAATAACTTAAAACGTTCTTAATCATGACTGTATTATCATGTAGGCATGGTAACACAGTTTTATAGGTAAAAGCAGAGCGCCACTAAAATGAAAGCAATACACATGTGCAGTTAAAATATTGTGAGTTATAATAACTCCAAATACATTGCCAGAAGTTTAATATTATTAAAATTTTATTTATAAAAAAGAAACTTGTCTACACTTGATACTTTTCTACTACTTGACTGATTAAATTATTGTTACATATCAAACTATGCTTTAATATGTTACCAACGTATATTGTAGATGTTTGTCTAGCAATCTAAAAACAAAATAAATAGACAATGTATGAGGCGGAATGGAAGCCATACCATACCATTTTAACACACAGAAGATTACGGGTACTATCTACCTAGCCAGCCATCTTAATAATAAATTTACATTTCTGTTCTGTTCTTTGTGTACCAAAGGGAATATTTCATTTGTTGCAGTTATTCAGTTAAGAAGAGAACGCTACAATACGTACAATGAAGTCCTTTGTCCACTTCCTGTCACTTAATTATTGAATCATAAAGTTCAGTGTCCGGGCAACAGGCGAAATTTCGTCGGTGATAACAGCTGTTTCATTCTGAAGGCTACAGGCTGAAATTTACCAGCATTTGAACTTACGCCCAATTATTATTTTTTTCTAAGAAAATTGATAAATATCATACTTTGTTAAAAATAGTTACTTGATTGACTAACGAATACTACATAGTCACTTGAATATTGCTTTTGATAACTTTTAGGTACTTAAAAATATGTATTTAGATTGACATAGTTATCTCAGGGATTATTCGTTCACATTAGGCCTCATATCAGCTTTTGCGGGTTAAGTCATATATCTAAAGACGCCCTAACTTAATCCTCCGTAATAGGTACCCATCTAACGATCAAAATTAAATTTCACAGCTATATAAGTTTTGGTTTTTTCCATCTAAAGAAAATGGAAAAAAGCAAATCTTTAATTATCACTTTGGATTGATCGTAGTAAACATAACTTAATGATATTATTATGTCCACGTAAGCTTAAAAAAGTAATGTAAAAAGTGATAAAAAAGCTACAAAATTATTTTAATTAATTACTGAGATAACTGAATAATAAAAAATCGTTCCTTACTTTGAATAAGTTTGCATTAAATATTAGGTAGCCGACGGCACCTTTTACCTACCCCTTTAGAAGGCATGATAAGCCTTATGATGATACGAACTTTTTTAATAACCGTTCAAACTTTACTCACTTTGCCCTTCAAACCCTAGTTTGGTATTTTATGATCAATCAAACGGACAGAGATAATAATAATGAACTTCGCCCTAAAACTTTCATATCAAAGTCTTTCAAAGGATTTGTAAGGGCGACTTTAGAAACTTTTATTTGCTCAATCAAAGTTTCGTAATTAAATTAGTTTGGTTTTAATTTGATTTTTATAAAAATTCGATCTGTTCTTTGTATGAAAGTCTAGATTTCTCTTAAGTATCTTAGAGATAGAGTCAGATTAAACTCAACTGTTTGTTATATTCAGAAAGCTCGTTAAATTACAGGTAAAATCTAGCTTATCACGTTATCATGAAAGTTAATGTATGAGTAATGTGAACAGAACCTGCTCTTGTCAATTAGTGTGAACAGCATCATTTGTCAGTTGACGAACGATAAAACTTAGGACCGACCTCATGAGCACGGGCCCTTAATTTTCATAAATATGTAATCAACTATCAATAATGAGAGAGCTATAGGGATTTACATATGTTTTATAACTTGACCATGTTTTCTTCAAACTATTCCACAATTAAAATTCCTAAATTCCTTTTATTAATGAAAAACTAGACCTACTTAATAGTCTTCTTAAAATTCCTATACGGGTTCTGTATAACTTAACTATTTAAGTTAAACAGAACTAATAAAAACGTAGCAGGCATATTCTTGCGTTCCAAACCGGTTCCCAAACAAAAATAGATAAGGCTATTAGAATACAAACGTTTAGCTATGAAGTTGGGGTGGTTTTTTAAGCGGTCCTCTTTCCAAGAAGGCGTCGCTATGGTAACCATGTGTTTTGCTTTCCAGCCCTTCAAAGTAACTTGATTCGCATATCTTTTGTCCGAGTAAATATGGAGTTCCTTATGAATGATTAAATGCGCCATCCAATAAAAATATATAATATAGTTATATATTATGAACGTGGCTTCCCACGGTCCGCGTGTATACTGCGGATTAATTCACAGCCGATGATAATTAACACTCACGGACTCCACCAAGGCTCTACCATGGGTGCATTACTTTATAGTTGTTGAGATCAGAATCTATCCAAAAGATGGATTTAGAAGAGATCACACTTTGAAGTTACCCACTTGCATGGATACAACGCACCGTCGCATCCATGATTTCTCTAAACTGCAGTCTTCCGTAATACCACAAACTGTGGAAGCCACCATAATAACACAACTGTAAAAACAGACTCCATCATGTAACATTACACGTTTGGTATTAGCAAACTAAAACCACATTTTAATTAACAAAGTTTAGATTTTTCCTCTCGAAATCTCGTTTGTAAGCTACAGTTATCTCCACTTTTCTAAATATAGAAAATCGATACTGCGCATGACTGTTGCCGCACTTTCTGATATATAGATTTCTAGCGAGCATTCATATGTAATGACACACTATTTTTAAATTGGAGGTAGTTAATACACCTAACTGCCAACGCACGATCAGAGTAACAAAACCAGGTTTTGGTGTGATAGAACCGAAGTTAGTTGTACCGTTATTAAAAAATGGCTTCGGAGACACAATCACCACTTTAATTTTGCCTTATAAATGGCTATATTAATCGTATTGTGTGTCTTAGGGGACAACAATATATCTGACTGACCTCAGGTAGCATAATAATTCTATATAGAGTTGATTACACATGTCCATGGGCGGAATAGGCTAACCTAACCTAACTTATATTAAAATAAAAAATATTATCAATAATATAAACTAGGGCTAAATAAAATCTCAAACCTCAATATTTAGAATTTAATGAAAAGAAAACATTCTCATATTATTTTGCCGTAGTAAACAGAACAATCGTTAGAAAATAATAAACATTTCATATTATAATTGTAATAGAAATTTGGACGTCCCATTTAAAAAAAACACAACTGGTCACAGTGCGCAAAGCAAAAACAGCGTTGCATACGCACAAGAGCGGATACAACACAGGATACGCACACAGATAATCTCACATGTGTTTAGAGTAACGTTATTGAACATTTATTATTGTTATGATAAATAACATGGATATTTTTGTATCGTCAATTCTGTTAGTTCCACTTTAATAAAAAGAGCTCCGAATCCAAAGGGTAAAAATGGAACCCTATTTACTAAGCCTCCGCTGTCTGTCCGTCTGTCCGTCACATGACTATATCACATTATAATATTGTTGTAACAAATGAGAGTACAGTCCATCTGATAATACCTATCGTCGCCCATGGACATCTATAATCAACCCCTGATAAGATTTGATTCACATCTGAGGTTGGCCGCAAATGCGTTGCTACCCTTGAGAAGTAAGTTAGAACGCCTTCTGTAACAAAATCAAATATCATAAATATATAAATCATTAAGTTAAAATATAATACAATGACGTAATAAAACAAATGCATATCACACACGTGCTCATATCATCGAGATTTCCTGTCATTTATCACGAATTATGTACAATGCGTAATGTTATCACTGGTTATGATTATACTGTTCAGTATAAATGTTTGATAGGAGTATTTAATTGTTTTTAAATTTAATAATTTGAAAAAATACAATTAAAAATATTGTAATTCTTAAAAAAATATGTCGATACCATCATTAGATGTGGAAAGAAAAACATTTTTTCCATTACATCTATTAATGTGAAAATAACATTGAGAAAAAATAATTGTATTCTGTGGTGCGGTGAGGCGCGGTGCGGCGCAATTGTCATAATCGTCTTTGTTATAAAATATTTATGAAAATATTGTATTGCAAATCACAATTTGTACCGTATACTATTTTTACAATTTTTAATTTGTAAACAACTAATAAAACATTATTTGAATTCCCATCCAGAAGTACGATCTCCGTGCTCTATTGTATCCAGCTGAACGGAGGCGGTCCTGTTTTTGTCACCCTGCCCGCTTTCCCAGTTGAGTCCCGGTCGCATTTGGAGCCACACGCTCCTCCCGTGTCTAATCGCCTGGTACTTTCATCCTTCTTGTGTTGAAAAATGTTATTAATAAGTGAACGTAACTGAGTGTTCGGACTGAATTAACTGTTGTGTTGTTAAATGGTTTTGAAAATAAAAGCGAGTAAGTTTGTTTTTGTTTAAATAATTTGTTTGTAATACCTTCG